>OX401405.1:23486495-24686495 GCA_947846245.1 Cerastoderma edule
ACATTTTGAAATGTCGTCTGCAAATTCTTTCAATATTGGACAGTCAAAAATTCGGCTTTTGGTAAAGGGTTAAAGGTGCTTCTCACAGAAGAGAACATTTAAAAGTCAAAATGAAAGTTAAATGTCTTCTACCGATAAAATGGCAACATACATATTTAAGTAACATAAGACAAGATCATCGACAGCTTTCTACAGAAAAGATGATTTGTATTGCAGGAGTTGCAAACCGTTCAAACCCGTTTATTTCGAAAACAACGAGCTAGAATTAGAATAAGAGGTGCTATTCTGAGATACCATCGTCTTCTAAACAGTTTCACACCTTTGTCACGTGACGTCAAAAAGGTGCGTGATTTGAATTCCTGTCTTTAATTATAAACGGATTTTCCAACTGAACTGTTGATATGTGCGATGGCTCGAGCCACTTTATTCAACAAAATAACCGGGATTCAGAAATTCCGAAATAAAGGAGTTGAAAAAGGTTTTTGGTTAAGTGCCATTGTTTGTTAGTATCAGTTATCTAACGTTTATTACTCCCAAATTTCTTAGTTAGTCCCTTTAAGCTTTGGATCTTGGATTTCCCCTCATTATTTATGAGTTGGGCATCGCAATAAGAAATGTTAACGCGATGTTCAACTCTAACCAACACACTCATACATCAGTTGTTAACACTCTTCTTCTATTGTGTGTCCTTTTCGATTAACCCTTATAATGTTGGGTTATTTTCTCAAAATATGTCTTTCGTCTGCTTTCCAAAAACTTACTAATCTGCCTAATTTTGCAGAGGAAAAATACTCAGAGTAGCAAACAGGTTAGAGCACAGACCAGTTGCCAATTTACTTGTCTGCATAAGTATTCTTTTCATTCAAGGAAACAAATAAAAAAAATGCGTGTTTCTTCACATTGTCTGTGTATTGAATTTTTGAGATACGGAAGGGAGAGGAGAGAAAGACATAAGAGGGTGTGTGCATTGTGTGATTCAGGTGACATTGAGGATGAATTTCATTTTATTTGTAAATGTAGCTACTATGAAGACATTAGATCCATAAAATTGACAGTTACTATCGCACTCGGCCGAATATGAGTAAATTTCTACAGTTATTATCATCAACAAAAAGGAAGACATTGAAATCCCTATCTATTTATATCTTTTGGCGCTTGAACGCAGAAAACTCGTTTTTTAAATTTGACCATTACAAATATCATATACTGTCATTACTGTTTATTAAATGTGAATAAACTATCAAAGAGCTACCTTCTGATCCAGATGTTGTGATTCTAAGTGGATATGTTTTGGTGATATATTGTAGTAAGCAACATAATTTGTAAAATATATTCCTTGTATCCGTGTTAAAATATATGTATGTTTATGTTTAGATGTATTTGTTTGCATGCCGAGATATGTTTGTACGTAAAAGTCATTAAAATTCTATTCTTCATAAGTATGAAGTCGGTTGCAGCACTATAAGGGTTGAATAACAGAGTAAAAGCGCGGTCTTTTTCCGTTTACTTTACCTCTTGATATCTCCTGTTTTATGGAGATATAGAATTATTACAATTATACATACTCATCCGATTTAGGATTGTAAATGGTATACTTTTATCTCTATATCACCTGCAGACGACATATCTTTTACTTGCAAAAGACGACTTTATAAAAGTTTTGTAAACCTGTGAACAATCTTTCAGTTCTTCTGTTGTGTTATGTGAATATATTGAAAAACGCATTGTGGCAAAGGAGAACTTGCTTGTGACAATGCTTTTTGAAAGTCGTCTACTGCAAGACACAATACTGTGGCGTTAGGTGGTAATGTGTTTCGTTTGTTATTGATAATCTAATCCCTAGTTTTCCGCTCCAATAAATTCTGTTTTTAACAGTTTAAATTAACGAATCCATTAAGTATACACATTTTTTTTAAGGAGGTTGGAGGGCATAATTCAAGGACTGGATGATACTTGTTTGGGCAAGATTTCCAACCTAAACTTCTGCTAACTTCTGCAAACTTCTTGAACGTTTATAACGAAACATATTGCACATCCATTAGATATCTGTGTTCTTCTTCATCTTCTTCTTGCCTTCTTCTTTTTGATCACGATCTCCGTCGTCATTGCCACCATTACCATCTTGTTGTTGTTCTTTTTCTTCATCGTCATCATCATTATCACCGTCATTATCTTGTTGTTGCTGTTGCTGTTGCTGTTGTTGCTGTTGCTGTTGCTGTTGTTGCTGTTGCTGTTGTTGCTGTTGTTGGTGGTGCTGTTGCTGTTGTTGCTGTTGCTGTTGTTGCTGTTGCTGTTGTTGCTGTTGCTGTTGTTGCTGTTGCTGTTGTTGCTGTTGCTGTTGTTGCTGTTGCTGTTGTTGCTGTTGCTGTTAATGCTGTTGCTGTTGTTACTGTTGCTGTTGTTGCTGGTGCTGTTGTTGCTGTTGCTGTTGTTGCTGTTGCTGTTGCTGTTGCTGTTGTTGCTGTTGTTGCTGTTGTTGTTGTTCTCCTTCATCCTCCCCTTCTACTTCTCTTTCCACTTCCCCCTCTCCCCCCTTCTCCCTCTTCCTCCCCTTCTCCCTCTCCCTCCCCTTCTTGTTCTTCTTGTTCTTGTTCTTGTTCTTCTTGTTCTTCTTCTTGTTCTTCTTGTTCTTCTTGTTCTTCTTCTTCTTGTTCTTCCTCTTGTTCTTCTTGTTCTTCCTCTTGTTCTTCTTGTTCTTGTTCTTGTTCTTGTTCTTCTTGTTCTTCTTGTTCTTCCTGTTCTTGGTATTGTTCTTGGTATTGTTCTTCTTCTTGTTCTTCTTGTTTTTGTTCTTGTTGTTGTTGTTGTTCTTCTTCTTCTTCTTCTTCTTCTTCTTCTTCTTCTTCTTTTTTTTCTTCCTCCTCCTTCTCCTCTTTCTCTCCTCCTCCTCTCCTCCTCCTCCTCCTCCTCCTCCTCCTCCTCCTCCTCCTCCTCCTCCTCCTCCTCCTCCTCCTCCTCCTCCTCCTCCTCCTCCTCCTCCTCCTCCTCCCTCCTCCTCCTCCCTCCTCCTCCCTCCTCCCTCCTCCTCCTCCTCCTCCTCCTCCTCCTCCTTCTCCTCCTCCTCCTCCTCCTCCTCCTCCTCCTCCTCCTCCTCCTCCTCCTCCTCCTCCTCCTCCTCCTCCTCCTCAGTCCTCGTTTTGAATTCAGGACAGAAATAAGTTTCTATCCTTGATTTGGAAGGTTTGTTTTCGTGTGGTTCACCTCTCTTATTGACCGGCCCCGAAACGTCGGCTGTTCGATAAGAATGTTAAAAGTGTTTGTCTACCCTGGTTTCAATTGTTAGTTTATCTTTTAAACCCTCGTACTTGACCGATTACGCCACGATGTCAGGATATATATATATATATATATATATATATATATATATATATATATATATATATATATATATATATATATATATATATATATATATATATATATATATATATATATATATATATATATATATATATATATATATATATATATATTTCAACGTGGTTGTATATATATATATATATATATATACAACCACGTTGAAATAATTCAGAAAAAATGTGACAATAGATGAAATTGCTCGCAACGAGCAATTTCATTTATTGTTGTAATGTTTTCTGATGAATTCTGTAATTTAAATGACGCCTAATTTAAGTTGCAAATTTCGTCTGGATTGACTCGGATATGTCGTCTGCAAACTCTTTCAGTTTGAACAAACGGCAACAATACGAATGGGTTAGTAGGACAAGTTATTATCTCTGCAGGGTAGACTTATCGCGTAGGCCGAGACATAAATAAAACGCGCCTGAACATAAAACCTGCAGACATTTTACCAGTTTGTTGCAGGCGACACTGGAAAACATCTTGGGAAAAGGAGAAATTGCTCTCAACGAGCATTTTTTCCTTTTCCCACAATGTTTTCTGCCCTATCAGAAGATCATTTTCAAATTTTATTACATTTAAAATGTCGTCTGTAAATTCTTTCAATTTGGGGGGAGTCTTTAATTTGGCGTTTGGTCAAGGGTTAAGGCAAAGATTCACGGCATCTTGTATCTTTTCTTTCATTTGGAATTGAAATGTTGAAATAATTTTCGTCTCGTCTTTTTTGTTTGAAACAAGAGCATTGCGGTTTGCAGTAATATTTGCAGACGAATTATTGTGTTTTATAGCAGACGACACAAAAAGATCGGTTAAAATTCAATTACTGACGTCTTGTGGCTTGCTTTGAGGAAAGAATAAAAATTTTAAATGACAAACGTAGAAGAAAGTCACTCAGATAATCATCCACAATGTTGACATGGTTTTGAAGATCATATCGTCTGTAGCAGTGAATTATACTACGAGAAATGATACACTCGGTAGAATTCTTTCTCTATGAATTGGTGCACATCTTTTGTCAATGTGTTTGGTGGATGGAACATTAAAGATAAACAGTGGGTGATGTATAAGTAAATTCTAGTCTTATGTATAATTTCATTTACAAAAGCAACTAGTTACTTGCAGGTATAGTGTTAGCAATTGTTTTGTATTAACCAGAACCATGCTTAGCAATGTTGTAGTTTTTATTTTTATAAAAGAAAACAGGCAGTCGAATGTTTGTATTTTCATACTTATAGCGAATACTATAAATGACTTTTTGATATGTTGTAACTATATTCTACATTAAAGTTGAGCACGATAATTGTCTCTTGGATGTTAAAATCAAATGGATTCATAAAATAATCGCAATGACTTTTTTGTCATTTTATGCCGTTTCAAGCCGTATCAACAAATGCGCATTTATGTATCAGCTTTCCGGAATCCACCAGTACTGGATTAAGGCTCTGAAACGACTTGCCAACGAAACAAGAGGTGTCGGCGGGACTCAAACCCGAACCCCAAAGTGCCAAGTCCACGAACCTAACCAAATCGAGCTCTGATGGTTGGCATAATAAAGAAGCCATCTGACGCTTAACATTATTGTCTAATTTTCTAATTTTGGATCATCCAAAACAAAGCCATATCCGAAATATAGTACAGTCCCGTCCACCTCGATAACCGGGGGTCGACTGTAGATATGAAGTAAAGTGTAAATTCGGATAACAATATTGACACAGCTATTGAATAACAGTTGATAAAAGGTCAATGTTTTAAAGATCAGTTACCTTTTACCTGGCCAACATCTGGGGAGATTGAAGCTCAACACACATCCGTATAAATTGTCATAAAAGAAATTTTACGATATTTTTATCAACGACTGGAAAAGTAATTTGTCACGTCTGCGTGAAATCGAGTCCTCGATCTTTTACGGTCTCTATCGAAAAAAATGTTTATTTCCTCCCCATATAACTGCTCAATATATCGCAAGTGAAGAGATGCTTACAAAAGGTGTATATATGCCAATCCGATTCCAATTTGAGAAAGACTAATTCCTCATTTTGTTAGATAGTCCTTTTAAAAGGACTATCTCACAAAATGAGGATTTAGCATTTTTTTTAATATAGGTTAGAGGCTAGATAGTGAAATTTAAACGATATAGAAACCCCAAGGAAGGAGCGATAGCGACTGACGGGGTTTCTATGTCGTTTAAATTTCACTATATAGCCTCTAAACAATTTAGTGTTTAACCTACATTTCCATAGAGCGCTCTATTTGACGCTGGCAAACCACGCCTCTACGGGTATGATCTGCGAATGGCATAAAACTGCTGCTCAGTATTTTGAAATTCGACATAAACCACGCCTTCCGCGGCTGTCAATTGCATGCCAAGAATCTGCCATACCATATTTGGAAGAAGAAAACTGCACTACCCGGTGATGTAGATTGCAATGTAGTTTTGAGTTTAACCCGTTACTCCATAATTTATTCCTCACCTACAGAAGAAAACTTGAGAAGCCCTTGTGACAAAAGAAGAAATTGCTTGTAACGAGCAATTTCTCCTTTGGTCACAATATTTTCTTTTCAATTTCAAAAAGAAACTGTGTTTTTTCATAATGTATATATGTGTTGTCTGTTGATGCTTTCAATTTGTACCCGTCACATTATTCCTAATGGGGTAAAAGGTTAATATAGTTCAGTTTCTTTTTTTCTCAACGATGTTAGGATACCCAGTTAATTGTAATTCCTTTTTATTTATTTCTGTGTTTATTTCTCCCCCGCGACGTCACAGCGATCTTTCAATCGCTACCGTAGGCTAGGCTTACACGTGTCATTGATTTGGAGGTGGAGCCTAAAACTACACATTTATGCGCATGCGTGATACCAGAGTAATAGTCTCATAGAGCCCAGATAGAACACTCGAATAGTAGTTTATGGAAAATAAACCAACAAAAAAATTCAAATTAACGCATTCTCATTGGATGAAAATGTAGGTTAAACACTAAAAGTAAATAAAATGTCCTCTACGGATGAACCACATCGCCAGATCCGTTACAGTGCCTGAACGGTGATCTGAAATCAAACATTTGGTGTATGCACACGGTATCTTTAAAAGGACTATCTTATAAATAATTGTTGAGGACTTAAAATTCAAATGTCTTCTACGGAAACAATGATATTACGGATCTAGAGTGACATAAAACTAAATCATTGATGCATTCACCATCCATCCATATTCAAATGATGGAGAGATGCATAGTAAAATTCGTGTTGCAGGCAATGTAAATTGTTTAAACGGTTTATTTAATGAACGATAACCTCAGTTTAAGTTTCCCATATGTAAGCGGTAGTATTTTTAGATACCATCATCAAGAAGGCCTCACAAATATTTGATTCTGCATACATTTACCATACATGGTTCATGCCAGACCCATGTGACAATGGTATCTTAAAGTACCTGCTCTTTTCCGAAGTTTAGATGTTTCACATCTGTTGTGTTCCGTTATAAACGGGAACGGAAACTGTCAGTATTCTAGTCCTATGTTACTTTGGAAATCCATGTTGTCAATTTATCGGCGGAAGACAATTTATTTAAAAAAATTCAAACCCCAATCTGTGATATCCTTATAAAAGATGAGTTAAAGCATATGCACATGAACTCCCCAAGATCTATACAGACCATTATATCTGAATTACTCGGCACTACGACGTTGTAGATTTTCACATAAGCCATTTTCCTGACTTAGACATTTGAACAAATACTTGATATAAATAATAAAGAAAATGCAATCACGCAAGCTGTTTTCAACGGATATGTTCGATAATTGTTTTTTGTCTGGCTATAATTTCGACCTTTGTTTAAAATGAGTCCTATTACAGGCGACTGTGAAGTTATAGATTAGTAAGTCTAGATATCATACGTGACCTGGAAAAGGAGCAACCTTCTCATAAAAGTGCCTTTGAGTCTTAGAATGCTGAGTAGTTTTCTATAAATAGATTTTCGTGTCGCCTGCTTTCCAGAACCTTAAATATCTGCTCAATTTTGACGACGAAAGATACTCAGGGTAGCAAACAGGTTAGATCATCGACTTGCCGCCAATTTACTTATGAAGTCGGTTCCAGCACTATAAGGGTTAAAGATGCTTGTTAACCGAAGTAAATAAGTTATAAAGTTATAGAATTAATTTCTTCAAAACTGCAAAACAGGGTGCCGTTTTACTAAACAGTTTACGCTTAAGATTTGCGTAAGTCTAAAACAATAAGTCCTTTTATTTCAATATTTGGCAAAGCAATATTGCAAAGTAACACATCATTGGAATCGTCTCTCCGAGACGCTTCCAATGACGTGTCACATTGCAATATTGTACTTTCATTGAAGATGCTATCCATGTTAATCAATTATGACTTACGCAAACATTTTCCGTAAAGTGTTTAGTAAAACGGGCCCCAAGGGCTTTACTGTTATGTGATACGCAGTGAAGAATAGTCATTGGAAGCAAAATTAGTTGATTTTTAATTCTTTATAGTATGTAAATAGTGAATAAACGTGCATTCTAATCTAAAAGCCTGACATCGCTTTTAAGATTTACCGCATATAAACTGTACGTACTTTGATGCATTTATACTTCCTGAATTAACTGTTTTCAATAGCTGCTTGTAATAGTATATCAAACAACAATACAAAAAAAAACCGTATTGTTGTAACATATTTTTACTATCAATTTTCTCTTTTATGAACGTGTTCAAATTTAAAAAATTAACCCCTAATCAACAAAACAAATTTTTCTTAAAAGATTTGAAATACTCTAAGATCAAAGAAATTTTGCAAAACAGACTTTTGATGATGATATGGGGCTTTATTTTAGGATATATGCAATGTTGTTAAAACAACAACAAAAACGCATTTCTTTATTTGTAATTATTGTCGTCTGCTGTTGTTTTTAAGTCGGACCACGTACAAATTACATGTAATATAATTGGAAAATCAATTTGTATATTCTGATGATCTTTTTGTTGTAGCTTCGTTTTTATGCGTACACATACAAAAAACGAGAATAATGCAATAAGATAACGCTTTTACAATGACAACCAACATGTTTTAGTTTGACTTTCAGTCATTCATTTTTTGGATTTGAACCACTTCTATGTAGGTTAAAAATTGACACTTTCTATAGGCCCACCAACAAACGTTCTGGCCTAGTTTGATGTATGAACACACTTTTGTAGACTCTCCCTTTGTAAAAGCCTAAACACACAATTCCATTGAGTCATACAAAAGTCAAAAGACTGGACAAAGCAGTAGTGTTCACACCTTATCTATAATTGTGCCATTAGTACTTTTGACAGTTCCGTTATCAGTAGATGTCAGAATGTCTACTTGTAGATTAGCCGTGGTATGGGAAAACAACTCATGTCACAGTCTTTATCAGACCGGCGATAGAATATTGCGACAAAATAATTACTAGCCCGCAACAATTCAAGTCGTATTTTAAACTTATAGTGCTGAAACCGACTTCATGCTTATGCAAACAGGTTAGATCCAGGCCAAATTGGTCTATGATCTAACCTGTCTGCTACTCTTGGTAACTTTCCTCATCAAAATTAAGCGTACATTGAAGGTTTCGGACAACAGACGACAGTTTATTTTTAGAAAATTACCAAGCACTCTAATGGTTTACAGCGCTTTGCCCTTCGTAGTGTTTCCGTTGTACGTAGTTTGACCTTCGACCATAGTTAAGCTTTCAACTGTGCTTTGAAATACATGTATAAAAGTCTAACAAAAACTGTGTAATTGTCATCTAAAAGGGTCAATGTAAAACTTGGTGTTCCTCATTGCACATGAGATAATATAGAATGATGGTCATAGATCTTTATTCATACATATTATAAATACCAAAGGGTTTGAAACGTATGTGACAAAGGAAAAATATCTCGTACCGACCAATTTCCTCTTTTGTTACATCCATTCACAATGTCGTTCCATAAAGAAATGTCAAAGTAAGTTCAAAAGAATTGATAATTTAGAGGATTTGCTAAATCAGAGACATAGATAATGTTGTCTTTGTCTCTGGCTAAATATATGTGAAAGAGTACGTAAGAAGTAGTTTTATCGAAACATCTTAGTTTTTGTGGTGGCACTCCATCACAATCGGAACACCTCGGCCATTTCTTCAAAATAACTACCGACTTGTGCCGGGGATTGCCGAGTAGATACGATTGACACCATTATGGCGTATTCTCCTGGACAGTGAACTTGCTACCATTCTGTGTCTGGTTACTGTGACAAAAATATTTCGCAAAATATATAAAGAATATCAGATAACCAATACTTTCAACATTTCTATTCCAATTAATTAAAACCCAGACTGTCAGTTAAACTATTCCGCACGGTTTTAGCTCTTATAGTGCTGGAACCGACCTCATACTGATGCAAACAGGTTAAATCCAGGTCAGTCGCTAAGGAAAGTTTAAACGAAACATCTAAGTTTTATATTTGTGGTGACACAAAATAATTGCACAGTTTCCCCGGACAGTGAACTTAATCCTAGGAAAATGAACTCGCTAATTGTGCGGTTATCAAGCTATGTCTAGTTTTTATAACAGAAATAGTCTGCGCAAATTAATAGAGAAATGTGAGCTAAGCTGTATTTTTAACATCTTTATTTTATAAGTCTAATTAATTAAAACCAAGACTGATATTTCAACAGCTATTACGCACTGAGTTTACCCCTTATAGTGCTGGAAGCAACTTTATACTTATGAAAACAAGAAAATTGGTGCCTGGCATGTGTTAAAACCTGTTTGCTACTCTGATTATCTCTCCTCCTCAAAATTAAGCAAACTTTTAAGATTTTGGAAAACAGACGACACAAAATCTATTTTTAGAAAAACTACAAAGTATTCTAAGGGTTAGTGTCGTATGGTGCAACAATTTTCAACCAAAGTCTTTTGGCGATATCCTTTTCAGTGCGATCGGATAGAATCCATCGTAACACACTAATTAATTATTCTTTAACCCATTACCAAACAATAACGATATTTAACCACTTTGTTGCAGACTACTTTGGAAAACATTGTGGAAAAAAAGAAATTGCTCGTGACGAGCAATTTTTGCTTTTCCCAAAATGTGTCTGCCCTATCAGAAGATTGTTTTACAATATCATCACATTTTGAAATGTTGTCTGCAAACTCTTTCAATTTGAAATAGTCAAACATTTGGTGGTTGGTAAAGGGTCAAAAACAGTTACTTCTTCTATTACAGATGTTGTAATTATCAGACAGCTGTTTGCTTAATTCCATTGTCTTTTGTCTATTTCAAATTAAAAACAATTTTATGTTTTTGCTTTTTCTGTTCCCAGTAAATTTAAGCTGACAACGCAAAAACATGAACTATTAAAAGAAAAAAATGATACAGCTTACCACTAAACGTTTACTATACGTTTCGGTATTCAATAGAACACAGTTGTCAACATAGGTTAGTTATACTGTTGTGGCTTTAAAGCGACACGTAATGCATCTATCAGTTGATCATATTTTTTGATATCTTAGAGAACACATATTGTCACCACACGTTCATTGAACTGATTGTATAGCCACACATGGTAAGTTTTATATATGATTGGGTAATGAATATGATACAACTGACAACTAAAAGTATATGGTGCTGTTGTGTATTCAAAATGACAAACCATCTAACCAAAAGCTTACTGCAAATTCCTGTTGGATTTTGAAAGAGACATGCATTGCCACTAAAAGTTCTTTATACGGGTTTGTTTTCGAAAGAACACACATTACCAAAACAAGCCCATTATAGCATTATGGTTATTGCAAAAGCAGCTATGTTTTATCATGTATAAATATACGAACGTGTAACATCAATTGACGCGTTTTCGATAAAAAAAAAAGCAAATACTGTCCATATAATGAAACAATTACATTTCTGAACAGTAAAATCTGAAAAAAGTATGGATGCTTGAATGAACACAAAGTGTTAGTCGTCTGCTCCCCGCTTCCAACAAACACTCAAAGAATGAATTAAGTATTCATGAAGAATTTTCTATATTTTACGTTGAAAGCAGATAGAACACTATCAAACCGAACGGCTAAAGGCTTACAGTTTATGGGTGTAAGGGATCAGGGGTCACATTGATATAAAAAATCAAAGGGTATGTCAGATATGTAAAGGATAAGGAGTCATATACATATATATAAACAATTAGAGTGTATGTCATATCTGCCAACTTAAGAAGCTTATATTTATCAATTCAGATTGTTTATTTACAACTAGAACTGTTTGCATTTGATCTCAAAATGTTTTTGAACGGATTGGATCACTGATACAGCCACAAAGAAGAAAACAATGACATAAAGCTATTACATATCATCGCTACAACACTAAAATACAGTGTGCTCTCATTTACATCAGACGACAAAAATAACATGGAGCGGCATATTTTCTTTGGGCTATTGGTTTAACTCTTAGAATGTTGGGTAATTTTCTGAAAAATAGATTTCTGTGTCGTCTGCTTTCCAATACCTCAACTATCTGTTTAATTTTGTTGAGGAAAGATACCCAGAGTAGCAAACAGGTTAGATCACAGGCCATCCGCCAATATACTTGGCGGTTGACCTGGATTTTAACCTGTTTGCATAAGCATGAAGTCGGTTCCAGCACTATAAGAGTTAACAAGGGCGCTTAGGCATGTCAATTTAATTGTATCTTTCAGAGCAATGAACTTATATGCTTTGATTCTAATAAACTATGTTTTATTTCCTTCTGTTCAGTAAACGCATTTCCACAAAAGGAGAAATGGAAATATTTTTTTTTTCAAAGTGTTTTTAAACTGCCGTCTACTACGAAAGCTAAGTTGCTTTCGTAAGGGCAATGGTTGAATAGATCTGCACTCATGTAAGATTATGCACTACGATAATACGCCTTGTATTGTTTATTGTTTATATTAAATCATTATGTGTGCTCTTAGATAGACTTGTACTCATGTGCACTTTTGTGCAGATTAATCAACAACAATTATAATGAATTGCGCTGTTTACTTTCGCACATAGCCAGCGGAATTCTACTTGTTTACCTTGTAGTTTATCTTTACTTAGTGTCGCTACGGAACAAAAGAATCCGCAAGTTTAACCATCATCATAACCATAACCCGTATAGTGCTTGAACCGACTTCATGCTTATGCAAACATGTTAGATCCAGGTCAGCTGCCAAGTAAATTGGCGTTTGGCCTGTGATCTTACCTTTTTGCCAGTCTCAGTACCTTTTCACGACAAGAGTTACCAGACATTAAAGGTTTTGAAAAGCAGACGTCAAAAAATATATTTACCGAAAATGACCCAGCATTCTAAGGGTTAATGGTGTTGCGGACATTGTTCCGTAGGTAGAGGATCGGCATCTGGACACGGCGGTTGTGGGTTCGAATTCTGTGAGCAGCGAGGTCCATTCATCGACCTCTTTTTACTCCACATTCGGTGCAAGTAGGACTAACGGTCAAGTAACCAAGATTCCGACTCGAGAGTGATTTCTCTACGCTGATAAAATCTGATTCAAAAATCAATCCACCAGTTAATGTTCGTAAATTGATATACATGTATATATATTGTGTTGGAGGGGGGGGGTGTCTTTCATTTAAAGAAAGCCGATGTCTTTGAATAGTATGTTCTTACAGGGTATTCCGGCACTTGTGGTGTCTTAGTGGGGTATCAAATATGTTTGACAAGTATTAATTTGCTTGATAAGTTGTCTTCATCTTTCATTTAGTTTTAAGATCAGTTCCTCACTGCTCCTTTTACCTTTCTCAGACATATTGATACCTCACTGTGAGACGACATATGGGCCAAAAGACCTTAATTGTCCTTAGTCTTTTAGTTTTATTGTTCACTTGTACATTGTTGAGGATCTTATGGAAGATTGTCAGTTTAAATTGTCAAATAGGTTTCCTCGTTAAGTAAAGTCTTTATTATTATTATCATTATTATTATTATTATTATTATTATAATTATTATTATTATTATTCACAATCGATGTAAAATAAATGAGTTTGAATTATGTAAAGGTTTAAGATACGGTGTTTCAGTTCAACAGGGACCATATTGTGTGGTAAAGTAAGTCACCGACGTAGGAAGGATTGGATCTATTTCCGTTAAACCTTATCAAAAGTAAACGTTTACAGATTCCTTCCTCTAGTCTTTTTTTAAAAAGAAATCACCATTTAAAATTTAACTCAGTAAACCCCAAGTTACAGACATATACTAGGGGGCCTCCGTGGCCTAGTGGTTAGAGTACAGAACTTGAAATCACATGGCCCCTCTCTGCGTGGGTTCAAATCCTGGAAGGGATATGGATTTTCATGAGAGGCAGTCTCCCGACTGACTTACGGAATGCCGATGGTTCTACCCGCCTTGACCAGCCCTTGTGGGCAGTTGAGTATGGGGTCTTCCTCCATCATTAAGAGTCGGGCATCTCTACATAACTGAAATAATGTTGATGTGATGTAAAACACATATAAAAAAAAAATAGACATATACTAGGGAATATTTCCTCTGGAACAATTTATCCATTTGTTACAATGATTCTTTAACCCGTAAAGTGCTGGAACCGACATCGTGCTTTTACAAATAGGTTAAATCAAGGCAGGCCACCAAGTAAATTGGTGGCTGGCCTGTGATATAACCTGTTTGCTACTGTGGGTATATTTCATCGACACAATTAGGCCAATATATAAGGTTTTTGAAAGCAGAGGACACGAAAAATATCTATTTTTAAGAAAAATATTCAGTGTTCTTAGGGTTAACCAATAGCCTTAAGAAAATATGCCGTCCCTTGTTATTTTTCGTCTTCTGCTGTTACTTTCAATTTTGATGAGTCACATGTTTCCATACAGATTAAGAGGCGAAGAAAAGTTTCCTGTCTCGCCGGGGGTAAGTTCATTGTTCGACGATATACAGAGGTTACGTCAACAGAAGTAAAGGACAATCACCGATTCCGCTACCTCGGGAAAGAAGACAACACCGGAGACCTGCGTAAAGATTGATAGATAATTGTTATTCCCAATATTTGAGGCCTCCGGCCCATAATACAAACATAAACATACATGATGCGTGTATTCAAATCATTTTCGAACCGATCAACTGCAGCTGATAGTTTAAAACATGTTTTCAAGCGAGTACTAATCAATTAAAGCGAGTAATCTTAATCCCCCCTCTGGACATTTGCGACTGGTCCAAATTGAAAACAACAGCAGACGGCAATGATGAAGTTATAGGAGGATAGTAGGTTCAAATCTCGTGAGTACCGAGATCCACTTTTCGATGTTTCATTAACCCTTTCCCCAACAACAAATGTAATGTGTAAAAACTTTGTAATGGAAAATACTTATTTGCAATCGATGTAAGAACATTTTCACATACATTTTCTAAGTGTTTAGCAAGATTTCGCTGGTCTGCCCATGATTTAATGATCGAAAAGGTTAGGCATTTTAATATCCCAAGATAATTAAGACTTTGTGCCTATTGTGAGGGAATGCTGGAGGATGAGTTTCACTTTCTCCTAGTGTGCCCTCTCTATAGGGACTAGCGAGTAAAATACATACATGTTAGTTATACAAAAACATTTCTTTATAGTCTTTTTTTGATATCATGTCGTTACAAGATATGAATGTTATAAGAAACCTTGCTATGTTTGTTTTTTATGCTTTTCAAGAAAGGGACGCTTTTTTGGGTACTGTCGTATAAAGAAAAAGTCTTCCAAATAAAATATGTCTTTATATCATTTTGAAACAGTACTGAATTGTTAAAGGGGAAAAAATGAATGTTCTCATCTATACATGTTCCTTAGAGTCTAACACAGTTTGTTAAATATTTATGGGACACTTAAATGACTTTTTAGAAATGCTATTATTTATATATATGTTGTATCTTGTGTATGGGCCGTAAGCCTGAAATGCAATAAACGATCTGAATCAAACAACAAATGTTCGACTGTCAAAATTGAAAGAGTTTGCAGACGACATTTCGAAAGGTGATGAAATCGGAAAACAATCTTTTGATAGGACAGAAAACATTGTGGGAAAAGGAAAAATTGCTCCTTACGAGCAATTTCTCCTTGTCCCACAATGTTTTTTAAGGTTCTCTGCAACAAAGTGGTCAAATGTCGTGATTATTTGGGAAAGGGTTAAAACACGTTCTGTGCAAGTACTGGCTATGTATCAAAGAAGCTTAATCGAGAGTGGTTCATTATAGTTGTAATAACTGTTTTAAAAGTTATTGAAAAATATATGAATTTAAATTAAAGGTAGTCCACCCCTGACGGAAAACTAGTATTTTCTCTGTTTAAAGAATAAATTGAATTGCAAATAAATAATGAAGGTATTTATCATTTCAAAGTTATTCACTGAGCCACTCTTTCCGAATTTGTCTGATTTTGAATTTATATTAAAATGAATACCAATGAATTCTTTAACTAAATCCATAGTAATTACATCCCCTTAACTGTCAAATTTTACAATGAAATAAAATCTAAATGAATGAAAAATGGCAAATAAAAATTCTAATTCATACAAAATTCTTATGATATGACAATTTAATGCATTTTGTCTGTTTAATCTTCGACATTGCTATTCTGTTTTCCCCATGTTTGAATCACAGAATTGCTGTAATGAATGAAAAAGTTGATGAAACGAGTTTTATTTGTTTATTTATATGGGTTAAACATCGTTTCAACATCATTTCAGTTATGTTGCGATGCCCGAATATTAATGATAGAAGAAGGGCCTCATATTCAACTGCTTTTACGTGTAGGTCAAGCCGAGTAGAACCGTCGGCAGTCCTATGTCAGTCGGGAGACTGCTTCTCATGGAAATCCAAACGCCGGGATTTGAGCCCACGTGGAGAGGGGCGATGTGATTTCAAGTTCCATACTCTAACACCGGGGGCCGAATTGAAAACAACAGCAACTGATTACCACGTAACGCCACATGTTTCCGTCTTGCAGCAGACAGACGACTTCCAAAAAGGATTGTGGCAATAGAAAAAATATTGCTTGCTTGTCACAAGCAATATATCCTTTTTCTATCTATTCACCAATTACAGCAGCAGAACAGAAAGCTTCTTCACATATTTACAAAACATTTCTAAAGTCGTCTGTTTCAAGCAAATAAAAGTCGTCTGCAGGTGGAAAATAATTGATCTACAATGCAAAACAAACAAGCCCCAGTGAGGGAATGGACCAAATCGTCGTTTCCGGCAGACGTAAATCGTACCACGATCCTAACACGTATATAGAAAGCCAATTAATTCATAAAACGTGGCTCTCATACGGGGAACTTACGCATCTCCCCTCACTTATGAAAGAAACAACAAGACAACAACAACATAAAAAAACATTCGCTTTGATATTCTTGGAGGGCGCCCAACATAGTTTGTTCTTTGTTGATGTTTGTGTTATACTTGGAGAACCCGCGATATCCGTCTGCTATTCGTAGATCTGAGAACTGTTTGACCTCTCTCTGGTATGGCGATTTTATTGACGTAGAACAACCGATTTGCGATTTAAATTAAGGTTTCATCACATACATCAGCATACGGCCAATAAACAGCCATACACGTATATACGTTCATACATCATTCATAAAAAGGATAAGGATTATTCCTATATTGTTTCAAAGCTTGAAAGAAGTTCCTCCATTAGACAGGCTAAATTCAGTGATAAAGCATCGTTATCTGGTACAAGGGGTTCAGGGTTCGATCCACGTTAGCGGTCAGGTAAAACTGCCGTAACTAGTCCACAAATCGGCAGTAGTGATGTTATGCATTAAGGAAGTAGAATCGAGAGGGATTGATATAAGTTGTAAGGACCTGTCACATGACAAACGATGTAGAATGAATAGGTTTGAATAAAAATAAAACCAAACCCTAAACTGTTCCTCTCCATGACTATGACCAGATCACGTGATCAACGGGTCACGTAGTATCATTAATACTTGCTTATCTCTTGATTCAATCTGAACGCACCGGGTTTGTGACTAAATCAAGCTCTGGTCTACCATATATTGTCTTCAACTGTGTTAAACTACTTGTTAACAGCTTAACGACATTCTTTCATTTTAATTGCAGGTTTAGTTATTTTTTTCATACTTGTTATATAATGTAGAAAAGAGCTCTCATTTGACAAATATGTAACATATAGTCAAGCTCACATGCAAGAACGATCCTTACTTTTCATAGCAGCGTCAGTTAATTCGTGCTTCTTTGATTCCATACCATGAGTAGGCGAGGAGAAGATGACTGGTAATGGTAACGTTTAAAGGTAGAATTCCCACAATCCGCCATTTTGAAACTAATTCCTTCGTCATATTACTTCGGTCGTTTTCGGTATACATCGGTCGGTGCAGGAACTATTTGGTGTAAATTAGACCGATTAAGTTTTCAGTAGACGACTTCAAATAGATCATGTGAAGATTCAGAAGAATTCATTTTGGTTTTGGTAATTGAAAAGTAAGCCTATAATTGGCAGTGTAAGATAATCTTTGACAATACATTTCTGAAGATAAGACAAATAAACTGATGAAAGTGAACTTATAAGCCCAATATAACTACCTTAATACCAAAATCACCCCAAATGAATTAAACTTCTGAGGGATCGACGCGATTTTCCTCTTTTGTGACGTAGATGGTTATTGAAGCTGAAAAGGAGAATGTCGTTGTATACTCTCAAAATGTCGTACAAGAATTATCAAACATCCCTGTATAGGCGACTGCGAATGGTCCAAATGGAAAGCAACAACTAACGACAATATAAATACGTAAATACATGTAGTAACATTTTCTTTGTATTTTTAGGAAGAAAACATTGTGATCAAAGCAGAAATTGTTTGTTACAAGTAATTTCTATTTCAGTTACGATGGTTTCTAAAGTCGTCTAAAGGAAATGTGATAAAGCTAATTATCATTAATTGAGAAATTAATGTTGTTTTTGAAGCTTCCCATTGTTCGATGATTAAACTTGGTAATACTTTTGAAAAAAGAATAAAAGAAAAGAGAAAGTGATCGTTATTATCAGTATATCACAATACCTAACTGATAAACTCGAAACATCCTAATCTAATACATGCAATAATTACTAAAAAGATAAATGTAAGAAATGCCGTAACTAAACATTCAAAACAAAAGGCAGTCTCTCGAACTGTCTGTTTACCGTTTATTTTTAGAAAACAGCTGTTTTGCCGGAAATCACGAGTTGTTTATTATTGGCACGCGTCTAAGCTTATACTAAAGGGATCCGAAAACTTTTAATCAAAAATAATACCCAAATCTTTCCAAAACAACTAACGTTCGGTCGTATAATCCAACATTATGTTTCTGTATTGTTCGCTAAATTGAATTTTAACATCGCATTAACCTATTACCGAACAATAACGACATTTGACCAGTTTGATGCAGACAACTTTGGAAAACATTGTGTGAAAAGGAAAAATTGCTCTTAACGAACAATTTCTCCTTTTCCCACAATGTGTTCTGTCCTATCATCCCATTTTGAAATGTCGTCTGCAAATTCTTTCAATTTGGGACAGTCGAAAAGTTGGTGTTTGAATGCCCGATTCATCTTGGACGGAGTAAGACCCTTACTGCTTATATGGGCCCTTCAATGGTGCACGGGTAGAGCGTCGTCCTCAGGTGACGAGGATCCCGGGTTCGATCCCCGCTAGCAGAGATGTGAAAATAAGCGGGGGGGAGGGATAACATACAGAATCGAAACGAGTACTGTTTATGTATTCAGGAATCAGAAACGAATCGAGAGTAAATAATCTAAGTTTTAAGAACGCTTTTCAGAATCGATGTGAAATACATAGGTTTATACTTTGGGCATGTCAATACAGATGTAACCATCGGGAAGTTTGTAGACAATGTCTTATGAAAATCTAAACACAAAGATACATTGGTTTAAAGTCACGCTAATATGGGCATAGTGATTTCAAGTTCAGGATAGCTTTTTACTAAACATAAAATACCAATATGGTATTCTATATTGTGGAAGCAGGCAGATATATGGTAGGAAAAAGTCATTGCAAAAGCCGTAAAAATTACAGATTAGATTGGAAAACGGTAACTTTCGAAGGTTAAATGTATGTTTTCTTAGATAAATTGCCTTGATGCAATATGCCGAAATGTTATAGAGTATTCTTCTGTTTATACAGACACAACGTCATAGTTGATGCTAGACATGTAGTTTGTTCAATATAGTTAGTAAGACTATTATCAAGGAGGTGAAGAAAACATAAGAAAAGCACAAACAACATCATCAGCATTTAACTCTTTTGCTGGAACCGACTTATGCTTATAGAAACAGGTTTGATCAATGCCAGCCGCGAAGTAAATTGGCGACTGGCCTATGATCTAACCTGTTTGGAACTCTGAGTATATTTCTTCTACAAAATTAAGCAGATATTTAAGGGTTTGAGAAACAGAAGACACGAATTTGTTTTTTAGAAAATGACCAAGTATTCTAAGGGTTAAAACGTAAACAGACTGGTCCGATATCTCCTTACGGATTGTACAAGCTTAGAAAAAGCAGATGTACATAAATTGACGGATGATTGGTATTGGGTCTCATTCCATTGTAGTTGTCTTCGATTGTTTAAACAGCTGTATGACAGAACAGTTCACACTAAGAATTTTCTTCGAGTTTGAACATAAACAAAAGGAGAAAATTATATTTATGAAAACTATTTCATCTTTTACCTACTTATTTCTTCCTTATACTAAAAAGGAATGTTATTCAACCATACTTTATAAGTGTTGTCTTTTAATTCTATCAATTCCGACCTGTCTTTAGATCTTTACCACCTGCATTCTACATTTACTTTATTTGGAGCAGACGACTTTAGGAAATCTTTGTAAACAAGTTGAAAAAAACCTTTCAATTCTTCTGTTGTGATATGTAAAAAGTTTGAAAAAGCATTGTGGCAAAAGTAGAGATTGCTTGTGACAAGTAATTTATCCTTTTGCTACAGTGCTTTTTGAAAATCGTCTGCTATAATATGCAAAATTGTGGCGTTAGGTGGTAACGTGTTAAATCCTATAAAAAGGAATGTGTCTGGATTAAACATGTTGCACGCAACTTGACGTGTGAACAGCCTTTGATATTCGTGTCTGATGAAATATCCCGAAAACTAAATGTCAGACTTGTAAAGAAATGTGATATTCGATTACATTGGTTTTATGCAAAAACAACATTAAAATCAGGTGGATCTTATTACGATTTGCTTTTTGATTTTTTTTGCGACATCAAACAGTTGCGGTGAGGGTTGTATATAAATCGGTCAAAGCGACCCTTCTAAGGTTTTGCGTACGAAACACTGTCCCTGTGTTCTTGAAAGTTGTTAATACGTTACACTGTCCCTGTGTTCTTGGTGGTAATTCGTACCTTTCGATGTCCCTGTTTCCTTTAGGATTATTCGTACGTTACATTGTCCCTGTGTCCTTGATGTCTATTCGTACGTTACAATTGTCCTGTGTCCTTGAGGGTTATTCGTACTTTACACTGTCCCTGTGTCCTTGAAGGTTATTCGTATGTTACACTGTCCCTGTGTTCTTAAAGATAATTCGTACTTTACACTTTTCCTGTGTCCTTGAAGGTTATATGTACGTTACACTGTTCCTGTCTCGTTGATGGCTATACGTACGTTATACTGTCCCTGTGTCCCTGATGGTTATTTGTACGTTACACTGTTCTTGTGTCCTTGATGGTTATTCATACGTTATACTTTCCCTGTGTCCTTGATGGTTATTCGCACGTTACAGTGTCCCTGTGTCGTTGAAGGTTATCCGTACGTAACCCTGTTCCTGTGTCCTTAAGGGTTATTCGTACGTTACACTGTTCCTGTGTCCTTTAGGGTTATCCGTACGTTAAACTGTTCCTGTGTCCTTGAGGGTTATCCGTTCGTTACACTGTTCCTGTGTCCTTGATGTCTGTTCGTACGTTACACTGTTCCTGTGTCCTTAATGGCTCTTCGTACGTTACACTGTTCCTGTGTCCTTGATGTCTATTCGCACGTTACACTGTTCCTGTGTCCTTGATGTTTATCTGTAAGTTACACTGTTCCTGTGTCCTTGATGTCTATTCGTACGTTACACTGTTCCTGTGTCCTTGAGGGCTATTCGGACGTTACACTGTTCCCGTGTCCTTGATGTCTATTCGTACGTTACAATGTTCCTGTGTCCTTGGTGTCTATTCGTACGTGACACAGTTCCTGTGTTCTTGATGTCTATTCGTACGTAACACTGTTCCTGTGTCCTTGAGGCTTATTCGGACGTTACATTGTTCCCGTGTTCTTGATGTCTATTCGTACGTTACACTGTTCCTATGTCCTTGGTGTCTATTCGTACGTTACACAGTTCCTGTGTCCTTCATGTCTATTCGTACGTTACACTGTTCCTGTGTCCTCGATGTCTATTCGTACGTTACACTGTTCGTATGTCATTGGTGGCTATTCGTACGTTATAATGTTCCTGTGTCCTTGAAGGTTATCTTTTCGTTACACTGTTCCTGTGTTTTTGAAGGCCATTCGTACGTTATACTGTTCCTGTGTTCTTAATGTCTATTATTACGTTACACTGTACCTGAGGGTTATTCGTACGTTACACTGTTCCTGTGTCCTAGAATGTTTTTCGTACGTTACAATGTTCCTGTGCCCTAGAAGGTTATTATTACGTTACACTGTTCCTGTGTCCTAGAAGGTTATTCGTACGTAACACTGTTCCGGTGTCCTTGAAGGTTATCTGTAAGTTGCACTGCTCCTTTGTCCTTGTATGTTATCTGTACGTTACACTGTTCCTGTGTCCTTCAAGGTTATCCGTACGTTAGACTGTTCCTGTGTCCTTGAATCTTTTTCGTACGTTATATTGTTCCTACGTTTCACTGTCCTTGTGTCCCTGAAGATAATTTGTAGGTTTCACTGTCCCCGTGTCATTGAAGGTTATTCGTACGTTACACTGTCCCTTTGTTCTTAAAGGTTTTTTGTACGTTACCCTTTCCCTGTGTTTCTAAAGGTTAATCGTACGTTACACTGTCCCTATTTCCTTTAAGGCTTTTCGAACGTTACAATTTACTTGCGTTCTTAAAGGTTATTCGTATGTTACACTGTCCCTGTGTTCTTAAAGGTTATTCGAATGTTTCACTGTCCCTGTGTTCTTAAAGGTTATTCGAACGTTTCACTGTCCCTGTGTCCTTGATGGTTATCCGTACGTTTCACTGTCCCCGTGTTTTTGCAGGTTACTCGTACCTTACATTGTCTTTGTGTCATTAATGGTTATTTGTACGTTACACTGTCCCTGTGTCCTTGAAGGTTATTCGTACGTTTCACTGTCCCTGTGTCCTTGAAGGTTATTCGTACGTTTCACTGTCCCTGTGTCCTTGAAGGTTATTCGTACAGTACATTGTCCCTGTGTCCTTGAAGATTATTCTTACGTTACATTGTCCCTGTGTCCTTGAAGGTTATTAGTACGTTTCACTGTCCCTGTGTCCTTGAAGGTTATTCGTACAGTACATTGTCCCTGTGTCCTTGAAGATTATTCTTACGTTACATTGTCCCTGTGTCCTTGAAGGTTATTCGTACGTTTCACTGTCCCTGTGTCCTTGAAGGTTATTTGTACGTTACACTGTCCCTGTGTCCTTGAAGATTATTCTTACGTTATATTGTCCCTGTGTCCTTGAAGGTTATTAGTACGTTACACTGTCCCTGTGTCCTTGAAGGTTATTCGTACGTTACATTGTCCCTGTGTCCTTGAAGATTATTCTTACGTTACATTGTCCCTGTGTCCTTGAAGGTTATTAGTACGTTACATTGTCCCTGTGTCCTTGAAGGTTATTAGTACGTTACATTGTCCCTGTGTCCTTGAAGGTAATTAGTACGTTTCACTGTCCCTGTGTCCTTGAAGATTATTCTTACGTTACATTGTCCCTGTGTCCTTGAAGGTTATTAGTACGTTTCACTGTCCCTGTGTCCTTGAAGGTTATTCGTACAGTACATTGTCCCTGTGTCCTTGAAGGTTATTCGTACGTTTCACTGTCCCTGTGTCCTTGAAGGTTATTCGTACAGTACATTGTCCCTGTGTCCTTGAAGGTTATTAGTACGTTTCACTGTCCCCGTGTCCTTGAAGGTTATTCGTACAGTACATTGTCCCTGTGTCCTTGAAGGTTATTCGTACGTAACACTGTCCCTGTGTCCTTGAAGGTTATTCGTACAGTACATTGTCCCTGTGTCCTTGAAGATTATTCTTACGTTACACTGTCCCTTTGTCCTTGAAGGTTATTCGTACAGTACATTGTCCCTGTGTCCTTGAAGGTTATTCGTACGTTTCACTGTCCCTGTGTCCTTGAAGGTTATTCGTACAGTACATTGTCCCTGTGTCCTTGAAGGTTATTCGTACAGTACATTGTCCCTGTGTCCTTGAAGGTTATTCGTACAGTACATTGTCCCTGTGTCCTTGAAGGTTATTCGTACGTTTCACTGTCCCTGTGTCCTTGAAGGTTATTCGTACAGTACATTGTCCCTGTGTCCTTGATGGTTATTTGTACGTTTCATTGTCCCTGTGTCATTTAGGGTCATCCCTACGTTATTCTGTCTCTGTTTTCCTGATGGTCCTTCGTACCTTACATTATCCTTGTGTCCTTAAAGGTTTTTCGAACTTTACACTGTCCCTTTGTCCTTAAAGGTTTTTCGAACGTTACACTGTCTCTTTGTCCTTAAAGGTGTTTCGAACTTTACACTGTCCCTTTGTCCTTGAAGGTTTTTCGAACGTTACACTGTCCCTTTGTCCTTGAAGGTTTTTCGAACGTTACACTGTCCCTTTGTCCTTAAAGGTTTTTCGAACGTTACACTGTCCCTTTGTCCTTAAAGGTTACTCGAACGTTACACTGTCCCTTTGTCCTTGAAGGTTTTTCGAACGTTACACTGTCCCTTTGTCCTTGAAGGTTTTTCGAACGTTACACTGTCCCTTTGTCCTTGAAGGTTTTTCGAACGTTACACTGTCCCTTTGTCCTTGAAGATTTTGCAAACGTTACTATATCCGAGTTCCTATGAAGGTAGTTTGTGCATAACACTCTGAGATGGTTGCATCATTTGGTGTACTCTATGTTAATATTTAAGCAATCAGTTAATTATAATCTTGTTAGCCATTTTACCATATAATTGTACACTTGTGCTCTGAAACCTTTCTGGTAAAAGAGTTATTGATTCAAAATGAGCTCAAAACAGTAAGTTTCTGTCGCATATATTGCTCCGAGCAACGTGAAGGACGAAACAGTGAAGAATGAAAGAAACTCATTTTTAAAGATAATTAGAACATATCCGAAACCCTGTGGCGATAGAGGATTTTACTTGTGACGTGTCATCTCTCAATATGTGAACATGTACTCTGATAACCAATATAGTGACCGTACGTAAAAAGGACGTATTTCATAATGATAAAATATACTTCAAAATTAGAATTTTAAAAAAGGGAATCATTTGTTCTGGTACATGTAAGATCATTTAGTAGAGCTATTTTCATGGTTCTTTTAGACTTTTAACATCCCCTGTCTTCCCATTGGAACGAAACGAAAGATCCTGAATCAAGAACCAACAGGATGAAATTTCAAGGAAATCTTTAAATGGACTAATTCATTTTATGGCAAAAGGAAAAAAATGCTTTACATCAGCATCGTCTCTACTAATTACTTCATATGTCGAAAGGAGTATTTTGCTTTTCTAACATGTTGTCCGCTCGTCATAGAATTTAACCGTTCAGAAACGAAAGAAAGCCATTTGTGTTTGTGAAGTTGGAAGTCAGTTTGCAGTTCTCAATTCATTTGCGAGCCACATAATGCACTATTACTTCTTACACTAGCTGCCAATTCATCTTTTTCAAAAAAGGTTTAAAGGAATATACGAGTTCATATACTTTGAATTGAAGAAAGACGAACCGAAACCTATTTCCTCAAATAGAAACCTTTTCGAATAACGAACTGTAAAGTATCAGCTATCATCAATGTATCTTACAGACAGAAATACAGCGAATGGTAAACTGCTAGCTCTCTACCAGATTCACACTTAGCTGTCGATTCAAATTCTATTCGAGGGAATAATGGAACCCGTCTGAATAGCCAACTACAAACAGACAACGAGGTTCACAAGAAAATGCCGATTCAAAAATAATGTCGAAGGTTCATCATTACTTAATCCCGTACGAATCGCAAACAGCGAATCATCTAGAAGGAAGTCGGTACCAATACGAAAGAATAATTAAGTAAAGTTTTAACTTATTTAATCTTACATCGATTGTGACGGAAACTGGAAGCTTACCAAATTTACTCTCGACTTTCTGGATACTACACCAGTACTCGTGCCGATTCGTGGGTTAGTGCCGGCAATTCTGGCCTCGCCTTACGGGGATACGAACCCGGTACCCTTGGTACAAGAGGCAGCCGGTTTACCGCTGCACCACTGGCGCCAAGGAGTGTTATTTGTAGGGAGCGTTCTCCCTCTAATTACAATTCTCGACCCTTCATTAGTGTGTAATTTATATAATCGAAAATAGGCTGCCTTCATTTTTCTCTCTGTTTTCAAAGCTCCATGGAAAACAAAGAAAAACAGTGTTCTCTCTGTGGAGGAAGTACCTGTTCTATTTCTATGTGATATCAAACGGAATAGAGATAAATAGAGATAAATATGATAGTAATATTAAACATAGTTAATCATTTATCCGGTGGTGTTGATATCATGTGATAAGGAAAGGAATAGTATTTTGTTTTCATTTCCTTAACCCTTTCCCAAACAACAAGTTTTCGACTGTCCCAAATTGAAAGAGTTTGCAGACGACATTTCAAAATGTGATGAAATTGAAAAATATTCTTCTGATAGGACAGTAAACATTGTGGGAAAAAGAAAAATTGCTTGTCATGAGCAATTTCTCCTTTTCCCACAATATTTTCTATAGTCGTCTGCAACAAAGTGTTCAAATGTCGTTATTGTTTGGGAAAGGGTTAAGCCATACCCGACACCCTTTTCTCTCTTGTATTACTCCTTGTTATCTGAAATTCCCAGTAAAGTCATTCTACCATTTGAAGCATTTAATTTCTTTTCTTGATACCAAATGAAAACAGAAAAATTGCCACCGTGTCATACTGATAATAAACCTACTATTACTGGTGACCATGTTAAAGCTTCTTGTTCACAGAAGCTGAAATTAAGTTATACACTGATTTTTTAGAATTGCACAACAACTGTACAATTATATAATACGCACTGAAGATCGTTTTAAATTCTTTAAAATGCGTATACGGTGATTTGACATGTAAACTGTACAAACTTGATGAATTGCATCTTCCTGAATTTATAATGCTATCAACTGCTACTTTCAATTCTATACCAAACAACAATGCAAAAACAGTATTGTTTCAAAAACATTTTATTTTTGTCTGCCGATTTCCTCTTCTGTGAACATGCGCATGTCGCAATGAAAGGTCATAACGTGAAATTCGCCTTTCACGGGATTTGAACCCACGCCCCCTGTGTCCAGGGGCTGACTGTTTAACTCTGGTTCACTAGTTCAACAAAGGAAATAGAAGCAAAATTCATTTAACAATAAGTGTGACTAAAACAAGTAAAAAAGAAGTGTTTGCGACATGCAATAAAAAGCTTGATCTGAAATTAACTAGATTTGAACATGTCGCCCTTCTTTTTAGTACCTGTCTATTTGTACAGAGAGTGGGACATTGCCAAATATTTCACCTGGGAAAACAAGCAGATGCTTCGAGACAATTTTCGTCGCAGTTTTAATACAAATATTTTGAAATGTTGAAGGCTCTCTTGTCAAGAAATGATATGCCACTTCATGAAAAATCGTCTCTTTAATTCATAACCAAACAATAACGACATTTGGCAAGTTTGTTGCAGACGGCTCTGGAAAGCATTGTGGAAACAGGAAAAATTGCTCTTAGCGAGCAATTTCACCTTTTCCCACAATGTTTTCTGCCATATCGGAAGATTATTTTTCAATTTCATCACATTTTGAAATGCCGTCTGCAAACTTTTCAATTTGGGACAGTCCAAAAATAGGCGTATGGTAAAGGGTTAAAACAGGATTGCTGTATCCGCTTCGTTAAAGAAAAGAAGGTCAGACAGTTTGGCTTCTAAATGACAAGGTTCCTCTTCAACCGTTGACAGGCGTAATAACTCTTCAAGTTATTTGTGACTCTTAGAAATTGATTCGTATGAATAATAACTCTTCAAATTTTTTAGGACTCTTGGAAAATGACAATATGTTTCTTTGTACGGAATACACCGATTGACATTTGTTTTATGGGAAAGAAATTCTACTCGATAAATCTATTTGACCTAGGCCAAAAACTCCTTACAAGGTAACCACTACATGTAATTCATATGATTTCTGCATGTAGCCAATCCCTGGAAACAAACAGTAAATAAATACGCGTCGAAGCCATATGACCAGTGCGTGATCGTTTAGCTTCTGCCAGGGGCCCGTTTTACTAAACAGTTTACGTTTAAGATTTGCGTAAGTCTAAAACAACAAGTCCTTTTATTTCAATATTTGGCAAAGCAATATTGCAAAGTAACACATCATTGGAATCGTCTCTCCGAGACGCTTCCAATGACGTGTCACATTGCAATATTGTACTTTCATTGAAGATACTATCCATGTTAATCAATTATGACTTACGCAAACATTTTCCGTAAGTTGTTTAGTAAAACGGGCCCCTGGATCATAACAATACCGGTGTTTACAACGTGAAACCAGTCATAACGTTGATGCTATGACATTATGCATGTTCCTAAGCCATGGACACAAAGAGAATGCCTTATTCGAAGCTTCCAGACATGCTGCACTATTAACTTACTAGCTTGCACAACAGGGTACCAACCTTTCTGTTGATGCTAGTTTGATTCTATGGTATTAAGCATGTAGCCAAACCGTGAAGATAGACAGTAAACAAACATTATTCAAAGGTTCTAGACCTGCTGAAAGCGGTCTATTGACTCCTAGATTATAACCTGACTGACTTGCACAACAGGGTACCAACATTTCTGTTGATGCTAGTTTGATGCTTTATGTACATGTACATTTGTTCAAACCGTTAACTCAAACAGAAAACAGACACTAATAGAAACTTATAATAGAGTTATCTGAAGTCGCTTGTCTCCCTGAACAAAAATAAACCGGCTTTCACAGCAAGGAACCAGCTACACGTGATTGGATGTTGGTGGCTGGAGTCTTCAAATGACATTGTGCATTTAGCCTTACCTTGAACACAAACTGTATAGAAATACTAGCCGAAACGGCAATCATTGTGCATCGTCTTGGACCTCAAGGACAGAAAACTAGAGTATGCACCATGTGTACCAACTCTATGTTGTTGGTTGGTCGTTGGCAGCTAGGATTGGAAGTTTGTTCAGCTTTGACTTTTTCAGCCAAGTATATCGGGGCGGCTTGCGTTGAATCACCACTACTGAACCGATACTCTTTCTTCTAACCCTTAAAAAAACTGGGTAATTTTCTAAAAAAAAGATTTTGTGTTGTCTGTTTTCCAAAGTCTTCAAAATCTGCTTAATTTTGACGAGGAAATATACTCAGAGTAGCAAACAGGTAAGATCACAGGCCAGCCGCCAATTTACTTAGCGGCTGGCCTGGAATTAACCTGTTTGCATAAGCATGAAGGTGGTTCCAGCACTATAACGGCTTATATGAGTGCATTTGGTCGAAGGAAAAAAAGTAATAATTATGTCGGAATAACTTAACAAAACTTCAGAAAGAAAACAAACCGAACTTGATACCGTTTTATTAAACATGTTATGTCAAAAATGAACGTTAGTTTAAAACAATATTACCTCCTAATCAATATTGGGCAGAGCAATATTGCAAAGTAAAACATCATTGAAATCGTCTCTACAAAACGATTCCAATGATGTGTTACTTTGTAATATTATACTTTCATTGAAGATATTATCTACGTTTATCAGCTTGTACTTACGAAAATATTTCCTGCAAATGTGAAGTAAAACGCTACCCTACAATCCCCGTATAAAAGGTCTGGCTAGCTATCAAATTATGTTATGAGGTACACATCTAGATTACATTTTGATTCAGAGAAAACTACTCTATGATGGAATAAGTTAGTTAAAATGTCCTTGATAATAGATAAACGCATTTACATTATTCCTATGGTTACAGAAAGGCAAAGTACAACCTAATTAGTCCATTTTTTCATCCATGTCGCAGAAAGAAATATCAAGGTATGTCGGCTTAGATCGGCCTGCAAGCGGACATTTTTTTTACAAACCAGTTTTATTTTTAACGTTTTCAACAAAATATCTTCCAACGCTTACTTTCATCCAAATCGCAACATGAGCCCATCTCCCTCTCTTCCTGTGTAACCACCAACTACAATAAGGCTCGGAACTTACATAAAATGTTTAATGTGAATTAATGAATTATTTTATCATAAGGAAATCAAAATTGTGCCATAACGATCACAATGTCCTGCCTTATCGAATAAGAAGTTATGACAATGAATATACGAGTACATACACTTGAATAGTTGACCTCGACCGAGAATCGAACCATTGTCGCCATGATGAAATTCCAAACACTAACCACTTCACAAACGCCGATCATATACATCAGACAGAAACATTCAAGGGTATTCACAGACTGTGCCATTCCGGATCAGACAGACCGTGTCGTTCCGGCTCAGATAGACGGTGCCAAGTAAATTGGCGGCTGGCCTGGATCCAACCTGTTTGCATAAGCATGAAGTCGGTTCCAGCATTATGAGGGTAAATTTTGGAAGCACATGCTGTCAATGCCTGATCACTATCTTAAAGGTTAAACGTAAACGGCGAATTGTCTTGCAATGAACCTTCGATATAACTGTTCACAAGGTTCAAGCAATATCTTTGTCACGCTGATTTCTTGGAAGTCAAGCTACGCCTTATAATGACCTGAGTTATGTTAAAGGGCATTAGGTTTCTCACACAATGGCTTCAACAGGTGGGGAGATAAGACAATGGTTATCCGAGGGCATTTGTCGTTGCGAAATAACGGCACAGAACAAACATGAGTAAACACCATGTTGTTTCGAAAGCTTCAAAACATGAGTCGGCAAGGAAATAGATCCGTATGTCGAATTTAAAGGTACTTGTTCACAGATGTGAGAAAACTTGGATTTCAGAAATTAATTCATCCTGTCACTAGTGTTATTTTGGGACCGATGACAAGGTGCCGTATAACATTTGTGATATCCGGCACTAACCATATAACACACCCACGCGACAAATCATGACGTCATAAGAACGAAATGACGTCATGTTTACATCATTCTTTACATATTTTTTCATTCTTTCTCGTGTTTTATTTACATCTTATTTGTTTGAAAGAATACATAAAGGTAACAGGATAAATAGAAAAGATGGTTGGTGTCTTTGAATGGGAAATGTTATCGGGCAAGGCTTCGGAGTATTATCCGTTTCGCCTTCGGCTCACCGGATAATAATCCTAAGCCTTGCCCGATAACATTTCCGATTCACGACAACAACCATCTATTCTCTATTTCTTTACGCAGTGAAGAATCATTGGAAGCAAAAATATATCGCTTTTAATTATTCAAAATGTATATACAGTGAATGCACATGCATTTTGATCTAAACGCATGATTTTTTTTCTTTGAAACAAAGAATGATAACGCTCATTCCTGTAGCGACAAGGCTTGTATTGTTTGTATCACAGTTCTTAACGTTCATTACTTACTCGATACAACCTGTTTGATAGCTCCTTTCAAAGGTCATTTGATGTTAATACTCTCAAAGTCAATTGTCATATAGCAGAGGTCAGTCACCCTCTCAAACTGCTGGGAAATCTGTTGTTTATCGACAGTTTGTGCAGGAATTAAGCTACTTATTGTTCTGATAGGGCAACCGACCTGCCTTTTACCACGTACAGGTAAACAACGCAAACCCTTTACTCCTTTATGTCTCACTTTGGTGAAATGCTTAAGAAGGTTTTAGAAATCAGTGTGACAAATGGATAAATTGCTCAAGATGAGCAATTTGTCCTTTTGTCGCACTGATTTCAACACAATGCCATAATGGCATCGTGGTTGTTATTAAGAAAACAGGTTGACAAAATGACAAACTGCTCAAAATGAGCAGTTTATCAATTTGTCACACTGATTCAGCACATTATCATAATGGCATTATGTATGTGATATAGCACTGTTTTAACATTTTAATCAGTTTTACAGCAAAAACTGATCTTGCGGGTTGTTTCTTGTCATAAGTTGTTGCTTTCAATTAACACCTGTAATGAAATTGTGCATGAATGTACGAGTAAACCGATAGACCCCTCTCGTGACAGAGGCGTGTTTAACGCACTATTGAGCGTCAATTACAAAATGTGAACGATTTAACAACGCCATTTTCTCTGAATAACAAGTTGGAAACCTATGTGACTTGGCAAGTAATTGAACTCTTTGTAACAAAATTGTCTTTCTTCGCCTGCGAGGAATGTACTCTAGGATTTACCTAAAGAGGACCGCATCATTTATCATTGAACTGTTATGAAACTAAAACACCTGTTCGTTCGGACAATTTCCCACGAAACAGGTGCGCGAATTCGTCTCTAAAATTATCAATCCGCATATATGCAATCATTATAACGTAAACTGTGCACATGGTCGAAAACGCTCTCACAAATGTAGTATTTACTCTCCATAAACACTTTAAGATAGTGTCGGTGCATAAACAGTGATATTTAAGACTTCCGAGAAAAGACATTTAAAAGAGTTTTTTTTCTTCTCTAAAACGGCTCTAATGCGTTACCCACTACTGCGCACTCCCTCTATTTTTGATATAAAAAAAAAAGACCTGCATAAAAGAATTAGTTGGCAACAAGACAGCACTATGCACGTAGACTTCACGCACGTGACGAGCTATTTTTAGATCAGATTCACAAAGACGAAGAGTCGACGGGACGTAAGTAGAACAGAAAAGCGGGAAACCAGGCCTCTAGCGTAGTGAGGGTATATATCACTGGCACGGATAATAATGAAATCTCCATTAAGCCACCCGATAGAAGGAAAACTAAGAAAAGAGTGGTAGATGCCAAAACAGAAGAAAATTTGAATAAAAACAAAGATGAAAAAATATATGCATTCAACAATGCTTTAAGCGACCGGTCTTATATAATGCATGAGATGTTGTTCAACTTATTTTGCAGGTGGTCTTTCTATATATAGTACTGTTCATACTGTCTCTTTTGCATCCATCACTCTTTGTTCCTATTTACGCCATATCATGCTGAAACACAAGCCAAACGATACTCTCCCTGACAAAATCCGGTTAAGTGTTATAGATCTTAGAGCATGTCTACTTAGAGAACTATTTTATAATTCTTAGCTTTGTTTGGCCAGTGACTATCTTATCGTGTCGCATACTGTGAAATCGTCACCATCATCGATTAAACAGTCCTAGTTGATAACAATTTACCGTATCTGATGTTTGTTGGCTTTTCGGTGGTAATTTCAAAGGCATTCTTCTCAGAAAGCTTCTCCTCGGCCTTTTGACGCCCTTTCTTTTTCAATAAATGCTTGCAGCCATTGTTAATCACGTGAACCAGGAGGTTTGCAACCATTGACATCAATTCAAAGTGAATCCGCGTCTGTACACATTCGGGACGTCTCGGTGACGACCACAAAGACCGATTTGTTTCGACTGGTATTTTGGATCCGGGATGACATCGTCAAACCATCAAACTCTGGGACGTAAAGCGGACATGACTAATAACGATACAATCTCGTTATCATTTGGCATCAAGGTAAAATACACATATTCCAACATTTTGTAACTTACTCTTTCGTCTGATTACAACGGTCGTTCTCGGTAAACATCGGTCAGGATGGAACTAATCGCTTTAAACCGAAATAGTAATGTTCCAAACCGATGTATTCCGAGAACGACCGAAGTAATTCGAAGAAAGAATGAGTTTCAAAATGGTGGATTATCGGTATTCTAGCTTTAAACGAATTACTATACATCCGGTATGTCGTACACAAAATTCCTATTCTTGAGCATACGTGATATTGTTGCAGTTATACTTTAAACATATGACATCTATTTTTTATTTTGATCTTAAGTCTTTACATCATCCTTCATGACATTTCATCACACAGTTTAACCATTGTACCCGGCGGAAATTCCATTTGGTTCCGGATACATGTTCGATTGGGAGAGACCAAACAGTCGACTGTTCTTATAATATAGGTAGTTTAGTACTAAAACCACAAAGCTAATTTGTTTATTCGCAAAGGTTGCGATACCACCTTGTTAGTCACAAGTTCGAATTTCGGTATTATCACACATTGTTTCTAATGTGTCTATTGACGTTATTACCTTGGTTGAATAACGGAATGCCGATGGATTTATCAACAACTAAAATCTCAAGGACATGATATATTACAATTAGAAAAACGCATTTCCTATACCTTAAATGAAAAGGGCTTTTTATAATTGCATCGTGAAACCTCTTTATTCTCAACGTCATAGCTGTTTACAAAAACTGACTGGAATTTCCGGATTCATTCCGTCCGATTATTTATCCCTTTGATGCAGAAAATTGCAAAAGGAGCTTATTAACAGGTGTAAGGAAGTTTGGAAATTATTTTGTTAAAACTGCACAACAGCTGTACTGTTATATGATATGCACCAAAGAATAGTCGTTGGTAGAAAGTGTAGATCGGTTTTAATTCTTTAAAGTTTGAATATAGTGAACTAGCATGTGTCTTAATTCAAAAGCTTGACATCGCCTTTCTAGACCTACCGCATATAAACTGAAAAACTTAGTTAAGATAAATGGACACTGTCTGATTTGATGTTTCCAACAGCTTCTTCCAAGTGTATATCCACCACTTATACAAAAACCATATTTTTCAACGACATCTTGTTTTGATTTTTAAATGTTCTCCTCTGTGAACATGCATCTTTAAATGCCATATTATTTTCATTCATGACTGACATTCTCTAATTACAAACGGAATGGAATTCGCCAATGGAAATTAAACTGTTTTCTTACGCAATATGTGTTTTGAAGTTATCTGCTTTTGTCCATTTTTTAGATAAGTTTACTTAAGACGTCGTAATTATGTTTGAGATGCATGGTTCTGTCTAAAACGCCCGTACTTCTTCCTTTATTGACTTTTCTTGAAATTGGTCTTGTTGTTTGTATGATGGTTAAGCTAGCCAATCGAAGATTCAATACTGCGAACGCTTGACCACCATGGTCTCAAACAAATTTGATTCAAGCTTTTTGTTCAATAGGCATAATTGAGTTACCTGACATTATTCGCCGTTTTCATGATCATTTTAGATGTACAAGTTTTAAGAAAAGCAAGCCTCTTATTATCAAACTGTTTATATTAAACACCTTTGCAAAATACTTGACCATAAGGAAAGTAAAAAGTAAGTGTTAGTTAAACCTCAGGTCATCAGGGAACATCCGACAACTATCTCACAGATTTTGCTCACTGAGAATGGTGATTATCTTATCAACTTAACAAAAGACAATGTTTAATATCTGCATTTTTTAAAGAGTAAAACGAGCTTCCGCACATATCTTTCAGTGCTTTGATGGAAACTTCTACCGATTTCGATAATGTACACATGCGCTTATGGGACCTTTGTGGGATTCACTTTTCATTGCACTCTTGATATACCACCTGTCACATATGGACTACTGACACGAAATTGGATTATTTGCTTTATAATGAATTGAATCTTTTAAACAATTTACTTTGTCTGCGACATAACTCTACTAGACATTCATAACAAAGTTACGGAAGGGAAAGAGAGGTGTATCAATGATTTATTCAATGGCAGTTATGCTATCCCATTATATTCGTTGAAGATATTCTATTTTAAAAGGATTAATTTCTCAATTTGTGAGAAAGTCCTTTTAAATGTATACGTCCATATTTCAGATCTGTAGATAAGAATGACATAAACATCTGAAACGGCTCTAACTCATCACTTGGTATCTCTTTGTTCCACGTTTTTTTGTGCACGTGACTATTCATTGTAGGAAATTGACAATTTACTCATCCGAGGATTGTGAGCGAAAGGTCATATATTTGTCGTCGATATGAAAGAGAAACGACAATTTTGTTGTACAACCACATACTATTTTTCTTTTCCCAAACATCTCATTTTCTTTCAAAGTTGCCTTCCGATTCCATTGTCATTGTGTAAGCCTTTCGTTAAAACTATGAAGGAGATGAAGGATTTTGAGGAAAATCCAGATTTGGATTGCTTATCTTATTTGTGAATTTGTAACGCTTGAGTTCATATACTTACTGTATGCGCTTTAGTATAGCCTTCATTCATATCTGGGACTGCATTAGTTCTCCCATTTAACGCGGACACGGACATTTAACGCGGACACCCGAAGCATTCATCGTAACGAGCTGTTACTTCTTTTGTCAAAATCCCTTTTAATATTCTCACAAAGAACATTTTCTAACCACACATGTTTCAATTTCGTAAACCAAACCCATTTCGTTCATTTTCTTCTTTTGTGAAACAATGCCTCGCTTCATTTACTCATCCCTATCCGAATGGTAGAACCAATGTCCAGGAAGGGCATTGAACCAGGGATATACCTACACATAGACTAATTGACCGTTTTATGAGATACTTCGACTCTGGAATTGGAACATCCAGACATTTTGCGAATTCCTGTCCGCCCTGCAGACGTTCCCACAGACGTAGAATAACTTGGCACGCGCCTTGTAAATATTGGCAAATTACTCCGCGTTCCGGTTAGTCTAAAAATAGTTCCCTCTGCGAGCCGTAAAATAGTTCCCTCTGCGAGCCGTAAATTCGAAGAGGAACGCGTGATGCCGGATCAGATGGAAGTTGATCTTGAACATTGATCCATTCTTAACCCATTACCAAATAATAACGACATTTGTCGAGTTTGTTGAAGACGACCCTGGAAAACATTGTGGGAAAAGGAGAAATTGCTTGTAACGAGCAATTTCTCCTTTTCCCAAAATGTTTTATGCCATATCAGAAGATTGTTTTCCAATTCCATCACATTTAGAAATGTCGTCCGGAAACTCTTTCAATTTGGGACAGTAGAATATTTGGTGTTTGGTAGTGGGTTAAGAGGCGATTTATTTCGAAAGCATAAATCGTTAAAAGAGTTAGTCATGAGCCGCGCAGATTTTCACCTTGGATTGGTCTATGTGAAGTAAACCGCCATTTTCCGTTTCGAGTGGTATCTTTGAAAAAGAAAAGAAAAAAAATGAAAATACGACCATGGAACTTCCAGGCATCGTTTGTTAAGGAAGTATTACGCGTTGCATATTCTATAAAATTGTTTTCTCGAGACACTTCAATTGGCACTAAAAACAATGAAGTTTGTCAACAACTATTTGATAGAGGGATTTTATATTGATCTTTATGAAAGACGCTTTTTGATGACAGAGTGCATATCTCTATCATGATTAACTTTGATCTATCTACTTAGTTTAAACTAATTCATTTTACATCGATTGTGAAACAAGTTCTTACAACTGAGATACATCCCTCTCGATTCTGATTCCTTCATATATAACTAGCACTCGTGTTAATGAAAGATCACAAGGAAAACCCCACCAGTCACGGCATTCGAACCCGTGACCCTCCTGTCCAGAGGCCGACGCTCTACCCCTGGACCATCCACTGATCCATCTGCTGCAATGAAACTGCGTCAATTAAAGAATACATCGATTTGTTATAGGCAATTGTGACAGTGGTCTGTACCCAAAATCATAACTGTGCTCTATATAATAGACTTCATTGTTTTGATATTGTTGTCGTTTGCTGCTGCTATCAATTCAGACCACCAAAATATTTCAGTATGGCGGAACAGCCAAAACTACGTCTGCTATGATAAGCATCTTTTGGCACAGACGAGACTTTCTATTTCTATCGGAGGGTCACGTGCAGGTTTTCTGAGTTCGTACAGTCACGTGACGAATTTCGTATCTATATCCGGTTCTAATTTTGGCTCCAATCCATGTCCTCTATTCGATGGTTGTTGATCGTTCAAAGCTATAAGCCTCAACACAAACACTGTGTTGATCATTTAAATACAGGTATGCACTTGCGCATTAAAATTGAGATGTTTTCTCTGATCGTTATATAACATGTTGATCGTAGTTGTAACGGGTTCATTATAACTTGTTTAACCCTCAGAACGCTGATAATTTTCTAAAGATATTCTTGTGTCGTCTGCCCTCCAATATCTTAATATCTGCTTAATTTTGATGAGGAAAGACACTCATAGAAGCAAACAGGTTAGATCACAGGCCAGCCGCCAATTTACTTGGCGACTGGCCTGGATCTAACCTGTTTGCATCAGCATAGAGGCGTTTTCAGTACCGAACCGGTTAACAGCATTTTGATTTTGTAGCGCTACTATATTATATAGATAATGTAACCTTATTTTTCTTAAAGTAAACTTGCAGTATATAAAAAATGGGGTATGGACTGGAACCCTGTCAATGAGACAAATGTCTCCCCAATGTTGTTTTTGCTTTACAGGACTCATTCTTTTTCAGAAAGACATTTGTCCGGCACTGAGAAACAGAAGAATCGTGTCAAATAGACTTGATTATATGTTTGAACTATTATATGAGGGACTGGGTTCAATCTAGGAATCGTTCTCTTTTCATGTGCTACCGACGTATTCGGCTTTGTCGTAGTGGATTGAAAAGTGTAGAAAATACCAAAGCAAGAATTTTCTCTATTCTAGATGAAATTCTAAACCTGTTCCTCCATACAGACGTTTTACACAGGTCCGAATTGAAATGTGTGTTGATAGAAATAACAAAATGAACACTGATGTTTTCTTCTTGATCTTGGGTACAAACCGTTTTGGCAAAGGGAAATGTTATCTCTAGACACAAGTACCTGTTCCTCCATACAGACGTTTTACACAGGTCCGAATTGAAATGTATGTTGATAGAAATAACAAAATGAACACTGATGTTTTCTTCTTGATCTTGGATACAAACCGTTTTGGAAAAGGGAAATGTTATCTCCAGACACAAGTAATATGCGTCCTCCATACCTGTTCCTCCATACAGACGTTTTACACAGGTCCGAATTGAAATGTATGTTGATAGAAATAACAAAATGAACACTGATGTTTTCTTCTTGATCTTGGATACAAACCGTTTTGGAAAAGGGAAATGTTATCTCCAGACACAAGTAATATGCGTCCTCCATACCTGTTCCTCCATACAGACGTTTTACACAGGTCCGAATTGAAATGTATGTTGATAGAAGTAACAAAATGAACACTGATGTTTTCTTCTTGATCTTGGATACAAACCGTTTTGGCAAAGGGAAATGTTATCTCTAGACACAAGTAAGGGAGCAACCCGTTACTATTAATAGGCCAACTATTTTTAGATAAAACACGGAATGTCATTATGCTCGTTTCACATTATGCCAAATGAAAACACAGGTTTTCAGTATCTTAGATATAACGATATTGAACCGTTATTTAACTAATGATGAGGATGGTTTGATTAATCTTCTTAACATTTGTTACTCTTACAACACATTCCAGTGAGGTAGACTCTTTATGACGAGCAACACATTACCATTTTCCAAATACATCTCTAGATATTCAATGAAATCATAGGTATTTAGTATCTTTTAAGTATATATTTAAAATGGTCATTTATCTAGTAATAAGGATTGTTTGAATCATCTGTTTAAAATGCGTTACTCTTACAACATATTCCGTGAGAAAGTCTTTTTCAGATGAGTCGAGTGTTTTTAGCTCAGTTGGAAGCGTGTCTGACTTGTTGTGGGAAAGTGGTCAGGCGCTTATTAACCCTTAGAATGCTGGGTAATGTTCTAAAATTAAAATGTTTGTATCGTTTGCTTTCCAAAACCTTAAATATCTGCTTAATTTTGTTGAGGACGCTCAGAGAAGCAAACAGATTAGATTACAGGCTAGCCGCCAATTTAATTGGCGGCTGGCTTGGATCTAACCTGTTTGCATAAGCATGAAGTCAGTTCCAGCACTATAAGGGTTGACTTTATTGTTCACAACTAGATAAATCAAGTTATGCGACTAAAATATTGTTTTAAAACGACATTGATCTTCAATCCAACCAACTGTTACCTAGTTTAGATGTTATTTAGCCCATTACCAAACAATAACGACATTTCAACACTTTGTTGAAGACGACTCATGAAAACACTTGGAAAAGGAAATATTGATCGTAACGAGCAATTTCTCCTTTTCCCACAATGTTTTCTTCACTATTAGAAGATGCCTTTATAGATAGATAGATAGGTAGATTACTTTATTGACGTAAACTTTAAAGTTTCTAATCATATAAGTATTTTATATTAACATCAAGTACATCAAGATATTTACATATATACAAACAAACAAGTTAATAGGCTAATTTGAAATAGTATAAAATGTGGTTTTAATGGAAGATAAGCATTCATTTGATCTCCCTTTATTTAGTGTTAACATGATGATTTACGTTTAATGCAAGTTTATATAGTAATCTAATCACATTTAGAAATGTCGTCTGCGAATTCTTTCAATTTGGTACAGTCGAAAATTTGGCGTTTGAAAAGGGTTAAAAACGGCGCAATGCACAGACCATCACGAATACGGTTCCGATTCTAGTACTGTTTGTGTTGCTTTCTTTATGAACATGAACACAGTAAATTTGTTTACGAAACCGCATATCCCAAAAGCTATAAAACCATCACAGAGAAAATGTGGGGCGAACATATAGGTAATACGATATCGGTTCAGAAAGATGATGCACAAATATTGGTTCCGCCTTAACACTTTTCCTCATACAAAACTTGGGTGTTTTTGTAACAAACGGCAATTGGATGTCTTTTATAAGATTGATTATAGTCTCGCCAAGAAAACTTGTTTTTCTGTCAGTATGATTTCAAGTGTTCATTTCACATATTATATAATTATATGTTGATATGTAGATATTTGTGTAGAAACGAATACGTTTGGAAAAGATCTGTTTCTGAAAATGAAGGCTACTGTTGCAAACGTCTGAACTGCTTATTATGAGCATAAATCCCTATAAAACAACGATTGCTATACAACATCGTAACCTTACAATGCAGGGTAATTTTGTCGTCTGCTTTCCAAAACCTTAACTATCTGCTTAAGCTTGAGTAAGAAAGATACGCAGAGTAGCAAAAAGGTTAAATCATAAGCCAGTCGCCACTTTTCTTGGCGGCTGGCCTGGTTCTTACCTGTTTGCATAACTGCACCATAAGGGTTAACACGTATTTTTGCATGCTTTCTGCTGTTATTTTCCATTGACGTGGTTTTTGACGCCGTGCTTATAACTTCTTAAGTCATGCTAAGACTGTCCTGGATTCAAAAGTACTAGACTATGGTTCCTAAGCGACAAAGGACACTCCGGCGAAACAAGATGTATTGATGAAGATCGAACCTGGCACCCCCGTGTTCTAGGAGTACCACGATAACCACTGCATCATTGTGGGTACATATATAACAGTTCCTGCACGCTTCGTTGTAACAACAGCTGTTACAGGATTTGAAACACATTCTGGAAAACACACCCTCTCTTAAAATATCAATTTGTTATATCTTGAAGGTTAACCCTTAAAATGCTTGGTAATTTTCTGGATTAATACATTTTTATGTCGTCTGCTTTCGAAAACCTTTACATATCTGCTTAATTTTGATGAGGAAAGATACTCAAAGTAGCAAACAGGTTAGCCGCCAATGTACTTGGCGGCTGGCCTGGATCTAACCGGTTTGCATGAGCATGGAGTCGGTTCCAGCAATACAAGTGTTAAAACCTTAGAAGAACAAGCTGTCAATGTCAGATCACTGTGTGTTTGTTACTGAACGCTTGAAATTGTTCTACATTTCCGCCTGAGAGAACTGGTATAATCCCGATATTCTTGTGTCAACTTGATTCCCTTTTTTCACAATTATGAATCCTGTGACTTATCCAAATTGTAAACAAAAGCAACCGACAATGATGTAAACATAAATGCTATTTTCTCTCAGTAAAATGGTTTGTGAAGAATGTTTTAGAACGAATGAGTTGTTTATTGTCGTTGTGAGCATATTCTCTTTTTGTCACAATAACTCCCACAATTGCTTGATATATCGTATTTAAGGGATACTCCTTGTCACTTTGATTTATGTTTGGGAATTTGTGGTCGAAATTAAAGCAACAGTAGACGAAAACTACATTGTGATATTGGTTAACTCTTTATCACAACCTTTAACTTGAATCAGACGGTATTAGAAAGGCTTTGTGAAAAACCTTTCAGTTCTGCTGTTGTGACATACACATACATTGAAAAAGCATTGTGACAAAAGGAGAAATTGCTTGTGACAAATAATTTCTCCTTTTGCCACAATGCTTTTTTGAAAGTCGTCTACTACAAGACGAAAACATGTGGCGTAAGGTGGTAATGTGTTAGAAACACAAGTTGTGCTATGTATCCTTCTGTCACAGTGTTTTCTTATGTTTCCGCAATAGATGAGATATATGAAGTATATGATCGGAAACCATATTTAGAATATTTAGTGGATATAAAGTGGAGAGGTAGGAATAATTAGTCTAGGCCCGACTTAAGGAATGCTAGTTGTATATCGAGGTTCTATATCGCTGAATACGTAAGAACTCAACAAATTATACAGGTGTCTCAAACCTTTTTTGGTGTATTAAAACCTTTTCGGGCGAATATACATTCGAGTGCTTGCGAAAATATTGCACACACATGAAGAGACTGTCTCATCTGTAAACAACAATACAAGTCGAGACATGGTTTATAGCAGTCTTGGGTGTGAGACCCGGCAAGACACATACTGTACAGTATCAGGGTATCGTAATACTAAACATTTCGTGCTAAAACTTTGCGTGGATCAAAAACAACACTCCCTCCCAATGTTTCAATATTTGGCTAAGCAATATTACAAAGCAACACATCATTTGAGTTGTCTCTCCGAGACGCTTCCAATGACGTATCACAATGCAATAAGTGTTTTTATTTGAGATACTATCCATGTTTATCAGTTTCGCCTTACAAACATATTTTCCTTACGTCGTTTAGTAAAACGGTACCCCGGTACAGGAATACAGGGACATGGCAACGTGGACTAATGACCGATATATATCTATGTTGTTGATTAACCCTTTCCCAAGTAACAAATTTCTGACTGTCCCAAATTGAAAGAGTTTGCAGACGACATTTCAAAATGTGATGAAATTGGACAATACTCTTCTGATAGGCCAGAAAACATTGTGGGAAAAGGAAAAATTGCTCGTCATGAGCAATTTCTCTTTTTCCCTCAATATTTTCTAAAGTCGTCTGCAACAAAGTGGTCAAATGCCGTTATTAAACAGGCCGTAAAACAAATCCAAAAACACCACAAAGTAATGAGGAGTCTTCGATAATTAGCACGCTCTATCCTTCGAATGTCGTTATTTTTGCTCGAGTGAACACAGAGTGATGACTGGATGTATCTCACGTGAAATCGGTGTTTCTGGTTCTACTAACCCAGTGGAAGACAACAAGCCTCGTGTACTTTATTAGCATATTCTCCTGTATAGAACGCAATACATTGAAAGTCACAAGGGTACTCACAGTAAACATGTAGTATCTAGCTATCGGCGTCACAAAAATACGAAAATTCGACAGTTTATAATATAAAATTGACAGTGCTTCTTTTCCCCATGAAATCACACAAGAGCTATTTTTACCACAGCATTCAATATCTAGACATTTTATATTTTGAATTGTTGCAAACACAAGTAATCACAAGTAATGGTGACTTATGATCGCGTTACATTTTCATTAGTTACATATGATGCTCTTTTAGACCCCCCCCCACACACACACACACAAAAAAGGAAAATAAAAAGCACCCCCATCCCAAATAAAAAAAAAAACAAAACAAAAAAACAAAAAAAAACCACGACTTGAAAGACGTCAATTTATTTCAATTTCTTCATTTTGCCTTAAAACTTGTGCAAAGCTCAGACACACAAATGTACACAGGCCTTGCTTTCAACAGCTCTTAAAATTAAAACACTTTCGTCAAACATTAGGGAAAAGGATTTGGCGACTCTTTATGAAGTGTTTTATAACAGAAGGAAGGTATAATGTTGTAAAGGGTTATACATGTAGGGAAACAAATACATTTGATTAAACATTGACATAAATATGAGATTTTGATCTTGTCCGAATAATGCAGACGTTGATATTTCAATTACAACCTCGATCACCCGAGTTAGGGGTGATCATTTCACCAAGAGAGATTAACTCGAAACATTAAGGATAAAAATCTCTTACACATGCGAAATTGCAACTAATAGAAATTAGACAGACGACAAAAGTAGCATGAAAATAGATCTCATGATTTGCTAGAAATCTCTGTGACAAAAGGATTCCTCATTATGAGGAATTTATCATTTTATCACAGTGATTTCTAAAGGCGTCTGCAGCATATTTGTCAAAGTTGGGTAATCCGTATTATAAAGTAAGAGATAATGAACGTTTTTGTTTAACGTCTCAGGAAAAAACGAATGTATTTTGAAAGTTCACACCCGAGTAGGTGCGTACTCATTCCGAAGGTTGATACAGATCATCATTTCGAGCTGACGTGTTTTAATTTTCTTTAAAATCTTCGTCTGTCACGGATATTTTTTCCCCCTCTAACACCAGATTTTACTTTGAAACCCTGGGAGACTTTGGAAATAATGATTCCGTGACATATCCGCGAATAACCCATTTCCTCGTAAATATTCTCAATTACTAGGAAATATTATACTTTTCCAGGTGAATTCTGCGACGCAGATATCGTTCTAAATCTTGACTAACCTAGAGTTCTATATCCGTACTGTATTGCGGAATGAGGCCAGCAGATTCGCTGGAATACAATTTGTTGATTGTACCCGCGTTGGATGTTGATCATAGCAGAGTCTTTTCGCGTTTCATATCAAAGGGTTGATTAAAGGCATCTTCCTAATTGGAAATTTCTTTGAATTGATGCAGTTTTTCCAAAACATCTTACCAGTTTCTTGGTTTCCCAATTAAGCAATCCCGTCGTAACAATTTCCCATAAGTAGCAGATATGTGCCTTTTCCCAGTTTAAGAAAAAAAGGCATGCGTAGGTAGGGTTAAGTAGATCTGTTAGAGTGATTTATCTGTGGTATTTCATACAAGCACACCCAATAGGCCCTATATTGTGGGTACCAACAATGAGGTATTCCTATTAAACTTCAGTTTGTTTTTCTATAAATCTTTACAGTATAAATGTTCAGGCCTCACCCTTGAACGGTTTTGTACATGTTCCCTGGATAACCTCCCAGTTTAAGCTAGGAAATGACTTTCAAAAGGACACCCCATAGTGAAATAGTCGATCGCTTTCGGGAATCGGACCTTGGTTTGCCGCTCTCTAGTCCCTGATGCTACCCATTGTGCTTACACAAAGTAAAGTATTTAGAGAAATAATGGAGACATTGGTAAATACCAGTCTCCTCTGAGGACGACATCTAAGAATGTTCTACGATTTCCTCACTAAACCTCTTGCGGTTTAAAAACTGTTATTGGTGATAAACAGCGAGCAATACTGGAGATATTGAATCCCGGAACTTATTTAACTCGCGCAGCACATCCTGAAGATTTTCACATAGACCTGATACTATATAGAGAAATCAATCGTCTCGTGTTAGGTAGACTCATAACAAACGACTTACTCTCGATTGTCCAACATTTAGAATTTGAATCACAACCCTTTCGCTCCATCATGCCATTCTTTGACTCAATTCCGATTGTCCAACATTTAGAATTTCAATTTTAACCCTTCACAAAAGATATCACGCGTTGAGTTATTCCCGATTCTCCTCTCATTTAGAACTCGAATTGAAACCCTTCACAAAAAATACCACGCTTTGGGCTATTCCCGATCGTCCCACATTTAGAATTTGAATTTTGACCCTTTACTCTTTAATACCACGCTTAGTTTATATTCGATTGTCCAACATTTGGAATTTGAACTTTCACCCTTTACTCCATAATACTACACGTTCAAGAGGTCCCTATTTTCCAAACTAAAGTATTTGAAGTTTAACTTTTCCTATAAAATACCACAATTTGACGCTTCTGCAGCAAAAGATAAAGAAAGAAACCATCGTGACAAAATTCGAAATTGTTTTGATTAGCAATTTCTCCTTTTTTCAAAATGGTTTCTTTACAATATTGTAAAACTTCATCTCGTGCTCTGCAGTTGCCTTTAAGAACGACCAAGTTGTAATGTTCATATTTTGAAACATATTCTAGCGACGCATTTACCATTACCCCACTTTGAAAGTCACATTAAAAGATTATATTGTGGTTTGTTTGTAGCCATCATTGACCATCTTGGGAGACACGAGAGGGGCATTATCTCCTTACCACCTGCAGGCGATTTTGTTTTCTTGAAGCAGATGACTTCGGAATAGCTTTGTAAACATGTGAATAACCTTTCATTTGGGCTGTTGAGATATGTGAATAGTTTGAAAAAGCATTGTGGCAAAAGGAGACATTGAATGTGACAAGCAATTTCCCCGTTTTGCCACACTACTTTGTAAAAGTCGTCTGCTGCAAGACGCAAAGATGTGCCGTTTGTTTGTTATTGTTTAATGTTGTTTTACAAAGTTGAAAGCTTGTTTGGGCCTCCGTGGTAAGAGTATAGAAATTAAAATTACATGGCCCCTCTCCGCGTGTGTTCAAATTCTAATGTTTGGTGTTTTTCATAAGAAGTAATGCCAAATTACTTTTTGAAAGTCGTCTGCTGCAAGACGCAAAAATATGGCGTTAGGTGGTAATGTTTAAATTGGGGATGCCGGGACTCTAACTTGCTATGCCTGTATAGAAGCATGGATCATGTGCTGACCGAGGTTCTATGGCTTAAATTCGGGGACATTGGTTTGAAAATGGTGAACAAAGTGTCTGCCATAATTATCTTCTAAGAGCCTTGTATGTATCAGTAAATACACGAAGATACGTTTTATTCAAAACGAACGTTTTGCACATTCACACACATTTAGACATGTATGATAAAATGCACGTACAACTATTTTATCTAATAAAAGACCTTTTGCACCTTCACGCATATTTAGTACTACCCAACAGGCACATGACAAGTACATTCCCTTGTTAAGGATGGTGATAAATGAAGTAATTGCTCCAGGCAAGAAATTTGTTATAACATTTCAAGGCCGATTTCTTAAAGAAAACATGTATTTCCATCTCATCTAATGATGGCATATCTATATCATCGATTCAACAATATCTAGTTTTCAATACCTAATACTAAACTAGTTAAATAAATCTACACGTACAGGGTATAACGTCTAATTGTCTCTAAGATGTTTCGCCAGATCATACTTTTAATAAGGAATGTCATGATTTGCTTCAAATAGAGGAGATGACAATTAAAGAATGAAGAGAAAAGGCAATCACCTCAAAATGGAGAAAATACCTTAAGAGTATATTGTGAATTGATAAACAGATGGGACCACCTTAAAAACTGTCAACGACAGTCGAAAGCAAACATGCATATACTGACGAGACCTGATCAAAATATGTTATTTGGTCAACAACTGTTGAAAGCAAACATGCATATACTGAAGGGACCTTTTTAAATTGTTATTTGGTCAACAACGGTTGAAAGCATATATGCATATACGGTGAGATTTTTTTGAAATACGTTATTTTGTAAAACAACGGCCGGAGGCACATATACAATTACAGGTAAAATCATCTGAAGATATATTTTTGGTAAAACATCGATCGATGGCATACATGAATGAAAAATGTGTGGTACTTTTTAATATGTGTGATTGGTTTACAGAGGTCGAACAAAATATTTCAATTTGTGTTGGAGTGATCAGCGGGCGGACACACACGTCGTAACCCTTTTAATGCTGGAACGGACTTCATGCCTATGCAAACAGGTTAGATTCAGGCCAGCCGCCAAGTAAATTGGCGGCTGGCCTGTGATCTTATATGTTTGTTTCTCTGAGAATCTTTCTTCATCAAAATTTTGCAGCTATTTAAGGTTTTGAAAAGCAAACGACACAAGAATCAATTTTTAGAAAAGTCCCAAGCATTCTAGAGGTTAAGACAATTCAAAGGAATAATCTTTTGTCTAGCCGTAAAGAAACTTTGTCATCCGTGTCTGTGCAAGGCACCGGCTGTTGCAAAACATAATTTCCTGTAATATCCATATAAACCAACATTTTGTCTCGAGTGATAGAACTCTCACAGCGTTCCGAGAGGATGTAATTAATAAAGGTATCCAAATAGAGAAAGCTATATCATAGTAAATAAGCGACATAATTGGTGATTAGGTCATCATCTGCGTCAGAGCGGTTGCATTTCCGCAGTCTGGTCTTTAGGAACGACTTTAACATACATTTACAGACAAGAATCATACCACAGAAACTATCCCAACCGGATTCACGTAGGCTTTTTTCTTTTTCTCCTCTTTTTCCCTGCATGCATATTCGTTTTATAGTACCTGTAGCAAAAGAAAAACATTAATATTGGACTTTCGTGTTCTATGGGGTTAAATGCAAACACAAGTTTAAGGGTACCTGCTGTAAAAGAAATATCAATCCGGGGCCCCATTGGTCTAGGAGTTAACGTGCATACCTTCAAGTTTTATACTACCTTGTAGCAACGCTTATTGTCGCAACGACTTTAAATGTCGCAGCCAGCGTAAACTTTCGCAAGACCGACTTTAAATGTCGCAGTCAACGTAAACTGTCGCAAGACCGACGTTAAATGTCGTAGCCAACGTAAACTGTCGAAAGACCGACGTTAAATGTCGCAGCCAACATAAACTGACGCAAGACCAAGGCTAAATGTCGCAGCCAACGTAAACTGTCGCAAGACCAAGGCTAAATGTCGCAGCCAACGTAAACTGTCGCAAGACCAACGCTCAATGTCGCATCCAACGTCAACTGTCGCAAGACCGACGCTAAATGTCGCATCCAACGTCAACTGTCGAAAGACCGACGCTAAATGTTGCATTCAACATAAACTGTCGCAAGACCAACGCTAAATGACACATTCAACGTCAACTGGCGCAAGACCGACGCGTGAAATATTTTCATGAAATTGTGCTATACATGTAAAGATACTTGCATGAAAATCTGCCATAGACCGGAAACATTATATTTCCTTAAGATTCTTTCAATGTCTGGAAAATACTATATCGATGCTTTATATTACCAGATTCATGTTTTATCTGCTAACGCACACGTCTTTGGATATACATATTGGCTGGGTACAATTCACTTTTCCAAAGACGGTAACTACTGATGATCTAAATTTCTGTGTAAGGACAATACTTCCGTTACATGTGAAATAATGACTTTTGTTGGAAGCAACGGGTAGGTTATATATGAATTGGAGATGCAGGGCAACCGTTTATGCGTCATTGATGACAACGTGTCTAACAATAAAAAGCGGTACATACCTTGTAAACCTTGCGACATTTGATGTCAATTGCAACATTTAGCGACTTTGCAATATCAGGCGTCGTTGCAAACTTTTATGAAAAGACACTTGCATGAAAATCTGCCATTGGACTGAAACATTATATTTCCTTAAGATTCGTTCAATGTCTGGAATATACCAATTCGATTCTTTGTATTACCATATTCATGTTTTATCTGCTAGCAAACACGTCTTTTGATATGCATATTGGCTAAGTACATTAAAATGTTCCAAAGAAGATTCACCATTGCTGATATAAATTTCTGTGTAAGGACAATACTTCCGTTGCATGTGAATTAATGCAATTTGGTGCAAGAAACGGGTAGGTTCGAGGAGGGGAGGGGACATTGCCTTGAAGTTATAGCGCAGGACTTGAAGAACTCAAATGACCTCTATCCGACGATTCTACATAGCCTGTACTTATGGGCAGTTAAAGTTCGGATCTTCTAATAGTTGGGCATCGCAACATTATAGAGTTATATTAATGTTGACGCAATGTCAAAGCTATATACAATGAAATGAAAATAAAGAAGAAAAAGTGGTGACTAAATGAATAAGAAACAAGTGTGGATTAACACACATATCTCGGCCGTATAATAAGAACATTCTGTCATAAATAGAAACCGTTTGTAACCAGTGTTTTACAATTTTTGTTACGATCGTTCGGTTTTAAGGATTCCAAAGAAAATATATATTTCCCGTATAATTGTTATTTGCTATACATGGTTGACTCTTCCCAAACGATACAAACCATGCTCTTTTGCATTTATTTACTTCTTACAATTTGCATTTAATAACCTTGTAACCGTTCTCGATTGTTTTATTATCATATAGACCACGCCCACATGTAAAAAAACCCATGTCCAATATAAATTCATCTTCAAATTGCTTCCAAGCCAGCAGACATCTACAGCTTTCTTAGCCGAACATTTCAGCGGAAACAGAGTGTGTAGGGGTTTGAACTCAGTCAAACACACTTTTTGAGTGAACCGGGAAGTATTTAACATCAATTAACTCGTTACCAATATACACGCGATACTAACCCCAGTTTTAATTGAATTTTAACCCTTTATTAAAGACGTTAACACTATATACACGATGCTAACCCTCGGTTTTAGAGGTTCTATAACCCTTACATATGTTACAACTATATTCTTGATAATAAATACCAATGTTATTTGCGCTTTGAACAAATTGAGACGTTTAGATATTCATCAAAGGATAACTGTCGGTGGTCGTACACTTGTTTCATTACAGAAAGATTTCATTGACCGACAAAGCGATATTTATTTTTCGCCTGGAATAAACCTACTTTGATGCAAATGAAACAGAAGACTGTATGAACATTCAAACATCTATGGTGTGGGGAAGGAGATGCTGATGCCTATTAATCTATTCTTTAAGACAACAGAACCGACTTTAAAACAACATGACATGTGTCACGGTTGAATATCTTTAAGAGCTGTTAAAATGGATGTCCGTAACCAAAAGTGCGTCATGAAAAGTCGATCAAATATTCGAATAATCGATCGTTCGTTTATAGTTTACCATCCACCACATCTACCTTATAATCAGTATCAGCTTTAAAGTAGCCACAACTTAAGGTTCAGTGAATGACAGCATCATATTTAAGATGACAAGAGCGATGTCGATGATTGAAACTTCTTCTTTCTCCAACTACATTGATAATTAAATCAAATTCCATACGTATACATACACAATCGTCTTTATTCTCACTTTACCTCATTTCTTTTGAAAATGGTATCATATAATTAAATTCGAATATGGTCGGTTGCACGGGAAGCAACACAGTAGATAATAATGAAACCATTTACAAAAAGTATACGTGCATGAAACCAACGCATTCGATCTTTACAAGAGACTTTCAAGTCAAAGAGAGGTAACTCTTCAATAATCCAATCCACAGCAAAACGGTGTTATTGGACATGCACTATGATTCTGTATAGTCGTATCTGTTTTATAGAGAAATGCAATTTGATAGATCTTCAAAAGGTAAGACAAAATGTGCTGTCACACAACAAACGCCTGTTTATTTCAATATAGGATGCTTCAAATATGACTATGCTGTCATCAATGGCAAATTTGATGGGGTCTGTGAAGTTGGCAGAGCGCAGAACGCAGGACATTCAGCAGAACATTTAAGATAGACACGGAATATTTAAGATAGACACGGATTTGAATGCTCTGCTGGCAGAGCACCACAGCAAGACAGTTTAGCAGGACAATCGGAGTTTTTTTTAATCTTCTGCTAGCGGGACACCCAAGCAGGACAGTCTAGCAGAACAGTCGGATTTTTCAATGTACTGCTAGCGGAACACTCCAGCAGGACTGTCTAGCAGAACAGTCGGATTTTTCAATGTTCTGCTAGCGGAACAGTCAAGCAGGACAGTCTGGCAGAACAGTCGGGTTTTTTCAATGTTCTGCTAGGGGAACGCTCTAGAAGGACAGTCTAGCAGAACAGGCGGGGTTTTGTTCAATGTTCTGCTAGCGGAACACTCCAGCAGAGCTGTCTAGCAAAACAGTCGGGTTTTGTTCAATGTTCTGCTAGCGGAACACTCCAGCAGAACTGTCTAGGAGGACAGTCGAATTTTCTAATGTTCTGCTAACGGAACACCCCAGCAGAAGTCTAGCAGAACAGTCGATTTTGTCAATATTCTGCTAGCGGAACGCTCCAGCAGGACAGTCTAGCAGAACAGTCGAATTTTCTAATGTTCTGCTAGCTGAACATCCCAGCAGGACAGTCTAGCAGAACAGTCGAATTTTCTAATGTTCTGCTAGCTGAACATCCCAGCAGGACAGTCTAGCAGAACAGTCAAGTTTTCTAATGTTCTGCTAGCGGAACACCCCTGCAGGACAGTCTAGCAGAACAGTCGATTTTGTCAATGTTCTGCTATTAGAACACTCAAGCAGGACAGTCTAGCAGGACAGTTGGGCTTTTCAATGTTCTGCTAGCGGGACACTCCAGCAGGATAGTCTTGTAAAACAGTCTATCTTTTCAATGTTCTGCTAGCAGAACGCTCGAGTAGGAAAGTCTGGCAGTACAGTCGGATTTCTTTTAATATTATACTAGCGGGACACCCAGCAGGACAGTCTAGCAGGACAGTCGGATTTTTTAATGTTCTTCTAGCGTAAATCTCCAGCAGGTCAGTCAGGCAGGACTGTCGGATCTTTTCAATGTTCTGCTAGCGGAACACTCCAGCAGGACATTCTGGCAGGACAATCGGATTTTTTCAATGTTCTGCTAGCGAGACACTCCAGCAGGACAGTCTGGCAGGACAGTCGGATTTTTTAAGGTTCTACTAGCGGGACACTGCAGTAGGACAGTCTAGCAGGACAGTCGGATTCTTTTTTCTGTTCTGCTAGCGGAACGCTTCAGCAGGACCGTCGGATTTTCTCAGTTTTCTGCAAGCGGAACGCTCCAGCAGGACAGTCTGGCAGAAGAGTTGGGGTTTTCCAATGATTTGCTAGCGGACCGTCCAGCAGGACAGTCTGGCAGAACAGTTGAATTTTTATATGTTCTGCTAGCGGAATGCTCCAGCAGGTCATTCTGGCAGAACAGTCGGATTTGTTCAATGTTCTGCTAGCGGAACACTCCAGCAGGACAGTCTAGCAGGACTGTCAGATTTGTTCAAAGTTCTGCTAGCGGAATGCTCCAGCAGGACTGTCTAGCAGAACAGTCGGTTATTTTAATGTTCTTCTAGCAGAACACTCCAGCAGGTGTTTTGGCAAGACAATCGAGCAGGACATTCTTACAGGACAGTCAGATATTTATTTACTAAAAAAAGCTCTTGGAAAAATAGATTAGAAATAAGATAATGTTGGGTTTGGTCGCTAATTGACACTGAGTTGTTACAGATTGTTCCCAACAAAACTGTCGTTATTTATGATAAGCCATTTTGGATTCATGTTACCAAGTAGTTTCTACATTATCTTAGTGCAAAAACATGGTATTTTAAGATAGTGGCTTAATGCGAATATTTTTACTCTATTTTAGATTCATATTAATGACCAAACATTGTATGTTTTGATACGTGGTTTTTGTACTATTGTTTTCATACAGATTGAGGACTATGAAGAACATAATTGTTTACGTGTTTTGGGTTCATTGTTATACTACATATTTTACATTTGTTACATGAAGCCTTCTGCTAGCAGAACATTAAAAAACCTGACCGTCCTGCGAGACTGCCTGTCGGACTGTCCTTCTGGAGTGTCCCGTTAGCAGAACATTGAAAAAATCCGACTGTCCTGCTAGACTGTCCTGCTTGAGTGTCCCGCTAGCAGAACATTGAAAAAATCCGACTGTTCTGCCAGACTGTCCTGATGGAGTGTCCCGCTAGCAGAACATTGAACCAATCCGACTGTTCCGCCAGAATGACCTGCTGGAGTGTCCCGCTAGCAGAAAATATAAAAATTCAACTGTTCTGCTATACTGTCCTGCTGGAGTGTCCCGCTAGCAGAACAGTGGAAAAATCCGACTGTTCTGCCAGAAAGTCCTCCTGGAGTGTCCTGCTAGCACAACATAAAAAAGCCCCGCAGTTCTGCAAGACTGTCCTGCTGGAGTGTCCCACTAGCAGAACATTGAAAAAATCCGACTGTCATGCTAGACTGTTCTGCTGGAGTGTCCCGCTAGCAGAACATTGAAGAACCCGACTGTCCTGCTAGACTGTCCTGCTTGAGCATTCCGCTAGCAGAACATTGAAAAAATCCGACTGTCATGCTAGACTGTCCTGCTGGAGTGTCCCGCTAGCAGAACATTGAAAAACCCGACTGTCCTGCTAGACTGTCCTGCCTGAACGTTCCGCTAGCAGAACAATGAACATCCCGACTGTTGTGCTAGACTGTCCTGCTATAGCGCTCCGCTAGCAGAACATTGAAACACCCGACTGTCCTGCTATACTGTCCTGCTGTAGCGCTCCGCGAGCAGAACACGTGCCCGACTGTCTTGCTAGACTGTCCTGCTGGAGTGTTCCGCTAGAAAAACATTGAAAAACCCGACTGTCCTGCTAGACTGTCCTGCTGAAGTGTTCCGCTATCAGAACATTGAAAACCCCAACTGTCCTGCTAGACTGTCCTGCTAGACTGTCCTGCTATAGCGCTTCGCTAGCAGAACATTGGAAAAATCCGTCTGTTCTGCTAGACTGTCCTGTTCTACAAATCCGTGTCTATTTTAAATAGTCTCTGTCTATCTTAACCGTTCTGCTGAATGTCCTGCGTTCTGCGCTCTGCCAACTTCACAGACCTGATTTAATGAATTAAATGTATCGTTGGCAAAGTTTATTGCCTACTTCACGCTTTCGTGGATCTTTCAATATGTTTTTAGTGACGAATAAATGTTATATTTCCCTGCTGATTGGTTAGAAAGACACCCATTTCCGATGAAATACATCAGTCTTTATGCTGCTTGTCTCTATTAGATCAGGTGCTTAAATCACGTCAACACTTGTTAAGTCATCTTTTAGTGTTTGACTAATCATGGATCAATGAAGACCCCTAAATGTAATCCCCACTAGAGCAGGACAAAACGTTAAACAATCTGCATGCCATTAGTCATATCCCATTAAATCACTGATATTGCAATCAGTTGTCGGCTTTAAGGTGTCGACAGCCAAGCTCATATAATGCAACAACATTGCTAGACTTTTTACTTACTTACACGGCCTATTAGTTTATATGCAATTGAGAAAACAGCGAACGAATAAGTACTAATCGTGGCACAACAAGCAAATGAATGGCAACCACGCGAATACAAACATGTTATCAGACAAATCTATTAAACTTACTGGAATGCATTTGTGTGTATGACAAAAAGAAGCTGTTTCATTGTAGAGGTCTACTTTCTCAGTTGTTAGAATTGGTCTGTACATACATGTACATGTATTGGAATGATTTTGTGGGTATGCTGAAACGGGGCCACTTTGTGAGTGCTCAGAATTGATCATCGGTTTATTTTTTTAGACCGTGAATAGATAGCCACTCGTTTTAAAGATAACTGGGGGTTTTCAGATTCTAACCTAGTCGCTTAGTTTGAATTGGTAGCATCTAGAAGTTCGCTATTGTAATACCATTGCTCACATCGCGCAATCTTTGTTTTTTAGCCATGACAAGTATCTGTATAAACGAACTACTCATTCAGAATTTGCATTAAGTTATGTGAAAGATTGACATTCATACCATTTGTTCGTTAGAATAATTTGTGAAACCACAGCCGACAAAAGGGAGAAAGCACTCATAGAGTATTCACTCTTTTTCATAGAGAGATTCCCTAAATCTCCGCCTGCAAGTGTAAACATGAATAAAGAAGCGCTCATAAAGTAGTTGTGGGCAAGAGGTGAGAGTATATATGGAACGTTTTAATTAAAATAACAAAACCATATAGTTGATTGTATATTCTCCACCTTCATCCTACCTCACCCCGAAGGCCCTGTCCAATGGGAAAATTCCACCGAGTGTCTCTCTTTCTTCGAATTTGCCAAAAACACTTATAAGAGAAACGAATCGAGCAAATAAATCTCTGAAAGACACAATCTCTTCCAATCAGTGAAAAACACTGTCGTCCACCGATCGGTTCTGCTGTCCATAAATTATATACCAGCATGTTCTCTATCATAGTGCGATAGGTTGTCAAATTTGTATACACATTCTTAAAGCGAAATATAAGCAAGGCATCGCAACTTACTGTCTGTTGACAAGATCTTTAGGCAAAAAAAACGAGTCTTTAGAAAGGTATACCATCAAGGTATCGCAGACATAACCGATTAACTGTCGATGTGATGTTAAAAACTAAATCAATCCATTAATTTATTTTTTCATCCAAAAAATGTTCTTGTCTTTAACACTCTTATATCCTGCCTTGGATTTTACACGCAAAACCCTGGGATATAAAGTAAAAACACTGGACGACCTAACTTGTATTTCTCAACCCATTATGTAATTGTATAAACACCTTGATAGGTTATATATTTTTTATTATTAAAACACACATTTTATACACGATTATAGGTTAGTAAAGCAAAATGTAAGTAAGCATAAGATAATAACACATCCGTTTAAAATAACTTTATAAAGCAATTCTTCGATTCCACAATGATTTTTATGCCTTGATGCTTGATACGCAAGAGCAAATCCCATAACCAGACGGTTTCTAGAAGTCAATCATGAGGTTACTTCAATGTAACGAATCGTTCTGCATTAACTTGACTGGTAACGCTTGTTACTTATTTGAAGAGTTTTGCAAGGGGATAAATTTCATTTACGGTAACATATTGCTCGATTATATTAAAAAAAAAAACCACAAAATTGAACGCGTGCTTTAAAGAGACTCTCCAAAAGATTTTTGCGTTTGTTATAATAAATGTTAAAAACTTGATATTCACAATCCATGTCACTAAATTAAAGACCTTGATCAATTTATTTACTTCTAAGATGCTCAAACCCCGTGTTGCCGTTAAGTAATGTGAAGCGAGCCTTTGCCCCTGTCTGTCCATCTTTGAAATTTTTTTTTTATAGATAAATTCTTTCTCGCGCGACTTGCTATTGTCACGTGCCAAACACCACTTTACAACATCAAAACAACAACATGTCGGAATTCCCAACATGTTATGTGGAAAGTGTGGTTATTGTTTTACTTTCCTTATCGAATTGAGCAATATTCAACAAATAAAGTTTTCGCTGTTTGTTTTCCTCTACCAATTTATGCTTGACGACAATGAAGTATGCGTCCATATGCATGCGCAGTAAACGTTGTCGGAGATCCACGTAACAATGGCATCTAAAAATACCAATTCTTTTTCTGCAACTGAGTCTGCAATTTCTGCGATTTTTATTGTTTTTATATATTCTGTGCAGTTATGAGAATGTTCTGTTGTTATTTTAACAATAGAAGAAAACTATTTTAAAAAGTTAAACTCTCAATCTCTGAGAGAGTCTCTTTTAAGATTTCGAATTAGTTCAGGGTCATAAATCATACAAAATGTAAAGAAAAACGACAACTTGAATTGAATTTAACATTTTCGTAAAAATACGAATTTGAAATATGAGCAACGATTAAGAATATCGAAATCAAATCAGATCTAAAATTAATAAAAACATTTTTGCACTTAAACATTCTCATGATAACATTCTTCATCAAACAGGTGTACAATGTCAAAGTTAGGTATATATTGACAGACAAAATTGCACGTGTCTTTTTATTCTAAATGAATCTTTTCAGCTCTAAATTTTACCATGCTTCTAAAAGTATACACTTTACTGAAAGCATCAGTAATAAAATAAAGTGAGAAATGTTCGTTTCTTATGATTACAACAACATTATCAAGTTCAAAACCACATTTGCACTCATTTACACTGACATTGTGAAAATTCTAGAATGACTAAAAGTTAACCGTAAATTACTTTAAATTACCTTTTTACAAAAGAATTGAGATTGTAACACGTTCACATGATGCTTCTAAAAGAGTGAAAACTATAAGGTTTGTTTACAATTACCGATAAAACTAGGTCAGCCAAGAAACGTAAGGAACAATAAAACCCAAGAAATTCTCCATTTTGAATGTTCACGTTGTTAATATAGGATAAACGACAGCATCTTAAGTGTTTCACATGAATTTTCTAACCAGGTGATTGCCACTCATTAATCCGAGCACCTCTTGCTATTTTAGATATTACTCAAATGTAAATAATAGAATTGAACTGGTGGGCACCAACTTTGTGAAATAAGCACCTAGAAAAATAGATAATAAATAATGCAGGCGTTATATTTTCATGATCTTGCGGTTTTTCACTATGTTTCAACATATTCCGTCATAATTTATAACTAATATTATCCAGTTTTGCAGTTTTTCTGAGCGCAAGTATGCTTTTAAGCCATTAATTTTATAGCTAATAAACAATACAACGTATGATGAACATGTACTGACACAATTTCAAACTAATTCAACCACAAAGATGTATAACTTTTTCTTGATAAAAAAGATTAATAATGATAAGATTTGAAAAACTATCATTAGTCGTGATATCAAGACCTATATATCTAAATCGTTATAAAGAGTTATGGGTATTGATATTGCCGTCTCTGAGAACCTCTATTCTAAGATAGTCCTTTTTCAAAAATCTTACATACAAAAACAATTTTAATCATTGAAAAAAAAAAACCCCAAAACCGGCCTATGTTTATTGTTAATGTTATGATTTGTACAAAGAATGTAATACAAAATTAAAAAAGGAAAAACATATGTGATAATATCTTTAAACGCAGAGTTAAAGGAATCCATGTCTGTTTATGTCAAATAAAAATTAAGTATGATGAATATGATTTTAGATTTATAGAAAGTTTGCCTGAAAAATACACTTATCCATTTAGCATCCCCTTTTCATCTTTCGGTCAAACTGACTTAAGAATACTTTTAAGGACGATCTCGGTAGTTTTTTCTGCGCATCAAAGGGAGATATTAATATGTTATGGAAGAAATACTTGCATAGTAGTCGGATATACGATTTATTAGGATGAAATTTACTCTATGCATTTTTTCAAAGAATAATCATATTATTCACAAAACTATAAAAGGTTATATAAATTATTATGTATTATGCATATTAAGCCCCCAGTTTCTATTTTTTCAAGTTTAAAGTTATTTTAGTCGTTTCTATGAATGTAAACTGTCATTTTACAGAAAAAAAACCCGTCAACATATTTCGTTTTGAATTTTGTGTTACAGGATTTAACTTTACTTCACATAGTGAAGAATAACAAAATTGTATGAAAGGAATTCTTAAATATTTTCATTTTTTGTAACATACAAATCAATTTTTATTGTCTTTTGTCGAATACAAAAGTTTGAAAAACTGATTTTGATTTCAAAAATTGTTCAGATTATAATAAATTTAAACAACATCTACTTATAAAGTATTGAATGTATGAATTCATGTTTTTTTGTGTCGATAAACCTTCCAGAAATTAGTTTATTACCATTGAAGACAGTATGTCATTTTGTCATTTTTGCCCCAAACGGTTACCATGGAAACAGTCATTTTAAAAAAACCCATAACTTGCATTTTTCTTTTCATGTCTGAATTAACAATACCATTTTAAACAACATATCAAAAATGTAGAAAATTCTATGAGAGGATTATTGTCTTATGAAACTGAAGGAATGTCGTTATATAAATGTTGGATTATTATCTAAGTTAAGTAACATGGTAAGCTTAGTACACGCTGGACAATCTGAATCTTGCATATGACAATCTGTTTAGTTTATTAGTGATTAAAACAGACATACATTAACCTATGAAGTTTGAATACACATTTTGTATTGCGTTATTTCAAAGTTATGAAAGCATGAAATCAACTTGATATAACTATTTATCACTTAATTGTCATATTCATTATTTATGATATACAATTAAGAAAAAACTGCTGAATCTTGATATTTTTTTACATTAATACATTAGGACCGAAATACTCTAAAACACTGCCACTTTTTGTTACAAAAATCTAGCTAGATCATTGTTTTGTGAACAAAAGGAAAGACAGCCAGTAAAGTTAGTTTATTGTAAATAAGTAGTTCTTTTAAAACGGATGCAAGTGAGAAAATTGTCCCTTGATTCTTTCGATAAGACAAGTAAATATATTTTTGAATTGATTATTTATCATAATGGTTTGTTGTTTGTTGAAATCAATGCATTTGCATAATATTGAAATAATGCATTCGATCAACGAACCACTGCGCACTGCCCCCCCCCCCCACCCCCCATAAAAAAAAGGAAAAAAGAAAGGAATAACTGATGCGGTCTTAATAATGAAATCAATAAACGTTATCTCTAATAAACTGGTTCTGGTCTTTGCAAGCGAATTATCCAACCACCTCAATCAACAGCGTTCCTAAAAATGATGCTGGCCCTGATATTTTTTATCTGTCAATGATATTTCTAAATTCAATGTGTTCCTCAACAATAACTATGCTTTTCAAAATAAACTATGTATATATACTTGATAAACTGGAAACTCGATTACAACGATCAGGCCTCGACAATTTGAAGCACTTTAACCTTCCAAACTAAAATGATAATGTATATTATCGAGTTTATGAGATGTCTACCTTTGATAATTTATTGTAAGCATATATTCATTCTATGATGGCTATGTTTTGTAACATTCATAATTAATTAATATATATCAACTGATGAGAATCAATACGATATCGATATTCTAAATGGCACCCCACAAAATCCAAACAAATGAATTGGAAGTATAGCCCTTTAAATCGTCACCTGGCGAAAGATGTGAGTGTTTTCTTAGAACGACAAACACCGACAATGAAACAATGAAAATGAAAATAAAATCAAAGAATGTCAATTTGATTTTGAGATATGTTTATCTTAATCATTCATTCTGAATTGTGAATGATTTTCTGGTTGTCGAAGAAGTCCCGACATGGAATATGGAGGTCAATACTTCCCTTCCTTCCGTCTAAGAAAAGAATCAATGCAGCGCGACTAATTCGTATGTCACAAATGATCTACTGTTGTAATTGTTTTAATCATAGTTAATTACAAACAGCTTTGAAATGGCAGTTCGTCTCCGTAACGATATGATCGAGTTTGGTTTAAAACGTCACAGAAACCTCATAGCCATCCAATTATATCGGTTAACAAATTATCTTATATTATATCCTTTAATGTCAAATGTCAAACATGCTCTTTAGCAGAACGAGCTTTCCATTAAATGTGCTCCTTTGTGTGCCTAATTGATCCCATATTAAGTAGCTGTTTCACGTTTACTTATTCATAAGTTAAGTCTTCGTACTGCGTCTTAGTGGGTCTTTTGGTATCATCTAATCCCTCATATGCTTCTCTTTTCTCTCTATATCTGCCAAAAGCAAAAATAAAAATTTATTTGTTTTATTTCATTAACCTGTATAGAGTGTGTCATTTCATCCAGACAATTGCTAATACAAACATATACTTATCATTCCTAAAAATATATTACAAGTATCATATCAGATCAGATCAAACTTATTGTGAAATATATGTGCAGACCGATTAAAGCAATTGCATAAGGCCCTAAAATAGGCGGAATGGGGTGATGTTTTATGCTTCATTTCATAGAGGGGATGAGGCAGAAAATTATTTATCTTATGTATATTCAATAATATCGCTCTCTCAGAGTGCGCAGTGCTCGGAGAGCGGATAACGGTAACATACGTACGAGGAACAAGTTATGTTAACACCGGTTATACCATTAGCAGAAAAACATGTGGTTTCCGTTTATCTAAAGGAGAAAACTCGGGTTTACTTCGGGTGTTTCCGGCGAAACACCAAAAGTCTTATTCGGCATCCCGATTGTATTCGGATCGTCTTCGAGTACAAACGGAATGGACTGGTTTTACATAAATTCATTGCCGCTCATTGAGTTTATTTCCGCCAATCATGAATGAACCATAAACCATTCTATCAGAAGACAAAACACGAACATCAGGATCGGCGCCACCGCTTCAAACTTTAAATTGGACACAGTGTTCAACTCCTTGAAAGGACAACGTAACGCCGGTTGTAGGTAAGACAACTTTTTGTACTCTTTCATTTGGTTATAAAACAGTATAGCTAAATAGACCATTTTCGCCAAAATTCGTCATAGAAAAATCGAGAAGGCGAGCCCTCGTCACGCCTCGCTGAAGATGCTTCCTCTAAACAAACATCCATCTGAAAAAAACTTCTCCCTTTTCAGTAAAACATTAATTTGTGGGTATTACAGTACATGTTCCTTGCAGTAGTAAGCTAGAAAATGTGTGTTGCCCACAGCACTCAACGGTGAAATAAGTGTTCACCTTCTATCGATTCGGTGATTACACCCTGCATTATGACTCTGAGAGAGCGGTATAAAATAATTACATATGCAGCAAATTATTCAGGAAACAAGCAAGTTTGGCAAAGGTTGGACTTCTTAACATGTCCTCCTTTTATTACTTTGTTTTGAAAAAAATCATTATCCATACATGTTGATGAATTTGGTGTTGCTCACAATTTGTAATTGACTTTTTCTTTGTAAGAATGAGAATGAAACCAAAATAAGTAAACACAAGTCGAAATATAGATTTTTATCAACAATCAGTTCTTTTTTCCCCCTGTCAGATAACTGCTTCAATTGATTACCATGGGGAAAGAATTATTTACAATTTTACCAATTAAGAATAATCAGTCAGTTAAATGTAGCCAGTATTGGAAAAAGATAGATATCTTTTATTTTTTTCTTTTAACAGACAACACTAATGACTACCTGGTAGAGTAAGGAAGAGGTAACAACATCAAAATATGCTGGAGTACAATCAAAAACAGATGAAGATTTACATGGACGCCTGAATACCCTAAATCTATAGATATGTTTGACTCATGAAGAGTTTTAAAGCTTAGTTTTCTCTTCAAGGATAGTGTTTAATGTTATTTGGTACTGATAACATCAAATGACAATAATATAGAAAAACTGTGATGGACTATGGAATATTCTATATTGATAATAATGTCACTTATGTCTTATGGTACTCATTTCTTTTTCTTTTTTTCAAGAAGCCTTAAAAAATTCAACTTAACCCTTTCCCAAACAACAAAATTTCGACTGTCACAAATTGAAAGAGTTTGCAGATTACATTTCAAAATGTGATGAAATTGAACATTATTCTTCAGGAAAAGCAGAAAACCTTGTGTGAAAAGGAAAGATTGCTCGTTACGAGCAATTTCTCCTTTTCCCACAACGTTTTCTGAAGACATCTGCAAAAAAAGTTTTCAAATGTCGTTATTGTTTGGGAAAGGGTTAATCAAATTAATGGGACAAAAAGCATGCCCATACTATATTTAGACAGCTTAGTCAGCCTGCAGCAGACCAGTAGAAGACAGAAACTTGTCATTACTTGAATTTCTTTTCTTACAATTTCAATGAAACAAAGATGAGAGTTAAGTTTAAATTTTAAGCATACATCAGTGTAAAGTATTTGTTTTTCCTCGTCACGAGCAATTTCTCCTTTTCCCTCAATGTTTTCTCAAGTCGTCTCCAACAAAGTGGTCAAATTTCGTTATTGTAAGGGATAAACCAGTACCTACAACACATAATTTTATGAAGATAATTCTATGATTTCATGCAGAGACAGACGTGTGGTTTAAATATTGTAGTTTGGTTGTTCTGACATTGCATGAGCAGTTTGTCCTTACATGAATTCTTATACTTCCGCAAAAATGTACTCTGAATTGAGATTAAAACACATATTAATTAATATGTAAGTTTTTTTTCATAAAATCCATGCCATTGAGTTGAGAGAGCGGTCTAGAGGCAATGCCTTAGTTCATATTAAGTAGTTTAGCTCAGTAAAAGCATTCCTCAGTATAGAAAAGCTAGATCCTATGACTTATATAAACTTAATTAGCATTGACTATTATCACATAAATACTCACATAAAAGACCCATCGAATTAGAGGAGCGTTCATGTTTGAAAAAACCTTCTCTTGGTTTAATATTATATTAAAAAAAAAGAGAAAATTATTTCTTTTCAGTAGGGTAAGTTGGTCTAAGTATATATCTTCTTTTTCTTCAAGATATTATGATTGTTTAGTGATGAATTACCTGCTTTACCCATGTTTATAATTGACGACGTCTTAACGAGTTTTTTTTGGTTTTCTAGAGGGCACAAATGTTAAACCAGTCCTTTGTTACCCAAAATTGTGAATTGTATGTATATTTGGCCAGAGGCCTTTAATACGAATAAAACATATTGTATTGTTTTGTAATATTTTCTTATCAATTCACAAAGATAATGTGATGCTTTTAGAATTATTGTTAATTATTGTTAATCATCTCTGTTGCATTCCGATCATATCTAATAAAGGTAATGGATTCAAGCCCGGGTATCGATACTCACATCTTGCAAGATTTCATCCGTCTGTAGACGACATATATTACGACGATCGTGATGATACCAAATCCAACAAGAGCAGAAAACGTAACGCCTAGAATGACCCCCAAATCTGTAATGGTACCAGATAGTCATATGTAAGCAAATGGAAGTGAATGCTATACGTTCAATACAACAACCATGAAGTGTATTAATAAAGGAATTATCAAAGTAATTTCCTTGAAATCAACAGATATAAATACATGTAACCAAGATCAGAACGATGCGTTGGAATCAAGATGGATGTATGATTCATATATGTATACGTATATTTCACCATGACATGTTGCCGGTGAAAAAATAAGCGCAACAATCTCTACTTGCTATTCAACTGAACTAGGGAAGTAAAGGGGTTTCATGAAATTTGACTCTCAAACCTTTTTTACAAATCACTTTTAATAGTTTGCAAGCTATAGCAAAGCGATAGACGCAAAATCAATGCCCTCTGGTCTTTCTCAGTAACAGTTTTCCCGTCATTCCACACAAGTGGATGATTTCTTTCCAACATAAATGTAATTATCCAAAACGATTAAAAGGAAAAACAATAATTGAACGTCGAGATATTACACTCGGAACCACTTCCTTCTAACTCAGACTTGAAACCGACATATTGCAGTTTGCCAAAGCTTTATGTAAACTAAGGAAATGCATTTTGAATCACTGGCACCAACAGTATTTCTGCTATTAATATTTAAAGGCAGGTTTGATCTGGATTATTTGTCTTTTTCTGAGTGAAATTTTAGCAATATTCTAAGAATTTCGAAATTGATGGCTTTCTTGCAGTTTTAACCAGTTTAAATCATAAGAACAACAGGAATATGTTGTCACCCGATGAATGGCACAGGAAATATGTAATAACAGACTAGAGAAAAGGATGTCTTTGCACACAACTATTTCAAAAACACTCCTTATTCCAAAGGTCTATCAGATATATTAGTTTCTTTCTGCAAGATATTGAAAAGATGTTAATCTTTCTGTATTATTTTATCTTGCTCCATGTCCGATTTTGAAACACGAACAGTAAGGATATCGCTATGATGTAATGCAATTTGTTAAACGAACATATAGCGACGAATGTTTGCATAAACCTTCGGAGAAAAGGTACGCCGTATAACCAATGTTTAACGAAGACGTCGGGGATAGCAAAGACGTAGAAATATTCTTTATATCTTAATTCATTTAGGGGGTTCTGTTCGGTCTAACATACTTCATTGTAGGATGGTAAACGTTTTTGTTCATTTACTAATCAGAGATTATATTTTTTTTATATATATATTATAATAGCTGCGAGGGTTAATATATGTTCCGGTGGAAGAAACTTTTTTAAATGTAATTGAGGTTCTTATTCCAACGTACTTGAGAGAGAAAGTGTGTTAACTTGTTTTACAAATAGTTGTAACATTTTTTTTCTTCCGAACTTTCTCTTCAATTTGATAGAACATCATGCAATACTTTGGAATAGTCATCTACTGACACATTTACATACATGATGTTGACATGGCCGTATTCATTTTTACATCAATGACGTAAAAACTGTCAATTGGTTTGTGAATATATGATTTGTGATGGAAAAAGTTAAGCATGAAACCGTACCTGACTTGCTCTTAGCTTCATCTGTTCTTTTCATTTCTCCCCCTGAAACTATATTTTAAACTAACATTTATTTTGACATACTTTGACATACCTTTTTACTATTCATACTTCTTATAATGATTGTGCTCAAAAGATAAATTCGCATTCTTTCGGATTTACCGATTTTTGTTCAAGGAAATATATTCAAAACTAGATTCATCGCATTATTAAAGATCAATAATGTATGCCATTGCACGAAAGTCTACACCAAAGTCTGCTTTTTCAACGTGTGAAACGAGCTGTAAGCAAGATCATGTCTACATAACGATTGAAATCATCAATATGTGCTCGAACTTTGTTTATTTAAAGTAAAAGATACCTTCAAGCATGGTTGCTTGTCAAACATGGAACATGTTCTCGTTTGAAATCTTTCTTTTCTCACGATTGGTAGTATTCAAACGTTAAAAGCGAGTTTCAAGTTTTTTTAATGAAGGAAATGTTAAATTCATTTTTCAGCAAACTCACCTTTCACCAATAAGTGTGCATCGTTTGATGATACATTGGCCACAATGTTCCCCGCCATACATTTGTAGACACCTTCATCGGACTTGGAAACGTTTACAATAACAAGCGTCTCTCCAACCTCGACCTCCAGCATCTCTGTGTCTTTGTACCACCAGTAAACAGGCTCGGGATTGGCAGTCACGTGACATCTCAGTCGAGCCATCCCGCCATGAACTGCAGTCACGTTGTTCAAATTACTGAGAAAAGACGGAGCTTCCGAGCAGAACAGATTCGTTGCTTCCAATGTTTTGATGTTTTCGGATAGCAGAATGGAAGTGTTGTAAATGTCTCTGACGTTCTCTGATGTGTTTTGAAACAGATCGAGAATGTTATCTTCGATGTCTGAAATAAGACGTCGTGTCTGGTCGATGTTTGGAAGATTTTCGGCTTCGTACAGATCATACAGAATAGATACCGAATGGAAGACACAATCCCGGAAATCCGCACACTCGGTTTGGTCAAAATACTCTTTTGTTACATTTTCCATTACAAGTATCCACTGACTTAGGACATTCAACGACTCTACCGATTGCATTTCCGAATCAATGATACCTCTTGTAAAAATTGCCGAATTAGCAATATCTACCATCAATGAATCTTTCATAGAGGAATTCTTCGCATCTTTTAATGCTTGGTCAAGTTCTTCTTTCGTTATATTATAATCATTCATGGCATATTCTTCACTGATCCCTGTATCTTCAAGTGTCATGTTTTCAGCCATGTTTGGAATTTCAAATTCAGTAATGAGATCTTTAGCATAATCAAATTGTAGGAGATTCGAAACCGATTCGTTTATGATATCATTTAAAACCTCAAATGTGCTATTGTAGAAAATTAAGATGTTGCTTATTTGTCCACATTTCTGTTCGAACAGCAAAACTCGATTACCGTAATCGTTTGAAGTTTCAGAATCAAATCCATCCATTTCTGATAAAATATCAAGAGTTTGGTTTAGTAAATTGTCCATGTTAGTAGCATTGAAACCGTCTGTTCCGGTTTCTCTGAGATGTCTTATAAGAACGTGCATATGTGATGTTGCCTTGTATGATATATCTTGGATACTTCGTTTGTTAAGAATTCCCCGAAACTGTTTCATTATTGATGTAATGGTAGCCTTAGCAGCCTGCCAAATTGTTTGGAATGCATTTTTAAAGTTAATGCGCATACGTACTTTTGTCCATCCTAGCCTAAATGCATTCACCTCACATGATACATCGAAAACTGGAAGATCCGATGTTGAAAGCTCCACACTAAACCCACAGTTCCTTGTATCGATTATGTCTTTTACCCCGTACTCAATTACAAACTCAAGGACTCTGAGGGAAGCTCCTACCACTATCTTTATTGATTCTAGTGATCCTTTAGCTCCCTCTAAGATAACCTTTGTACTCTCGAGTCCAAGTTTTGCAAGATCAAATACACCTGCGGCTAAATCAACGACTACCCTCGCCTTGTCTACCGCATACTGTGTCAAGGAAACGGCTTGTTTTGCAACATCGAACGCGATCAACGGTGCCTTAAAAGATATTCTAGCTGCTTCTAAAGCCCCATAAGCAATAGTTCTGACTCCTCTGCATAACTCATTTTTAAGAAGGCAAATTGGGTCCGAGACACTTATCATGCAACTGGTCCATCCACAGCATGCGTAAGAAATACTTCCGAATCTCCCTAAACTTTTACGACATGTCTTACATTTAATTCCTGGAAGACATATCTTCCTACACGATCTTATCTTACATAGATTGTCAACTACTCGTTCCGCACTTTTTAGTTTTTCAAGAGCTTTTTCAAAGGGTCTTTTAGCACGTTCAAGAGTTTGATTTGCCTGTTCAAGGGCTGCTACAGCACTATCAAATACCCCATTGGCTTTCCGAAATTCCTCTTTCTTGTCATTGAGCCATGCTTGTGCTCTTGATAGTTCTTTCTTCGCGGCGTCCAAAGCTCCTTGTGCCTGTGTGATCCGAGTGTCGGCTTCATCTGAAATAAGTGTCACTACCCTTTTCAGTGCATCCAAATAGCTTGCCTGGAACGAAGATGAATCTGTTTGTATTTGTCGTCGTTTTCTTGCTTTGGTAACAAATCTTCCTTCTAATTCGTAAACGACCTTGTACCAATCCTCCCCTGGTTTAGCCGATACGTCAATTTGAACCAGAAAAATGTCCCAAAGATTGCCTTCCACGAACACGTACAGACCCTTTTCGTTTATGAAGATGTCGCCGGTTACTTTGATTCCCAACATATTAACGTAGGCATTTACTTGTAGTATAGCTGTATTGTTATCTCTACCAAATGCTCCACCTAATCCCATACCAATATCTACCTTTAAGAAATTACCATAGTCTAACCCCGTGGAATGCGTTCCAAGTATTTTCGCAGATGGCTGTCCTTCTAGGAGTTTAAAAACCTTTGAAAATCGCGAGCATTTTCCAATGCGACTAGATGAAGGCACATATTCAATATCTAGACCAAAGAATTTGAATCCAAACATCACGATGGTAGTGGTATACCTCAAGTGGAAATCTGCATACTCTTTTTTCTCCAACAGTACCTCTGCACGAAGCTTCTCAACAGCAGAGTTTGTGCTGTACTTCAGACTTTCCTTTTCGACTTCAAGTAATGCCATAAAATTGTCCTTTTTAACATCAAAAAGTACTTCTACTTTACCAAAGAAATCGTCCAGTGTGCTTTCTATCTTTCTATATATCTTCCAAGTGTTTGTAACAATGTCAATAATTGCATTATAATCATTTTCAGAATTGAGACCATCGTATGTAAGATTTTCTAATCCATCAATTAGATATTTAAGTTCATCGATAAAGCCATTTGATGAATTATCAAGAATATGCTGAATATTAACTGGAATACTTCCAAGAAACCGTTTGAAGCGCTTACTTCGCGTATTGATTTGAAATATGTCTTCCTTAATATCTATCTCAAGATCGCTTGTTACTTCAAATGCTTGATCCTTCAATATGTAGACATACAATGTATGTGCATTTTCTATGACCCAATCTCCTAGCATAGGGACATTTAGGAAGGGATTAACGCGGACTATTGTTGACAAAAAGTATCCGGGTGGGTTGGATTGATCTCCACACATTTCACGATGCTTCTCTCCTGCAAAGAGAAATCGACAAGAGGTTTTTAAAAGTTATGTCTTTTATTTGCGTAAGGTATTTATTTCTCTTTAAGAAACATTTTAACATTGGACGATCTTTTAACATTAATCCAAATTTCATCATAACGTGCATTTGATCCAAACCATTACTTATATTATTCAAAACTGCCCCCGCATTTGTTTCAATGTCATACCAAATGCCGAGAGTGCCTTGAAATGAAGCATATAATTTAGTTTTGTGCAAGCCGGTTTTGGTATATTCCACAGTAGTAATGTTGGGATCAGTCCTCCTTGAGTGTTTAACATGACAGTCATAGTCCGTCTGAATAGAATTGCTTCACCGACTGTAAGCACTCGAAAAAGCTATTGTAGAAAACCAATTGTTCTGACCGGGTTTTCAAACTATCACAATTGGATAAATGAAAATAATTGGACCGGGCTGTAAGCCTTTAAGCACTTCAGTCGTCATATCGAAGCAGTCAGTGCATATTCACGTTAACAAATAAAGCGGGTCTCTGGCTCCAAATTTCAACTGGTGCGAGGGTGAAGAAGATGTATAGAGATGTCTATTTAGGGAACTGCCAAAAAATGACAATGGTGCAGATTTTTTCTACGGTGCATTTTGTTACCCAACCCATTCTAAAACATTTTGAGATTTAAAAAAAGAAAAAAAAAAAAAATCCTGAAGCAGTATTAACAGACTTATAGAGCTTACTTGTGATTTTCAGTGTGTGATCAAAATTCATCGAGTGACCTGAAGAGTTATATTTTTCCGAGTGGCGGAGTGAAAAGTCCCTCGATGAAATACATTTCGATCATACACCGAAAAATACAAATATTCTGTTTATCATATACTTTATAAGTATTTCTAGACTTAAAAAAGTTTGTTTTCTGTCAATTTCGTCTTTGAAAACACCTGTTGGTGCACCTTTCATCGATACGGGATTCCAAGTTATGTGTGTAACGTCACACGTCAACATGGCAGACTAAATAGTTCACAGTAATGAAAGACACACAAGACAACTTTTCACTTCAATTTGAATTTCTTTCAGTGACAATTTCCCGATGTAGGAAACAAGTTACGCAATGAATTCTCCGTTATCAATTAAACAGAGATATAAGGAATTAAACGTTGTATATCAATTGATTTATTGAACATATCACTGCGCCAAAACGATGTTGATTTTAGATGGAAGCCATTTTCCATCGCCTCGCCGATTCAAATTCTCATCTTTGAACAATAGTTCCGATGAAAGACAATTCAATACTATCGCGACTTAGTACAGGACTTATCATATGTAAGAAGCATTTGGGAAATACAATTGGCCAACAAGCTTCGCCAGTGATTAATACTTTATGATGGAGATCAAACGCCAAACTGAAACGTTGAGATTCGTGGCCATGGAAATTCGTTCACCATCAATTTATCTACTGTGTTTTTTGGACAGTAGGAGAAGTAAATACAAAGCTGCACAGACATGAGGCAGTCGAAACAGGAATGCGTTTTCACCTAAGTATTTTTTTTAAATATAAGGTGAGAAATTTATCTACAGTCGCTAATACCTTTACGAACCCTGGTAGTATCGCTCTAAGTTGTGTTCGACATAAGTGGTTTCGCTGTAATTTTCGTTAGTGATATCAGCGTTTGTTAACCAATTATATTGACATGTACTTGTATTTCTTTAATTACTACTTCTCATAGTTTTCCCCTAAGATTGTTTGCCTAGATAAACAAATATTTTTTTCTCCTTATGCATATATTGAATAGCATGCTTTTTGAGACATTGATTTTTTCCTTTCAATCTATAAAATACATGTCTTATTAATGATCCCCCATCTACATGATATGATACAGACCATAACAGTTAGCTTATGCTTTTGCTGCCTTTTAACGATTTTGAAACACTCTTTCTAAAACAATTGTAACAAAAGAATTTGATATGGATGCCATTCATTTTTCCCTGTTACAAATTGTGTATCTTCAAAATCGAAATGTCAGTTGAATCTAGATAATAAGGGTTTAACCCATTACCAAACGCCAAACTTTTGACTGTCCCAAATCGAAAGAGTTTGCAGACGACATTTTAAAATATGATGAAATTGGAAAGTAATCCTCTGAAAGGGCAGAAAACATCGTGAGAAAAGCAAAAATTGCTCGTTATGAACAATTTCTCCTTTCCCCACAATGTTTTCCAGTTGTGTGTTACAAAGTGGTTAAATATCGTTATTGATTGGTAATGGGTTAAAGGGACTATCATGTGGGTTTTTGTTCTGGGAGTTTTAAACGTTAAAAATGGATATGTACAATCATTGTTGTAAACCCTAATACCATTTTCATTTCTTTCTTTCAAATCCTATGTTTTCGTTAAATGATGTGAAGTGAGCTTTTGTGCCAAATGGGATTCTAAGGCAAAGACGGTTTACAGATAGAAACAGAAATTATATTTGCATTTCTTGTAATCATCATGAGACAACAGTTGTTTAATGTTTTCAAAGACCAACATGACGGTATGTCAAAAAGCAACTCTTATTTTAAGTTTAGCTAGTTGTTTACAAAATAAACCACAACAAATTATTTGCAATATCTGTAGTCTGAATGATGTAGAGTTATATTTGCTGTTTGGTTATTAACGGGTTCAGGAAGTTGTCAATAATCTAATGTTATCTTACTTAAGAAAACTTTGTTGTCATTTAATCTGTAGTGGACAATTCATTCAAAAAAATCAAAATCCCAATATGTGAGATAGTACTTTCAAAGGAATTCGTGTAAGATGGTGTTGTTTCTATTTCTGGGTAGCATTTAAGCCAACTTGAACCCAAAACAGAACAAGCCATAAACGATAACCAAAGTGACATTTTATTGCACAGTTAAACAACAGTAACTGATTATAAAGACCGTGTGTGATTTCTGGTGCTTTATCGAGGGATATGTTTACCAATATTGTGTCTTGATGAAAGATAAGATTCAAACTACTTTCATTTAAGTTGTGATTAGTGTTAGGTGAAAGGACATTCTACATCTTATTTTGATCAAATTTTCCTAACGAATCAAATAATTCCTGCTGTTAATTTCAATTTGAAATCTTGCATTGTAAAACTATGTAAAAGTTTAATCTAGATGTTTTGAGGAAGATTTATTTTGGTTTACATTATTTTTTGTCTTAACAGTAACAGCAAGGGATGTATTCTCAATCAATTTTGTGAAAAAAAGTGTTATGAAAACTAAGTATGTAACACAACAACAATATAAGAATGAGTAACCATTGAGGGGATTTCACTTAACAAATGCTATACCATATTGGCATGGCATATCTTGATCATTCAAACAATAATTGAAAAAACAAAGTTTGGATTCAGAATGCCTTGTTTGAGTAAAGTTCACTCATCTCAAACGGTTTCAATGACATTTCATCTTTTCATTAACACATTATAAGAACTAAGCAGTCATATTCGACCTGGTATTGTTTATGAATATACGTTCAACATTAAGACTTATGACGTCATTGATCTTGTAAAATGGGGTGCCCCATGGGGGGGGAAGTAAGTAGTTCCTGATAATCCCACACTTGAAACAGCAACTTTATCCTGTGATAATTCACTAATATTACAGGGAAACCCATCGAAAAGTAAATAATGATCCATAGCATCTAAAGATATTTTACTTTATTTTCAGGTAAAAAGAAGTAGTTTTGATGAAAACTCAACATCGTTATTAGTCTTTTAAAGTTTGAAACACGTAAACGAAAGCATGACACATACTTGTGCATAATATGCCAAAATGAAACCAAAAAGCATATCAGATATCCATTCAATCAAGGAGTCGAAAGCCTTTTAGATGCACTTAAGAGCCATGGTGAAGGGGGTGATAGTGATACAAGAAGATACTTTGACAACATTGTTTGAAAATCAAGTTCTGGCCTGAAACTGAGTGACCCAAATAATGAAATCATTGGCACAAAAGATGCTACAGTGTATGTACAAGCAAACACCAAATATCGCTGAAACAACAAAACCAGGACAGCGATTTGCTGCGTGCATCATCCTTTACAGTACAAAGGCGTTCATTCAACTGGAATGATTGTTGCACTTATGTGAAAATAAATTGCAAAAAAAGAACAAGCAGTTAATCAATGTTGTAAATTCGAACTTTTCAAAACATTTGAGAGCAAAGTCAGATAACGGTGTGATACACAGTTAGACTGCAAATTGGATGATTATAGCAAACTTGTTGCCAATGAAGCTAAGTATCATACAGAATGTCACAACAGGTACATGAAGCAAGATGGCAACGAGTACAGTACAGTACCATCGATAATGACAATGTGTACAACACATCACTGGAGAGTCTTATCTGTGGAATACATCTAGGTCTCAAAGCAGGAAAGCCATTTTTGATTACCGACTTGCTGATAAGTACCACACACTGTTGAGCAAATCAATGACAATAGAAGAAGCAAAAAGGTACAGGTGTAATAAACTCAAAGCCAAGCTTGAGTCAATGTAAGATCATAGGTTGCAATTTCTTACTTAAAAACTGAAAGGGAATCCTGACATTATTGTTGATAATGATCTTAGATTGGAAGTCATAATCAACTTTGCAGCAAACTTTAAAAGGTATAACATTTGCAAAGCTAGGAAAGAATGGACCAATACATCAGGTAATTTTGTTACATGTTGCACTGTTACTGCGATCAATGAACCATGACCATACAGGAATTGAAGATCAGCCTCTTGAACCTTCTATGATAACCATTGAACAAAAAGAGAAAATAGTCTCACATGAACATTGTTCTTTTCTTGCTTGGATACTTTTTGCATAGTAAGATGTGAAACCATAAACAACAGATAAGTCCTACATGAAGAAGAAGTGTCCCTTACTCCATCAAAAAGTGTTATCTATATGTCAATATATTATTTATACAAATTCAAGGGACAAGTGCAAGACCAAACGATGATGATAATAAGAAACTGCGAATACAGCTTCAAGAGAATCAAACGGAGCATACAGTTGATGAATAAGAAGAACAATGAGAACACTGAGACAACATATGTCTAACTACATCACTTTATGGTTGACTTAACTGCAGAAGGTCGAAAAACCTGTGTGGCTGAATTTTCCACGCTACTCTTGATAATGTAACAACAAAGAGAGATGGTAACAGAGAGCTCGAACTTTGCATTTGGACATACCAAGTATGCAAGATGGGGACATTGAATGTGAGAGAGGGGCAACTGATAAAACAAACAACGCCGGAGATTCACCATGTTACTTCAAATGAGCATGCTGCTGTTTACAGTGAAAGTGAAGCGAAAGCCATTCAGTGATGATAGACAAGACATGGCCATTGAGCAATCTCTAAACAAAGAATGTGGAGAACCCTAGCAGTTGTACACAAATGAAGGTGCTTTGCAGAGGTACTTTTGACTGCACATCATAAAGCTGAAGTAGCAGAGAAAATGAAGCATATGAGTGGCTGTGCAGCAACACTTGTCAATGAACCTCATAAAAAAGCATCAAAGAATATGATTGACAAAGATGAAATTGCTGTGTAGCGGCTTGCTGTCGAAGAAAGAATGCTCTATCCCTTTGAAGTTGAAAAAGGTGCAATTGCAGATGAGAGACAGCCACTGGTAAACATTGCACCATCAATGGTAGCCAGTTCAGAGTTACAAGAGCAACTATTCATTGTCCTCAATGTTGATAACCACACTGACGTCTTTCATACAGAAAATAATACAAGAAAACAAGACAGAGTTCATGGCATCTATTCTAAAGCAGACAGTCAATACATTCAGTTCCATGATTGAACCGATGAAGGTGAAAAAGATAAAGGCTTTGTGCAGATTCAATGAATCCGAAATCTATCAAAAGAAGCGTCTCTGCCACAGCAGGAGCAGAAGTGTCTTTTAAACCCTGCAAACTAGACTAGATGAATCTTGTAAACTTCGCCCCGACGGATATTGGTGAGAAATATGTAAATGTATTACCAGACACAAGACGATGGTTATTGGCGGTGGCTTCAGAGACCCAAAGTGAGCAGAAAGGATATGTGTGTTCGGGAAGAAAAAACTTGAAGCAGACCGAAAAAGCAGATTCAATACTATTTCTTCACAACGACTTTACTGTCTTGGTGTAACCAGTGTGGTGATTTGGAGCCAGAATACTGATGTCTCAGCAATGTGTCCGATGATTTCAAAACTTCTTGGGACCAAATTGTTCTTGAAAACAGGTGTCCGTAACAAAAGGCGTTACATTGCAGAGCACGTTGTGGCTTCTGGGCTGGGTGAAACAATGACAATGGCCCTTCCAGCAGTTCATTCCATATGCGGTAGTGACTCTTCTAGTGCCTTCAGTGGGGTTGGGAAGAATAGATGGGTGACAACTTTAATGAAACACCCTCCTTTACTAGATGGGCTCATGGACAAAGACAACACCATAAAAAGTCACTGAAAAAGTAACCATGTCAACCATCAAAACAGTGTCTCTTCTGCACTGTGGAAAATAACATAATTCTACAGATGAAGTAAGGTATGAATTGTACGCAAGGAAGGGTCCCTCAAGTGAAAAGCTCCCACCAACATCGCATGCTTTGCACTTACATCTGAAAAGATCATATCTTGAAGTCAGCTTTTTAGCAGTTCCTCAATCTGCCACCTCCACTGGATGGATGGTGGAAGATGAAAACCTAGTGCCAGCGAAAATGTGAATCCACCTGCCACTGAAGCACCTTTTGATTTAGTTTTAAACTTATTTATTTTACATCGATTGTGACGGAAGCTTGAAGCTTATCAAATTCACTCTCGATGACTGCTTCCTGGATACTGCACCAGTACTCGTGCCAGTTTGTGGGTTAGCCCCGGCAATTCTAACCTCGCCTAGCTTCTGGATTTCACAAAGTGCTCACGGAAACAAACTGTCTGTCAATACGATGCAGTTACCGAAAGGAAAACATCTGGTGTTCCGATGTATATCTGAGTGACGGCTAAACCAGACTAGAAAATTACTTGTACATTCAGAGAGTGATGAAGGTGATTAAGCTTCAAACATGATGTGAAATTGCTGATATACTTATTTGATAGGATATGTCATGCAGTTCATAATACAGAAGTATTTTCAATGGCTTTTACTGTCTCCTCTGTTGACGTAATTAGATTATATCTCTAATTAATCTGAGTGTTGCTTTATACAGTGTTAAAAAACATTCTCAAAGCTTTATAAGGGCTTTTTGCATTAGTTTAGTGCTATATTAAGTGACCACAAATTTCATCAACCTTATGTGACCATCTATACAGGCTGATGGTTTTATTTAATATAAGTTATGATTTATTAATGATTTCAAATAAGATCTAATGTTGTGACCACTTATTGACTGTGTTGTTATGTACAGTAACATTAATGACAATGCCTAACAAAAGAATTACACTGGGCAAGAGGGGAAAACAGCGTTCCGTTGAATGTCATCGAAAGCCCTAGGATCTCTCACAAGTAGGATTACAGGTAAGACATAGAGTTTAAATAAAATGCGACCCAAATATGCTCAGACAATTGTAGAGACATTTTAAGTCCCTGCCTTGTAGAACATCGTACCAGTCTTAACTGTAAGGGGCATATGTGCGTTTTGTTTGATATGAAACCTACCACCAACTGACATGTAGACGTTTGTTTCGAGATCCATAAGGTCAGGAAATCCCAATGTGAACTCGTCCCCAAACAGCTTAGAATGTAAAAGGGGCATAACATCTGCACGAAGTGCTATTGATGCATTCCACTCATCAATAAACATTGCTGTCAGCATCTGCAAAAGAAAAGAGAATCGTTTTCTCCGTTATCACTTTTCAATGTTGTTAACTCCGTCTATGAGTACTCAAAAGAAAGGCTAATAAAATCACAATTATCTTACATACAATGACTCCAAGCGTCCAAACGCAGGGTGTTGTGTGATATTCCTACCGTAATGGCTGTATAGGTCTTTACTTTTAGTCTTAAATAATAGCTGTGTTTCTTGAAGTGCTGTGAGGTATATGTTGGAGACACTTTGAGACAGTCTATAATTTCCTGAAATTATTATTTTCCCTTCACATGAAAATCGGGCTATCGATTAATATTGACTTGCAACGATCGATACTTGTGCTGCCTGTCTAACCTTAGTTTTAAAGTATACATATAGGATTTGACATCTTTTGTTTCAGCTTGTACCATTTAGAATTACTCTGCATAACAATAACATTTCTCTCATAAACAACTGCATAGAAATCTTAAATGAAAAATGAATGCAGAATAAAAGTATCCTCTATAGGCTAATATATCTCTATATGACAAGAGAGAATATATTTCTTTTACATCTTTGTAATTTCGATCTACGTATGATTTTAACAACGTTATTTTCATAAAGCGTAATTTTCTATCCAAAGAGAACATACAACTAATAAGGATACCCAATTTACGAGAGATGATGTGTAAATATATCTTTTCTGGTTAAATGCTGACTACTTGTTAAATCTAAGAACGATTCTGTTCAGCAAATTGAGGTAAAAGTTGAGCTCACCCTTTCCGGCCTATGGACAGAAAAAAACATATCCGCTGGTCCTTGTATGTCAAAATTTGGGTGATATCTAGTGGAAAGTTCACCTCCGACCCATAGATCTGCACGTTCGAACACTCTGTAAGAGACGATACTAAAGATAGCAATCCGTGTCAGACGCATTGGACTCAGATAACTATTTAAGTATCGGAGCACCATACGCAGTGGTTGCATGTTATTTGAAATTGCTTTCGGAGATGGAAAGCTGCTTTTGAATATTCGAGAAAGGAATTAACGACAAATGTATGGTTTCTCTCTCTCTCTTTCTCTCTCTGTCTGTCTCTACCTCTCTCTCTACCTCTTTCTCTCTCTCTCTCTCTTTCCCTCTATATCTACCTCTCTCTCTACCTCTCTATGTCTCTATCTCTCTCTCATTACCTCTGTCTCTCTTTAAACCTCTCTGTCTACCTCTTTCTTTCTCTCTCTCTTTACCCCCCTCTTTACCCCCTCTCTCTACCCCTGTCTGTCTGTCTGTCTGTCTGTCTGTCTGTCTGTCTGTCTGTCTGTCTGTCTGTCTGTCTGTCTGTCTGTCTGTCTGTCTGTCTGTCTGTCTGTCTGTCTGTCTGTCTGTCTGTCTGTCTGTCTGTCTGTCTGTCTGTCTGTCTGTCTGTCTGTCTGTCTGTCTGTCTGTCTGTCTGTCTGTCTGTCTGTCTGTCTGTCTGTCTGTCTGTCTGTCTGTCTGTCTGTCTGTCTGTCTGTCTGTCTGTCTGTCTCTGTCTGTCTGTCTGTCTGTCTGTCTGTCTGTCTGTCTGTCTGTCTGTCTGTCTGTCTGTCTGTCTGTCTGTCTGTCTGTCTGTCTGTCTGTCTGTCTGTCTGTCTGTCTGTCTGTCTGTCTGTCTGTCTGTCTGTTCGTCTGTCTGTCTGTCTGTCTGTCTGTCTGTCTGTCTGTCTGTCTGTCTGTCTGTCTGTCTGTCTGTCTGTCTGTCTGTCTGTCTGTCTCCTGTCTGTCTGTCTGTCTGTCTGTCTGTCTGTCTGTCTGTCTGTCTGTCTGTCTGTCTGTCTGTCTACCTCTCTCTCTCTACCTCTCTCTCTCTACCTCTCTCTCTCTCTCCCTCTCTCTCTCTTTCTCTTTACATCCATCCATCCATAGGAGAAAACAGCTGATAATATTCTGCATAATAATTGTGGCGTTCTATTCCAGCATGTTCATTAAATTTCTATTTTGAGTGAGCGAATATTTTATTTCCTTAACCATTTTTATAGTGTTTCCATGGGAAGCAGTGTAGAAACCTTACATTTAGAAAACTTAAACCTTTAATTCTAGTCTTACCACGATCGACTATTAAAGCAGAGGGTCAACTGTACTTAGCCACTTACGGGTAATTGAATTTATGGTCCCCATTCCATAGCATCAAGGATGTCGGCATTTTCTGTTGAACATTTATCTCCCGGACAGAGGACAATCCAATTCCCCACGGGGTGATTCGGAACTTGCTCTGTTCATACAACTCCCGGAACACGTCCAGTCTTCCAAAATGTAACCGGGACTCCTCTGGAATCATGAGAAACACGGAACCGCCGGTAGTCTGGCAGAGATCCATTATAAAGCAAAACTTCTGTTCATTTAAAGGTTTTGGCAGTGTAATGGAGTTTGCGTATACTGATACAGAGAATGAAGTGTTAAACAGGAATACGCTGTACAGGTGGTCATCTAATACAGGTGCTCCTTTACACCAACTCACACTCTCTATATCACGACCATACCTAAGCTCTGTCTTCAGTCCCTGAACTTCTATAATACTCTCGTTCGTCGGCTTTAGTTGTACCCAGTCCGGCAAAGATTCCACAAGCGAGTAGAAATAACTTTTCAGGAAAGAGGACGATTCTAAGAAATCAAAAACATCCTGTGACGTCACATTAAACTGCCAGCAATTCTTTGTTCGTGTTTGCCCTACTGGTTCCCCGGCACCTTCCGAAAAGGCTCGAGCACCAAGCTTGATTTGAAAGTTATCATCGGCCATGTTGACTTCCAGACCTGGTATGGAAACGGGTACCGCTACAGAGTTAACCTCGGCAAACACGATTCCGTAAGTATAAACAATCTGACGGTTAGATTTGAGCGTATACCAGCCGGAAGTGGATGACAAGAAGATGGAGATATCTTGGACGTCCTTATATTTGGTCAAAATAATCTCAGAACAGCCTCTTGGCAGAAATTCACGCCATATCTTCTGCCTTCGAAAAACGTCTTCTTTTTTCGTCCCACCTAAGTAAAGAGAACATACAGAACAGTCCTTAACTGAAATGACGATGTGATTCCCATTTTAAAAAGTAACAAAATTAGACAATAATAGATTGACCTACAAAAGTCAAAATGTTAGTAAATGTTAAGAATATTGTTCAGAGTAACGATATACGTTATCTCGCCAATAAACAAAAAGTTACGAATTTTGTGACACTCAATGACTGGTATTAGTATTTTCATACGCTGTTTTCGTCTGACATAAGTCAAGAGCAAAACAATGTTCACGAAACACAAACGAATGATACAATTGGCGATATTGAAAGCATAAGTTTTAATTCACCGATCAATGATAGTGATATACTTAGTGCGATTAAAGCTTTAAACGGTAATACGATTTTGCAGGACGTATTTCACCACATCACTTATCTTTTGGAATTCCAGTTTTATTACCTTTTATCAAAGTACTTTTCAATAGACTTTATAATTCAAGGGAGTTCGTTCATTTTGGTCTAGAATTTTGTTGATTCCAATTGGGTTTATATCTGTTCGAAAAAATGTATATAGAAACGCGTTTTGAAATGTTTGGGGAAACCAATACGTTGGGAATGACATTTCTTTTATTTTTTTAATACACACAGGGGCTCAAAGACCAATATCATCAAGAGTGGAGAGTGGGTTGTTTTGATAATTCAAAGCTATCAAGTCATTATGATAACAAACAGTCTTGAGATGAAATACTTAAGCATTATCGATATAAGTAAATTTAGAACTTGCCTTGCAAAATTTAGAAATGGCTCCCACTCCCTCATGATTGAAAAGGGTAGGCATTATAGTATACCGAAGGAAAATCTGTTTTGCATTTTTGGTGAAGTTTTCCTACTCAATTGTTCTTTGTACGAACAATTGCGCCAAAATTAGATTGACAAAATATTTGATTATCCAAAATGGAATGTCATTTTATAATATCATGTTATCTAAAAATGATACTGTTATCTATAATCTTGCAATGTTTTTATTTCATGCGTTTAAAAAAGGAGAAATCTTTATCAAAGAGCAAGATATGTAAGAAAAAGATGCCTTTAGATCTGTTATATTCTTTTAGCCATCTACGCATGTATATCTGTATGAAATGTATTTTATTTATATTTCATGTTTTGTTATAGGCCGTTGGCCTTATTATATAATGATATTTTGAATTTGAATATAAGTCTATGGCACTTTCTGGGACAGACCCTTGTAGTCAGGAACTCATCCTTTTACCTACTATCTAAAAGCAATGCAGATGTTGCTACCAAATAACTTCAGACTGGTGTCGCCCTTTTACCCACTAACAAAGATGGATTGAGTTTTCCACTGTTCATTTGAATTCCTATCATTTCGACTATTACATCAATGTTGTGTGTTGAAATCAAGATAGAATGAATTATTTCGAGTACCCGAGCACGATTTTCCATCCGTGTTGAGAGTACCGTTCCCCGTACAGCCACAGTTATAGGAACCTATGTTGTTGGTACACGTTTCCTCACATCCTCCATTGAGAAAGTCGCACTCGTTCACGTCTACAATTAAACAGCATGTAACCGTTAGCGCAATGAAACGACAAGATAAAAGGTTATTGTTTAATAAATATAGGTACGTATTTGTCACAAAGTCATTGATTCCTACTTGACTGGCCTTCGTCCCAAGCTCTTCTTAGCAGTACGCTATAGTATTAAAGTTCGTCAGTAACCATACTTTGCTCCAAGTATTCTCTGATCAACTCCACACACTGTTCGGTATTCGTTACTGAAACATTTCTATATCAACACATTGGCTCTGAGACTTAACCTGATATCGCATATCTGCGGAATTCCATAAACGACAGCTTACTGCCAACTGCATACTACCTAACCTAAGATTGATTAGCAGCGAGTAACCCTGCGGCATTCCGAAAGAAATTGTTAGCAGTAGACAGTTGGCATCATATAGTAAGCAGTTAACAGTAGGCAGTTGGCAGTAAGCAGTAGGTTGTCGTTTGAGATACTTGTAAATCGTAGTCCATAACATTAACTTTACCATAATCTATGTACAATAATGCCATGTTAACGCTTCCGAGACGTCAACTGCCGTATACACCATAGACTTGTAAACACAAATACTAGCTAACCAAGTTGACTTATCGGAGGGTCGTGACCCGCATGATTTTGCTTACTGCCAACTGCTTACTGCTTGATGCCAACTGTCTTCTGCAAACTGTTTCATATGGAATGCCTCAGAGTTATTCGCTGCTAATCAACCTTTTGATTTTAACCTATTACAGCTTACAGAATTATGTTACGGGTGAAAATTAAAAGCATGTGCAGACAACACATATTTATTTATTTACCTTCTTGTTTTACATCGATTGTGAAGGAAGCTTAAAGCTTGTTCAAAGTCACTCTTGAAATAAATTATGAAAAATGACAGTTACTCTTTGAATTTGAGAAGAACATGTTGTGACAAAAGGAGAATTTGCGTGAATGAAAAGTCGTCCAACCGAAAAATCTGTCATGTCATAGAGTACTATCAAGTTGAGAAAAGCTAATAATATGTGTCGTTAGTAATGACGACTTAATTTACGTCACTGGGTAGTTCAATTTTCTTTTCCCAAATATGGTATGGAAAATTTTAGACATGCGATTGATAGCAGCGGAAGGCGGGGATTAATTCTAATTTCGAAATACTGAGTATTTTAGTAGTTTTATGCCATTCGCAGATCATTCCCGGAGAGGCCTAGTTTACCAGCGTAAGATAGAGCGCTCTATGGAAGTGTAGGTTAAACACTAAGTTATTTCCAAACACTGCACAGGAATAGTTCCCTTTTTTACACTACAGTACAGTACCACTGCCATCATAGAAATCATGTGACGAGAGATCCAGTCATGTGACCAAAACAATACAGTGTATACGCCAAAGAAATAAATTCTCTGTGATTGAATTTAACATGCAATGCTTTGAAAATGATTGATGAATCAACTTCATGCATTACTTTGACAATTTCGTGTCAGTGTTGTCAGTCATGACAATGCAATTCGTTTTCTAAATGTGTATTATAGAATCTACCTCGAGACAATCTTTTTTTTTATGACTAAAGTACACTTTTGAAGTCATTTAGTTTGAAAGCATGATGCACTTTATTGGTTCATTATATCGAATAAACCTTTCCTGTGTTGGCTGTTACGGCACCTTGTTGTGAACCGACAAGAAAAAAACAAAAAGGTTGCGAACTGGGTTGAGTACGATTTTAGAAACTTCTATCAGTTTTTGACATATAAATATATTTTGCAATTACTTTTTTGTAATGAGTGGGCCAAAGAGGTCTAACTTCTTAAAATGGGATATTTCTGTATTCAGATTTCGATTCAAAATTTAAAATTAAAAAAAATATAATCCTTCCAGATCTGAAATGGTTTTTTCTGTGATAGCAGAGAGCTCCTGACCAAAATGAAAAGGGAGATCACTTCATAGGAGAAAGAGTTATTTCAAGAGGCTAGATAGTGAAATTTAAACGATATAGAAACCCCTTCAGTCGCTATCGCTCCTTTCTTTGGCTTGGGGTTTCTATATCATTTCAATTTCAATATCTAGCCTCTAACTAATACTTTAAGGTCCTATTGCTGAATAAAGAGCGTTATGTCCTTGATACCGACTCCTCGTTACGGCAAATGGATACTTTTCGTCAAAAAGATCATTGAGTAATCGCTACAGTAAACGTGGCTTTGATTTGGAGGTTGAGCCTAAAACTACATATTTATGTGCATGCATAAAGTCAGATTCATAGTCTCATACAGCCCAGATAGAAGACTTAGAGAGTAGTTTATGGAAAATAAACCTACAAAAAAATTCAAATTGATGCATTCTCATTGGATGAACATGTAGATTAAACACTAATGTAATATTGTTGTATGTTTGGACATGTGTCTGTTTGCAAGTGAATTAACGGGCAGACTTCCTTCGTAGGCCCTTGACTGACTGAAATACCTGAGGTTTGACAGAGACCCTCTTTGGTCTAACAGACTTTTTACATAGACAAAGAAGAAAATGATCAATTCGATCCTACTGGGGCTCTCAGAGTATTGAGACGTCTGAATGGGTACATTTCCTTTTTTTTAAATTATTTATTTTCATGAAAGAGCAACACATCCTTGGTTTATTGGTTGTCTGTCTGTTTTTTTTTTACTTTACTACGTTACCACAAACAATGATTTGGTACCAATAAGAGTAGTTCTTAAGGACATGGAAAGAAAATGACTGCATATCAAAAAAAAAAAAACATCAATCCGGAAAACACTCGTGCTATTACGGATTTGTTGTGTCGTGTCCGGTTTGATCCTTGTAAAACGTTACAATCCGCTAAAAGAGAGGTCGACGAAATAGATCAAATATTGGGTGTGTGGCTTACCATCTACGGATTTTTTTTATGAATTTTACCGACCCTCTAAAAATCCGTAGAGCGACAGTCGCATACACAATAATTGACTAATTTCGTCGAACTCTCTTTAAGCGGATATTGTGATTTTTCTTTGACCAACGAAAACAAAAAAGGGTATAAAAATCTCAATCTTTTGATGAAATGAAATTTAAAGAACATACTGCGATTTAATCATTTTGATAACCTCTATTTCAGGCAATGTTTTTCTTAAAGGTACATAAAAAGAGATTAATGCTATATAAAACTAAATTAATTGGTAAACCTTTGGTCAGATTCAAATAGTTATCACCAAAAAAACTCATCAGCACAACTTAAACATGAAAGCCAACAAGAATTAACCCAGAATAACAAATTTAATTGTGTGATCCTTCACCCCTGACCTTGACATTTGATACACAAATGTTTGAACCGACCAATCAGAATTCGTTGTTTTGAATATGTAAACAAACAGGTAGTTGATAAACATGATTGAATTTGAGACTACTATATCTCAAGCACAAAATAACTTATGTTAAAAGAGTCTATTTAATAAGGTCTCAATGTATTCGTAAATCTATTGTCATGACTTTTATGAAAATAATAAAATAACTCCATATACTTTTTTAGCAATTTATTTCTACTTATCTCCTCTTATGTGCCTTTAAAAAAAGAAAAGAAAAAAAAAACCAAACAAATCAGAAACAATTTTGAAAAGAGAGGAATTCATCAATTTGAATGAATAAATCCCGATACTTCCAATGTGATCGATAGAGAATAAGAAGATTCTTGTTTTTATCACAGAAAACGTGAGGGTAAGAGGAGCAAACGTAATATGATACTTAACATAACCTATTTAAATTTGGACTATCGCTGTTATTTCATGAACATGAAAACAGGTCTCTTAATATCTGAGGAAAGCTATTAAGGCGTATCACTCATCCACATACGGTCCGCCATGTCTATAACTAGATTTTTGAGTGTAAGAAGCGTTTAATAACTGAAATGGACCAGCAAGCGTCGACAGTGATTAAAAATTTGGGATGGAAATTGAGCGCCAAGCTGAAACGTTGAGGTTCGTCGCCGTGGAAATTTGCTCTCCAACGATTCATCTACGGTGGTTTTGGGACAGTTAGAGAAGAAAACACATATCAACACATACATGACACACCCGAAACATAGATGCGATACACCCAATTTATTTATTTATAAGGTAAGAAATTTATTTAAAGTCTGTGTTTACCGTTTCAAACCTTGGACGTTTCGCCCTTTGATGTATTTGACATGTGTTATTTTATTAATGTGTTAACGTTGGACCATTAAATAATGTTAAGTGAGTTTTTGTGTCTAAAGGCGCTTCTAAGGCAAAAATGGTTTTTAAATAGACACAAGATTTCTATGTGCATACCTTGTAAGCATCATGTGACAACAGTTATTTAATGTTTTCAAAGATCAACATGACAGTATATAAAAAAACTCTTAAAAAAACTATGTAAACTTAAAATAAGAGTTTTTTTGATATACTGTCATGTCAAGTTCACCTAGTTGTTAACAAAATAAACCTGTTCAAACGGTTTTAATTATCTGCAATCTAAATTTACCCATAGATATTTTTTCTGTATGGTAATAATTTTATAAATGGGGTTAGAAAGTTGTCAATAATCTAATATTATGTTACTTTAGAAATGTATGCTGTCATTTTATTGGTAGAAGACGGTTTATTTTAAAATAAATCGAAATCCCAATCTGTTAGATCTATAGTATCGTTAAAGAAATTGTAGTAAGATGGTGTTGTTTTTATATCTGGGTAGCATTTACTACACTGTACTGATCTCCTTTATGAGAATTAATCTAATTTAGGGACAGAGACTGAGTAAGGGGCTATGTCTTATGAGTTATTTAACCCTTCCCCTTACATGGGAATTTATTGTTCATCCAGAATGAAACAAATAACATAGAATTGCAAATACAAACAGTCATTGTTGAAATATGATTTCTTTGAATAAGGATAATTAGTAGAAATTATTTTGACAAATGGATGGATTGCTCATTTGAGCAATGTATCCTTTTGTTACAGGAGTTTATCAAGTTCTCTGTAGTTGATGTTTTAGAATATGGGGTTATTGGGTAAGGAATTAAGTCATTTATTTAAGAAATTTCATAATCCTGTGTAACGATTATTTGAGATTAGATTGATTGAATTTATTTCGTAGTTAAATCAAGCGTATTCAAGTTTGGAATCAATTTAAAGCCATTTGCAAAGAAAATTATTCATTGTTTGAAGCTTTTGTTAAAAAAATATCATTCCTCTTTTGTTTTGTAAATCTGTTGTATGTACATAATGTTTAAAAAAGATGAATCACATTTGATTTTCTTTCTTTTTTCTTTACAATGTAGGTACAATTTCATGAAGGGAACCACCTAGATAGCAGGTTGCAGCCAACTTGGACCGAAAACAGAACAAGTTATAAACAATATAACAATACAATGTAGGAACATTGAATTCTACAGTTAAAGAACAATAACTGAATATCAAGAGCATATGTGATTTCTTGTGCTTTATCAAGGGATATGATCACCAATAGTGTGATTTGGAGAAAGAAAAAATTCCAAATATTCTCATTTAAGTTGTGATTAGTGTTTTTCCGTAAGTCAGTTGATGATGAAAGGACATCTTTATTCATGTTTTATAAAAACCTTTTCTAATAAATCAAAACATTCCTGCTGTTAATTTCAATTTGAAATATGTATAACTCTAGCATTGACATATATGATAATTTAATCTAGATGTTTTGGGGATGATAAGGATATATTCTCAATCAATTTAGTGAAAAAAATGTCATGAAAACGAAACACAACAATGAGCAACCACTGAGGGGATTTTACTAAACAAATGCTTTTACCATGATGTCATGGCACATCTTGATCATTCCCAAGTCTCAAACAATACATGAAAAAAAACTTTGGATTCAGAATGCCTTGTTCAAGCCAGTTTCACTTATTTCAAACGATCTCAATCAAAGTAATTTCAATGGAATTTCATTATTCATTAACATTTATAAGCCCTAAAACGTCATAATATTTAACCTGATATATAAATAAACGTTCTACATTATGACCTATGATTTCATTGATCGTGAAAAAGTGGGGTGCTCCATGGGGAAAAGAAAGTAGTTCCTGATAATCCCACACTTTGAAACGGTGAAAATATCCTTTGATAATCCACTATACTCAGTCCCTATCTGAAAGATGGATTTAACCTTTGATCTGACGGATTTTTTGTTGGACGACTTCCCATTCCTGCAAATTCTCATTCTCCACGTGACGTCACAGCGATCTTTCCATCGCTTCAGTACAGTGACTATTAATTTGGACGTAGATCTTAAAAGTACCTATGTATGCTGAATACCAGAGTGATAGTCTAATAGAGCCCACATAGATCACTCGGATAGTAGTACCCTTTTAGTACCCTTTTATAAATATAACTGTCCAAATCAATTTAAGGACGTTCCCGGTAGTTTTTTCTTCGCACTTCATCTGCGCATGCAAGGGAGATAATAATTTGCTACCGAAGAGGAACTTGCATAGTAGTCGGACAAACGTTTTAATTCGGACGTAATTACTGTATGCAATTTTTTGCAAAGAATAATCATATTATCCATAAAACCATAAAAAGGTTATTAATATCATTACATATTTTTCATGCATACTTAGCCCCAAGCTTCTATTTTTGAAGTTTAAATTCATTTTAGTCGTTTTTAGTAATGCTTTTCAAATATGGTTACCATGGAAACTGTCGTTTTATGGAAAAACCAACTCGTCGACATATTCGTTTATTTTTTGCATTTTGTATTTCAAGAATAAATTTTGCTTCACATACTGAAAAATAGAAAAAATCTATGAAAGGAATTTTGAAATATCTTCATTTTTTGCAATATGCATATCAATTTTTATTGCTTTTTCTCAAATACAAACATTTGAAAAACTGATTTGGATTACAAAAACTGTTCAGATTGTAATAATTTAAAATACCAATGAATTATAAAGTATTGAATGTATGAATTCATGTTTTTTTGTGTTAATAAACCGTCTAGAAATTGTTTTATTACCTTTGAAGATGGTATGGTCATAATGACATTTTACCCCCAAACGGTTTGGAAACTGTCATTTTACAAAAAATCGAACTCGTCGACCTGCATTTTTCTTTTCAAATCTGAATTGACAATAATATTTTAAATAACATCAAAAATTTAGAAAATTCTATGAAAGGATTATCTTTTTATAAAACTGAAGAACATGTCCTTAATAAGTTTAAAAATTCAACAAAACTTGCCTTCACACTGATGTTTGTCGAGTGCAAGTGTAAAGCCCTCTCTACAGGAACAGTTATACCCGCCAACGGTGTTGTTGCACATTTGGGCACAAACTGATGTTTCGGTATCACATTCATCAACGTCTAAAATAAACAGTAAAATGACGATTGAAAGAACATCTTACTTCCAATTGCAACCTAATACCCTAAAGAACCATAAATTCGGCTTGCAATGATGATATTGACAGAAAAGAGGATTGAGTTAAAATCAACAGCTCGCAGATGTGTGGTTACGAGGATAACGTTGACAATGTAGGTCGTATGATGGTATCTTAAATACCGCTGCTCATCTATGGGTAATTCGAATCTTATTCTATGTTTAATGAATTAACCATTTAAACGGTTTAATATATTTACAGTATAAGCGTGATATACAATAAGTGATGGAATTTTCTCCGCATAAGACATTTTCTTGTAAATAGATCAAATCCCCAATCCGTCATTTTAATGTGGTTTCCGGCCACGGCATGCTGCACGGATACTTGTATATAGTGTCTCACTATGTAGCGATCGGCGAGTGTTACCTTTACATGTCTGGTTGTCTTGGCTGATACTGTATCCTTGGTTACAACCACACTGGAAGGAGCCCGGACTGTTTGTACATGTATGTTCACAGCCACCCCTGTCTCTGTCACATTCGTTAATATCTTCAAAGAAATAAGAATTAAAAATCACTATCTATGAATTGGTAATGACTTTGGTAATTGGTAAAGATTTGTATGGACTCTGATTGGTGTTTTGATGGGAGCATTTTAAAGATGAAAGATAGGAGTTATTCATTTGGGAATTTTATACCATATAAAAAAATCACCACAAACAAAACATATAGGGTTAAAATATAAATGTACGTTGCTGGAATCATATTCAGTAACTAAGCTAATTGGCTTTACGTTCTCTAGAAAAGTACCAAAACCAAATGCACGCTACAATGGTACACTTTTGGTTTCGGTGCAAGACTCGTTTATCTTCAAAGAGCTTTTTCAAATATCTTTTTCATATCTTGATTTGAAACCAAGCAATACATAAAAACCTACCGATACATGACACCGTGTCTGATGCCAACTGGTATCCTGTATCACACTCACAACGGAAAGAACCATGTGTGTTTACACAAGTGTGGTTGCAGCCGCCATTATTCTCGGCACATTCATTTATATCTGAAAGTACAGTGAAATGAAGAAAATATCTTCTTCTACGCTCAATAGTCCAACATAAGGGAATGATTTCCAACCAAATTATTGTCTTAAAATAAAAGAAAATGAAAAAAAAAAATTATAGCAAACACAATTTTCGAAAAAAGAAAAACTTTTTATTTTAGAGATGCAGACGAAGAATTGAGTACTTATCAATAGTTTCGCCAAATCATCATCACAATAATGACTTTATATATATGAGCTGCACAAGTTAGTTCTCGAGTTCAATAGTAGGCTTCATTCAAAACTTTCCTTGACTGGCAATTTGTTGAATTGTCAATAGTGATGTTGATTGACTTACCAGCACATTTCGGTTTCTGAAATCCAGGCGCACATCGACAGTTGTTAGGGGATAGACACTTCCCGCCATTAGGACATGACGTAGAGCCAAAACACACGGCTGAATTAATAACATGAGAAACCGTTTTCATGAATGTGCATATCATGCAGTTTTAACAATATTTTTTAACATACTTATCTAACCGAAACACCAAGTTTTACAGAGCGAGATACACTTTATTGTTTTGAAGCTGTTTGTTAACAGATTTGAAGTAGTCTAACATAAATGTTAAGCCATACCTGCGCTCATTTCCACTTAAATTCTGAAAGTTCTAGAATGGTTGTAAATTAACTCTAAAGTATTTTAAATTTCCTTTTATAGAAGAATTGAGAGTGTAACATGTTCACATGATGCTTTTAAAAGAGTGAATATTATTAGGTTTGTTTACAATAACCGATAAAACTAGGTTAGCCTAGAAACGTTGGGAACCAATAAAACCAAAGAAATTTCACATTTTGAATGTTCACGTTGTTAATATTGGATCAATGACAATATCTTTATGTGTTTCACGTGCTTTTTTTAACCAGGTGATCGTCACTCATTAATCCAAGCGCTTCATGCTATTTTAGATGATACTCGAATGTAAACAATGAAGTTAAATTGGTGGACACCACATTTATAAAAATGGCACTTTGAAAAATACATAATAGATAGTCCAGGCGTTATATTGTCATGATCCTGTGTTTCTCCTCTATGTTTCAACATATTCTTTCATAATTGATTACTCTAATTACCTAGTTTTGGAGTTTTTCTGAGCGCTAGTATGCTTTTAAACTATGATTTCTTTGAAATGGTAAAGCAGCTATATTGCTTTATCATAAACCAGTGACTATTCCGGAGTCAATACAACAATGAAATCAGACACGACAGAAAAGAAATCCGTATTACACTAAAGAAAATCCGTATTACACTGCAGTGTTTTCCGGCTTTCTATTCTTGAATATGACGTAATTTCTAGCCACGCCCCAAAAAGAACTACTTTTATTGGTACTCGATTATTGTTTGCGGTGACAAAGAAAGGCAGAAAACCAATAGGTCAAGGACGTATTTTACTTTAAGGACGTCCTCGGAAGTTATTTCTGCGCACTTCATCTGCGCAACCAAGGGATATAATGATCTGTTACAGAAGAGGTAAAGTAGGCAGATAAACATTTCTTTCGGATGAAATTTACTGTATGCCATTTTTTTCAATAAATAATCATATTATCCATAAAACTATAAAATGTTATTAACATTATTATATATTTCTCATGAATATAAAGCCTCAAGCTTCTTTTTTCAAGTTTAAAGTTATTTTAGTCATTTTTATAATTGTCAAATACAGTTCCCATTGAAACTATCATTTTACAGAAAATCTAACTCGTAAACATGTATTTTTTGCATTTTGTACTTCAAGATTGAATTTTACTTCACATACTGAAAATTGATGCCAACCTGGATCATTCACTCGCCTACATACATACGCAAGTACCAGAGTAAAGTTCCCGCAACGCTCCCACATTTATGGAGTGGGTAACGAACGATAACTCTGTAGGAGATTGAACAACAAAGTATATCATCAATGACCTATCATGACGAAGAGTTGTGGGCACACGACATTCATTTCCAGTAACAAGGACAACACGATCTATTTTTTGCAACAGGACCCTCAATAGGAAAAATAATATGGATTGATAAAACTTACGAAATGATCGCAATTTGGAGGTTATCAATCCTTTCTTTTCACATTTAATGAACAAAAACCTTGTATGTCGTTCCAACCGCGACTATGTACGTGAATTCGAATTGTTAACACTGGTTGCTACTTCAGTAAACATCGTCCGCAAAACTCTCCATTTTGCCGATCGATTTAGGTTTTAGCCGCAGGTACCATCAATACCTAGCGGTCTGTGTCGCTGACGAACAATTACATTTTACCATAATCGTATCTGTTTTTAACGTACACTATACAGATATTGCAAAATGTAAGATTAATTAACTGTCCAATTACAAAATCGTCAACAACACCGCTTATTCCTATGGTAGTTCTTTGCCGAAACAGTAGAGACGCATGATAATCCTTCCACTTATCAAATCTTTCAGAGATTAATTTCATGTGCAAGGTCCTTCTGCCTTCATAAAGCATTTTTCATTTATGTCTTTTATTTAAATAGAAAACGGGGTAACGGCTTACCATGCAAATATGTTTCCTAAACGAATTCAATCGTATTCTGCTATAAGAAAGAGTTATAGTTCTTTTTCCATTATCTATGATGATGCGACAATTTCCGTCATCTAATATGATATAGAGATTACGTTGGAAACAAACATTTAAATTGGAAGGTAAACGGCGACAAGTAGAGAATACACATGTGCGTTGCTTTACTCACGTGTTTCGCAGTATCTTCCTGTAAACCCAGAACAGCAAATCTGACGACTGCAAGCCTTTGTACAACCAAACGAATGCGAACTGAAAAATACATCTAACGCGTGCAGGATTTTCTTTCATAAACAATGGACTATATTTGCAGATGACAATGAATAACAAAAAAGGAAAGATACGAACTTTGTTTAAAGCAATAGTTTAAAACAATAACAACATACGCATTGATTGTGTTTGGAAGTGGGAGATTCCCTAGCCAATTAGGTTATTGCTTGCACGTTAAATATTTTGATTTTGCCCCCCTCGAATTGCAATTCATTTCATTGGCCGAAATGCCTACACGTTGACCCTCTAAAAACATGGTCAATAACAAACTTTAAGGGGGTCACTATGTGACATATTAAGCTCCACCCAAACGACCATGTCACTATCACAATGATTCGACCGCCATTGTTGGATTATCACCGCTTCGATTATTCTAATCCTATCAACTATAATAAAGGAAGTGTATAAAAGAGAATAAAAAAGGATAAATGCATAAAATGGGACTTTGCAATAGTAACTTAGACATGGACTTATTCTCTGAAAGATTTCATAACTGGGATAATTGTTACACTTGTTTTCTGTTTCGGTGAAGAACTACCAAAAGCGGTGTTGTTGGTAAACGAACAGTTTAATCTTGCATTTGGCAATATCTTTCCAATATCTGTCCAATTTACATTTTAAACAGGTACAAACAAGATACAATTTGGTTCTTTTCGAATCAGATTGCTAGATGTGGAAGGGAAAGGACCAGTCGGAACTACTCGGGTATTTCCTTGAGCTGTGAAATACACCTCGGATATAAGGGTAACACTTTATTGGGTAAATCGGCATCCGGCAATTAACACATTTTCCAAGCGTGCACGTTAAGTAGTTCAATGTGTATGGAAGTGTTGGACATCCTTTTAAATCATTTTTTATCAGTAACTCATACCAAATGGCGAAATTGTTGTTGTGACATGTATAGTTGTTTCCTCAATCAAATTTAACGACTTTTTAGATTTCACATTTAAGATCTATTTTTAAAAACGAAAGTAAAGTGACGTCATTCTCGCGGGAAACAATATGGCGTCATCCCTATTATTTCAGAGGTGTTTTCATTGGATAAACCCGATGTGTTCAGATTGGGGAAAGGACCTGTGACTAAACCGGAAACAAATCGGCAAGATTGCGTGCCGACGATGTTTACTGAAGTGTTACAAATTAAAATTCACTAAAATTGTCGTTGTTGGAAAGATATTTACTAATGCTTATGCAGAAAACTGTAAAGACAAGTTTTTGTTCATTAGATACGAAAAGAATGGGTTGTAAACCCAAATTAGTGATTTTTTTTAGGTTTTATCGATCCATTGTTTTATTCGTTAAAGGGCATATTTCTAAATATAGAACGTTATGTCCTTGTTACCGACACCTCGTTACGGCACATGGATGTCATGATACGTCATTGATGACTTGTGTGTTGTTTATTACCCCGTTTGTTATCGTTCGTTCCATACCATATTAATGTAGGAAAGTTTTTATCCCCATTCATTGTTTTGGTTGATCAAAGAAAAAGGGGGTCGACGAAATAAATCAACGCATCGACCCTATATGCAATTTATTGACCCCCTTAAAATCCGTAGAGGGTCAGCCGCACACCCAATAATCAGTAATGAAGGAAGTGCAAAGAACAGTCAGTCCGTGGGATGTATTCTAAACATTCTAATATAAGTTATTATGTCCATGCTACAATAAGTAAATGAACGGATGTATTTATCAGTGAAGTAAAGTAAATCGAACGCTTCTAACCTGAATTTAAGAAAAGGAAGCAATGCATTAAACGAAACAGTGTATTTCAGAGAATAGTCTGTGGTGTGGGTGCCGCTCGGCCATTTAATCTACATTTTACGTGCCAATGGAAACTTCTAAACCTTTCTTTGTGTAGTTCAATACCACTTTTACTGATTGGAATACCTGTCTATACCTCATAGCTTATCTAAATCCTGCATCTTAGACTGTGGTTCGATGGGCTTTTTGAAACATGAAATAAGATATATTTTGAGCCTCGTACCTCTTTCTATGACTGTCATCCGCGCTAATGGCCAATATGTTGATCTTATGAATTTTATCTGATATCATCATCGGTATGCTACTTGATGAACGGTATATAACATATGAATTAGTACTTAACAGAAACTAAAGACATTCTTGATGACCTGATCTGACCGAAGTCATACGCAATAACGTCTGATGTTCTTACCGGTACTTTCTACAACGACGTAATCCTAACCATCCACATTTTTTGGTGTAATGTGACTGTCGATAGCATGTGTTTGGACACTGGTAATATTGTGTACAATTTCCCGCAAAACACTCGTCCCTGCAAATACAATGTTTACATGTCAGAAACGATCATATTCTTATAGATGGGGTAAATTTAAAATGACTCTCTCAGAGATTGAGATTTTAACATTTTAACATAAATTGTTCTATCGTAAAAGTAACAATAAACACTCTCAAAGTTACCTAGGACTAGATTATTGACAGCTTCCCAACCCTTCTCATAACTATACAGAAAGTATAAAGAGCATAAAATAACCCTATTGCAGACCATTTGAACGGGTTTATTTTGAAAACAACGATCTAAACTTAGAGTAAGAGGTGGCATTGTTAGTTACCATCGTCACGTGCGTCTTCGGAAACGTTTACCGCGCATTCCCATGGACACATCCTTTCTGTCAAGCGAACTATGGTCGAGTGAGGAGAAAAACAAACAGCCAAGTAACATTTTTATATTGAATCTTGCTCAATATGATAAGGATCTAATGAAAAGATACTTGCACTTTCTTCATTGGATGTATTCCGTCCCTAACGTCTTATTATTAATTTCATACTAATAACCTCCCCTTAATTTCTTATTTTCGTTCATATTGAAATTGAAAATACATAGATGAAGTCGGCAAATACAAATTCCAATTTAGGAAAGATTATTATTATATGAAAGTTGATTTTGAAATGGCATTTGTTTTGTTTAATCTTTAATTTTAGTATCCTGACTGTTCTGATTTGCCGACTTTAGGAGAGAAACATCAGGGGTGTAATACTTTTAAAAGTACGCAAGAAAGAATTATAAACAAGCTGTCCCGATGAAAAACAGACAGAAAGGAAAGCTCAGTTCACATTAATAAACATTGATTAACGAAAGGAAGGGGTTTTAGCAACATATAAGTAAAGACATTAAAAAAGATCTTTGGTAAAGTTACAAGGATTGTGAATATCAAACTTTTAACGTTTATTACTCCCAAAGAAAAAAATCGGTGCTAGAGTCTCTTTAATATCAGAGAATCCCAATTGTAGTAAATGAGGAACCTTTTAGGGCTTTTTCCCTTTTACATCTGGAATATATACAAAGTTCTGCTCTGTTGTAACCATGTACACCATATACGCATTTTCCTTCGGCTAACCATGTGTAAATAAACAGGAAAAAAAACCCACGAGTTTGTTCTATTAATTCATCTTGCGAACTCGTACATAAGACAAACTCTATTTTTTGCTACCTCTAAAGACATGTTGATATATGCGTAAAACCTTAAAACCCTTTACCATTGGCCCTTCATGAAGACCGTGCTTCACAAGCGGTTCTTTAATGACGAATTGAAAAGTTAGTATGAGGGGATAAATGACGCGTAGTATTGCAAGAGGTGCGTGTCTTGTAGATAGTAAGTATCCAGAATAGATGCTGGTGATACCCTTCTAACCTTTTCCAAGCCTAAAACATATAACAGATAAGTTTTGCAGCACATAGCAGTTCAAGTTTAATAACACCAAGGTAACAAAGTAATATGCTTGAAGGGGCGGGTTTTTATCTGGAGTGGATATGCAATGAGTTAATTCCCGCCTCGCAAAAGCTTTTCAACGCTATTTAACACGCATAAAGAAATAATCAAAAGGTCCGAATTATCGGTGCATTTATCCAACTTACTGCATCAGTTAGAATGCTTGCTGCATAGTCTGCATAGAACACAACCGTTGTTATGGGGTTGTTGAATGGGTCGTTGTGTATAGAAAAATACAGATTTTAACTGTTTTAAGCACCTAATCATATATAGTATAATGACATTGATTAGGAAATCTAGATATATGATATTTTAATTGATCTATTAGGACCAAATAACAGATCTTTTAGAAAGGATTATTGCATTTTTTTCTTTTATCTCTGCATGTTTGTGTAGCAAGAATAGGTTTTCCCCTATAGAAACATTGTCATAACGATCATCACTGTAAAAGATTACAAATATTTCATAGTTTTGCAACAGTTTGAAGATGCACCAGATTTGTATCCTGATCACATTTTTGCTGATGGAAGTGGAACGATAACTGTAAGATAGCCACTACAAGCTATAGCAATAGCATTATATTTTCATATCTTTCTTTTGTGGATATTTGAAGTAGAACCAGAAAAGAAGAATATTCTGTTATTGATCAGGATCTCGTGCTCTTGAAACGTTTACAAAAGAACACATGCTGAATTTCATGTTTTTCAAAATGATTCTTTAAGAAAGAGATATTATTGTGTCTCTAGATGTCTGTACTCTGAAAGTATGCAGCTGTTCAAATGCAGTCATTCTCATCAATTTGGTACAACTGATGCTTTATTGATGATGATCTTTTTATCAAGAAAAACAAACGATCCTGTACCCAAAGCTACGACAAGATACGAACGCAAAGCACCAGTGCAATATGGTTGGTTACTCTGATCAGAATCCAGCCGCGTTTAGTCAAATTAAAAGATAATAAAAAGAATAACTCACTGTAAACTGAGGAAAACCACTAAAAGTGAAACCCCGAATGCTATTTGGTCGCCCCACATCTTCCAAGCATACCTTGCCCGTGTCTTGCACATCCATTTATACCTTACCGATAAGGAAGTTACTTGCAAAGGCCTTCAAAACAGGTTCATGTATGTTTCATGCCATTGGCTGTTTGTCTTGCGATACGATTGGCTGATAATTCAATAGGCTAGTTACATTCTTTAAGTATGACAAGAAGAGAACCCAAACTTAAAAGGTGGTTATATGTTTGGTGTTTTTTGCTTAAGTTGTCTGCTGCGAATTTATGTGAGATTAGTATCGAGTGAGAAGTTTAAAAGTATATATTTTACATCGATTGGGAGCGAGATCTTACAACTTACATTAATCACTCCTGATTCTGCTTCCTGGATGCAAAAACAGCACTCTCGTATGTCGTAGATTAATGAAAGGTCGCAAGGAAAACCACGCTACTCACGGTATTTAAATAAACAAATCTCGTCTCCCGAAGCCGACTCTCTAGTCCCTGACCAATGTCCTTAAGTGGGTTTTAATAGTGGGATACAAAGAACACTGACCGTGAAGGTATGAGGCCATGGGTATTTTGGGCTGTTATATCACATAACGTTAATTACTAATGATCACCACGTTTCACTCATTACTCTCGACGATCATTTACCTTGTGCGGTGCAAAACTCCTCACAGGGATCTTCCTTATTGAATTTATCAATACTACTAGTGTACAAATATTTGCTTAGAAACGAAAATTTTAAGATGTCGGTGACATCCAACAAATCATCCATTTGTGCTTTATTTGTATACAACACGAATCGCAACAGGGACATTTACATTTTTCAAAAAGTGTCTATGAATCATATTGTCCCAACTTATTGATACCCTAAAGTGAACGAAAGCTTGGATTTACGACAGCAATAAATTAATGGTATTTTGAGTTCAACATTACATGGATACTTTATAGAGAGTACTTTAATAATTAAGGAAGCATTGAATACCCTGTTTAACCCTTTCCCAAACAACACATTTTCGACTGCTCCAAATTGAAGGAGTTTGCAGACGACATTTCAAAATGTGATGAAATTGGAAAATAATCTTCAGATAGGGCAGAAAATATTAAGGGAAAAGGAAAAATTGTTCGTTACGAGCAATTTCTCCTTTCCCCTTAATGTTTTCTAAAGTCGTCTGCAACAAATTGGTCAAATGTCGGGGAAAGGGATGAAAGGCTTCTCATACATATTCCTGCGTACATGTAGCTGTAGTATTTCATTGTGATTTTACATCGCTTAAACCGCGTTGCAGTTATTTTGCCGTGGTATGTATAGGAAGGAGCGTATACTTTGATCACTAATAATGGCTTGTCAATCTTAAATATTAAATCGTAATTCGTTAATCAGCAGTAAGACTTTCATAGTCAACCGGTATCGGACCTAAACCAACGAAGGGAGTGTAGTGCGGTTGGCGTTAGAAACAATAACGCTAGTTCACAGCTTGAAATAAAAAGGATATCATAAGGAACAACGGACTTGTAGAAAATGGCATTTTTTCAAATAGTTTGGATAAGTAATAAACTATAGGAGACATACAATTCAACCTTTGTTTTCACAAATCAAGTTTGAATTTTTTTTTTTTCATATGGGTTTTACATCACATCAACATTATAAGTTTGAAATTAAAAAAGGGTAAACGTGAAGATGATTATCCAGCAGCTATGATGTTTTGGCAATCAATGCATTCGCAGTCTCTCGGAACCTCTAATTTATCGATTTACGGCAGTGGATCGTCTAGTTTTTTTTTTTTTTAAGTAGTGATAGTTTCTAGTATACACGCATATTTTTTCAAAGTCAAAAAAGGAGTTCGTCTGCAAAAGGCCATCAAGAGTTATATGACTCATCAGTGCGGAAAACAAAATGTTTCTCACTTAGTTGCGCAGTTGATGCTGAACGGTAAAATGGCTGTCCGCATTTTCGAATAGCCATACGAATATACTGTGAGACGAGAAACTATTACGGTACTTCCGGAGTGCAATTTCAACCGATTGAAGCAGATAACAATGGTTATGTAACAGGAACAGAATATACTGAGTTCACTTTTTCAGTAGTTGACGCCTGTTTAAACAAGGAAGTACCTTGACACACGCAATCAGCTATCATTCGGTCATCTCAAGCCAACTACATTCGGACTATGAAGTAAAATATCACAAAACATTTTTTTCCCTTACAAATAATGATTCACGCACCCCGGTGCATGCAAACCCTATATCCCAGGTTTGCATAATTTTGATTACATTTAGAAAACTTTACCGTACGTTCACTATCACATTGCCAGTGTTGTTTCAGTGTGTGCGTTAAACGTATCTAATTTAAAGCAATAAAACTAAATCAGAGTGATAACAATTAAAAGTAATGACATGGGTCATGCTATAATTAGAAATATGAAATGTAATTAAAATTGTTAGGAGGATGTTCTGACTCTATATGGTCCGAAATAAATGTTACAACATTTTAAAACTCATTCAGCTAAATGAACATTTTTTAAAACTTTTTTTCTGTTTAACTTCTCGCCTATCCCGGGGATGATTGTATCCGTAAAGCAAAGGCTTGGTCTGGTTTTGGGAATTCTAGAGGAACTAGTTTAACTTGGAGTTTTACACCCTTTTCAACAATATGCCAGTAAAATCGTGGAGGGTAGTTTGCCTTTACTCGTTCAAGGAAAGCCCACAGATACAAAAACTCGTTTAACCCTTTCCCAAACAATAACGACATTTGACCACTTTGTTGCGGACAACTTTAGAAAACATAGTGGGAAAGGAGAAATTGCTCTTAACGAGCAATCTTTCCTTTCACCACAATGTTTTCTGCCCTGTTAGAAGATTATTTTCGAATTTCATCAAGTGTTGAAATGTCGTCTGCAAACTCTTTCAATTCCGGACAGTCGAAAAGTTGGTGTTTGGTAAAGGGTTAAAGCTTAAGACAGCTTCCTATCATGAATATGAAAACAAGTGATGGGAGACAGTAATTAATGTCATACTACTTTTGTAAAATGGACTCACAGATCGAGATTCTTATATTCTTGAAATAAAAAATACTTTTATAAATAAAATGACATCGTATATCTATTGAGGTACAGCAAACTAGACAATTGACACATCCTTCATTTCCTTTCACTATGTGTAGTGAAGCCATGGCACATTTATGTTGCAGATTGAGTAAACCGTTTAAACGGTTAATTCTGTAAATAATGTTTTTTCTTTATTTGAAATAATTGAAATGTATAAGAGTGGCTCGGATCCAGATTGCGAAATGAGTCGACACTCTTATCACGTGACGATAGCAATGTGCGTCCAAGCGCAACCTGTTACCATATATAAACCATTTCTTTTTAAAAAAGTATTCTAAAGGCCTAAGCGCTCGTTTCACAATTATTTGATGGTCGTTTAATAAACAAAAAAACATAGGTTTTCAGCAAACGTACATTTTAAAAATGGTCGTATGATTAGAGATTATGACTGTTTAAAGCATGATCGTAACATGCGCTACTCACACAACACATTCTGTGAGAAAACTCGTTTACTTCAAAAGTAATATTAATGAAACGAGGATTTCGAACTTAAGACGCTTGTCCGACATGGCTGAGCTTTGTTTTTCTCTAAGACATATACATAGATATACTTGTGCTTGGATCTTACTTTATAAACAGATAGATAGGTAGATAGATGTTTATTAACTTAAACTTTTACAAGTTTCTCGTTATAACATATACAATATAATATACATTCACATGATCAAGGCATTTCTGAAGTTAATGTCACTACATTGTTTAAACAAATCAGGGAGGATAATCCAAACTATGTAATCACATATCATTATAGGATGTCGACATTTTGAATCGATCTAACATGAAAGGCTTCATATACATATTCACCAAGATTGTTCACTATGTTCTTATTTTTTGATTGCATAAGGCTTATGAAATTAAAAACATTGCGAAACTGATGATAATATGGTTTTATATATTTCTTGCGTAATTCTTTATAAAGTGGACAAACGATGACAAAATGAAACACATTTTCAATATCATTTGTATCACAGAAAGGGCGTATTCGCTTATTACGTTCTAATCTATTGGATCCGTATTTGCCCGATTCAATTCTTAGTCTGTGGGATGATAATCGCAATCTTGATAAAGCAATTCTATCTTTTTTAGGCAAAATATCTATAAAATATTCGAACTCAAAAGTGTTCTTAATATAACTATAATTCAACATTACATCATCAATACATATTTTCTGTTGGCATTCCTGTTGAAAAACATCAAAAACCCTTTTCTTTAATACTAAATGAAATTTCTTTAAATTTACTGATAATGGGTTAACCCATACATATGAAAACCCATATTCGTCCAACAAAGGTTTGACGTTATAAGCCCAGTTATTTCGGTTAAAATTTGTCGAAAGTAGACATTCATAGAGCTTGTTAATTAAAATATTTTCTGTTGAAACTATTTTACATCAAAATTTTATGATTCTAATGCGTCTATCAAGATTCAACGGATAACGTCCTAATTCATTGAAAATACAACTCGTACTGGTTGACATTTTAACGTTTAAAAGAGATTTACAGAACTTCAAGTGGACCCTCTCTATTTCCTTAGATTTGCCAAATCCCGAAATTTCACACCCATAATTTAAAGTTGCGCCAACGAAAGCATCAAATAACTGACACATCACTGACGGTTTTTAATCATACCGTTTTATTTTATACATTAATACATTAAGGGCTTTTAAACCTTTTCCAGCCAGTGTTGACTGATTCAGAGAAAATGTACCAGTGTAATTGAAAGCAGTACCAAGATAATTAAAATAATTCACATTTTCTACTAAGTTCCTATTGTAGTACCATGTTTCATCTTCCCTTAAAATACCACGCTTTCTAAACACAACGATTTTTGTTTTATCTATATTAACCTCTAGTCCCCAATTAATACCATAGGTATGTAACATATCCAAACTATGCTGTAATTCCTGTGGGCTGTTACCAAGAAGAACCATGTCATCCGTAAATAACAACAAAATAAAAGTGATATCATCTAAACTTACTCCACATAGAGAGCTATCTTGTAAAAACAATACAAGATCATCAATTAAAAGGGGCAAATAACTATGGGGACATTATCTCCCCTTGTTTTAAGCCTATTGCACACTCACAAAAGTCAGAATATGAATTACATGCCTTTACGCAAGTTTTAACTACTGAATACATACTTCTTACAATGCGTAACGTTTTCCCTCTAACACCTAAAGGAAAGACCGTTTAAATATACACTATCAAAGGCACGATTCATATCGATGTAACAGCAATAAAGACGATTTCTTTCATTTAAAACTTTATGAACATTAGAATTAAGTAAAAATATTGCATCAGTGGTCGATCTACCGGGCCGAAATCCAAACTGAGCATCGCTCAATACATTATTATTTTCCGCCCAATAAGACAAACGTTTATTTAAAACCCCCGTGAAAATCTTAGATAAACAACTGACTAAGGTAATTCCCCTGTAATTGCAAGCATTGCTAAGGTCATTTTTCTTAAAAACAGGTATAATAATCCCTTCTGACCATTTGACTGGGAAATGACCGGTATTTAAAATAATATTGAACACATCTACAAGGTGCGATGCTAATATATCAATGGATGATATGAAAAATTCATATATGAGCAAATCACTTCCAAACGCTTTATTGCACTTTAACTCGTTTACAACAGAAATCACTTCTTCAACTGATATAAGAGTATCTAATTCCTCAAAATTTGAAGGGGTGTCAAAGTCTTGACTATTGACAAAAGATTCAGATTCGACATTTACAAATTTGGATATTTAATCTTGCAAAGAGGAAAAGTATTCATGAAAATCTTCAATGGATACGTTGCTTCCAGTACTATGTTTATTACTTTTACTGAACAGTTTCTACAGATATGTGTTTGTTCTATCTGACTTTGCATCCCGCCAACAAAATGCTAATTACACCGATGAATGGCAATCAAAGGTAAGGAAGTATGGAACCATTGAATTTCACTGAACCGGGACGATTCCTTTCGTGGAAATCTTAATATACTGGTATCTGGATTCGGATCTAATACAAGTAGGGTTTTAAAGAAAACAAGTCTGTTTTTCTCACAAATTTCTAAATTTCAATTACTTAAACAGATTGTAATGTTATCGAGGTTTTAAGTAGATGCAAACGCTGTCTTTAGTAATACTGCTTCATAGCCTACTTTTATCTGATATTTATTTTTATCAATAAAGATTAAGATTTTTATAAAGTGAAGTCCATCTTTAAATTGGTCTGGATTATGAAGTGTACATTTCCTATCAGTAATATATTTGCTTCCGTGTTTGTTTTTATTTAAATGACGATGTACTTTATTCATACGTTAATGAGATTAGCATGATTCTTTTTCTAAAATATTTGCAATGTTATAACAAACTATCAAAACAACTATTTTACAAATTGGGATTTTATCTTCTTAAATTTCAGATAAAATGTTATCAAAGACATGTAGAGTTACTCAAAACTACACCATCGATACACTTACCCCCTTTTATAAGTGTGTGGTCCTCATTTATATAGCAGATAAACCGAACCGTTTAAACAGTTTATTTCGTAAAAATGATTTAGATTTGAATAACCCGTAGATAAGCGGCGATTATTTCGATATACCATCACCATATGGGCCTGATAAACGTTTCACTGTGCCTATGTAAACGTCAAGCAAACTCATCGAAATGGGTTATACTTTGCTATCAAATCACTGAAAACCATGGAAACTCGTTTTCAATTTTTATATGAAAACACAGATTTATAGCAACTTTAGAATGGAGAAATTGAACAAGTTTTATGTTTAGTGATGAGCATTGATTAAATCACCATTTTAAAGCTTGATACCTACAGGGCATAGCCTGTGGCATCGTCGTAAGTTACACAGACTGAATTCCATTTTTTTGCGTTTTAACAATTCATGATTATGATAAATGATTCAAACATGTTTGTAAATCTACATTAAATGACATCATGCAAATCTCAAAGAGAAAAGTCTACAGGTTTTTACTTTAAGAAGTAAATAGTCTTTCATTTGTTATTTGGTAAAACGAGCTGTCTCATTCTGTTTTGCATCGAGCGTGTTGTTTATTCAAACACGATTATCGCAGATCTATGGATGAATTGTATTTTGTTTAAGTATATCTTTAAATGGATTTTACAAAGAAAAGTAAACAATAACAATTTGTATAATTCTTTTAAAGCTTCCTCATGTTTGTGATGTTAAATGGGGTTAGACAGGCAACGTGAAATCAAGAGCCATGGTTCATTTTGAAACTGCGCAATATCATCATTGTTGAAGTCGGCCGGTGGCCTTTCTATCTATTATCTGATCAAAGGCGTGTATCATCTTAGATACAAATGCACGAATAGAGATGTAAGTATCGCCATAATAAGGACGTTTTTATATTTAATGTTTTTTTGCAAGCACGAATGTTATTCATCCTAACAGCAAAACAAGTTGTGGGGATGCCACCTCTTTACATTGCCTCTTTTAATATATCTTCATTATTTGGATGCTTTACGAAGTACATGTAATTGAAATGTCATAAACAGTCCCTTTCAAATGATGTAAAGGAACATGATGAAAGTAAGCAGCACCCATCCTTCATGTTTACGCATTGTTTATATATTGATTTGATTTACTGCTTTTTATGACATTTTGAGAGCGACCGTTGCAAATAAAGGGTATTGAAATATCTCCCTTATTTTCATATTGATTTACATTAAGAGATGGGGAACTTGTGCTTAAAATGTTAACATTATAGGATAGAGTTACAAAATATCACTTTTGTGTTTGAATGTGAAAGTGTTATTAAGTTGGTTTTTTTTTCATTTTCTTTCCATTGGCTTTTCTGTAGCAGTATTGCAATGCTACTTCTTTAAATCTAAACATGCTTTGCTGGTTTTAGTAATATTCTTTTCTTTTTACAGTTTCCTCTAATATTTTCGTAAAAAAATGCAAATTTTCATTAATCTTAGTCACTATTATACAAGAAAACGTTCTTATGTCGTCTGCTCTCAATGCATGAGAATAATATTCATGGAGAAGGGGGTTAATTTGAGATATTTGAATTGCGTGTTTGAAAGACATTATACTTACATTGCTTTGTGTGTTTGTACTCAGTGTCAAGAAGGTATATGGTTTTTCATCCTCGTTAGGGTTGTGAACTTTTGGATTTTAGTATATACTTTGGTGACAAGATTATGGCTGTTTATGATATTTTGAGCGTAAATGAAACTCAATTTCGACTTCACCATCATTAGGCCTACATGAAATACATGTATGAACATGTAAAGGACGACAAACCCATTGCCTAGTTTCTTTATGTAAATGAAGTGTACATAATCAAAATCGAGCTAAATATGATCGTTCTGATTAAGGAGTTGGTGTAGGAAAGTAAATTTCTGAAGATAAGCTATTCCTGAATGTCTTACAAATCCATATTTCCTTTTCGTTTCGCCAAGTTTGTGGGATTTGGATAAAACTATTTCTTTTTTTACATTTAATATCTTTAGTAGTCTTCGAGGAAAGGGATTGTCTGCAAGTTGACGTTTCAAAATTGTTTTAGATGGATATGTTTTTATAGGGTTCAAATCAGAAACGCTCTAAGAATTCAAATGCCATTTATACAAACAATCATATTCCACATTTCAAGCATAATCCGCGTCTGTGTCAACAATTGGTCAATCCTATTTCACCCGTGACGGACAGCAATGGTGAATTTTTATGAACACCATAAAAGTATCACAACTTCTTTGGATCGCATCAATAGTTTTAAAATTTCTGAAACCTAATATAGAAGAACGATCATCGATGGCCGGGAAGTTACATAGTTCACAGAGTCAAGGAACCAGGCAGGGAAGCATAATGTCACCTTTCTACTACACTGTTTTCATCGATGACCTGATAAGACGACTATCCGCCTCTCCTCATGGATTTAGAATGAACGACATACCGTTAAGTGCCCCGACACAAGCAGACGATATGGTCATCCTATCATTATCGAGAAACGGGTTGAACGAGCTACTATCCATCTGCAGTAATTACGCGAGTAAATGGCGATTTACTTACAACGCATCAAAATGTTCCGTTATGTCTTACAGCAAACGCAATCACTCTAATGAGGCTACGATACGTATGTGCAACATCAATCTATCGACCGTTAGTGACAACAAACACCTAGGTATAAAACAGTGTTCCTCAGGAAAACCCCCGGCGAATGTTGACACAATCAGACAAACTGCCAGAGGCACACTATTAAGTTTCCTTAATTCCGGAATCAACTACTGCGCCCTTAACCCTATCACCACAGCAAAACTGTATACCTCGATTGTGCTTCCCCGTGCGTTCTATGGGTGCGAACTATGGAATAATCAGCGACAACGTGATGTAAAACATCGAGAGCACACACCATTTTAGTCTTAAACAAATACAAAGCCTGCAACAGTATACACGGTCCGATATGGTAAAAGGTCTTCTTAGATTTACATCAATAGAAGCATACATCGACCTCCAAAAATGACTATTTCTCAGTTCAATTTGTCGCCTTCAACCGAATGCCATCGCATATAAAGTACTTCTGAACAGATTTTTATCACTTCAAAAATAATTTAACAACGCACAACATAGGCTTTATAAAGGACATAGTGCGCATTCTGCAAAAATATGAGCTTACGGACACCTTCAGAAATTCCCTCCATACTGGAACGTTTCCAAAAAAACACTGTGGAAAAGTGCGTGTAAAAAGGCCATATCGAATCACGAACAGACAAAATGGATAGAAAGACTGGCTGTTGACAATGACTTTAAACGGTTCAGAACAGTACATCGGCAGTTGATCCATGAAAACTACTGGCGTATTGCATTGAACAAACCACAAACTCTAAAGAAGATGAAATCAATGGCAAAGATCAAAGAAAGGACAGACTTATTGTCAATTCTGCAAAACAATGACTTATGACAGTTTAGTTCACTATATTTTCGATTGTAACCAATCAAGCATTCAGAATGCTAGACTTGATTATATGAGAGACCTGAGGCTTAACTTCTCAGTAATTATCAATGAGGTATCAATGTTGGCCGAACAAGATGTTCTCTTGAATTACCTGTTGGACTCCATTGATGACACCATTCTAACCGTTATAGGCCAAGAACGATATGTGGAATTTTAATGTTTGAATGCATCGTTCCTGCATAATGTTACACCTTTTTCATGCCCATCAATTAAACATGAAAACAAACGAAAGCGTTGATTGCCTACAAGTCTCGTTCCTTTTCGTTTTCGCCTGAACTGTTCTCAGAAGGGCAGATCTATATTTGAACTGAAATCAGCACAAGTCGGAGTTTACGGGACTTTACACGATAAAGATCCGTTAAATGCTGGCCTGTCGTTCTGATAAGCTCATGATCAAGTTTGAAGACTCTTTTCAAAAAACGTTACTTATCGTCTTAAATCGCACAACTCAGTTGATATGAATCAATGATGTTCAACAAATGTTAAATGCATTAATGCCATTTGTCTGTATGTATTCTTGTGTATGTTTAAATGTGTGTGAATGGGCGTGCTTGTGAGCGTGTTATTTAAATGTATTTGTATGAGGAGAGGGCACTGTGAGTTTGGCCATGAAGGGCGAGTGTATGTGAGTAAGGGTATGTGAGGAGTATGGCTAAAGGAAGAGAGCGCATTCCAATTTTTCTTTATCTTTTTTTGTAAATCTTTGTTTGTAATCTCTTAAAAAAATTGGAGGAAATAAAGATTATATATAAATAGATAACATTTCAATTTTATACACGTGACATAGTGTCTGTTTAAACGCGGTAAATGGAGTATTAAACCAACCATTTAAGGTGCTTCTTCACAGAAAAGACAATTTAAAAGTCAAAATAAAATGTCGATGAAATACTACAGTTTTTGTTTTGTTGTATGATATACAATTAAAATTTGCTATTGAAAGCATACTTAATTCAGGAAGCGCAAATTTACCTAAGTATGTATAGGTTAAATGCGGGTACGTATCATAATCATTAAGTCCTTATTATATAGGCTATTTCAGACTATAAAGGGCAGAGCAGACTGATTTTGTTTAGAAAGTTTGTTTTTGCTTTTTACCATGTATTCTAGTACTCTAGAAGCTTGAACCAGCCTTGGTATTTTCTTTATCAGACATAATAAAATAAAACTTTTATCAAAATTTAGTGCTAATTTGTATACTATCACATATTAGCTTCGTTAAGTGGATCTAGTGAGAGACATTGTCACTTATGTAAGTTCTAGAAAATTTGGTAAATAAATGAATAAATGATTTTTCCTTGAGTTCAGTAAGTCCAAAGCTGTTCAGTCCCTTTCTTTTTGTCGCTCCAAACATTGTAGAAAATTAAATCGCTTACAATTCTAAAAGCTCCAAGATTATCCCAGCGTATACTGACAAAATTGTTTTTTGTCAGAGAAGGTTTTAATTGAATAAGTGAATAGTTGTAGAAGCGAAGTGGCTGGTTTAGGCTAAATGCGACCCTAATTAATATAACGTATTTGCACGGTACAGTACAAAAATTAACCCGTACAACGTTATTTTCAATGTCAGATAAGCAAATAAATTTGTATTATGATAGATAAGATTTCAAAATTTATTATTGACGATATCATTGCTATATTTGTAGACTTTTTATAGAAGAAATCTTTCTTAGAACAACCTGCTGTACGCAATGAGATTACTTAGGGCGTTAGCCACGTGTTTTGTCGCCAAACCAAAGTAGTCCAAAATGGAGGCGAAACCGTGTTTTGGTGTATGACGTCAACAAAGAGTGACAACATGATCGATGACAAGGACCCAACCTGCAAGTTGTCTACACCAAAGTCCAAGACACCGAAAAGCTTATTGCGTGGCCCAGCGGTTAAGGTGGTGACCAAGTGAAAAAACTGTAAACGGGTGATATAGACTAAATACAACGGTAGGTAGATAACCGTGAATACTCCAATGACCCCTTATCTAGGGTACGGTATCGTTCGATTGAAACATAAACATCGCACGAGAGCGTGATTGACATGTTCTGCGTTTTTTCTTTTTACCTATATTTTGTTTTCATTTTGTTTGTGTATAAAAATCCATAAAGGTAACATGATAGATAGATCATATTCGGGTCGGGCATGGCGTATAATACAGCTGTGCTAGGAATTCCGTGCAGTTGCGTCACACTTTGTTTACTCCGATATTAAAATGAACAAAAGTGCAGCCGAGGAATCTAGCGATAAAGGTAGTCTGTCATGTAATTAAATGAAACTGGATCTATCTTTATCGCGGGATTTTTCTTTATCAAATGCTCACGAATCATAATATCGGAGTAAATAGAGTGTGAAGTAACTGCAAGGAATTCCTTGTGCAGCTGTACATTTTATCCAGCTAGCGGAAGGGTTCTAAAAACAGTCAAAACACAAAGATAAATCACGAAAAACGGAGACAAAACTGAAAACCATTTGTAAACTAACGTAAACGAGTAGAGCGTGATGTTTACTTTCAAGACTTATATGTCATGACGTTCTTATAACCTCACGACTCGTCACTTGAATATGTGTTTTATAATTTGGGTCGTATATCACAAATGTTATACGGCTCCCAATATGGTTCTAATGACAGGATAGATGGTGCAGAGATGGTTTAATTCTTGAATCGGAAATGTCATTGGACAAGGCATATTTCCCGGTGAGCCAAAGGCGTTTCGAACAATCCAAAGCCAGACCTGCTAGCTTGTCCTATGCAAAGACACCATCAACAGACAACACATATATACATTATGAAAAATCACAGTTTCTCTTTGAAAATGAAAAGAGAATATTGTGACAAAAGGAGAAATTGCTCTCGTTACAAGTAATTTCTTCTTTTGGCACAAGGGCTTCTCAAGTTTTCTGCTGTAGGTGAGGAACTAATTATGAAGTAACGGGTTAAACTCAAAACTACATTGCAATCTACATCACTGGGTAGTGCAGTTTTCTTCTTCCAGATATGGTATGGCAGATTCTTGGCATGCAATTGACAGCTGCGGAAGGCGTGGTCTATGTCAAATTTCAAAATACTGAGCAGCAGTCTTATGCCATTCTCCGATCATACCCATCGGGGCGTGGTTTGCCAGCGTCAAATAGAGCGCTCTATGGAAATGTAGGTTAAAGTAAACACTAAATTATTTAGTGGCTATATAGTGAAATTTAAACGATAAAGAAACCCGTCAATCGCTATCGCTCCTTCCTTGGGGTTTCTATATATAGGTAAGAGCCTAGATAGTGAAATTTAAACGATATAGAAACCCAAAGGAAGGAGCGATAGCGACTGACGGGGTTTCTATGTCGTTTAAATTTCACTATCTAGCCTCTAAATAATTTAGTGTTTAACCTACATTTCCATAGAGCGCGCTATTTGACGCTGGCAAACCACGCCTCTACGAGTGTGATCGGCGAATGGCATAAAACTGCTGCTCAGTATTTTGAAATTCGACATAAACCACGCCTTCCGCGGCTGTCAATTTCATGCCAAGAATCTGCCATACCATATTTGGAAGAAGAAAACTGCACTACTGTGAATCGTTTGAAAAAGCATTGTGGCAAAAGGAGAAATTGAATGTGACAAGTAATTTCCCCGTTTTGCCACACTACTTTTTAAAAGTCGTCCGCTGCAAGACGCAAAGATGTGCCGTTTGTTTTTAATTGCTTAATGTTGTTTTACAAAGTTGAAAGCTTGTTTGGGCCTCCGTGGTAAGAGTATAGAACTTAAAATTACATGGCCCTCTCCGCGTGTGTTCAAATTCCTATGTTTGGTATTTTTTATTAGAAGTAATGCCACAATACTTTTTGAAAGTCGTCTGCTGCAAGACGCAAAAATCTGGCGTTAGGTGGTAATGTTTAAATCAGGAATGCCGGGACTCGAACTTACTATGCCTGTATAGAAGCATGGATCATGTGCTGACCGAGGTTCCATGGCTTAAATTCGAGGACATTGGTTTGAGAATGGTGAACAAAGAGTCTGCGATAATTATCTTCTAAGATCCGTATCAGTAAATACACGGAGATACGTTTTATTCAAGACGAACGTTTTGCACATTCACACACATTTAGACATGTATGATAAAATGCATGTAGAAATATTCTATCTAATAAAAGACCTTTCGCACCTTCACGCATATTAAGTACTACCCCACCGGCACATGACAAGAACATTCCCTTGGTAAGCATGGTGACAAATGAAGAAATTGCTCCTGGCAAGAAATTTGTTATAACATTTCAAGGCCGATTTCTAAAAGAAAACATATATTTCCATCTCATCTAATGATGGCATATCTATATCATCGATTCAACAGTGTCCAGTTTTCAATACCTAATACTAAACTAGTTAAATATATCTACACGTACAGGGTATTACGTCTAATTGTCTCTAAGATGTTTCGCCAGGTCATACTTTCAATAAGGAATGTCATAAATTGCTTCAAATAGAGGAGAGGACAATTAAAGAATGAAGAGAAAAGGGCAATCACCTCAAAATAGAGAAGATACCTTAAGAGTATATTGTGAATTCATAAACAGATGGGACCACCTTAAAAACTGTAATTTGGTCAACGACAATAGAAAGCAAACATGCATATACTGACGAGACCTTATCAAAATAGGTTATTTGGTCAACAACTGTCGAAAGCAAACATGCATATACTGAAGGGACCTTTTTAAATTGTTATTTGGTCAACAACGGTTGAAAGCATATATGCATATACGTTGAGATTTCTTTAAAATATGTTATTTTGTAAAACAAAGACCGGAGGCACATATACAATTACAGGTAAAATCATCTGAAGATATATTTTTGGTAAACATCGATCGATGGCATACATAAATGAAAAACGTGTGAGACTTCTTAAAATGTGTGATTGGTTTACAGAGGTCGAACAAAATATTTCATTTTGTGTTGGAGGGATCAGCGGGCGGACACACACGTATTAAACCTTTAAATGCTCGAACCGACTTCATGCCCATGCAAACAGGTTAGATTCAGGCCAGCCGCTAAGTAAATTGGCGGCTGGCCTGTGATCTTATATGTTTGCTTCCCTGAAATCTTTCTTCATCAAAATTTTGCAGCTATTTAAGGTTTTGGAAAGCAAACGACACAAGAATCAATTTGTAGAAAAGTTCCAAGCATTCTAGAGATTAAGACAATTCAAAGGAATAATCTTTTGTCTAGACGTAAAGAAACCTTGTCATCCGTGTATGTGCAAGGCACCGGCTGTTGAAAAACGTAATTTCCTGTAATATCCATATAAACCAATCTTTTGGCTCGAGTGATAGAACTCTCACAGCGTTCCAAGAGGATGTAATTAATAAAGGTATCCAAATAGAGAAAGCTATATCATAGTAAATAAGCAACATAATTGGTGATTAGGTCATCATCTGCGTCAGAGCGGTTGCACATCCGTAGTCTGGTCTTTAGGAACGACTTTAACATACATTTACAGACAAGAATCATATCACAGAAACTATCCAAACCGGATTCACGTAGGCTTTTTTCTTTTTCTCCTCTTTTTCCCTGCATGCATATTCGTTTTATATCAGTCATATTTAAGCAACTTAAATAAACAACAAACAAGGGAATCAATGCATCTTAATTATACAAACAATTAAGTTTGGACAACCAGAACTCATATGAAAGGGCAATAACCAAAGGTAAAAGCAGATGTGAGTTTCCAGTAGCAAAGGAAAAACATTAATATTGGGCTTTTGTAGTCTATGGGTTTAAATGCAAACACAAGTTTAAGGGTACCTGCTGTAAAAGAAATATCAATCCGGGGCCCCATTGGTCTGGGAGTTAACGTGCATACCTTCAAGTTTTATACAACCTTGTAGCGACGCATATTGTCGCAACGACTTTAAATGTCGCAGCCAGCGTAAACTTTCGCAAGACCGACTTTAAATATCGCAGCCAACGTTAACTGTCGCAAGACCGACGTTTAATGTCGCCACCAACCTAAACTGTCGAAAGACCGACGTTTAATGTCGCAGCCACCATAAACTGACGCAAGAGTGGCTTTAAATGTCTCAGCCAACGCAAACTGTCGCAAGACCAACGCTTAATGTCGCAGCCAACGTAAACTGTCTCAAAACCGACGTTAAATGTCTCAGCCAACGTAAACTGTCGCAAGACCGACGTTACATGTCGCTTCTAAAGTAAACTGTCGCAAGACTAACGCTAAATGTCGCAGCCAACGTAAACTGTCGCAAGACCGACGCTAGATATCGGATCCAACGTCAACTGTCGCAAGTCCGACGCTAAATGTCGCATCAAACGTAAACTGTCGCAAGTCCGACGCTAAATGTTGCATTCAACATAAACTGTCGCAAGACCGTCGCTAAATGACACATTCAACATAAACTGTCGCAAGACCGACGCTAAATGACACATTCAACGTCAACTGGCGCAAGACCGACGCGTGAAATATTTTCATGAAATTGTGCTATTCATGTAAAGATACTTGCATGAAAATCTGCCATAGACCTGAAACATTATATTTCCTTAAGATTCTTTCAATGTCTGGAATATACTAATTCGATGCTTTATATTACCAGATTCATGTTTTATCTGCTAACAAACACGTCTTTGGATATACATATTGGCTGGGTACAATTCACTTTTCCAAAGACGGTAACTACTGATGATCTAAATTTCTGTGTACCGACAATACTTCCGTTACATGTGAAATAATGCATTTTGTTGGAAGCAACGGGTAGGTTATATATGAATTCGAGATGCAGGGCAACCGTTTAATGTGTCGTTGATGACGTGTCTAACAATAGAAAGCGGTACATACCTTGTAAACCTTGCGACATTTGATGTCAATTGCAACATTTAGCAATATCAGGCGTCGTTGCAAACTTGTGTGAAAAGACACTTGCATGAAAATCTGCCATTGCACTGAAATATTATATTTCCTTAAGATTCGTTCAATGTCTGGAATATACCAATTCGATGCTTTGTATTACTAGATTTATGTTATATCTGCTAACAAACACGTCTTTTGATATGCATATTGGCTAGGTTCATTAGAATTTTCCAAAGAAGATTCACTATTGATGATAAAAATTTCTGTGTAAGGACAATACTGCCGTTGCATGTGAATTAATGCAATTTGGTGGAAGAAATGGGCAGGTTCGAGGAGTGGAGGGGGGGGGGCATGGCCTTATAGTTATAGCACAGGACTTGAACTCAAATGGCTTCTATCCGACGATTCTACATGGCCTGTACTTATGGGCAGTTAACGTTCGGATCTTCTAATAGTTGGGTATCGCAACATTATAGAGTTATATTAATGTTGACGCAATGTCAAAGCTATATACAATGAAATGAAAATAAAGAAGAAAAAGTGGTGACTAAATGAATAAGAAACAAGTGTGGATGTATATGTGTTTAACACACATACCTTGGCCGTATAATAAGAACATTCTGTCATAAATAGAAACCGTTTGTAACCAGTGTTTTACTTTTTTTGTCACGATCGTTCGGTTTTAAGGATCCCAAAGAAAATATATTTCCCGTATAATTGTTATTTGCTATACATGGTTGACTCTTCCCAAACGATACAAACCATGTTCTTTTGCATTCATTAACTTCTAACAATTTGCATTTAATAACCTTGGGACCGTTCTCGATTGTTTTATCACCATATCGAGACCACGCCTACATGTAAAAAACCCATGTCCAATATTAATTCATCTTCAAATTGCTTCCAAGCCAGCAGACATCTACATCTTTCTTAGCCGAACATTTCAGCGGAAACAGGGTGTGTAGGGGTTTGAACTCAGGCAAACACACTTTTTGAGTGAACCGGGAATTATTTAACACCAATTAATTCGTTACCAATGTATACGCGATACTAACCCCAGTTTTAATTGAATTTTAACCCTTTATTATAGACGTTAACACTATATACACGATGCTAACCCTCGGTTTTAGAGGTTATATAACTCTTACATATGTTGCAACTATATTTGTGATAATAAATACCAATGTTATTTGCGCTTTGAACAAATTGAAACGTTTAGATATTCATCAAAGGATAACTGTCGGTGGTCGTACTCTTGTTTCATTACAGAAAGATTTCATTGACCGACATAGCGATATTTATTTTTCACTTGGAATAAACCTACTTTTATGCAAATGAAACAGAAGACTGTATGATAATTCAAACATCTACGGTGTGGGGAAGGAGATGATAATTCCTATTGATCTATTCTTTAAGACAGCAGATAAGAACTATTTGTGATAAGATACGGTGTCTGATTTCAGATGCAAACCATTTCTTTCTTTAAAAAGAATTTCTACATTGTCACAGTGGTTGCTGAAGATATCTTACGAGATGTGTGAAACTGAAGTATTTTAAAAGTAATGGGTTGATAAGTAAAATATTCGATCGTGCTTTTCAATAGGCACGTAAACAAATTGACAATTGACTGTAACTTCGAGGTATGGAAGAGGGAATCATAGTTTAATCGTAAATATGATATAAAAGTATTTCAATTATCAGTAAACGGAACTTGGGATTATTGCGATTCACTTATTTAGACATTAAAATGAATCTGAATGATATGTGTCACGGTTGAATATCTTAGAGAGCTGTTTTGACAGTCCCAATTTATAAGAGTTCGCAGACAACATTTCAAAATGTGATGAATTGAAAAATATTCTTCAGAAAGAGCAGAAAACCTTGTGGGAAAAGGATAAATTTCGAGCAATTTCTTCTTTTCCCACAATGTTTTATAAAGTCGTCTGCAACAAAATAGTCAAATGTCGTTATTGTTTGAAAGGGTTAAGGGACATCCGTATCCAAATGTGCGCCACGATAAGTCGATCAAATTTTCGAATAATCGATCGTTCGTTTACAGTTTTCCATCCATCACATCTTTCTCATATTCAATATCAGCTTTAAAGTAGTCACAACTTAAAGTTGAGTGAAACAAATGACTTTATATTTCAGATAAAAAGGCGATTTTAATGATAATCTTGCATCTTTTTCAAATTACGTTTAAACTCAAGTCAAATTCCAAACATTTACGCAAAAACCACATTTTACCGATATTTCTTTTTTGAAAAAGTTGTTTAAATAACATTTGAAAGTCGTGGGATGCAAGGAACGCAACATATCTGCTGTGTGATGTATAAACCATATAGAAATATGGTTCACCATATTTAATAATATAAGCGATGTTCTTGTCAAAGGGAGATAACTATCCATTTATCCTATCATGAGGAACAGCTGTGTTATCGGACATGAACGATAACTATTCACATCGCCTGACTATGTTTTAAAGTGGACTGAAACTATACCCAACACTAGACATCATGCGCTGTCATGTAACCTTTACCAGAGTGCACAACTATTTCGATATAAGCTTCTTTGATTCAAACCATGGAATCTCTGATTTGAAACGTTTGGCAGAATTAATCGCGTATACATATTGGTGACCAAGTGTGTGATACTCTTGAAGATACCATAACATACTCTTTTGAAATATTTGGCCATATGTACGATAAAAATTTTACAGTAAGGCTTCATATTTCGTTTACGTCGAAGTCAATGCCTATCTAAGGTCCCCCCCCCTCTTTAAGTTATGTTGAACATCATCAAATCATTTATTCAGATCTGTAACTTATACATAATAGTAAAATTATAAGTTGTCATAGATGAACCACCTGTTTCCTCAATCAAATTAAATGACTATCTAGATTTTAAATCTAGGATCTATGTTTGAAAACGAAATTACGATGTAAGAATTCTCGCGAGAAACAATATTGCAGTTTCCATATTACTTCAGAGCTGTTTTCATTGGATAATCCCTATGATTTCAGATTGGTGTGTCACATAAAGGGCTATACAACACTTTTATCTTAAGAAATGGGTGCAACCCATTATATACTCTTATAAAATGATAACCAATATAGTATATGTCTCTATCGGAAAGGACCTGTCAATTTATGGGAGGCGTAGGTATAATATGAACTAAGGCATAGCCTCTAGACCGCTTTCTCAACTCAATGACATGTATTTCGTGAAAAAACCGTCATACTGAATATGTGTTTCAATCTCAATTCAGAATACAACTTTGCGGACGTATAAGTATTGGCTTACTTTGGGGAGCAAATACTCATTTTGTCACAAAGTTGTCATTTTTGTCACATTTAGATATGTCTCAGTAAAAGGATAAGTCTCCTTGCAGACTCCTGGTAAACTTTTTTGATGGTATATGTTCTATATGGGTATTTGTTAAGCTTGCTTGGACTGTGTTTGAGGGCCTTTTATCAATAATGAGACATTAATCATGTAAGGACAAACTGCTCATGCAATGTCAGAACCAACAAACTACAATATTTGAACCACAAATATGTCTCTGCATGAAATCATAGAATTTTCTTCACAAATTATGTGTTATAGGCACTGGTTTAAATAATCATGAGGACAAACAACATGTCATTCGGTGATGAAGAAGAGTCATGTGTGTTAATAGTATCAGACAAAATTCAACAACACACTCATCTTCTTGTACATTCTAAGGTAACTAAATCACATCATATAGAAAGCCAATCAGGTATTTGTTTGAATTTTTCTTTACTGTAGATAAGGAAATCACACATAAATCGCTTTGTAGATTTCCAAAAGCTCATTCAAATACAACAAATAGCTTTGTTTTAAGCCAAACGGTTTTTTGTTTAACTTTAAAATAAAGGTAAAAGATTCTATAAATTTTGATTAATATTTCTTAACTTTTTCACACATGAAACACTGCTTTTTTGTATGTGTTTATCTATCAAAGAACTTAAAAAACAAAAGCCAAAAACATGATATGCAATAAACTATTTATAAAATGTAGTTAAAAGACATTAATGAAAATCAGCAGACAGCATTTGTTCATGTATTCAAATTCCTTGCTCTAACATATTGGTTAAAAAAATGAAGTCACTGCTTGATCTTGGGACATTATTTTTATTCTTTATGCCAACAGTTCCCTGATCTTCATAGTTTGAAAAAAAAATCCTGAAAGTTGGAAGAATATGGCAAAAACATTCATGATCAACTTTATATTTTTGAAAAAAAAGATATCAACAAATATTCTATGACATACATTCTTAAGACTTTCATCCATTTTTTCCCCAAAATATTGTTTCAAATTTAAAGTAATAACAGATATAACTAAAATTTTCTTTGACCAATGAATAGAAATATTGTGGCAAGACAAATGTGCTCTCTGAGCCAATTTTCCTTTGCCATAATTAGTTAAAAAAATTTGTTAAAAATTAAGGGGTTATGGATAATGAAGGGAAAATAACAACTTTACACTGATGTATGCTTAAAATTTAAACTAAACTCTCATCTTTGTGTCTTTGAAAAATTTCACTCACATGCAATTGTATGAAAAGATATTCAAGTAATGACTCAAGTTTCTGTCTTCTACTGGTCTGCTGCAGGCTTACTAAGTTATCTAAATTTAGTATGGGCATGTTTTTTGTATTTTTGTTGAATTTTTGAAGGCTCCTTGAAAAAGAGAAAAGAAAATAAGTACAATAAGACATAAGTGACATTGTTATCATTATAGAATATTCCATAGTCCATCACAGTTTTTCTATATCATTGTCATTTGATGTTATCAGTACCAAACAACACTAAATAATTTCCTTGAAATAGTCTTTTGAAGAGAAAACTAAGCTTTAAAACTGTTTATGAGTCAAACATATCTATAGATTTAAGGTATTCAGGCGTCCATGTAAATCTTCATCTGTTTTTGAATGTACCAAATCCATATAATCCTCCAGCATATTTTGATGTTGTTACATCTTCATTACTCTACCAGTAAGCCATCAGTTTTTGCTGTTAAATGAGAAAAATGAAAAATATCAATCTTTTGCCAATACAGGCTACATTTAACTGACTTTTTATTCTTAATTGGTAACATTGGAAATAATTATTTCCTCATGGTAATCAATTGAAGCAGTTATCTGACAGGGGAAAAAAGAACTAATTGTTGATAAAATTCTACATTTCAACCTGTTTCGACTTATTTTGGTTTCATTCTCATTCTTACAAAGTTTTTCGAAAAAAGAAAAAAGAAAAGAAAAAGTCAATTACTAATTGTGAGCAACAAAAAATTCATCAACAATAATAGATAATGATCTCTTTTCAAAACAAAGTATTTTAAGGAGGACATGTAGCAGTCCAACCTTTGTCAAACTTGCTTATTTTCTGAATACTTCGCTGCATAGGTAATTATTCTATAATATAATCTAATCAGAGATGTTTGAATTAAAGAGTTTCAAATAGTTTATTGGCATACAAACTGAACATTGTTTGTTGTCAAAAATGAATGCAACATATAAATGCATAGAAATGCATTAATATGGCAATACAAACATACAAATGAGAAATATGTGATTTTGTGATGAAAAAGAATCACAGAATACAATAGAAAGATGAATGTAAATGTAAAACTAAATGCAAAAATACTTGGTAGTTATATTGAATTATTGGTTAATTACAATATAATTATTGCGTCTACTGTTAGCTTTATCTAAGAATTGTCTAATGTTTAAAATTGTTTTCTTAGAATTTGATTCCATTAAGCATATGAATTTATGAATATTTGGCCAAGTATAATAATATTTTGGCAAATACAATTTTCTGATATCTCTATAAAAAGGACATACGACTAGAAAGCGAAATTCGTTTTCATTTACATTTAAATTTACATTTACATTTAAATTGCATACTAGGCATTTCCTATCATCTCTGGCAATGTTTCTGTGTCTGCCTACTTCAGTTTGAAGAGAATGTGCTGAACATCTAAATCTTGTCAGAGTTATTCTGCTTTTTATATTGGTAATGGTTGCAAAAATACATTTCCATTTCAAATGATTTTTTGAATAGCCTATAACTTTCTAATTTGTTTAATGTATTTAAATCAGCGAACCAACTCTGTATATAAATATCAGAAATGCGCTGGGTCATGCTTGTTAATGGTATTTGTGAAACATCAGTTACATTTATCAAGTGAGAATCTCTATCCTGTCTAATAAAGAGTGCATATTCAATTTCCATTCATTGACTGGATTTCCCACATTATCAGACATATTATATATTTCAAATAAAAAGGTTTGGAAATATACAAATCTTTGTCCAATATTTAATTAATGCAATTTGCCTAAAACATGAAGAGGCTATTTGCCTAGTTCACCATATACTGCAGTGCTAGGGGTTTCAAATTAACAGATAATATTTGATTTAAAAATTTCAACTGTATACGTTCACAATCAGTTGCCTTGTGAAATCCCATAACTTCAGCACTGTACATTGATATGGGCAATACTATTGAATCGAATAACCTTATTTTTCACAAACATTCAATGAGACCTTATTGAATAACGAAGCCAATGAAAACAACGCCTTTAAGGCTTGAAAAGAAAGCTGCTTCTGAGTATTGTAGAATACTTCATTGAAAGAAAATCAACATCTGCAAATCGGCTACCTTTTTGACAAGTCATAACAAACGTTTTTTCAATATTTACTGAAACCCCCCACTCTTTCGAGTAGTCGTGCAACTTATTTAGTAACAATCGAAGGCCTTCAACAGAGTAAGAAAAAAGAACAGTTTCATCAGCAAATAGTAATAAAAACAGTTTCACGTCTTCCAAAGTAAAACAATCAAAGGCATCTGATGGATATACTCGTACACGTCGTTAATGAAAAGAATAAATAAAAGAGGAAATAATGGTTCACCTTGTTTTGCACTCATTGTTATATAAAGATAATCAGTCACTTGTCCATTGGTTCTTATACATGATTAAATATTTTCATATATAGTTTCAAGCAATTTTATAATTCTTGTAGATGATCCTATTTGAGTTAACTTGAACCAAATTGAATTATGTTTGATTGTATCAAATGCCTTGCGAAAATCAACAAAGGAACAATACAATTTTACATTTTGTAAATTTATAACATGGTTAATAATAGATGAAAATACAAAGATAAAATCAGTCGTGCTTTTACCCTTTCTAACTCAAAATTGAAAATCATCAAAACATAACTTTCGGCCCATTTCCGTATCCTGGTACCTAAAACACAAGAGAAAATATTTTAGCGAAAATGCTAGTAAGAGTTATTCCTCTGTAAATATTAATGTCATCCAGGTCACCCTTTTTTGGAACTGGAACGATAATACCATTTATTATATTCCTATCAGTGAAATACTGGGATTTCTCAGTGTATTAATTTTCAATTTTGTCACAGTGAATATCTTCACTAGTGATGATATCAAAAAGTCATATCATCACTAGTGATGATATGAGTTTTGACGGAACTACTTTCTTTTTAACCATTTCCTTGCTTAGCAAGGGCAAAGCCCAACATCATTATAATATTGTGTTGGTTTTCAACTGAATTGTTTTGATAATGTTTTTCATTCAACTACTTTATCATTAAATAGGAAAGAAGTATACCGAATAGAAACTGAATATCAACTTACCTTTATGAGCTGATCATGGGTAGTTCCAGTGACATTAATCCAAACATGATATTAATAGCTGTCCTCCAGTTTAGCACCAGACACAATTAAAACACAAACAATCCTTTTAAAGAATCTCCTCATCTTTTCCAATCGAAACCATGACGTAATTTCCATCCATAATGATCCAACTAGTAGAAAAGATCCATCATTTCATAATTTTATTCAAGATGTGTATTCTTTGAAATTCCATATTTTTCCTTTGTAATCCCGAGTTTCTTTATTAAAGTTGAAATAGGCAAAAGCTACATTTCTGTTAATCATTGGTGCAAAAAGTACAATATACAATGCAACAAATACTAACAGAATATTTCAAATTGCCTTCAAATCTTTCTCCTTTTGGGTCCTTTCCATCCTTTCCATTGATTTTTTCTGAAAGAAAAAACAGAGAAATTCCAAATGATTTTGTCGTCTCCAAATGTTCTAAACTACAGTCAAGCGGCCAAAACATCCTCAACCAGCAAGATGGATGTGGATTCCATGTTCCAAGGCACAACGATTATACATGGAGGGACATTCACTTTCTATGGCGCAGGAAACCACATCAACCAGGAAAGCCCAAAGAGAAAATATAAAAGGCTGCGACCAATTGACTCTGACAGTGACTAATTCTGTGAAGAAATTACAATTTTCAATTTAATATTTATGGTTTTGTTTATGGTTCATCCTTCAAAAAAAGGGAAAAATTAAATTACTTTCATTGAACTGAAGTTATGAAATTAAAAAAACAAAAAAAACCATGTTGATTGTCTTTCAGTGTCGTTTGCATAGCATGACAGACAGTTAATTGGCTATAATTTTTCAGTCTGTCTGTCGGTCCATCACACCTTTTAGAGTTGTCTTGCTTTTTTCACAATGTGCTATCTCCGTTTGTGTATATTCATTATGAAGCGCCTGTCAGGCGTCACATGTGCATGTATCCTTCCGTGTGTGTTCCTCCAAACACTCATGATTAAAAAGGAAATCCGTTTGTTGTTTGTCCTAAGAATAGGTTTACTAAAGTTTATTTCACAAGTTAATCTTCCTCTGTTTCGTCGCTGCCTTAGCTGTCTTGCAAGACAAGTTCTTACAAATGAAATTCGCTCCAGAGCTCAACAAAAAGGATGTAGATAACGATGATCAACTACACCATCACCTTTCCTTATGAATGATAGAATTTCAGCTGTAGCAATGCGTTCCTTTAAAAAACATAAGTGAATGTAATCCGTTTTCGCGAATATTCCAGCCTTGCCGTCTTTGATTAACATGATCTCCAGTACAGACGATGTGTCGATTAAGATACCTATTGTAATATATCCTCAAGCAATCCGTATTCCTGCAATGTAATACAATCCGATGTCTAATAATCCCATAATCCTTCCGAAATAAGCAAAAATATCCACATTTCCTCCACTCCATTTTCACATTTAAGTCTTGGCCGCGCTTTTGCACACGGCACTAAAGATTGTGTATAATGAATGTATCCATACGCGTAAATGACGTCATGGACGCGGTTAACTGCTTCGCTCCTCCCATTTTATTTTTCATTTAGAGTTTATGGAGATAATTTGGCAAATATATTTTATGTAGTGGAATATAATAAATAGAATAATCAACTCCTTTCGATTGATATCAAAAATATGTCACTTGAATGGGTTGTTATCAGGTAGAAAAAACTCGTTCTTCGAACTCGTTTTTTCAACCTGATAACAACCCATTCTCGTGACATATTTTTGATATCAATCGAAAGGAGTTGATTATTCTCTATTTGTCCATTCTAAAACATTCTAAATGAGGCTAAAACATCCTTTCATTAAATAAATATTTCGGGAGTTAACAACTCGATCCCACTACTTTTACCCGACTTTAACGAGTTAATTGCATTTAAAATTTCATCTAATGTGAATTCGCAATCAAGCTCATCAACTGACACAGATTCATCTCGACTGCTGTCATAATCATAATTGCAATTTGTTTCAGAGACTAAATCTGGAATCGAGTACATATCCTTGAAATAATTATAAAACTCGGATTTACTCAATGATGTCGAAGTACTATTTTTAGTTTTAAATTTCTTTGACTCCTTCCAAAAAAACCTTGGGCTATTTTTAGCAAGACAACTAAACCGGTTTCTTTGTAGTGAGTTGTTTTTAGCTTTTGAACGCTTTTTAACAAACTCAATAATCACGTTTACAGGCTATCAAAACATGATCATTCTGAAGTTATCTGTTTTTGCGATATGTTTTATTAGCAGCTCGTAGTTTATTACGAGCGTTTAAACACCCAAAATTAAACCACGGACTTTTGAATTGTGTGTACTTAGTGTTCCTAAGAGAAAAACCATTTTGACATTAGTTATCTTCTATGTGTATGCCACTTATGTTTGTAAAGTTCAAAGGGGCATGAACAAGACTATGTACTTACTTGTATTATAAAACAGAGTCAATGTCTATGCAAGTCTTCAGCATCTTTTCTTTTGAAGCTTGTTTGAAATAGTCATATTTTCAACTATCATGCATTCTGTAAAATAAAGAAAGAAAAACAGCTGAAGGATCTATTACCATAAATCTTTGGGCCAAAATTCTCACTTGCAAGAACAATTCAATGTTTTGGAATTATGTTATCACTTGAATCAAGTAAAATAGAATACTGCCATACGAATAAGGTGACATATATAACCAAATACTTTACAGAGCATTTCATTTTTGGAAAAGGAAATTCATGCAGGCATTGTTATTTTAAATATCACCACATAACGCTATTGAATTGTCAAGAAGTTACCTTGTACTCAATTTCAAAGCTTCAACAATAACAAATAATTCATGTCCGCAACTGACGAGTTGACATCGTTGCTTTATTGGTCAGCATAATGGTGTATTTCTACAACACGATGTTTACCAAACGCACAGCGAAAAAGACATACATAAACATGAGATCTGTACTGCAGGGTGTAGATCTAATCCCCGAGTAGAAGGTGACCCCTTATTTCACCGTGGAGTGTTGTTGGGCAATACACATTTTCTAGCCTAGTATTGCAAGGAACTTGAACTATAATACTATATACAAATGTGTAATTTAGATATAATGATAAGATGTAATCTTACAGAACAGGGTGCCATTTTATCAATAATCGTAGCTAAGATGCGACTTTGTCGTACGCCCTAGACGTATGACCCACTTACGCCCAGTCTTACGTCCATCCTATCAACAGGGGCGTACGTCGCTGGTCGTACGACCGAAAAAATACTGTAAACCAGTCAAATTTACAACTTCCGGTTGCGCAATATTTATCATCTGTCAAAATAAATCACAGGATTAACTCGAGTAAAACTACGATAAACAGACATATACATGTCTCATTAAATGCAGGAATCAATTGGCCAGTCTCAAAATAAATTAACGTGGCTTTTGATCAGTGAATATAGTTTGTTTACATTCGTAACGGACAAATATTACAATCGTTTCGCCTACCGGTAGTTTCGTCTCGTAGACCTTTTATATACATGTCTTTGCATAGTTTTCCCATATGTATCCGTTAAATACCACATACAACACGCTAGTAATACAATGTGGCATATGTCGTATAATGTTAAGTCAAAGTTAACATATGTGTGTGTCTAACTCGGATGATCCAAGCTTTAACTGTGTATGACACCGTGTATATAGATCATTTGGACTAATGTTCTGTCCTGATACTGTAGAATCCAACATGAAGATTACTTAAAACACAGGTCTAAGGGGACCGTTTTGTTGGAATTGAAACATACATTTTAATCCTCACTCTCACTTCGATGTTATTTTGATCGGGATATTCCCGGCATTACGACTTTGTTTTTTTGTCTTATTTTCTGTGTCTAACTATAAGTTTTAATATCGGCTGCTGCATGTTACTAGATACAGGAAAATGTTTCCTCCATGGAATCGTGATTGAAATGGGTTAGATCCTTGCACAGTGAATATGCCTTTTGATTTCAATACAGTAAATACGTTCCTCATAACATTGTGGAAAAAAGAGACTTGGATTACTTTGGTGTGATGATTCTCATTTTGATACAAAGCTTCCATTATTGTCACTGCTAACTAAGTCTCAGACAGAAAACAATTCTCCTGATAAAACTTTCATAATGGCAGTAATCAGGAGTGAATTTAACAAGCTTCAAGTTTCATTCACAATCAATGTAAAACAAATAAAAAAAAGCAATGTTCTATTTAGGTATAAGTTTAGCTTGCTATTGGCTGTGTATTAGTACCTCTCATCAGTAATGTGATATGCATCATGTAACAAGGACATACTGCTTTAATAATTTATCAATACAAACTTTACTATTTGAAGCATAAGTCTGTTTCTGTACGAAATCATTTATTGTTCTTCACAAAATCATATGTTGTAGGTACTGGTTCAAATTCTCATGAGAACACAACCATGTTACTTAGCGATGAAGAAGCGTCGGTTGGGTTTATATTATCAGACAAGATTTAACATCATACTCTGCTTGTACATGATCTAAAACTAAAATACATCATATAATAAAAAGCCAATCAGGTCTTTGTTTAAGTTGTTTAAAGTTGATAAACAATCCCACACATGTTGCTCTGCTAATCTCCTAAAGGTCATCCATTTACAACAGATAGCTGTGATGAACATATCAAATAGGTCTTTTGTTTAACTTCGATATAAAAGAAAAAGATTCTTTAAATTTTCATTATTATTTTATTCACCATAAAACACTGCTTATTTGATAAGTGTATATCTTTTAAAGAACTTAAAAAGTATGCAAAATGAGATAAACAGTTAATGAAACGTAGTTGATCACATAAATTATTATAAGAAGACAACATTAAATTGTTATCCTAATTCCTTGCTTAAACACACCTCTTAAAATATAGAGTCTCAGCTTGATATTGGGACATTATGTTCATGCTTGATACCAACAGTTCCCTAGTCCTGATAGTTTGGCAAAGGAAATCTCAAAAGAATGGGAAGAACATATTAGTGACAAAACATTCATGGTCAACTTTATATTTAAATAAACTATAAAAAAGAATATTATATGACAAACATTCTTTTACCACAATGTTTCCCAAATAATGTTTGCTTCAAATTTAAATCAATACAGGATATAAATAATAAATCAATTGTGATAAGGAAAATGTGTTCTAATCTATCATAATGTTCCCAGTTGTCATAGTTGGTTAAATTTATCTATTGTACACTGTAGTTGAGTTTGTAATGTATTTATGAGGAAAAAAAGTGAAAACATTAAAATCCAAACAAAAAGAGCGCATTTGTGTTGACATGTAAGGGATACAAAAGGAGAAATCAATAATTAATACATTTATATGTGAAAATTAAACTCTCATCTTTGTTTCCTTGAAACATTTCCGACACATGCAATAATTAGAAAATAAATGCTCAAGTTATTATTGTTTGCAACTGGTCTTCAAGAGGTCTAAAAAATTGTCTAAGCATAGTATGGGTTTGCTTTTTTCTTATCCATTTGAATTATTTTGAGTTATTGAAGGCTTCTTGAAAAAAAAAACATCATGGAAAAAGAAATGGAGCACCATGTGGTAATTGTTATCATTAAAGAATAGTCCATAGTCCTTCACAAAATAAAACATTGCTCTATATTGTCTGAATGTCCTTTGATTTTGTCACTACCAAAGAACACTAGACTAACTGCTCACTAAGCACTACTTTTTAGATATGATACATCATTGTTAATGTTTATTTTTGTTCATGAAATTAGTCTTTTATGGAGAAAACTAAGCTTTGAAACTGTGCATGAATCAAACATCTAAATTGAAGGTATTCAGACATCCATTATATCTTCATCTGTTGTTTATTGTATCAAATTCCTGTGATCCCAGCAGTGTATAGTTGAGTGTTGTTGCTTTTTCCTTACTCTGCCAGGTGGTCATTGGATATGGCTGTTTGAAAAAGAGAAGAATGAAAAATAAGTCTTTTGCCTAACTGGCAACATTCAACTGGCTGAGTATTCTAAATTGGTAATATTAAAGAAAATAATCCATTGCCCACATCTATATTGTAATCAATGGAAGCAGTTATCTGGCCAAATAAAAAAGAACTGATAATAAAAACAGATTTCCATATTTCAAACCATATACCTCACCTGCATTGACTTATATTGGTTTCATATCCTTTCTAACCAAGGTTTTCAATAAAAATATGTCTGTTTCAAATTGTGACCAACAGATTCATCAACATTTCTGGTTAATGATAATGATTTTTTTGAAAATAAAGTAATAAAAGGAGGAGATTTTAAGAAGTTCCACATTTGACTTATTTGCTTGTTTCCTGAATACTTGCTAAAGAAGTGATTATGCTATAATTTCATCTGAAATGTTTGAATTAAAAAGAAAACCACTTTGACATTAAATTGATTACTTCTTTGTTATATTGCTTTCTTAAGTGGTCTGCTATATTTATGACACATATATTTGTAAACCTGAAAGGAACATGATAAAGGACATATTTACTTACTTGTATAATAAAACAGGATCAATGTTTATGCAGGTTTGCATCATCTTATCCTTTGAAGCTTGTTTGTAATTGACATATTTTCCAACCATCAAGCATTCTGTAAAATAAGATATATTGTTTAATTAACATAACATAACATAATTTTATTTCAACATCAAGAACATAGGCTCATAGTTATTACAATTCTATATTTACATGCATGCTATGAAAATGACACGTACACTTACAACTTATATATTATATGCATAGAAAGCAAAATTTAATAGACATAAAGCAAACACACTAAGATATACATGTATTCTTTTTCCCTTATATATAAACCTGGTGGCAAACCTTTTAACTTGCAAGAACAATTAAATGTTTGGGAATCATATCATCAAACTCAAAGAACGAATCGACTATATTTAGTTTAAAAATAAAATAATGCCAAACGAATGATGTGAAAGCAATTACTTGACAAGATATTTCATTCTTGGAAAAAGAAAATTAAGCGTGTCATTGTTATCTAAAATATTACCCTAAAACACAATTGAATTATCAAGTAGGTACTTACACACTCAATTTCAAAGTTTCCAGAAATAAAAAGTTATCCATGTCAAAAGTGAAACTACTGCTACACACACATTCAAGACATCGTTACTTTTCAGCATAGTAGTCCAGTCATCCTATGAAAAAAATGGACTCAACCGTCAACTAGTTGCAACAGAAACGAAATCTCTTTAAAAGTTATCATGAATGTATAAGAGATGACAGAAAAAAAGTCCTCCAAAATCCCTTCAGGGGAAATTGGTTGAAAACGCGTTTTATTATTGCTACTTTCAGGCCTTTTGGAAAAAATCGCATATTTAGATATATCTACCAAAATGGAACAAAACCCCAACAATTCACACAAAAATGATGTTTTGATAAGCGGTATACTCTATTTACATGTTTATTTATCATTCACATCAGTTTGCCTTCTAAAATTGATTTATTCCTATAAAAATTGTAAATTGAAAGAGGTCAACTTACCCCACCCACTTATTAAAACTAAAGATTTTTTTTTTCATGTCAATGCATTCCTATATGCTACAATTCGATATTATCTGGCAAATCTTGTTCTCTAAAACTGAAATCAAAGACAAAACACACCTTTTTGTATTAGATAACTTATATATAAAGACAATCACTTAAATAAGGTACCGAAATCCATATATGCCTATATAAGAAAAACGAAATATATGACACAAGCAATACAATATTCATGTGGTACTTTTTGACGTTTTGCATTTGTTTTGTGAACTTAAAAAACAATAAATGAAATAAAGGAAGAAACATAGTGGGAAAAGCAGCAAAAGTAGTACTATTATATTGCCCCTTTCTCACTATGTGCCAGCCTTTTAAAATTAAGTGTACACTCATTGAATTACACATGGAGTATACTAAGCGTTAAAAAATAAGGGGACGCCTAAATTCAATATTGAGGTATCTTTAATTTCGTTTAAAACACAGACCAGATATTCAATCATATTCAATATCAAAATCAAGATCGGGTATGACCTCCACATGCAGAAATACATGCACGCCATCGTTGGTTGGGTGGGGGTGGGGGGGGGGTCATTTCTCCTTAAGTGCTGCACCAAATTCCTGAAGATTGGCTGGTATGGGGCGACGTGCGCGGACTCTCTTACAAACAACATCCAATACATGCTCAATGGGAGAAGGGTCGGATTACTTCGGAGATCACTGGATTGTCAAGATGCCCTGTTTCCTGACGAAGTCAACCGCAACACGAGCCTTGTGGGGTCAGAAATGTTTATCCTGGAAGACTAAGTTTTGACCAATTCTATGTGCAAATGGGACAACAACAGGACGGGAAATTTCATCAATGTGTCCATTCAGGTTTCCAGGAACAAGAACAAGTTATATTCTCCTACCGTAATAAACACCACCCAGACCATGATGCTCCCCCGCCAAAAGAAATCATGTTCCAAGATAGTGGTGCATTTGTATCTCTCCCCACGCCGATGCTATCAGAATCGCAGACAGAACCCCGACTGATCAGAAAAGACCACATGACACCACCTACGTATAGGCCAACCTTAATGTTGCTAGCACAACCGTAAACGATATCTGTTCAGCCTTGACATGATGACACCATGAAAAGGATGCCTTGTCCCAGATTTACTGTACTGCTAGAAACTCGAAGTCCTGTCACGGTATGGATCCCCTGCTTTGGTTATGGTGCGGTTACGAAACAGTTGCGCAAAGCAATAATCCATAAAAGGCGATCTTGCTGGAATGTTGTTTTCCTAAGGTGCCCATGCCCCCTCCTAATTTGAACATCACCAGTCTGGTGGTGTAAAGCTGCAGGTCGTGCAATAACTCTTTTTGGCTTCCCAATAAACCTGGCAATATGGTTCTAGGATTCACCAGCTTGCAACATGGCTATGCATTGCCATTTCCGAGCTTCTGAGATACTGCCATGATGGCATATTGCATTGATATGAGACTTGATTTTGTTTCATTTTTATCGTATCTAAGAAATCACGTGAGTGCACAGGCAATACATGTAATGAATACATGTTACAACACTTTATTGAATATGTTCGATTACACGGTGTCATGAGTTTGGGTTTACGGATTATGAAGAGGCAAATTCTCCCTATCATATCTAGAAAATAGTTAACAGTAATAGGGTTCCCTTATTTTTGCATCTCAATATATTTACAGACTCCCCTTTTCCATTTTGTATCGTTCTTGCACACTTTCTGCATTAGCGAAGATTGCTCCCCGACATTCCCCACACCCTCAGGAACGGTCAAGAAGGTATGTCTACAAGAACAAGGTTTTCGGTCACACTTTGTTTTACATGAGCATTTTAATTAAAGGCAATTCACAGTATTTGATAAGAACTGCTATTTTTGGAAGTGAACAAACTTCCTCGAGTAAATCCACCTTTTTGGTACCTACCCCTTCACTGCATTCCTTTTGTACACAATCATTTCGAGAAGGACAATTTGAACATCCATCAAATACAAATATTGCAGGTTTGCTAATGACATCACCAGAATATGTTCCACGTATATCCAACAAATGCTCCTCCATATTTCGAAGGCAAACGTAAGAACAAAGGGGTGCCCTATCGTCGTGTACATATTCAACTGACTCATCTAGCTATTTATTGACACTACAGCCAACCTGCGCTTATATTTTATTTATCGAAGAAGGTTTGTCAGCTAGTTTCAATAACCCAGAAGACCCATATTGTGATGGCGGGAAACTACACAACTCTTTCTTAAATATGTCTTCTTCATTGTCATGCAATATATCAACCGGAGCTGTTAAACGCAAATGTGGACCAGTTTGAGCTGCTTCTCCAATTTCTCTTAACGTTAATTGAGAGTTTGGGGTTACGGACTGGCTTTAACCTATAAAACTGTATTCTGAATCGTATTTATAAACCATGTTGTTAATATTCAATTGGCCTTCTTACTTTGCGTAGTCGACAATTAGACAATATATACTCGTCGACCTGACACAATGTTATCAAGTGTATAGTCTGCAACGTGGATGTCTATGTTTAGGTTGTCCGTTTGATCTTTTTCCTCCCTCGAATGACTGGTTTCTACATGCTGATCACTTGTATATTTCTGCATTGCATTATTGTAGTATGTACATACAGGAATTAACGAAAACAATTGGTTTCTCTGTGATTCTTTCAAACCATAACCACATTTTATTCTTCCTATTGTCTTAGAACTTCTAATAAGGACCTGCTCAAAAACTTGATCCGTTAAAACTATTACCGATGCGAGATCGGTTTGACAAACTAGATGGTTTCCTTCATATAAGTGAAGAAATCTGGACTCGTAGGTAATGTTTGGCTTTAGTTTGAAGATAACATAGGAAGATAACAGAGCTCTAGACTGGGGCTACATTTCTCTGATGGCTTGAATTTACAGTTCTCAGCAATACAATCATTTGGCTTTAATAAACGTGTGTAGTAGGTCAGTCATTGTTTATATATGAAACACAACTTGGAAATGCGATTTGACAAACAAAGAGCTTCTTTTCAAGTTTGTCCTAAATCTTTTGAAAACAATTTCACCACAAACTTCTACAACTGGTTTTTCTTCTCACATAAGGGCTTCATAAATATTAACTAACGTTTTATCGTTTCATTGGGTTCAAACTCGCTAAAGGTTTCAGTATTTGTCTTTGGTTTGGAAGTCCAGGTCATGCTTTCAACTTCATGTATTGTGACTTCCTCTCAAAGCAATACAGTATTAAAAGAAATTCCCATAAGTTTTACATTTAAAAATTTATTCAGTAGGAAATGGCCTCAAGTTGTTCTGGAAATAACCGTGTCATTGAACATGTGAATTACCACATTTTGAGAAATTCTGATAGTCTTGTTCTTCCATTTATTGTCCAATACAACGGAAGAAGCTCAAAATGGTATGGAATCCACAATGTTAATGTGACCTTCTTGCACTCTTGATAGTACTATCCATTTTTACCTGCAAATGGAAAAAAGATAAAGAGGCATTTATCATCACTTAATTGTGCGTTGATTTTGTCTGCAGCATTTTTAATAGTGGTATTATTCTGTTAACATCACTGCAAATGAAAATATTAACTTAAACACAACCACACTTGCTTTATCTTACTTTTGATTGAAGGTTATACTTTAGCGTAATTCACCTTAATTTTCATAGTTCATACAACATAATTATGTATAAATGATAAATAATGATTAAAAACGTTATAAGAAGAAAAATGTGACTATATTGATATCTTTATCATACAATAGGTTATAGTAATAAATGCACCTTCAGAGTAAATTACAATCGCCACCAGATATTTGCCGACGATTTTTATCTCATCCACATTTGCTCTTCATCTTTTACCTTCAATTCGATCTATTTTACCAAAGATTAATAAACTAAGTAAATGCAAAAATTAATTAAACAAATCATAAATAGATTTAATTCATTATTTGCAAAAAAATTAAGATTTCATTAATTCTAACATATGAACATGATCGATTTAATTGAGTGAGTAAGAGAAACTTATGTTTTCGTCAAATCATTATTTACAATGGCACTAATGGCACACCGTAGTTTAGAAAAAAGAACAGCTATTCCGAGGTAAATATTTTATATTTATTTTATATATTTATCATTGTAAGGTGCATTTTTGTCATTTTATTCATGTTTAAAGATATATTTGAGTGTGAATGGTCATAAAATCGATGTTTTGGGCGAAATTAAACAAAACAAACACGTTTTGAATTACCCACGAAAACTCATTTCAAAGCATTCTGCAGGCTATTTCAAAAATAATTTTTCATCTAAAATGTAATCATGTACATACAATTATGGTTTTAATCAGAAAAGGGCATATATGAATGATAATAAGCTCAACTTACCCTTTCATGTGACTTTCAACAGCAAGTTGACCTCGAAATTTACCGATGACAGTTCACGCTGTGTACTTTTCTATGGTGGTACGTACCTTCGAACCATGCAAAAACTCGCACTTTTCAAAAAGTTTAAATACATTTTTCAGTATTTTCCCCTGGTGGGATTTCTGAGGACTTTTTATATGTTATAAAGGAAGTGTGCAGCTATCATAAAATCACAAATTTGTTTCTGTTGCAATTAGTTGTGGGTTGACTTACAGATTGACTTGACTATAGTGTATTCCGTTTACATCATGATGACTTTGTATACCGATCTACTTACTCTACACATTGAGTTACATGAATACACTTTACACGGTAGTATTTTAAAGGGATGCTTCTTGTTTTCTTGTACATCGGAGATAGCAACTTGGATTGGCGAAGGTTGTTGTTGTTGTTGTTTGGACTTTGACGGGGTGCATTTTTCTACGTCACTTTTTGGTGGAAATAACCTATCTTAACATACTATTTTGATAGAAAAAGAAAAATAACAAAAGGTTTTCTCACTTACATCCTGTGATACGTTGTTCTTTCAAGGAGATGGAAACTGTGTCCTATTTAAATTTTGAAGCGATGGCTACGGCGGCCATATTTACGACGGTCGTAGGGACTTAAGACTGCCCTCGAGCAGGCGTAACTTTACGTCCAAAACCGGCCGATTTCTACGACAATCGTAGCTACCACTTTTCGGAAAATATTGATAGGATGGAGTTAAGACCTGCGACCGGACTTACGACGGTCTTTGCTACGATTCGGTCATACGACCGTTGATAAAACGGCCCCCAGATCAACACCTTCCGTACAAGAATTACAGGAAACTATGTCTTGCAGAAATAATTTTAAAAAAATATGGCAGGTGCTCTTAACATAGAAAGGCACAAGTCACGTTTTCATATTGGAGTACCTCAACGTGTGACTGCACCATGTAAATTGTATAAAAAAGCGATTGCCTTAAAGTTGAAAAATATGATAAATTAAAAACCACAGACTAGTCCATGTTCTCTAATTTTTGATGAAAGACCATGACAGATGCATTAGAAATACATATGCGCTATTCGCCGTAGTTTATTTCTCCAAATGCGCTTTTCGCCGTACAATAATACAGCTATTCGCCGTACTAAACCACGAATGTTTTAATTCGAAAAACCCTCCCACAGTTTACACAGAGTAACTATTTTTGGTATACGGGATTTGTCATTTATTACGAAGAAAGGAGAGCGAGGATAGGAAGAGATAGGCAGCATTATTTGTTTAGATGGAAAAGTTGCGGGACACAGCTGCAGCTTGGTGTTAGCCTGTCTCTTTCCTTCTTCGTAAGGGATTTTTAGCTCATTGAGAACTGCCTCCATGTCTGAGTTTGATAAAAGGAAGACATGATGGATTTCCAACAACATCACAGAGCAGTCTCTATTTATTCAAATTTTAACATGTAACATTTACAAAAATTGAAAACGTGAATAACTGGATGAAATTTAAATATCATAGATATAAATTCAATAAGTAAATGAATGAATCTCAATGAATATATTCTAATGTACTATTAGCTGTATGCTATAGTAAGTAAAGAATATGATCTTGAAAATTGAATTCATTGCTTCATCGAGGAAATAAAGTGAAGTAAGCGTTTGTTGCCTGAATTCAATAAAAAGGGGACATGATGGACTTCCCACAACATCAGAGAACAGTCCGATGAGTGGGCGCCGTGCATGGCCTTTTAACCATCATGCAATCCTATGGAACATTTGAGATTTTCCAAATATGACATGTGCACTGAGTTTGATACCAGCAGCACTAACTGAGATAATTGTTTATGGCATATTTAAACCCCGCATCCGGAGTTGCGATTCGCTGTTATGTTTACAAAGTAGATAAACTGTATTTCAACATCACAATCCCTCTGGGAAAGAATTACTCTAAGTGTATAGAAACCCTGTATCTGTGTCTAAAGCTATGGTTCAATGCTTTATATTCACATCAGATGAGATACATTGTGATACTAATACATTCATAAACCTTAATTTGGTAGTTCACTCGTGTTTGGATATATGCATTTGTTTATAAACAAGATCCAAATGTCAAACGAATTGGCCTTTCCATCGCATTGCAATATAGCTACAGGTTCCTATTTGAGTTAACTTGAACCAATTGGTTCTTCTAGATTATACTAATAAATAATGATACGTTCCTTTGTACATGCACGCTTAAGTGCACCGAGGGTGATTATACTTTAGGGAGATTTTTGCTTACCCCCTGTTTGCAAAGATTTCTTTCAAATTGTCATAAAAATCAGTAAAGAGTTCAAATCAGTGTACAAACAATTCGTTTAAATTGAGGATGGGTGCTGTTAGTTGCACCATGTTCTAGTACATCCGCGGAATAAAGATTCGATAGAGACAATGGGAAGAGGTGACGTGCTCTATTATGGTGAATAAAATGAATGTACGCATTGGAACATTAAATGTAAATGCGTCCTTATTATAGCGATACTATCATATCTTACAGTGCACTTTATTGAAGTTGTTACATGCCTTTGATCAGATAATAAATACAGAGGCCATTGGACGACCTTAACAACAAAGATTACTGTCATTTATTTTGAATAATAAATGGCCAGACCTCAATCAACTTTATAGTTTATGTTATTATTTTTATCCATTATGCACAAATGAGCTACGTCAAGACAGTCCTCATAATTTGGATACAGATTTGGATACAGATAAGATTTAAGGTTGTTTAGGGGATAAAGATATTGCGCAGTTGCAAAATAAATCATGCGCGGCTCTTGATTTCACAGTGCCTGTCTTATCCGATTAATATCACACACTTTAGACAGGTTCAAAGGATTATCACATTGTTATTGTTGACTTTGCTTTGTAAAATCTATTTAAAGATATAAAATGTAATCAAATACGATTCATCTATAGATCTGCGATAACTGTTTGAATAAACAACACGCTTGATGCAAAACAGAGTTAGACAGATCGTTTTACCAAATAACAAAGGACACACCATTTACTTCTTAAGGTTCATAGCTGTAGATGTGGTTCTTTAAGTTTTAAATACTGCCGTTCTATGTAGCTTTACGAAAACCGTGTTGATCCTTTATTATTTTCATGAATTGTTAAAACTCAAAAGGATTTTGTAATTCAGTCTTTGTAACAAGAAATGATGTCATAGGCTGTGTCTTGTAGTTATCAAGCGTTAAAATAGTGATTTAATCAATGCTCATTACTAAACAAAAAACTTCTTCAATTTTGCCATTCTAACGTTGCTCTAAATCGGTGTCTTCATCTGAACAATTCAAACGAGCTTCCATGGATTTCAGTGACTAGATAGCAACATCGTATCAGTTTGCATGACGTTTACAAATGCACAGTCAAACGTGTGTGAGATCCACATGATGATGCTATATCCAAATAATCGCCGCTTACTTACGGGTAATTAAAATGATTGGTTAAGAACAAAAACCCAACAGTTAATTAATGATAATTGGTTAAGAACAAAAACCTAACAGTTTAACCATTTCCCAAACGCCAAAATTTCAACTGTTCCAAATTTAAAGAGTTTGCAGACGACATTTCAAAATGTGATAATTTTGGAAAATAATCTTCTGATAGGGTAGAAAACATTGTGGAAAAAGGAAAAAATTGCTCGTTACGAGCGATTTCTCCTTTTCCCACAATGTTTTCCGAGTTGTCTGGAACAAACTGGATAAATGTCGTTATTGTTTGGTAATGGGTAAAAAGGTTTAGTATATCTGCAGCATAAATGTGCTATACCTCCCTCACACGATTATAAAAGGTACACTTGTATCAATTGGCTTGTAGTATGTACCTTTATTTATTTGTGATGATAAGTTATCCGTAGCATGCATTTTATTTTAAAAAGATTAACTCCCAATTTGTGAGATATTCCATTTGATAGTTTGTAACATATATATAATATAACATTGCCAAAACTATATAATAAGAAGGGTGATACTCCCAATAAGGCTTGTATCAAGTACATCGTCGTTTATGTTAAAAAGACACTTTTAGAAAATAATGTCATGTCAACGTATATATCGAAAGTGAACGCATAAACTACTAAAAGATTATTGCAAAACTACAAATGTCTGCATGTCTTGTTTATTCATTATTTTTATATAATGTACACTTTATAATCCAGACCAAATCAAAGATGGTTTTCACTTCATAACGGTCGGCTTTTTTTTTTAAATATAAGAAAAAACTATATAAAGCAGTATTACTAAAGACAGCGTTTGAATCTACTTCAAAACTTGATAACATTTCAAACTGTTAAAACATTTACGTACTTGAAATTTATAAATTTGTAAGGAAAATAGATTTGTTTACATTAAAAACCGCCCAGTATTAGATTCGAATCCAGATACCAATATGTTAAAGTTTTTATGAGAGGAATCTCCCCAGTACATTGAAAATTCAATGGTTGCACACTTCCTTACCTTTGATTGTCATTTATCTGTGTATTGAGAATTCTATTGGCGTGTTGTAAAGCCTGGTAGAACACACACATATTTGTACAACATAAGATGGTCGAATCACAATTGTGTCTTTATGCCTATAACTGAGACGATATACACATTTAAAGGGCTTCATAAGACCAAAATGTTCACCCATGTCGGCCTAACGTCCAAAGTTCGAGACCCTGGCTCTACCAATGTGTTTAAAGGGGTTCTCTCACAATTCTGTGTTGTGTAAGTAGTATATGTTAAAAGCATACTAGCGCTCAGAAAAACTGTAAAACTGGGTAATATGAGTTTTAATTTATGATAGAATATGTTGAAACATAGCGAATAACTACATGGTCATGACAATGTAATGCCTGTAGTATTTATTATCTATCGAACAAAGTGCTATTTTCATAGATTTGGTGCCCACCAATTTAACTTCATTGTTTACATTCCAGTAACATCGAAAATAACAAGGAGCGCTCGAATAAATGAGTGGCGATCACCTGGTTAGAAAGATCATGTGAAACATGTAAAGATGCTGTAATTTATCCAATGTTAACAAAGTGAACATTCAAAATAGAGAATTTCTTTGGTTTTATTGATTCTCAAGGTTTCTCGGCTGACCTAGTTATATCGCTAATTGTAAACAAACCGTTTAGTGTTCACTATTTTAAAAGCATCATGCGAATGTGTTATAGTCTCAGTTCCGAAGTAATAGGGCATTTAAAATACTTTTAAGTTTAAATAGAAACAGATTGCTCTTGGACTCACCTTGTTATCGTCACGTGATAAAAGAATCGACCCATTTCAAAATCAGGGCCCAAGCAACTCTTGCCCCTTTACCAAACAATACCGACTTTTGACATCTTTTTTGCAGATGACTTTGGAAAATATTTCTGCTCTTTCTGAAGAATATTGTTCAATTTCATCACATTTTGAAATGTCGTCTGCAAACTCTTTCAAGTTGGGACAGTCGAAAAATGTTTGTTTTGGAAAGGGTTAAACAATTCAATTATTTGAAATAGAAACAAAGTGTTAACAAAATAAACCGTATAAACGGTTTCCTCAATCTGCAACTTAAATATGGCGTATGTCCAGTACACAAAATGAAAGGAGATGAAAGGTGCATCAGCAGTCTGGTTTTCTGTACCTCAATAGATCTGTGGTACTAAATAAACGAAAGGCATTTTATTTCAAAAACATAAAACAAAAAAACTCAATCTGAGAGATAGTTCTTTGTACAAAGTTCTTGTTATATTAATTATTGTCTCTCATCATTTAGTGTTTATGTTAATGATAGGAATCTATCAGCGGCTTTGAACGATTGCTGTATGGACAGTTATTCATTTTACGGGTAAAGTTAAACTACTCTCAACGATTTAACTGACATATAGTTGAAACATGAGTTAAATCGCAAGATACTCCTGGATTTCTAGCTCCTCTATATTCTTCAAAAACGTGGTCGAGCCTATACTTTACGATTACATTCACCCATGTGAAATGCAAGAAGTAAAAAAACCCCATGATTTTACAAAATGATCATTTAGCTGAATGGATTTCAAAGTGTAACAATAATTTCTGACAATATAAAGTGAAACATCCTCCTTACTATTATAATTACATTTATTTTCAATTATTATCACTATAATTTGGTTATTTTTGCTTTAAAGTAAATTAGAAATGTATAACGCACACACTTAAACAACAATGGCTATGTAATTGTGAACGTATGGTAAAGATTTCTGAATGTCATAAAAATTATGCGAACCTGGGATATAGGGTTTGCATGCACCGGCGTGCGTGAGTCATTATTTGTAAAGAAAAACATGTCTTGTGATATTTTACTTCATAGTCCGAATTTTGTTGGATTCAGATGACTTTTTGATACCTCACTCTGAGACGTCACATGGGCCAAAATACCTTAATTTTTCTTAGTCTTTTAGTTTTATTGTTCGCTTGTTCATTGTTGAGGATCTAAAGGAAGATTTCAGTTTAAATTGTCCAATAGGTTTTCTCATTAGATACGATAAATAAACAAAGTCTTTATTATTATCGAGTTGAGACAGCGTTCAACTGCAATAAAGATGGATGTATTTCTTGATTTACCAAACGTCAACGGTTCGCATAATGCTGAGACAAAGAAAACGATATCACAATAGCAATATACAGAATGTCACTCATCAGCCCTTCTTATAAGGTAAAAATAATTTCCTCAGCCAAGGAAAAATGGTAACATTAAGATTTAAACGTGCATCTTCTGATTTTACCACAATAGCTTACAGGCATTTGAAGCAGACCAAAAAAGCTCAAAAATATAAAAGGGTTGTTTTGTAAGGGATTCGCTATTCAAATTACGACCTTGGTGGGTATAGAATTGTTTACCGATCCTAAAGTGCTCACCTGATATGAGATATTTATCAAATGGCTCATTTATGCTTACAACCTTGTTTAAACAGGCATAAACAACTACAAAACATATTATTATGTTCCTTCTACATTATTATTAACATGTGTTTACTGGTCAAAACTGACAGCAGACCGAATACGTGCTTTGAAGACACAAATAAGTTAGGAACCCTTTAATCAAAGAACATTTCTAAAAGAAGGCAATGACCTTAACGAACGTTTCCGTTTGTTCCCTTTTCGTTGTTATTTGCTTCAAATGGCTGAAATTGAACTCTAAAAGTCGCAAAAATAGTGTCTCGTCTCACAGTTTATTCGGTATGGCTATTTTGAAAATACGGGTAGTCATTTTACCGTTCAGAATCAACTGCGTAACTTTGTGGGGAACATTTTGGTTTTCTACACTGGTGAGTCACATAACACTTGATGACCTTTTGCAGACGTACTCCTTGTTATGATTTTCGAGAAATTGCTGTATTTCTTAATGAAGCTAATACTGCCTGGTAATATGAATACGTGCTACATCGTTAACACTAGAAACATTCACGATTTAAAAGCACAAACAAAACCAGACGGATCACTGCCTTAAATAGGTAAATTTAAGGTTCCGATGGAATGCAATTACATTAGTTGCCAAAATTTTAAGGCTGTTGAGTCATCATCGTCACAAATATCCTTTAATTTCAAACTTAATACGTGAAAACAAAGGTAAGATTGTATTTCTCTTATAGTTTAATATATTGTACTTATTCAAACAAATTGAAAAACTTCCGTTTATGACAAGTCTCCTGGTACGGGTAATTTGCTTTTTTTTTTCAAACTGATGTACTTACCTAATTGTTCAAGCACCAACCGCACTACACTTCCCTCGTTGGTTTAAAGTTCTATACCGGTTTACAATGAGAATCTCCCTGCTTACTACGGAATACCATTTGATATTTTCGGACTGACAAGGTACTATTGATACTTAAAGCACAACTTAAATGTGAAAGCCAACAAGAAATAATTAATATTAGCCAGTTTAATAATTCAGATTGCCTGATTATTCACCTCTGACCTGGTCACACGATACACACATTTTTGAACCGATGGATTAGAATTTGTTATTTTGGATATGTAAACAAATAGATTGTTGATACACATGATTGAATTGGAGACAACTGTAATTCAAGCACAAAATAGATTATGTTAAATGAGTTTATTGAATAGGGTCTTAAAGCATTCATAAATTAATTTCCATGGCTTTATTGAACCTTTTAAAAGAACTCCATTTATTTCTTCAGAAATTTAATTGTGCTCATCTTCTTTCGTGTGCATTAAGGGTGGTTTAAGCGATGTGAAGTTACAGTAGTATTCTTCTTTAGCTACAAGTATTCATGCTGGTATACATATAGAAAACACAATCGCTCAATGTACGACAGTATTGTTCACTGATCGGATATGTTTGTGTCTTTGAGAGGTTTATTTGCTCGGTTCGATACAATACATACGAATTTCAAAGAATGTCACCATGAAGATTTATGTTATAACGTTATGTTTCAAAAGGTATGATAACTGCATAAGATAACACACATAACCATAAGAATACTGGGAAATATTCTGAAAAATAGATGTTTGTGTCGTCTGCTTTCCGAAACCTTAGATATATGCTTAATTTTGTCGAGGAAAGATACTCAGGGTATCAAATAGGTTAGATCACAGATCAGCCGCCAATTCACTTGGCGGCTTGCTTGGATCAAACCTGTTTGCATATGTATGAAGTCGGTTTCAGCACTATACGGGTTAAGGGCAGTGGTTTACGAATATAGCGTCGGCCTCGGGATATGGTATTTGCTTCTCGACTGTTTAACGTTCTGTCTTACCACTATGGTGCAGACGACAAATTCGGTTGCGTGACTTCCGGTTAAGCGTTTTTTAGGGTAGATATTTTATTATTTTTTCTTGTATTTCAGCCAAGAAACCAAAAATCTAAAAACATGATTCAACTCTTATTGAATCCAGCCGCCTGTAGGTTAAGTTTCAGTTTTCAACTCGTGGAATCGGCTGAGATTTCGTATTTTCTCCTCGCCCAAAACTCAAAAATGTATCCTCCCGATACCCGGTTTGCAAAACCAGTAAAGTTTGATGTAATTTGCCATTTTATGGCAAGGTAAATAGATGTTCAGATAAGAAAGGTTACTCAAAACTACCAAGTGGTAAATTTCGTTTTAGCTAGTGATTCGGTTGCGGACTTTCGAATTGCAAATTTTGAATTGCATCGGCGAGAAAAAATGCGAAATCCCAGCTAGTTCCACGAGTGTAAAACTGTAACTTCACTAATATGTGGTTGGATTAAATAAGGGTTAAATCATGTTTCATTGATTTTTGATTTCTTGTTAGAAAATGCAGAAAAATATTAGAAATATACCCTAAAACGCTAAACCGGCAATTGCGCAACCGATTTTCGTCGTCAGCACCATGGTGTTGCGGTAGAGTTCGGTGGCAAAGAGGCGAGATGTATGCGGTTTTCTTCCTCGTTATTTCGAGTAAGTAAGTCCAAATAACGACTTAATATTCTCGTTATTTCGAGTTAGTATGTCAAAATACCGACTTAATTTTCTCGTTATTTCGACTTACTAACTCGGAATAACGAGAAAAGAAAGCCTACATGTCACCTTTATGCCACCGTAGTAGAGCGTTCACCAGCCGTGTGTTTATTTGAATACCATGAGCGATTAATCTAAGTTGAAAGAACTTGTTCAAAATCGTTTTGAAATTAATAACTCTAAATTTCGATTCGATGCTCACCTCACATAAACTTGCAGCAGGCAACTTATGCAAAATCATACAAAACATATAACCACCTTTTAAGTTTGGGTTCTCTTCTTGTCATACTTAAAGCATGTAACTAGCTTATTGAATTATCAGCCAATCGTATCGCAAGACAAACAGCCAATGGCATGAAACATACATGAACCTGTTTTGAAGGCCTTTGCAAGTAACTTCCTGATCGGTTAGGTATAAATGGATGTGCAAGACACGGCAAGGTACACTTGGAAGATGTGGGGCGACAGAACAGCATTCGGGGTTTCACTTTTAGTGGTTTTCCTCAGTTTACAGTGAGTTATTCTTTGTATTATCTTTATTTGTCTTAACGCGGCTGGATTCTGATCAGAGTAACCATATTGCACTGGTACTTTTATATTTGTACCTTATCGATTTAAAACAAAAAAAATTTACGTGCTGGATATACTTTCTTGATAAAAAAGATCATCGCCAATAAAGCATCAGTCGCACCGAATTGATGAGAGTGAAGGCATTTTTACAGCTGCATACTTTCTGAAATTTGGCGACAGAACAATATCTCCTTCTAAAAGAATCACTTTGAAAAACATACAAATATGCAGACGTTCTTTTTAAAGCATTTTAGAAATATGAGATCTTGCTCACTAGCAAAAATTCTTCTTTTTTTATTTTGTTTCAAATATCCGCAAAAGAAAGATATGATGATTCTATAGCTTGAATTGGCTATCTCACAGTTATGCTCTGTGAATAGTTAACGTTTAAATGATGATTTAAACAACCCTCATCGCTATTATATAACTGTAAATGGCTCTTTTCTCTCTTTTCTTTTTTGGAAAAAAAAAATCATGCATTTCGGTGCTTTGCTGGATTTGAAAAAAAAAGTTTATTAATAGTCATTGGACTGATCTTTGACGCTTCTTGCATTCGACACATGGTTTGAGTGTTGAACCATTTCTTCGTCTAGTTCCCAAGCGCTCGTGTCTATTTCGATAATGGTGTTGGTCGGAAATACTAGATAATTGTTTTAAAAACAAATTGTTTAAACGGTTTATTAGTTTACCATATAGGCAATATAAGTGTGAAAATTATTTCCCCAAGGCTATTAACAGGGTTGAAAAGCTTGTAATAATCTAGTTTCTAACAACCTTTGTATGACTTTATATGAGTTTTTAGTTACTTTATCTGTATATGACAGTTTATTTTAAGAAGATTGTTCTCTTGAAAATGATTTTAGAAAAGGTTCAAGTGTCTTTTCATTTAGAACGACCCATTAAAACTTTTTCAGTTAATACTTAGAACGTTAACGTCGTATAAAAATGCGCAATTTACTTTCATAAACATAAAGAATGGTAAATTGGATTTAATCTTTGAATCTTAGTTCAATTCAATGCCACAATGCGCAAACTATCCTGTGACAAAAGTAAATATATGCCTTTTTCAGAAAGTTCTAGACAAGCTTTTGTTTTCTATTTTGCAAAGTACAACCTCCAATTTTCTATCTATGAAACGGCGAAGAGTTAAAAATATTTAGAATGATGCATGAAATGTTCACACTACGAGGTGAAAAGTGAACTTAATTACATGTAGCTTCAAGATTTCGTCCCAATCGATGTTAAATATATGATTTCTAACTTAAAGGACTTATCTTATATTATCAAAGCGTGAATCGTAACTTTCTGTTCCTTGCAAAGCTTTGGTGACAAACTAACCCATTTTCCATGATTTCGTATCATGGAAATATGGTTTACATATGCACAGTAGACGGCTTGTGACGCCCACATGCGAATGGTTTCTTAAAATCCAGCTGCTAATCTATGATTCATTTAAACAACGTCCAATGTTTGAAAAGTAATTCGTTTGAACGGTTTACTATATTTGCATCATGAACGTGAAATTGTCCCGCCTTCGGTTGTGAGAGGAGGTTATAAGTGTACCATAATAATTTCAATTTCTTTATTGGCAATCACCGACAAAATTTGTCTATGGCCATTTACAATAACATAGAACACGGATGTATGTAAATCTTTAGATTTGAGATGTCACTTAATTCTTTGAGGACATTCTATTTTAAAAAATAGTTCTCAATCTGTGAGATAGTCCTTTTTTTTATCCTGTCACTAGTGCCATTTTGGGACCGATAAGAAGATGCCGTATAACATTTGTGATATACGGCACTAACCCAATCTCTACCAGAGTAAATTGGTTCCCGCCACGCTCCCACATTTATCTCTGTGACGGGCTCAGAAAGTAGTCCCACTTTTCCGGCATGGTCACGTGGCCGAAACTGACGTGTAGGGGTGTAGTAGTATACTGCATCTAGCGGCTTGCAAAAAGCGAGCTCCAAACTGACGCTCAGATCCGACGAGTTTCTTTAGTCGTATCACAATATAAAGATAGATAAGATAGGACAGTTAAAATAGAATAAAGACATTTATTTACACACAAAACAGCTTATATTTGAAACGTAACAGCTTATTGAGTAGAATTGAGGCGACGCTCCATACGACTCGAAACCCGCCCCCTCGATCAAAACAAAGTGAATGACAGCTAGAAAATACATTCTCCAAGACAAATCAAACCTCCACGTAGTTTAACAAATGGGCCGTCAGTCAGAATGAAACGTTATCAAGAAAATCCAATAAATTAAGACTAGTGGCGACCTTCTCAACAACAAATAGCACCATTCCTCTTCATTTCGAGGTTAAATCTTCCTTCAGTCAGTTCAGACCTTGACAATACTATTAGGATAAGTAGACATATATCATACTGTTAAGCCTGGATAAACTCATTTGAAAGGACTATCTCACATGATGTGCTTTTAACAACTTAAAATAAGAAGTTTTCTTTCAATAAAATGAAAATATAAATTTCTAAAGTAACAGAAGACTAGATTATTGACAGCTTTCCAATACCATTCTAAACTGTTTAGAATGTTTATAAAGAACATTAACAGTGTATATTGTTGATAATGCAAACTGTTTAACTCTTTCCCAAACAACACATTTTTGACTGTTTCAAATTGAAAGCGTTTGCAGACGACATTTCAAAATGTAATGAACTTGAAAAATGTTCTTCAGAAAGAGCACAAAACCTTGTGGGAAAAGGAAAAATTGCTTGTTACGAGCAATTTCTCCTTTTCCCACAATATTCTCTAAAGTCGTCTGCAACAAAGTGGTCAAATGTCGTTATTGTTTGGGAAAGGATTAACCCTTTACCAAAAGCTAAATTTTCGACTGTCCCAAATTGAAAGAGTTTGCAGGTTACATTTCAAAATGTGATGATATTGAAGATAATCTTCTGATAATGCAGAAAACATTGCTTGAAAAGTGGATATTGCTCGATAAGAGCTTTCCCCTTTTCCCACAATTTTTCCAGAGTAGTCTGCAACAAAATGGTTAAATGTCTTTTAAGTTTAGATTGTTGTTTAGAGAAACACCCGTTTAAATGGTTTGTGATATCTGCAAAATAAATGATTTTTATCTTTTCTAAATAATTAAGATTGGGGTTAGAAAGCTGTCATAATCTAGTCTTATATTACTTTAGAAAATGTGTTGTCATTTCAATTGTAGAAGACAATCTTTTCTTAAAAGTTAAAGATCCCAATCTGTGAGATTGTCCTTTTCATATCAAATTATTAATGTTTATTTCACCCAAAACACAACTCTCTGAGTTAGTTGCTTTAAAACCATTTTCTAACATCTGCTTTTGCTTTCAAATTAATCAAGTCAATAATTTTACGTGGAGGAATGGGTGAAGCAGATGTCCAGATAAAAGGCTTTTCATTACCTAGTTTTACTGGTAAGAAAGTTCCTATCTTATTTCTTCACCTACACCATATTCTTCAATCATACTTTGATAATGCACGTAATGGACACTGTTTCTATTTGTTTGGTGATCCTCAAGTGGCACTGTAATTGGTTGAGTAATTTTGCTTTAGTTACTTTTCCATTTTATACAGCAAATAATATTTATGGTTGAAAGGCTGTCAACTTTTATGAACACTGTACTGATATCATCTTTCTTGAAATATAATGAATGCAAACCATTATTAATCAAATAGACAATGTTTCTAAAAAACAACAGATCAGCTAATTTGTTAATACAATATTTCATCATAATATCATTAAACAGTAATATTCTCATGATGAACTTGTCTTTTAAAGAATTTGATTTGTGTATGCTGTAATGATATATACATGTATATATTTGTCTTAAAAGATTAAGATAATTCATAGAGAACATTTGAATTATAAAAAGAAACCTCTTACAATCTGTCATTTAAGTTCCTATTAACAAGCAGTTCAAACTGTTTGAAAACTAAGAAGCAATTATAATTATATCTGGGGATGCTCCCTGCATTCATCATTTAGTCACTTATTGTGAATTTGTTATTAGTATTTATGACAGAAACTTAAGAAATAAACTGTTGTCATAATCGTTTTGACATTGCTTAGCAGTTATAAAAACTATGATGAATTTTGATTCAAAGCATGAGTATTGTTCATTCAACTATCTTATATCTGTATGTAAAATTCAAATTATTTAAACAAGTAGAGTGAAAATCTAACATGAAAACTGGATTGTTACTCTTCATTTATCAAGTTTCATTAGAATAAGTACTTTAGATCATCCTATACACTACATACGTTCCCTAGAGGACCAGCTCAGTAATGGGAAGAAGAAAAGAATCATATAACTGACCAACGTCAAATTAGCAGTTCTTTCTACCATTTTTTTTCATAAGAGAGGTTTATAATAACTAATTGAAAGACTAAATGTTATGTTATGTTCAAATTACAATTAACAGCAGCACCAACCAACTCTCTCAGATATGAATTGTGAATTTATTCAAATAGTTAGCAACTGAAGATAACATTTTGTTACGTCGAAAAGGGTAGAAATCAGTTTGAAAAAAAGTCAAATAAGATGATTAATAAGTATTAAAGTAAGTTGTAACACATTTCACAGTATATCTGTTTGTCCTTTATATGTGAGCATAGAGGCCTCTTCTGCACAGAGACTGCACCATTCATTGTCCACTAAATCAACTATAATATAACATATATGACATATGGGTCTGGACTTTGTAGGGGATGCCCTATTGTTCATCTGTGCTAGTGTGTGATAAACATATACTAAATGGTTTAATGTTAACTGGATGTAGGGTTCTGGGACTGTGTAGGAGCAGCCCTATCGTCATAGAGCCCTACTTATCCAAAGCATTAATGAATAAAATAATGATAAAATTAATACGTACAGAAATGTATGAATTAAATGTCAGTAATGTCAAACATAAAAAATTGATAATCATTACACTAGTCGAAAATGGATAATGAGTTAAAGGCTGTTTAGGGGATGCCCTATCGTTTGGAAGCTCATCATCCCGAATACATCATTGTAATTAGTAATAAGTCTACCACAAAGTACTTGATGTACTCATAGCTGTAAACAACTAAAATAATCTAAAGGAGGGAAAACATAACCAAAATCTGGCTCAAAAACTATATGAACTATATGATAAAGGGATTTGATATAACTTGATAATCTGTCAATCATTTTAGTTTTATTCCTATGGCGCTTTGCTCACTATTGTTTGAGGTTTTACCACTTTACTAAAATACCCCGAAATGTACTTAATCAAGCATAAATTTGCACGATCCATTGACCCGTTTTAAAATAACTGGGTCCTCATTTAAAACAACCATAACCGGGTCCTCACTCCCCCTCATCCCCCCCCCCCATGCGAAGATTGACAGCTGTGGCAGTTTTAAAAGGGGAGAACCAAGAGTGTACAGCTTTCTTATTTCTTCATAATCATTAATGGTTTGTCTAATCTTTTGCACAAAGTATGAGCATACATACATCATAAAGTTACTAGTAAATCATGAATCACATACTAAAAAAACAAGCATAGTTAGAAAAAGGTACTTGCAGTTTATTCATCATGGTTCTTTCCTCTCATCTTTATCTCTATGCTCATGCATTTCCTTTGGCCCCATAAACCATGAACACATCATCCAAATATCCATATTGTTTCAATCACTGGCAGCCATTACATAGTGTTTTCTCTGCAACCCTTATTTAACCAATTCAGCTCTCATTTCATAGCATGTGAAGCTTATTTGGGGGTTATTTGGAAGTACAGTACTTTTTTAAAAGCGACAACTCATTGATATCATACATTCGTGGAAGCTTTCTGAACATCATTTTGAAGAGATCTGCGTCCATTCTGATGATAAGAATGTGCCATGTAAGAAGCTTTTGCCTTTTCAAAAGACAAAGATATCGCGTATTTTGAAGTTAATAATTGCAGGTAGCGAAATCTTTAAAAATCACAGCTGTAAAGTGAAGACATCGTTCCCAAATGTCTACCTCGTGTTTGTTTACATCACTTGTATCCAAGCTGTCCGATAATCAAGACTTATTATACTTCGAGCGGGAGAACAAAGATGTAAACATTCCGCGGATTGATTTTTAATAGCATAAAAAGGCTTTACAATAGTTCTAGCAAGAATCGGTGAAATATATATTCAATGTCTACTGTATGGATAAAGTAAAAGTATTTTTGCCTTATTCATATATTTTTTACTTAATTGTATGCATAGAACAGTTTGGATCGCAATATTACAGAGTTTGCCACGATTTGTGGCAAAGATGGCGTGAGCCCGTTGCAGAGGAAGTATCCGGGGGACGATAACTCTGCATAGGAGATTGGCACTAACCATGTCAATCGTATCTACTCGGCAATCCCCGTAACAAGTCGGTAGATATACCTCGTAGGCAGTACATGAATACACCAGAAATCCTGGGGTAATTCGCCTTATTTCCGGCGGCTAACGCAAAATGCACACAGGCACTAAATATGTATTTAAATACACACAAATTGGTTAAATATCACAATTGAATGTTTGATTTTACCCTTTTCATTAAAGATGACCATATCAACACATCTTTGATTCATATTTTGTCAATCGTATCTACTCGGCAATCCCCGGCTTGTGTGCCGGGGATTTCCGAGTAGATACGATTGCAAACGGACATGCCCTTCGTTGCTGACCTACTTTCAAAAATGGCTCCCCATTGCCTCCGAGGTTATTTTAAGAAATGGCCGAGGTGTTCCGAATGCAACCATGTAACACATGCGCGTGACGAATCATGACGTCATAAGAACGAAATGACGTCATATTTACATCATTCTCTACTTATTTCTTTTCTTTTTTTCTGGTGTTTTAGGCTATTCACATCTTGTTTGTTTGAAAGAATACATGAAGGTAACTGGATAAATAGAATAGAAAGTTGGTGTCTTTGAATGGGAAAAGTTATCGGGCTCGGCATCGGAATATTATCCGTTTCGCCTTCGGCTCACCGGATAATATTCCTACGCCTTGCCCGATAACATTTCCGATTCACGACACCAACCATCTATTCTCTATATAGACCCGGATCACCGGAAGGGCAGTTTATTCAAAAGTGGTTTTCAATCTCGAATGTGTTGAACATAATGTGTATCTTTTAATAAATCAATAATTATATTCTTTGATTAAGAATTATCTAAATATATTTTGATTTCCAATCTTAATAGTTTGAACAAATCGTGGAAAAACAAAGTTTGTTTTCTACTTTTTCAGAATTACAATTTCTTCATATTCTCTCATTTCATGGAGTATTGTTTCGGCGTTCATGTTCTCTAGATCATGCAATAATGATCTTAACCTTGCAATTGTTTTGTCTGTCGAGATATATTTCCATTACGAACATTAGCTGGAATAAATTCTAGTTATGGTGACAAATTGAATTGTGTATAGATGGATACCAATTTTGTTGATGAACACCTACCATTCGTTGTGTTTTAAAGTAAAATTTATCGGCATATGTTTTTTGTTCCATTTTATATAGGCCTATTTTGTTTAGATTTAGGATTCTTCTGTATATAATCCGTATTGTTTTTATAGAACAGCAAATGGTTAGGTTTTTTAAGGTTTTTGTTTATAATTAATATGTCGACATAAATAGTAGAAAATTAGAGTAAGTATGTTTGTACGAGTATATCACAAGATTGATGGAGGGAAATAAAGAACACATTTTCATGCCAATATCCATATGGTTAACTGAAGGGAAAACCGTATACACTCCACATGGTTACAAAAGAGCAATACCAAAGTATATATTATTTTCCACTTGTTGGAAAACCCTTAAAGGTTTATAACTGAGTATACTTGGAATATGCTAATTTAACATTACCCCATCTGATTATGTCTATTATGTAAACGCTGTATTTGCAGGGACTGGTGTTTTGCGGGATATTGTACACAATATTACCAGTGTCCGAACACATGCTATCGGAAGTCCAGCTACACCCGTCAATGCGGCTTTTTTTGGTTTCAACGTTGTAAAATATACCGGTAAGAGTATCAAATGCTATTTAGTATGACTATATAGACAGATCAGGTCAGCTTAATTTTAACTTATTAGTTACAAAAACTTCACAATTCATATGTTATGAAACCGTTCATCAGGGTATATACCGATACTGATGGCAGATACAATTTATAAGATAAACATATCAGACAATAGCGCGGAAGACAGTCATAGAAGGAGGTGTGATGATCAAAATATATCTTATTTCTTGTTTAAAACCAAGCATTGAACCACAGTCTTATGTGCAGGATTTAAATAAGCTATGCTATATAGAAAGTTTTTTTTCCAATTAGTACATGTGATGTTGTACCTCAAAAAGAAATGTTGCACACAAACACAGGGCTTTTTTTGTTGTCATTTTGAAGTTTCCATTGGAATGAAAAAATGCAGATTAAATGGCCGAGATCGGCATCCACACCTCAGACTATTCTCTAAAACAGTGGGAAAAAATACATTGTTTCGCTGTTTTATGCAATGCTTCTTTCTCTTAAATTCAAGGTTGAAGCGTTTGATTTACTTTACTTCACAGCTCAATGTATTATTTCGTTTACTAAGATAGTTTTCGCTATTCATTGTAGCATAGACACATGTATTCATATTTTTAAGAATACATCCCACGGTTTGATTCACCATTTATTTAGATTTCCTTTTTAAGAATTTCACGTGCATTAGTTTCCAACCGTTTTAAATATGCTGCATGTTGCATGTTTAACTTTTGATCGAATAAGGGATTGTTCTCTAAAGCGTTGCTTCTCCTTATTCTTAATAACACTCCCAACTCCTTCATTAGTCATGGAGAGAATTCTCATTAAAATTAAAGATCAGCGCTAGTCAGAACGTAATAATGAAACCCCTTGTGTATAGAGAGAGGCCTTAACCAACCAAGCTGCTGCTATTTCCCAGACTTTTCATTTCTATACAAAGATAGGAATCTTCTTTTCTAATTCACAATACAGATACCAGTCTAAATACGGGCTATCATGTCACGTATCAGATAATCAGTGTGTTTACTGTAAACGTGTTAAACCATTGCGTTAAACAAAGTTCTATAATATCCATTATCATCTGCAAATATATTCCATTGTTTGAAAAATGCCAATTAAATCCTGTATTTTTCAGTAAGGTATCGCGTGATTGTACAAAGACTTGCAGTCGTCAGATTTGTTGTTCTGGGTTTAGAGGCCGAAATTGCGAAACACGTGAGTAAAGCAACGCACATGCGCTTTGTCTACTTGTCTTGTTTCCCACGTGTTCCCTGTATCATCATACAATTATCGTTCCTGCTGAAAAATGTTGTATAATATCGATTAACAAGCGTCTTATATAAAGATTTCTAAACGCAAAGCTTATTTCTTTCTATTGGTCATCATATCCTCTAAAACAATTTAAGGCACATAAAAGAAGATTTATGCTATATCAAACTACATTATTTGGTAAACTTGTCAGATTCAAAGAGTTATTCCCAAAAAAACCCATCAGCATAACTTAGATGTGAAAGCAACATGAAATAAGCCAGAATAACCAGTTTGATAATTCAGATTGTGTGATTTTTCGCCCCTGACATTGACAGTTGATACACAAATGTTTGAACCGACCAATCAGAATTCGTTATTCTGAATATGTAAACAAACAGGTTGTTGATAAACATGATTGAATTGAAGACAACTATATTTCAACCACAAAATGACTCATGTTAAGAGAATTTATTTAATATGGACTCAATGCACTTGTAAATTAATTCTCATGACTTTTATGAACATATTAAAAGAACTCCATTTATTTTTTCAGTAATTTATTTGTAATCTTCTCCTTTTATGTGCCTTTAACTTGACGTGAATGTAACATGTCCCGATCAGTCATTTGATAAACTGTTAATGGATGTTGCTTACTACATTTTCAGTTGTTTCAAGACTGTTGCAAGAGCTGAATATAGAAAAGCTTTTAATGTCGCCCTTCATTAATGAATAACAATACGTATTGTAATGAAATCATGAAATAAAAGTGTCTCGTCTATCAGATCTTTGATTCTGCATCATGAAATAAATGGAATTAGTTTGACCTTATCCTTTGCTCGGTGTGTTACCAAATGCAGGTAAAAGTAGTAAAGTGAGAGGGGCACGTTTCATTAACGATCTTAAGTGCGAATTCGCTTTTAAGTCAGATTTTCTCTCTCAGGCGATTTCATCAATGTTCGATCTTAGAAGCTACGAGCGAAAAACGCTCTTAACTCTAAGAGAGGTCCAGAGCTCTCTTAAGTGCGATTACGTCACAGAATGGCGGCCATATTTCTAAGATTTTGAAAGATTTTATTTCATTCAAAACGAGATATATATATATAAACTGTCAATAAATGATCTAGAACTACACAACATGGATTATTGCATTCGCACATGTACATTATCGATTTTGAAAGTGAAACGAGCGACAATGGACCGTTCGGAATTCATACACCTAAAAAAAATACTTAAAAGGCTCAAATTATCGATGAATTTATTCAATTTATTGCACCAATTAGCATACAACACAACCATTTTATTTCTGCATGTTTGTGTAGCAAGTATAGTTTTTCCTTAAGAGAAAAATTATCATAACGATCATCACTGTAAAAGATAGCAACTGTTTGATAGTATTGCAGCAAGTTGAATTGCACCAGATTTGATTTTTGATCTCATTTTTGCTGATGGAAGTGAAACACCAACTGTAAGCCCCCCCCCCCCAATCACCCATTAGCATTAGTCCCCTGGACTGTTAATAATAAATACAAGCATTAAAATATGCTTATCAGTATACTGGTAGTTATGTCAATGACACTAGGTCTCTTGCATTCATGTAACTGTAACACATTATGGAAATGCCTATACTTTACCTTTTATAAGTGAATCGACATTTTCCCTCATAAGTATTAAGGGTTAATGTTTACATATATTGCCTAGTTATACTTTTGTTTAAACTTTGTGTCAATGTCATAATTGTTAAAGATATAACGTAATCAGTGTGATTTAAGTGATTAATGCCAAATAAAGCTTCAAATTTTGTTTTATCATGTTCAGTTCCTCAACAACCTACTGTTTAAAGTGCTTTTGTTGAACATGTTTAAAACAAAACAGATATTTTGACATAAAATGGTGTTTTCTAGTCATATTGAAGAACTAAAACAATTAATGACAACAGTGTTATTTGTGAATTATTTTCTTTTCTTCTTCCATGAACCCTATTTTATGGACAGTCATTAGAAATGTCCCTCCACGACCAGTCTATTCAGTACCAGCAGTATCATTTGTCTTGTATTTTATGAGATACTGCATTAAAAGGAAGCTGGTCATTTCGTACATACAGTTAGCTTCTTCTGTCATTCACACTAACCATAATGTAGCTACAACATTGTCAAATAGAACATCTACTTTTAAAGGGGAATATTTAAATAGTAACTGAAATTATGCTCTCCTTCAAATGCATATAAGGACTTTCTAAAACGCCGTTCCCAGTGCGAACTTTTATTATGAGCTGTCACCCCCTCGCAGTTTTACCCAGCCTCTCGCACTGACTCTAATTTTATACATCAAAGAATCTTTTTTCTTAGTGTTGTATATGTAAGTTTGGCACAGGTAGTTTAAAGCAACTCTAAGGATGCGATAGGCAATGTTTTCATGATAGATATATATCGAACATGGATGTCATGAGAAATAAATTCCAGCGATTCGGTAGCCGTATAGTAGACTGCCGCCCCAATATTCGAAGTAGCTTGTGAAGCATAGCAACAGTAACTAGGCGCCGTCGAGTATTTGAAAATTCGCGGAATGGTCCATATGTACTCGTTCACCTCTAAACAAGTTGTAAATATGCGAAGCAAGGTCCCGAGGAAGTGTCAAGTCACGGTATAACGGTATCGCGCATTTTATGTTCAGCCAAGTCGGTGTTTGAAAATCATCATGCAACAAAATGTTTTCGTGTATTTTTGTTCCTTTTAATGCCTTATTTTTTATGATAACCCGTAAATATAATGCAGCAAATGACAAATATTTTTGAATCACGGTTTAAACTATTTAAAATGACGGTTAGGATATGCATAAATTCCGGTACAATGCAGTAAAGTGTACGTTTTGCCGGCCATTTCGGTAAATATGAGATAGTTGCGAGCGTTTTGATTTCGCTCCTAACTTATGATCGCCATAAGCAATTGCGATTGTTTGATGAAACGCACATAAGAACCGTCGCAAGTGTGATTTAAATCGGTCTTAGCTAAGTGCACTTAAGACATTTGATGAAACGGACCCCACAGGGATGGTTCTACGATTTTGGTGTAAGTTCTGATTTAAACATTGTTCAGACACATGAAAAATTAGTCAGTTGGAATAAAGTGCCATAGAAACAGTCCACGATGGGATTTTAGTATGAATTCTTATGAATGCTACTTTCTTAACCCTTTCCCATACAATAACGACATTAGACCACTTTGTTGCAGACGACTTTAGAAAACAATGTGGGAAAATGAGAAATTACTCCTAACGATAAATTTTTCCTTTTCCCACAATGTTTTCTGCCCTATAAGAAGATTATTTTCCAATTTCATCACATTTTGAAATGTCGTCTGCAAACTCTTTCAATTTAGGACAGTCGAACATTTGTTGTTTGGGAAAGGGTTAACGCAAATTTAATGTTGAATGTTTCAATACATCTAAATATGAACATGTACTGTCGGTATAATTTGGATCACATAACCGTTACAGCGTTTTCTGAATATGAATATACCTTTTATGAATACTTAAATACGAGTTCATTTTACGTCAATTCACAGGTGCATATCATACAATTGTACAGCTGTTATGAAAACACATTTTAGAGGAATAAAGTTTTAACATCCACGTTCCCTCACATATGTGAACAAGCAGCTCCAACCAGATATAATCTCACCCACTCTTTCAGACTGGTTGTCTTGGTTAGCTAAATATATTAAAGATTATTGTTAAATCTCAATGAAATGCACATTCATAAAAACAGTTTCTCATGTTATCAATTCAGCCGTTTGTTTTGGCTCTACATTATGCCCTAATGGCGGGAAGTGTCTATCACCTAACAACTGTCGATGTGAGCCTGGATTTCAGAAACCCAAATGTGCTGGTGAGTCAATCAATACCACTTTACTACATGTATTGACAATTTAAAAATACATTGTTTCGCTGTTTTATGCAATGCTTCTTTCTCTTAAATTCAAGGTTGAAGCGTTTGATTTACTTTACTTCACAGCTCAATGTTTTATTTCGTTTACTAAGATAGTTTTCGCTATTCATTGTAGCATAGACACATGTATTCATATTTTTAAGAATACATCCCACGGTTTGATTCACCATTTATTTAGATTTCCTTCTTAAGAATTTCACGTGCATTAGTTTCCAACCGTTTCAAATATGCTGCATGTTGCATGTTTAACTTTTGATCGAATAAGGGATTGTTCTCTAAAGCGTTGCTTCTTCTTATTCTTAATAACACTCCCAACTCCTTCATTAGTCATGGAGAGAATTCTCATTAAAATTAAAGATCAGCGCTAGTCAGAACGTAATAATGAAACCCCTTGTGTATAGAGAGAGGCCTTAACCAACCAAGCTGCTGCTATTTCCCAGACTTTTCATTTCTATACAAAGATAGGAATCTTCTTTCCTAATTCACAATACAGATACCAGTCTAAATACGGGCTATCATGTCACGTATCAGATAGATACTTCCAGACAAAATCAGTGTGTTTACTGTAAACGTGTTAAACCATTGCGTTAAACAAAGTTCTATGCTTATAAGTATACTGGTAGTTATGTCAATGACACTAGGTCTCTTGCATTCATGTAACTGTAACACATTATGGAAATGCCTATACTTTACCTTTTATAAGTGAATCGACATTTTCCCTCATAAGTATTAAGGGTTAATGTTTACATATATTGCCTAGTTATACTTTTGTTTAAACTTTGTGTCAATGCCATAATTGTTAAAGATATAACGTAATCAGTGTGATTTTAGTGATTAATGCCAAATAAAGCTTCAAATTTTGTTTTATCATATTCAATTCCTCAACAACCTACTGTTTAAAGTGCTTTTGTTGAACATGTTTAAAACAAAACAGATATTTTAACATAAAATGGTGTTTTCTAGTCATATTGAAGAACTAAAACAATTAATGGCAACAGTGTTATTTGTGAATCATTTTCTTTTCTTCTTCCATGAACCCTATTTTATGGACAGTCATTAGAAATGTCCCTCCACGACCAGTCTATTTAGTACCAGCAGTATCATTTGTCTTGTATTTTATGAGATACTGCATAAAAAGGAAGCTGGTCATTTCGTACATACAGTTAGCTTCTTCTGTCATTCACACTAACCATAATGTAGATACAACATTGTCAAATAGAACATCTACTTTTAAAGGGGAATATTTAAATAGTAACTGAAATTATGCTCTTCTTCAAATGCATATAAGGACTTTCTAATACGCCGTTCCCAGTGGTAACGTTTATTATGAGCTGTCACCCCCTCGCAGTATTATCCAGCCTCTCGCACTGACTCTAATTTTATACATCAAAGAATCTTTTTCTCTTAGTGTTGTATATGTAAGTTTGGCACAGGTAGTTTAAAGCAACTCTAAGGATGCGATAGACAATGTTTTCATGATAGATATATATCGAACATGGATGTCGTGAGAAATAAATTCCAGCGATTCGGTAGCCGTATAGTAGACTCCCGCCGCAATATTGGAAGTAGCTTGTGAAGCATAGCAACAGTAACTAGGCGCCGTCGAGTATTTGAAAATTCGCGGAATGGTCCATATGTACTCGTTCACCTCTAAACAAGTTGTAAATATGCGAAGCGAGGGCCCGAGGAAGTGTATAGTCACAGTATAACGGTATCGCGCATTTTATGTGCAGCCAGGTCGGTGTTTGAAAATCATCATGCAACAAAATCTTTTCGGGTATTTTTGTTCCTTTTAATGCCTTATTTTTTATGATAACCCGTAAATATAATGCAGCAAATGACAAATATTTTTGAATCACGGTTTAAACTATTTAAAATGACGGTTAGGATATGCATAAATTCCAGTACAATGCAGTAAAGTGTACGTTTTGCCGGCCATTTCGGTAAATATGAGATAGTTGCGAGCGTTTTGATTTCGCTCCTAACTTATGATCGCCATAAGCAATTGCGATTGTTTGATGAAACGCACATAAGAACCGTCGTAAGTGTGATTTGAATCGGTCTTAGCTAAGTGCATTTAAGACATTTGATGAAACAGACCCCACAGGGATGGTTCTACGATTTTGGTGTAAGTTCTGATTTAAACATTGTTCAGACACATGAAAAATTAGTCAGTTGGAATAAAGTGGCATAGAAACAGTCCACGATGGGATTTTAGTATGAATTCTTATGAATGTTACTTTCTTAACCCTTTCCCAAACAATAACGACATTAGACCACTTTGTTGCAGACGACTTTAGAAAACATTGTGGGAAAAGGAGAAATTGCTCCTAACGATAATTTTTTCCTTTTCCCACAATGTTTTCTGCCCTATAAGAAGATTATTTTCCAATTTCATCACATTTTGAAATGTCGTCTGCAATCTCTTTCAATTTAGGACAGTCGAACATTTGTTGTTTGGAAAATGGTTAACGCAAATTTAATGTTGAATGTGTCAATACATCTAAATATGTACATGTACTGTCGGTATAATTTGGATCACATAACCGTTACAGCGTTTTCTGAATATGAATATACCTTTTATGAATACTTAAATACGAGTTCATTTTACGTCAATTCACAGGTGCATATCATACAATTGTACAGCTGTTATGAAAACACATTTTAGAGGAATAAAGTTTTAACATCCACGTTCCCTCACATATGTGAACAAGCAGCTCCAACCAGATATAATCTCACCCACTCTTTCAGACTGGTTGTCTTGGTTAGCTAAATATATTAAAGATTATTGTTAAATCTCAATGAAATGCACATTCATAAAAACAGTTTCTCATGTTATCAATTCAGCCGTTTGTTTTGGCTCTACATTATGCCCTAATGGCGGGAAGTGTCTATCACCTGACAACTGTCGATGTGAGCCTGGATTTCAGACACCCAATTGTGCTGGTGAGTCAATCAATACCACTTTACTACATGTATTGACAATTTAACAAATTGCCCCAAATGAGCACCTTTGAATGGAGCTTTCTATTGCATACCAGAAACTACTTATACAGCTTACTCGTGTAATAAAGATTTAGCGAAATTATTCACAATTAATTGCCTGCAATTCCTTGTTTCTTCTATAGGAAACCTTGTTTTGCTGAGATATGTTATGTTTATATATTTGCATTTTAAAAAATAATTTAAGTTAACAATTTGGTGTTTATTACGTTTACTTGTAATATATAAAACCTTGGATTCATCAGCATTAATTGACATTTGGTTTATTTTACACCAGTTTTCAACATTTAATATATCTCTGGTAATGTGCCGAGAATAATGGCGGCTGCAACCACACTTGTGTAAACACACATGGTTCTTTCCGTTGTGAGTGTTATACAGGATACCAGTTGGCAATAGACACAGTGTCATGTATCGGTAGGTTTTTATGTATTGCTTGGTTTCAATCAAGAAGTGAAAAGTTCATTCAAGTCTTGCACTGAAACCAAAAAAAAAGTATCATTGTTTTATGTATTTGGTTTAGGTACTGTTCTAGCGATCACCATCGTTCTTAAAATATACTTGTTTAGGTTAAGTCATTGTTTATCAGTCCATTTCAAAGGCCCTATTGTCATCCATTGGTACATGTGTGTTATTATACATGCAAACATACATATTGAATATGACAAGAAATATATTTTAGTAACTTTATCATTTCAGCAATACGATTATTTGTATATAAATTGAAAAATATCAACTTTTGGAAAGAATGCCGATTGTACACTATTTGTTTGACGATTGTGTTTTTATTAAAAATCTAACTGTCTGATTGTTTTTGTTTCAAGCCGTTTTAAAAGTTATCTGGTAACAATATGACGATATTCCAAACCACGAACACTTTTCATAATGTGAACATTGATCTTAAAATGGCATATGTTCTATTACATTTTTAATCTTGTTATCCTGAAAATACTATACTTATTAATTTTTGCTCACCGAATGGCGAATGCCTAGGTGGTGAGGCTAAACTGAAAACAACGATTATAATCTCAATAAGCAAGATTTAACATATTAATATTTACGCTGTTTGTTTTCATCCTCACTCGACCAATTTTCGTTAGACGGAATTGTTGTATGCGTCCATGCGCATGCATGGATAACGGATTTTTCCGAAGACCCAAGTGACAATGATGTATCTAATATAACCACCTCTTACATTAAGTTTAGACGGTATTTATAAAATAAACCCGTTTGAAGGGTCTTAGAAATCTGCGACTCTAATGTTCTAGATCTTCTTTGTATAGTACCGAGAATTATGGGAAGCTGTCAATGTTCTAGTTTTATGCTACTTCGGAAATCTTTGTTCTTTTTTACGGGAAAGGCGATTTATTTCAAAAAGTTAAAATCTTAATCTCTGAGAGAGTCTCTTTAAGTTACAAATGGAACTTAAATGTTCTTTCAATCGTCATTACACTGTTTATTTTAGACATTGATGAGTGTGTGACCGGAACATCAGGTTGTGCCCTAAACTGCACCAACACCGTTGGCGGGTATAACTGTTCCTGTACAGAGGGCTATACACTTGCAGACGACAAACATCAGTGTGAAGGTTAGTATTGTTAATAGTTGGACAAACATTTTACATAGATATCGTATTGTAATTACCAATCCACCGATGTGTTCTTTTGATACTTATTTCTTCGTTGATATAAACGAATGTGACAGAGGCAGGGGTGGCTGTGAACATTCATGTACAAACAGTCCGGACTCCCTCCAGTGTGGTTGTAACCAAGGATACAGTATCAGCCAGGACAACCAGACATGTACAGACAACAAACACCGATCGCTGCATAGTGATACATAAGTGCAGCATGCCGTAACAAGAAATCACATTGCAATGACAGAAAGGGGATTGAATCAATTTAAAAGAAAATGTCTCATACGGAGAAAAATGCATTATTTATAGAGTTATCTAAAACTACTTCATAAATACACTTCTCACAACATCTATATCCATACGCAGAAATGTATAGCACATTTATGTTGAAGATATATTAAACCGTTTATATGGTAAATTCTTTAATGAGCACATTTTTATTGAATACGCTTAACAAAACAATGTATTTGTATAGCTTTCAGTTCAATAAGGAAAACGTTTGCGAATTGTTTGCGAATTACCGTAAATCCGTAAGATTTTACGACATTATCTCCGCGAGCGCTCGTGGATTTCGCAAACGGAAGTGGAGCCTGACTCGCGAATTACAAACAGGCGAACAAAAATGGTTGACATTGGATTCTTTCAATCCTTGTTAAAATGTTTTCATTGACTGTGTAATGAATAAAGGGTGGTTCATAATAAAATTGAAATTAACGTTTTACGGTTGTTTGAATTTTGGTTAACATCATGAGAAGTATGAGACACAACTTGCCATATATCCACAAAAGGAATATTTTAACAATTCTGACCATGTTCGCACACATACATATTCGTAACCAAGTTCCAACTTTCTCACGGGAATTTCCCTGTATCGGATTTTATTTTTCTCCCTTATAAGCGAACGTTTGCGGAAAGTTTTTTCCGTTCAATAGAGATTTCCGTGAGACGAATTTTTTGCCGAAGACGTTTTTCCTTATTGAACGCAAGGCTGTTCTTGATAATATCCGATGCTAGCCGAACGGTTCGGGCATATCCGTTGAAGATTCAAAGAGAATATCGTTCTGGTCATTAACGATATATAAGAAGATTATTATGAACCCTACATTCACAATCCTTTGTTTATTATTTAATGATGGGTAATTATATACAACACTTAACACCACAGACACGAAGTTGTTACTTTTATGGACCAATTGTAGACCACTTCACTTTTAACATTGATTTGTCCAAAGCAAAGCGCTGGTATTTAAGATACCATCATACGGCCTGTATTGTCAACGTTATTCTCGTAACCAAACATCTGCGAGCTGGTGATTTAAACACAATCCTCTTTTCTGTCAACAGCATTCTCACAAGAAAACACTTATGGTTCTCGAAAGTATTACATTGCAAATGGATCTTAAATGTTCTTTCAATCGTCATTTTACTGTTTATTCTAGACATTGATGAATGTGTGACCGGAACATCAGGTTGTGCCCAAAATTGCACCAACACCGTTGGCGGGTATAACTGTTCCTGTGTAGAGGGCTATACACTTGCAGACGACAAACATCAGTGTGAAGGCAAGTATTGTTAATAGTTGGACACACATTTCATCTAAATGAATTGGGAAATAGATATTTTCAAAAGGACATGCCGGTTCAAGAGGCTCTGAAGTTAGGATATAAAATAAAGAATTATTCAATTTTGACCGTTTGCCACATTATCTTCAAGCTGTATATGTTCATAATCCAAAAGCGTTGAAGATTGTTCGGAACTTTACTGTATTCCTTTGAACCTGTTCAATAACAGATAATTCAAATAAAACGACTAGGGATATTATTCTGGTTGAGTGTACATATATGTTCAATTACTCAAATGGAACCAAAGGAGATAGAGTTTTTTTCCTTGTTACGTCTTCGAACTAATGCCAAACAGAACTGCTGCTGATAGTGATTTTAGGTCCACAATGAAACTACCTACATGAAGTTTATATTGTAGTGTGCATAAGAACTGCTTTAAGCTCTAACAACTTCCATGTCGATATAAGAAGAAAGGAACTACGCCACTTCGTAATTCGAATTATTCAAAGAACTGTCTATCAACCTTGCACAATGTATATGATGTCTTCAAGAAAAAAGGGACTTGATAACAATTATAGTAATTTCGCTCTTTTCGGTTTATACAATGCTAAAAAACGCATATGCTAAATATTAAATTTCCTAAGAACAGAGATGTGTTTTGTACTAAGGTTCTTTCAAAGTACCACCCAAAGGATTTAAAACCTTGACCAGTGTCCATAGATCTTACCAAAAAAGATAAAATGAGTTTAGCCATATTCTCTTTATAGATATTGATGAATGTACACTCGACACAGATGGATGTGAACATGACTGCACCAACAACATAGGCTCGTTCACCTGTAAGTGTAGGCCCGGCTACAAACTCGACCAAGACGGAAAAACCTGCAAAGGTAGGGACAAGTATTTGTGCTCAAGCTTTTAACCGGACACATGATAAGATAAATGGGCTTTGCAGAGTAGTAACTCTAACTAACCTATGATTCCCTCTGTTCTTGCTCTCAGTGAATCTCAAGGGTGTCGTCCATTGGCTACGCTGTTTTTAACAATGTTCTGTAACATCACAGGGTACTTGGATCAAAACTATTACTGCCTATGTATCGCCTTCCTTACACTTGCTTATCAAGATGTAGAGGAAAGCTTGTTAAAAGAAAATATATACCATTATGGAAAACTATTTAACCGTTGTTATTTGCTTTAGGCAAACACAAGCCGGGTATACCCGGTCCATCGTTATTACCGCTCTCTCAGAGCGCGAAGCACTCGGAGAGCGGATAACGGTAACATACGTACGAGTAACAAGTTATGTTAACACCGGTTATACCATTAGCAAAAAAACAGGTGGCTTCCGGTTTACCTAAAGGAGAAAACTTGGGTTTGCTTCGGGTGTTTCCGGCTTTACGGAATGGACTGGTTCTATCTAAATTTATTTTCAAGCATTACCTTTATCTACCAATATATCTACCAATAGTGAACCATTCCTTGTAAAGAGAAAACTCGGGTTTGCTTCGGGTGTTTCCGGCTTTATGGAATGGACTGGTTTTACATAAATTCATTGCCGCTCATTGAGTTTATTTCCGCCAATCATGAATAAACCATAAACCATTCTATCGAAAAACAAAACACGAACAATAGGATCGGCGCCACCGCTTCAAACTTTAAATTGGACACAGTGTTCAACTCCTTGAAAGGAAAACGAATCACCGGTTGTAGGTAAGAGAACTTTTTGTACTCTTTCATTTCGTTATAAAACAGTATATCTAATTAGACCATTTTCACCAAAATTCGTCGTAGAAAAATCGAGAAGGCGAGCCCTCGTCACGCCTCGCTGAAGATGCTTCCTCTAAACAAACATCCATCTGAAAGAACTTCTTCCTTTTAAGTAGAACTACAGCATTCATTTTTTAGTATTACAGTACATGCTCCCTGCAGTACTTGGCTAGAAAATGTGTGTTGCCCGGTGAAATAAGTGTTCACCTATCGATTCGGTGATTACACCCTGCAGTTGGGCATAATCTAATGTTTATGTAGACGGTCTATGTCATTTTTGCGGTGTGTATGGAAAGCATTAGGTACACATCGTGTTGTAGATGGAATACACTATTATGCTGACCAATAAAGCAACGATATCAACTCGTCAGTTGCTGATATGGATTATTTGTTATTGTTGGAGCTTTTAAATTGAGTACAAGGTACCTTCTTGACAATTCAATAGCAATTCAATAATTCAATTATGGGGCGATATTTTAAGTAACAATAACAGCATGAATTTCCTTTTCCAAAAGTGAAATACCCTTTTACATAGGCGTAGGAGCTGGGGGCCAGCCCCCCCCATCCACACGGGAGTATACTTTGCCCCCCCCCCAATATTCACAATGGCAAATGAAGATATTTGAAAAGAAATATGAAAGAAACAAAATTTAACAGCAGAATAAATGTGTTTTTTTTGTGCTTTATCTTACACCAATTCGCCTTTTGTTACGCATTATAACAAAAATATTTTTGACGTCATCATTGCAAATGGCAATCTAAACACATCTGGTTTATCCAATGAAAACTCAGCTCACTGAAATACCCGGGAAGTCTAGATTGACGAAAACAGTGGTGTAAAACGTGTTCTAAGGAGTCAGACTCAATATTGTCTTCAATTGTTACCTAAAGGGGTCAGACTCAATATTGTCTTCAATTGTTACCTAATGCTTGAAAATTAATCTAAAACGAGTTGAATGCGTGGCTGTGACAGTCTGGCCGCTGCACCTTTTGTTTAGATCAATGCATTTGATTTCCGCGTGAGATCGAGACCTGGCATATCCTTTTATTATTATTTTTTTTATTATTTAAGATACACATTTTCATACGCTTTCTTGTTATTCTTATAATGTTATTGAATTTGTAAATGCATGAATAGCCATGAAAAAGTTTAGGAACATTTATTCTTAGACGGGCCCTCATCTGAAGTTGCCCCCCCCAATATTGAAAACGCTCCTACGCCTATGTTTTAAGTATTTGGTTATGTATGTCACCTTATATGGCAGTATTTTATTTTATTCGTTTCGTCCAGTGATGATATAATTCCAAAACATTGAATTGTTCTTGCAAGTGAGAATTTTGTCCTAAAGGTTTATGGTAATAGATCCCTTAGTTGTTTTTTCTTTATATTACAGAATGTATGATGGTTGGAAATATGTCAATTCTAAAGAAAAGATGCAGACCTGCATAAACATTGATTCTGTTTTATAATACAAGTAAGTGTATGTCTAAACATGTATATTCTTTTCCTCCCCTTTGAATAAACAAACATAATTGTCATAAAGATTGAAGGTAACTTATTAATGTAATATAGCAAAGAAGCAATTCTCTTTAATGCGGAAGTTTGTTTTTTTCTTTAATTTGAACATTTTTGTATGATCCAGAAATGTTGATGAATTTGGTGTTGCTCACAATGTGTAAATAACTCTTTCTATTTTCTTTTTCCAAAAACCTTGGTTAGAATGAGAATGAAACCAAAATAAGTCAAGACAGGTTCGACTATTGATTTTTTTTATCACCAATCAGCTCTTTTTTATTCTGTCAGTAAACTGCTTCAATTGATTACCATCAGGAATGAATTATTTCCATTGTTACCAATTAAAAATTATAAGTCAGTTTAATGTGGCCAGTATTGCCAAAAGATTTAAATTTTTTATTTTTCTCTTTTAACAGCCAAATCTGATGACTAACTGGCAGAGTAAGGAAGGTGTAACAGCAACAGAACATTCAGTGATGTGGATATAATAAAAAAAACAGATGAAGATTTACAAGGAGATACCTTAAATCTTCATGTTTGATCAGTGAATAGTCTTAAAGTTTAGTTTTCTTTTCAAAAGACTTATTTCATGAAGAAAAAATAACATTAACAATGATATATCATATGTTATGGACATCAAAGGACAATAATATAGAAAAATTGAGAAGGACTATGAAATATTGTATAATGACAACACTGTCACATGTCTCATCTTTTCTTTCTTTCAAGAAGCCATAAAAAAACACAACTCAATCAAATTATTGAGACAAAAAGCATTATCATATTATGTTAAAACTGCTTAGTAAGCCTGCAGCAGACCAGAGGAAGACAGTAACTTGAGTCATTACTTGAATTTCTTTTCTAATTATTGCATGAGTATGAAGGGAAAAAAGATGAGAGTTTAATTTGCATACATCAATGTTGAATTATTATTTCTCCTTTGATTTACCACAAAATTTTGAAACTTATTATAACAAGGGGAAACAGGCTCAGAGAGAACATTTTCCTTGTCACAATTGCTTTTATTCATTGGAAAAAGAAACTTTAATTAATACCTGTTATTGCTTTAAATTTGAAACATTTTGTAAAAGAAAATGGCTACTTTGTATATCATAGAGTATTTGTTATTTCTTTTATTTGAAGAAGTTGAACACAAATGTTTCTGTCATATTTTTCCAACTCTCAAAAGTGTTTTTCTATTCAAACAATGCATGTCAGGGAACTGTTGATATCAAGAATGAAGCTAATGTGCCAAAACTAAGCTGTGACTTTGTTTTTTCAACCAAATTGTTAAAGCAAGGAATTAGAATACATTAACTAATGCTGTCTGCTGATTATCACTTATGTCTTTTAACTTCATTTCATTAATCATTTATTGCATACAGAACTTTTTCTAAGTTCTTTAATAGATAAAAACATATAAAAAAGCAGTGTTTCATGTGTTAACAAAGGTTTATGAATTATTAATATAAAAAATTAAGGATTTTTTTTTATTTTAAAGTTAAACGAAATACCTTTTGGCTACAACAAAGCTTTTTGTTGTTATTGAATGACCTTTTGTAGATCAGCAAATCAATCTCTGGGATTTTCTTATCTATATTGAACAATAAAGAACCATTCAAACAAAGACCTGATTGGCTTTCTATTTGATGTAATTTGGTAAGTCCCAAAGCATGTAGATGAGTATGTTGTTGAACATCATCTGAAACTATTAATCCAACTGACCCTTCTTCATCATTAAATGACATGTTGTTTTTTTCTCATGATGATTTAAACCAGTACCTACAACACATGTGACATGATTTTGTGAAGAAAATTCTATGATTTCAAGCAGAAACAGACTTTGTGGTTCAAAAATTATAGTTTGGTGGTTCTGTCATTGCATGAGTAGTTTGTCCTTACATGATGAATGACTCATTATTGATGAAAGGCCCTCATACACAGCCCAAGCAAGCTTTAACCTTTCCCAAAAAACAAATTGACAGAGTTTGCAGACGATATTTCAAAATGTGATGAAATTGAACAATATTATTCGGAAAGAGCAGAAAACCTTGTGGGAAATGGAAGACTTGCTCGTTACGAACAATTTCTCCTTTTCCCACAATGTTTTCTAAAGTAGTCTGCAACAAAGTCGTCAAATGCCGTTACTGTTTGGGAAAGGGTTAACTAATACCCATATAGAACATAGTCCATCAAAAAAGTCTACCAGGAGACTTACCCTTTTACTGAGACCTATCTAAATGTGACAAAGATGACAGCTCTGTGATAAAATGAGTATTTGCTCCCCTTAGTAAGCTAATTCTTTTATTTCCACAAAGTTGTACTTTGAATTTAGATTGAAAAGCATATTCAGTATGCAAGTTTCATGCAAAATCCATAACAATGAGTTGAGAGAGCGGTCTAGAGGCAATGCCTTTGTTCATATTAAGGAAAGTTTCATATAAAGGTAAAAATACCTCTATGCAATGTGCTGTGTAAAATTATTTTACCATTAACATATGATATTTATATTTTCAGATATAAATGAATGTCTTGTGAACAATGGTGGATGCAATCATAACTGTACCAATACTCCGGGGTCGTACACGTGTGAATGTCGCACAGGCTATCGCAAAGGCTATCCTCATCAAGGGAACGAACACTTGTGTACAGGTAAATGTCCCACAGGATTCCTTAACAGGGGGCGAACAGAAGTGTACAGATAAATGTCTCACAGGATTCCTTAACAGGGGGCGAACAAATGTGTACAGTTAACTGTCCCACAGGATTCCTTAACAGCGGGCGAGCAAGTGTGTAAAGGTAAATGTCCCACAGGAATCCTTAACATGGGGCGAGATATTGAGTACAGGTAAATGTCCCACAGGATTCCCTTACATTGGGCTAACAATTGTGTACAGGTAAATTTCCCACAGGATTCCTTAATAGGGGCGAACAATTGTGTTCAGGGAAATGTCACACAGGATTCCTTAACAGGGGGCCAACAATTGCGTACAGGAAAATGTCCCACAGGATTCCTTAACATTGGGCGAAAAATTGTGTACAGGCTACTGTCCCACAGGATTCCTTAACATGATGCGAACAATTGTGTACTCGTAAATATCCCACAGGAATCCTTAACATGGGGCGAACAATTGTGTACTCGTAAATATCCCACAGGAATCCTTAACATGGGGCTAACAATTGTGTACAGGTAAATATCCCACAGGATTCCCTAACATGGGGCTAAAGATTGTGTACAGGTATATATCCCACAGGATTCCTTAACATGGGGCGAACAATTGTGTACAGATAAATGTCCCACAGGATTCCTTAACATGGGGCGAGCAATTGTGTACAGATAAATGTCCCACAGGTTTCCTTAACATGTGCGAACAACTGTGTGCAGGAAAGTATACAGGGAAACTGACAGATGTATTTACTATTTAGGCAAATGTCGTACATGTCACCAAACTTACCTTCTAAAGGGGGCAGGCAACTGTTTACAGATACATTTCGTCAATGTTACCTTCTATAAGGGGACGGACAACTCTGTACACATGCTAACGTTGTCTTTGGTATCCAACTATTTTTCTTATGATAACTTTGATTCGTTTATGTGATTACCTTTACTATCTTTGCATTTTTATATTTTTCAGATATAGATGAGTGTAAGACTGGTCTCTCCAACTGTAAACATACCTGTGATAATACTCCTGGTTCCTACAAATGTACCTGTTATACTGGGTACCTGCTGGACCAAGATGGACGCACATGTACAGGTATCAAACGCTGGCCATTTACTCTACTCATGTTGCAGATTTGCTTCATTATATGTCCCATTTTACCTATGGTTCAAAGAGTAAAACTATTTGAAAAATAGTAAATCTTACTGCCTTCTGGGGTATCTTTCGAATACGGGACCATAAAACATTTAGAAGAGCAAGGTAATGGTTAGATGTATGAATTCATTTCTTTCTTATAATGAAAGTTTATTCTAATAATAGCGCTCATAAACAGTAAGATATTGAACGTTCGTGCACAATACAAATACGGAAATGAAAATATATTTCAAGAGTAAGTGGGTGGTAACAATGTCAAGTAGTGCATACAGAAGTGTTAAATTGGTGATGCTTGTTAACGCGTTTGATAATACATAGTCAGTCGAGAATTGTTGTGGAAAAGTTTGTTCAACGTTAGGGACAAATGAAGATCAGTTAACACATCTAAACCCCTTTTTATGCGGACTGCTTTGTTTTAGGGCCATGAAAAAAAAATCTATTTCGTCGGAATTTTCGCTTTTCGAAGATTGCATTATGATTCAGGCTTACATATCATTATTTCAAAGTTTTGGCCAGTGCAAGTATCTGCAAAAAAAGATCAAAACAAAAAACTTTCCATTTAGTAGTTGATCAACATAGAAAGTTGCATCTGGGTTTTCAGATCGAAAAACGCAACGCGCATCATTCATGACACTTTTTCATGGTAAAAGGCTAAGAGACGGTGCCAGTATTTTGATTTTTTTCGAAAATACATACTAGCATGACGATGCATTGTGAACGTACGCACATCAACATGTAACGTCAGCACATCGACGACTTGTTAATGTATATTTCAGATATTAAAGATTGCATGTCAGTAGAATGTAAACATGGCGGAACCTGCATCGATGGGATAGCATCATATACCTGTCAATGTGTACCAGCATATACCGGAAACCTCTGTGAAACAGGTAAATAATATATAAAATATCACAATTAAACAAAATCTAGTTATAGACATGGCGGACCATGTTTAGATTGGTGATAATTCTTTAAAGCTTTATTTGGGTAATAAGAGACCTGTTTTCATTTTGATGTTTACATAACACAATGAAAATACGGCGATAGTCCACATTGATATAGTTTATGTTATGTATCATATTACATTTGAGCCTCTATACGTGCATGTGTGGACCAACATTTATCGGAAACATTTTTGAAACAGGTTAACGTTATATACAAGTTGTCACCAATGCGCAGCCTCTAGAAAGTTTCGTTTAGCATACCTCAAATTTCAAGTCATTTCATTCGTCAAGAAATATCACTTGGTATCACCCCTAAAAACCTAAAAACGTTTAGGGGTAACCATGTGACGCGCCGTGACGTAACTCGCGTATTGATGACGTTCATATGAACGCATGAAATCGCGTCACTATAGTAACAGGATACCCTGACGCTTTTTGTGTTTACAGTTAGCATCTTGTTATTCTTTATCGATCAAATCAATCGGGATTTATGCAAAAAAAATAACAAAAACCCCCTTTTCACCACATTTCCTTCAGTTCATCGAAGAGTTAAAAGAAAACAAACATTTTTTAAAGATAAAAATCGCCTGAAATAGAGGTTGTCAAAATAAACAAACCACTGTCTGTTTGTTAAACTTCGATTCATCAAACGGTTGAGATTTATATCCTCATTTCTTGGTTTGGGTTGGTCAAAACAAAAAATGTAACAAAATTCGCTAAAAAATAGGTCAACGAAATAAATCAGTTATTGGGTGTGCGGCTAACCCTCTCTGCATTTTACTGATCCCCTAAAAATCTGTAAAGTGTCATCCACACACCCAATAATTAGTCATATCACTACGAAACCTTTCGTTATAAACATGGCGGGACATGTGCGGATGGGATGACATCCTTTACGTGTTCGTGTGTACGGGTATTCACCGGATGCTTATGTGAAACACAATGTGCCCATAATCGACAAATCCTTAGATTCTGACTCAGCTGTCATATCTATCATTCTATTAAAATGGGAGAACTCACTTCTACAGCGTTGTATCTGTTGCAGTACAAATATAAAAGGGTTCTGGTTTCGAACAATGCTAGGAACATCTGATATGCGATGTCAGGTGAAGTCGCAGAGCCAATGTGTTGAAATCGAAATGTTTCAGTGACGAATACATAAAAGTGTGCATGGGTAATACAATAATACTAGTAGCAGGTTATGGTCATCTCCGAACTTAAATACCATAAAGTACTGCTGAGAAGAGCGTGAGACAAATGTCAATCAAGTAGGAATCCGTAACTTTGTGACAATATACGGAAATACATTTGTAAAATTATAACTTTTTACCTGGTTGTTTCATTGCGCTAACGGTTAAATGCTGTTTAATTATAGACGTGAACGAGTGCGACTTTCTCAATGGAGGCTGTGAGGAAACGTGTACCAACAACATAGGGTCCTATAACTGTGGCTGTACGGGGAATGCAAATCTCAACACGGATGGAAAATCATGCTCGGGTACTCTGAATCTTTATTTCTAACTTGATTTCAACACAGAACAATATAAGAGTCAAAATAATAGAAATTCAAATGAGCAGGGGGAAAACTCAATCCATCTCTATTAGTGGGTAAAAGGGTGACACCAGGCTGAAGTCATGAGTTCCTGACTCTTTTGATGATTCCATTACTGAATACAACTTAATAACTAGGGTATTTCCCGGAAAGCTTTACAGACTTATGATGTTACTCTGAATAATATCACAAGCATTTGCTTACAATTTAAATTTTGTGGGTAAATGTTTTACTTTCTGATTTTGTTATTTTCGAAAGGGGAATCACATCCACTATTAAGTTATGGGTCGTATGTTCTCTTTACTTAGGTAGGACAAAAAAAGAAGACGTGTTTCGAAGGCAGAAGATATGGCGTGAATTTCTTCCAAGGGGCTGTTTTGAGATTGTTTTGACCAAATGTAAGGGCGACCAAGATATTACCATCTTCTTGTCATCCACTTCCGGCTGGTATACGCTAAAATCTAACCGTCAGATTGTTTATACCTACGGAATCGTGTTTGCCGAAGTGAACTCTGTAGCGGTACCCGTCTCCATACCAGGTGTGGAAGTCAACATGGCCGACGATAGCTTCCAAATCAAGCATGGTGCTCAAGCCTTTTCGGCGGGTGCCGGGGAACCAGTAGGGCAAACACGAACAAAGAATTGCTGGCAGTTTAATGTGACGTCACAGGATGTTTTCGATTTCTTAGAATCGTCCTCTTTCCTGAAAAGTTATTTCTACTCGCTTGTGGAATCTTTGCCGGACTGGGTACAACTAAAGCCGACGAACGAGAGTATTATAGAAGTTCAGGGACTGAAGACAGAGCTTAGGTATGGTCGTGATATAGAGAGTGTGAGTTGGTGTAAAGGAGCACCTGTATTAGATGACCACCTGTACAGCGTATTCCTGTTTGACACCTCATTCTCTGTATCAGTATACGCAAACTCCATTACACTGCCAAAACCTTTCAATGAACAGAAATTTTGCTTTATAATGGATCTCTGCCAGATTACCGGCGGTTCCGTGTTTCTCATGATTCCAGAGGAGTCCCAGTTAGAGTTTGGAAAACTGGACGTGTTCCAGAATTTGTATGAACAGAGCAAGGTCCGGATCATCCCACGGGGAATCGGATTGTCCTCTTACCAGGGGATAAATGCTCAACAGAAAATGCCGACATCCTTGATGCTATGGAATGGGGACCATATATTCAATTACCCGTAAGTTGTTTAGTTCCGTTGACCTTCTGAGAGGGAGGGAGGGAGGGAGGGAGGGAGGGAGGGAGGGAGGGAGGGAGGGAGGGAGGGAGGGAGGGAGGGAGGGAGGGAGGGAGGGAGGGAGGGAGGGAGGGAGGGAGGGAGGGAGGGAGGGAGGGAGGGAGGGAGGGAGGGAGGGAGGGAGGGAGGGAGGAGGGAGGGAGGGAGAGGAGGGAGGGAGGAGAGGGAGGGAGGGAGGAGGGAGGGAGGGAGGGAGGAGGAGGGAGGGAGGGAGGGAGGGAGGGAGGGAGGGAGGAGGAGGGAGGGAGGGAGGGAGGGAGGAGGGAGGGAAGGAGGGAGGAGGGAGGGAGGGAGGGAGATGTCAAGTGGACGACACTGGAAACCACTGCATATAATGATAAGATATTTAGATACAGAAATTTGAATCCACTACGTCCGACACGGATATATATGTTAAGTTTCATTTCTTACAGAGTGTTCGACCGTGCTAATCTATGGATCGGAGGTAAAATTTCCACCAAGGTTCACCCAACAATTGTCATACAAGGACCGGTTGATATCTTTTTTACTATCCAAAGGCGGGAAAGGGTGAGCTAAACTTTTACCTCAATTTGTCGTAAAGAATTATTCGAACTCTTAGACTAAACAAGTTGTAAGAATTTAACTAGAACAATATATCTTGACACATCTCACATTTAATTTGTTTATCCTTATTAGTCGTATGTTCTGCTTGTACGAACAAAAACGTTGTTAACTTTATACGTAGATCGAATAAAGAAATGTAAACAAGAAATGTCTGTAAATGCTGACTTTTAAATCGTTTCACAGCGTCCGCCATAAAGATGTTTCGATCTTGTCATATAGAGATAAATCATGTAGAGATATATAGATGGCACGTTTAATCTTCATTTGTTTTCAATCTAAGATTTCTATGCAGTATAGAATGTAGTGTAGAGAACAGATACAGAATATTCTATTCTGTATTGTTTTAGGAACGAAATGTTATCTAATACGACTACTTTTTTCGTTTTGGGGGTTTAATTTTCATGCTTATTTTATGCGAAACCTAAACGTTAACTTTTAGTGCACACTATATATAGGTTAGAGGCTAGATAGTGAAATTTAAACGATATAGAAACCCCAAGGAAGGAGCGATAGCGACTGACGGGGTTTCTATGTCGTTTAAATTTCACTATATAGCCTCTAAACAATTTAGTGTTTAACCTACATTTCCATAGAGCGCTCTATTTGACGCTGGCAAACCACGCCTCTACAGGTGTGCGAATGGCATAAAACTGCTGCTCAGTATTTTGAAATTCGACATAAACCACGCCTTCCGCGGCTGTCAATTGCATGCCAAGAATCTGCCATACCATATTTGGAAGAAGAAAACTGCACTACCCAGTGATGTATATTGCAATGTAGTTTTGAGTTTAACCCGTTACTCCATAATTTATTCCTCACCTACAGCAGAAAACTTGAGAAGCCCTTGTGACAAAAGAAGAAATTGCTTGTAACGAGCAACTTCTCCTTTTGTTACATTATTTTCTTTTCAATTTCAAAAAGAAACTGTGTTTTTTCATAATATATATGTGTTGTCTATTGATGCTTTCAATTTGTACCCGTCACATTATTCCTAATGGGGTAAAAGGTTAATATAGTTCAGTTTCTTTTTTTCTCAACGATGTTAGGATACCCAGTTAATTGTAATTCCTTTTTATTTATTTCTGTGTTTATTTCTCCCCCGCGACGTCACAGCGATCTTTCAATCGCTACCGTAGGCTAGGCTTACACGTGTCATTGATTTGGAGGTGGAGCCTTAAACTACACATTTATGCGCATGCGTGATACCAGAGTAATAGTCTCATAGAGCCCAGATAGAACACTCGAATAGTAGTTTATGGAAAATAAACCAACAAAAAAATTCAAATTGACGCATTCTCATTGGATGAAAATGTAGGTTAAACACTAAATATATCATGTAAGGTAAGCCTAAGTTTGTTCTGGTATATGTGTCATAGCTGGGGAAAATCAGTGTTTGGAGTAATCGAAGTTTATTACTCCTTTTTTCCGATGGGCAGAAAACGCGAAATGTCTCGAGCGGTTTTGCGATGACGTCAAAAAATGACGTAAAAAAATGGTGGCCATTTTTCTTAGAGTTGAAAGATTTTATTTCATTGAAAACGAGAGATATATACTGTTTATAAATGAACTAGATTTATAGAACACGGATTATTGCATTCGCACATGTACATTATCGATCTTAAACAGTGGGACGCGTTACAATATTTACCCGTTTACCTCTAAACAAGGGCCAGAAGAAATATCATTGTCACGGTACATACCGGCATCACGCAGTGCATGTTCATCAGGTCGGTGTTGGTAATTCGTCATGCAACCAAATATTTTTATGTAATTTTCTTCCTTGTTATGCCCTAATACCGCTCTCTCAGAGCGCGCAGCGCTCGGAGAGCGGATAACGGTAACATACGTACGAGTAACAAGTTATGTTAACACCGGTTATACCATTAGCGAAAAAACATGCGTTTTCCGATTAATCTAAAGGAGAAAACTCGGGTTTGCTTCGGGTGTTTCCGGCAAAGCCGAACTCATCCCGATTGCATTCGGATCGTCTTCGAGTAAAAACGGAATGGACTGGTTTTACATAAATTCATTGCCGCTCATTGAGTTTATTTCCGACAATCATGAATGAAACATAAACCATTCTATCGAAAAACATAACACGAACAACAGGATCGGCGCCAACGCTTCAAACTTTTAATTGGACATAGTGTTCAACTCCTTGAAAGAACAACGTATCACCGGTTGAAGGTAAGACAACTTTTTGTACTCTTTCATTTCGTTATAAAACAGTATATCTAAATTGACCATTTTCACCAAAAATCGTCATAGAAAAATCGAGAAGGCGAGCCCTCGTCACGCCTCGCTGAAGATGCTTCCTCTAAACCCATTTGAAAAAACTTCTCCCTTTTAAGTAGAACTACAGCATTCATTTTTGAGTATTACAGTACATGTTCCCTGCAGTACTAGGCTAGAAAATATGTGCTGCCCACAACACTCCACGGTAAAATAAGTGTTTACCTATCGATTCGGTGATTACAACCTGCAGTATGGCATAATCTAATGTTTACATGTAGACGGTCTATGTCATTTTCGCGGTGTGTAAGAAAAGCATTAGGTACACATCGTGTTGTAGATGGAATGCGCTATTATGCTGACGAATAAAGCAACGATGTCAACTCGTCAGTTGCTGACATGGATTATTTGTTATTGTTGGACCTTTTAAATTGAGAACAAGGTACCTCCTTGACAATTCGATAGCGTTATGGGTCGATATTTTAAGTAACAATAACAGCGTGAATTTCCTTTTCCAAAAGTGAAATACCCTGTAAAGTATTTGGTTATATATGTCACCTTATTCGCTTGGCAGTATTTTATTTTAGCCGATTCGTCCAGTGATGATATAATTCCCAAACATTGAATTGTTCTTGCAAGTGAGAGTTCTGTCCTAAAGGTTTATGGTAATAGATCCCTTAGTTGTTTTTTCTTTATATTACAGAATGTATGATGGTTGGAAATATGTCAATTTTAAAGAAAAAATGATGCAGACCTGCATAAACATTGATTCTGTTTTATAATACATGTAAGTATATGTCTAAACATGTACATATATATTCTTTCTCTCCCCTTTGAATAAACAAACAAAAGTGTCATAAGGATTGAGGGTAACTTATTAATGTAATATAGCGAAGAAGCAATTTTCTTTAATGTGGAAGTTTGTTTTTCTCTTTAATTAGAACATTTTGGATTAGATTATAGCATAAATACATATGCAGAAAAAGTTTTCAGGAAACAAGCAAGTGTGACAAAGGTTGGACTTCTTTACTGTTCTCCTTTTATACTTTGTTTTCAAATGATCATTATGATCCATAAATGTTGATGAATTTGGTGTTGCTCACAATTTGTAATTGACTCTTTCTCTTTTCTTTTTCAAAAACCTGGGTTAGAATGAGACTGAAACCAAAATAAGTCAAGACTGGTTGGACTATAGATTTTTTTAATCACCGATCAGTTCTTTTTTATTCTGTCAGTTAACTGCTTCAATTGATTACCATCAGGAATGAATTATTTCCATTGTTACCAGTTAAAAATTATAAGTCAGTTTAATGTGGCCAGTTTTGCCAAAAGATTAATATTTTTTTATCTTTCTCTTTTAACAGCCAATTCTGATGACTAACTGGCAGAGTAAGGAAGGGGTAACAGCAACAAAACATTCAGTGATGTGGATATAATAAAAAACAGATGAAGATTTACAAGGAGATACCTTAAATCTTCATGTTTGATCAGTGAATAGTTTTAAAGTTTAGTTTTTCTCTTCAATAGACTAATTTCATGAAGAAAAAATAACATTAACAATGATGTATCATATGTTATGGACATCAAAGGACAATAATATAGAAAAATTGAGGAGGACTATGAAATATTCTAAAATGACAACACTGTCACATGTGTCTAAATTTTTCTTTCTTTCAAGAAGCCTTAAAAAAAAAAACTCAATCAAATTATTGAGACAAAAAGCATAATCATACTATGTTAAAACTGCTTAGTAAGCCTGCAGCAGACCAGAGGAAGTCAGAAACTTGATTCATTACTTGAATCTCTTTCCTAATTATTGCATGATTATAAAGGGGAAAAAATATGAGAGTTGAATTTGCATACATCAATGTTGAATTATTATTTCTCCTTTGATTTACTACAAAATTTTTAAACCAATTATGACAAGGGGAAACAGGCTCAGAGAGAACATTTTCCTTGTCACAATTGCTTTTATTCATTGGAAAAAAAATTTGGCTTATTTGTATATCATAGAACAATTTTTATTTTTTTTATTTGACGAAGTTGAACACAACTGTTTTTGTCATATTTTTCCAACTCTCAGAAGTGTTTTTCTATTCAAACAATGAATGTCAGGGAACTGTTGATGTCAAGAATGAAGCTAATGTGCCAACACTAAGCTGCGACTTTGTTTTTTCAACTAAATTGTTAAAGCAAGGAATTAGAATACATGAACTAATGCTGTCTGCTGATTATCACTTTTAACTACATTTCATTAATCATTTATTGCTTACAGAACTTTTTTTAAGTTCTTTAATAGATAAACACATATAAAAAAAACAGTGTGTCATGTGTTAACAAAGGTTTATAAAATATTAATGAAAAATTAAAGATTTTTTTTATTTTAAAGTTAAACAAAATACCTTTTGGCTACAACAAAGCTTTTTGTTGTTATTGAATGACCTTTTGTAGATCAGCAAAGCAATCTCTGTGGGATTTTCTTATCTATATTGAACAATAAAGAATCATTCAAACAAAGACCTGATTGGCTTTCTATTTGATGTAATATGGTTAGTCCCAAAGCATGTACAAGCAGATGAGTATGTTGTTGAACATCATCTGAAACTATTAATCCATTTGACCCTTCTTCATCACTAAATGACATGTTTCTTTTCTCTTTGTGATTTAAACCAGTACCTACAACACATGATTTTGTGAAGAAAATTCTATGATTTCAAGCAGAAACAGACTTGTGGTTCAAAAATTATAGTTTGGTGGTTCTGACATTGCATGAGCAGTTTGTCCTTACATGATGAATGTCTCATTATTGATGAAAGGCCCTCATACACAGCCCAGGCAAGCTTTAACCTTTCCCAAACAACAAATTGAAAGAGTTTGCAGACGATATTTCAAAATGTGATGAAATCAAACAATATTCTTCGGAAAAAGCAGAAAACCTTGTGGGAAAAGGAAAAATTGCTCGTTACGAACAAATTCTCCTTTTTCCACAAGGTTTTCTAAAGTAGTCTGCAACAAAGTCGTCAAATGTCGTTACTGTTTGGGAAAGGGTTAACTAATACCCATATAGAACATAGTCCATCAAAAAGGTCTACCAGGAGACTTGCCCTTTTACTGAGACCTATCTAAATGTGACAAAGATGATAGCTCTGTGATAAAATGAGTATTTGCTCCCCAAAGTAAGCCAATTCTTATATTTCCACAAAGTTGTACTTTGAATTTAGATTGAAAAGCATATTCAGTATGCAAGTTTCATGCAAAATCCATAACAATGAGTTGAGAGAGCGGTATAGAGGCAATGCCTTAGTTCATATTAATATGATTACTAGTAAATCCAATGTTTTGGATGACAAATAATTTCGAATAAAAGTTTAAATCATCTAGAAGGATGGATATTATGATGTATTCAACATGTCCACAGAGTATTTACAATATTGTCTTATAGGTTGATATATACATTTCATAGCTCTTTATAATGCCATACCTGCATACTTGTGGAGGAGTCTGAGAGTAGATGGGAAACAATAAACATAGAATGTATACACTTGAATTGAGTTATTATATTCCGCCCACTGAATACGTGACAGCTATGGTATCAAATATTTCCGTACGATTCGGTAAAGTTTACGTTATGCCGGTAATTTCGGTAAATATCAGACAGTTGCGAGCGTTAGAATTTTGCTCCTAACTGGTGATCGTTTATAAATAACTGCATAACCAACTGAATTCGATTGATTTTGAAAATGTGACGCTCGAATGGGCTTTTATAAGGATGGACAACTTGCTTTAAGAGCTATTCGAAAAGTAGGTACTCTACACTACATTCTATCCCGTGATATCCTTCAGGTGTCTCATTCTAGTAGTTTATGAAAGAAGTTTGATCGTTATGCTTGCTGTTATAAGCAGAAACCCCATAAACAACAGGTATAGAATCGTGTGAATATACTTTAACACTAATACAACAAGTCAGGAACTTATGGCCTTTTCCAAAGTGTCTCCAACATATACCTTTCTGTACTTCAAGAAACTTAGTTATTGTTAAGTTTCAAAGTAAAGACTTATACAGCATTTACAGTAGAAATAGTTTACAAAACCACGTGTTTATGTGTCTGTATGCTAGCAGTAAAGGAGGCTAGCCTGTGAGTTACCAAACTCCCATGCTAGCCTCCTGGGACTTAGGTCAGGGCAAGAATTAAGAAAAAAGACAAAACCGGGTCGAAAATTTTCTAAGGTCGAATTTTTACGTAAAATTTTCTAAGTTTAAAATCTGAGTAAAAATGACTAAGTCCAACTACTAAGATCGATTGACGGAAGTAAACATAAGAGAACTGTGGTATATGACCATGGTACTCTCTAACCCTTAAAATAAAAAAAACGGAGACTTGACAAATATGAGAAGTTCTTTCTAAAGAACTGGCTGGCACTGAAAAGGGCCGTTTGGTGTTTCCCCATGGAACGGGATGGCTTTAAAGGTGTGAACACCCAACATTGGCTCCACACACCGGACATTTCTGTTGACGGCTGTAGGTTCTAAATATTTTTCTGTGGCCCCTCCACTCCACAGTCCGTCGATATTCCACTTTGACAATCCGAACATTGTCCTCCTGTGGCCTTTGGTGAATGATCGAGCACATTCCGGTCAACCCTCTCTGTAAGGTGTTGAGGTCCTCAGAGAGTTTCACTATTGTACTGCGCAAGTGGTCCATGGTAGCAGTGGGAATAAAATAATAGCGTGAACCTCAATTGACGTCGCTAATATACCGCCAAAGAGGATTGGAATAATGTCCAATGAAATTAGAGGGATAACGTCCAATGAAATTAATGGAACAATGAAGTAACGTCCAATGAGATTTGGTGTAAGTAACGTCCAATGGAGGTGTACGTTGGTTTGGGGAATTGGGACACTTATTGGCTGGATAACGGAAAAGGGGTTATTGAGAATCCTGGTACAGAAATTGTCATACTTAGTAATATAAGATTAAAGGGAGGGATAGACGTGACATATCTTGTATAAGGGTATAACAATGAAATACAAAATTATGTATTATATTGAACAGTGAACATTTAATTAACTTTGTAAGAACAGTAACATATGAACTATATACAAATAAAAGTTGATCAAATTACAGTGTTATAGATTTTGTGCACAAAGTTACATAATTCTGATAAAGCCATGTCTTTATAAACTGATCGTTTCTATGATGGTTGATTGTATAAAACGTTTTCTGCAGACATCTTGGTATGTTTGATCCCTGTGAAGCAGCGGCTAGAGCGAATATACAGTAAGCCCCACATGTTTGACCAAGTAAACTTTATGGAGTATGTTTATTGAAAGTCCATCTTGTTGTATGGTCCTCAATAAAGTTAAGTATTTCCTTCTCCATTGGTGGGAATCCGTACGAATCAAAGTAAAAGATATCGTTGTTTGCGTTGAATATCACGGCAACCCAATGTTCGCCTTCTTCAGTAGAAGGATCTGTATTAACGATATAAGCTTTGATATGGTACGGTTTTCGTTCTCGTAGTTTATCTTTTGAAACCACTTCAGCATTTAGATTTTTAATCCATACACCACGGTCCAATATATGTTGTATTTCATAGCCATACATGTTTGAATACGTTGTTCCTAGTTTTTCCACAATGTTGTACCTTTTCACGCCAATGATCCAACCACATATCGGTAAATCCGCAAGGTACATTTGTCTTTATACTCTGTCATAATGTGTAGGCTTCTACAATTTCACAATCGTTTAATTGTAGTTCTTGCAAGTCTGAATACCACTTCTCCATAACTTTGTAAGGGTTTAAGTTCATCATAGCTTCATGTATTAGCATGTTTGTTTGTTCGTAACGATCCATGAACAAGCACATAGGATGTTGTAGCTGACTAGGGTGATCTATCTGACATCCTGGGCACTGATTATGCACTTCCTCAATGATCAATGTTTGTAGCTCATCTACCATATGTTTGTCAAAGGATGTACAAATATCCAATCTTCGAATGTTTTGACTTTTAGATGGATATTTCACGTTCTCCGCTCGATCTCGTAAAAGTATAGCGTATTCATGTCCCAACATCTTGTCAATAATCTGTGATGATCTCTTTTAAACTGTTAATTTCGATCTGATTATCAAACTCCGCAAAGACAAGAACGTTGATGACTTGAGCAAGGGCTTGTGCAAACTGAAGTTCTATCCTTAGATTTCCAGTTCTTATAGGATGGAGATGTCCCCCTTCACTTCCTTGATCAGGTGTGAGATCATATCTCCAGATACAATAACCATTTGCGTAATCTTCTTTAGGAATGTCAAATGATTTATTAAGTCCTAACGCCGAAACTGTTTGGTACATCGACATGTATGATTTGAGAAATAAGTTGTGCTCAAAGTCAGGTTCAAATGGTCGATTGTGAATACTACGTCCATTACAAGAAACATCCAACCTCGAAAGGTTAATGTGCCCGAAACAAAATGGATTAGTATTGTAGGCACCATTAAAAGCAGCATTTATTACCATTGCAATAAAAATACGTTTTGGAAGTTGTCCTTGAAATAAATGATCTTCTACTTTTGACTGTAAACCCTTTCCAATGGTAAATGTTTTTACCTTTCACTCGTCGTAGTGGAATTTTCATGTGATTCTGGACAATTGCTTGATTAAGACCATTTGCAATAACTGGAAGTAACTCAACATTCCTAACATTAAGACTAACTTTCTCAAGTACCAATTTTGCAGCGGGTGCACCAATTGCCCCAGTTAGACAAAAGGTTTAAAGGAGCTCTGTTTTCTTAGACGAATTTCAATACCATTTGGTAAATATTTCTCTTGTTGAAATATATCAAGATATAGTCTACCGAGTAATTCACACGTTTTATTTTCTGATATTTGATTAAACCTTAATTTAAGCCCCGAATTAGCTCCATCAATGGCTTACGTGTTGAAATGCCCGGCAGTATCGTTTGCCCAAAGATCACCAGCATTTAAATGTGTTAATTTACTATCTTTGTTGTACGACAGAAGATTTTCAAAGTAGGCTCTGTATGGATAGGTGTCTAAATTACTGCTTATTAGTTTGTTGTTTAAGTACAGATCAATACTACTAAACATGCTATGCAAAAAAATATTAACTGGCGCAACGTTGTCATCGTCATGCAAATTAGTGTTATCGGATCTTGTTATTTTAAACCTTACATACAAGTATGACTGTGACAGGTTTGTCCAATACTCGGTTTGAGGTGGAATGTTGAATTCGATCGGGGCATAATTAGATAACGGTGCTACAGGAAAATGTTCAATCCACTGACTTTCTTGCATTGATGTCATTGTAGGTGGTACAGAAACCACTTTTAACTCAGATTTACTGCATTCGCATGATCCGTTTTGCATCATTTTTAATCAAATATATCTAAGGGTCTCTGATAATGTGTACGGTGTTTCTTTGAAACGATCTTTCTCCTTCGAGATGTAGATTGTAATTGAGATCGTTTTTGAGGTTTTCTTTTATTTATCTTTGGTTTTTGAAACAAAGTTTCACCAACAGATCTGGCAGTTTCTTTTGCACGCGACAATAAAACATTTTTTTTGCCACGTAAATGCCTTCTTTCTTTAATGCATGCAAACCTGTCTTTACAAGTGGTGTTACAGTTCTTAATGCAGCTTTGAATAAAGAACCTAAGCCATAAGCATATTGATGTTGCACACCTCGATAAACTGAAATCATGGTGTTTTTTTTCCTCAAAGTTTTTTTTGTGAAAAAGTTTTTTCTATGTTTTTTATTTTTTTCTAAAATATTTTTCTAAAATGTTTTTTATTTTTTCTAAAATGTTTTTTCTAAAATGTTTTTTATTTTTTCTAAAAAATTTTTTCTAAAACGTTTTTTATTTTTTTCCAAAATGTTTTTTATTTTTTCGAAATTATTTTTTGTGATTATTTGCTAAAAAGTTTTTTGTGAAAATTTTTTATTCGGTACTGAAAACTATTTTGATGAAAACGTTTTATTTTTTTTTCTTTGTTCCGTCGAAAATGTAACTCAACGATTGTCTTGCCAATTACAAACTGAACAGGAATACCTGCATCAACAGTTATTTGAATGTGAATTGAATCAAACTCTAATTTAGAAACTGGAATGTATTGAAATTTGATATTTCATGGTTAATGTGCTGACTACCATGCACATTTTCGTAGGCATTAGATGTTTTAAAAGGGGTTACACGAAGTATTGATGCTAGTGTGTCCCCAATAACATTATATTCTGCAACATCTGATTAAATGTATAAATGGTTATAGCCTGCATCTAAATTTGGACTGTATTTAAACATTTGCATAATGTTATGCCCTGGATATAATGTTTTTCCCATAAATTCTGGATCACCGCCCAATTACAAAAACAGAAAAGGGTGAAACTTTACACCTGTACGGCCTATATTATTGAATCCAAACTTAGGCCGCTTTAAAGCCTCAGCATAACCAATTTGAAATGTTATGTTTCTTGAAGCAAGTTCATCTCCTATACAGTTTTGTAACACCTCATTCATTACACCTAATACGTGTGCAGGACTATTGTAAGATCCAGGATCAAACTTAAAACGTATACCCCATTTACTTGGTTTTCCTGAGGTTTTGTTTTTCTCAATAACATACATTGACAGATCTTTTTTCTTTTCATCTTTTTCTATTAACTTATATAAATCTACATTAGCTGTAATGATGTGAAATTCAGCTTCGTGTTCAGATATATTCAAAAAATGTGAAGGAGTTATTAACTGAGCCAATCCAACTTCCCACCTTTCTTTATCAATATGAATTGTTTTTGGTAACTTAACTTTGTAACAACATTGTGAGTTGTCAGGATATATGTCTAAATAACTGTCACTTGGAAGAGTTAGAAAAAATGAACTCATGTTAGCCATCGGGGAAACCAAACTGCTTTTTTTGTTTATTAAACTTAAGTCCTGGGAATGCTAAAATATAACCAAATAAACTGCTTAGTAAAATCAACTACGATTCTCGATTGTCACTTTGAATACTTTAATGCACTATTGATGTTGCAATGATTGCATAAATTACAATAATTTGTGAAACAAAAGTAAACTGATTTTTAGGAACACGATTTCCGCAACATGTATATTGGGTAACTTTGCCACTATTAATACTTTCGGTACCAGACTCAATATTACACTGTGAATGCATGGCAGATGTAGTCTGTTTTTATATATCTTTTCTGTAAAGACTTCGTCAAGAGCTTCAAACAACATTTTATCTTTTTTAACAAAACGCTTTCCTTCACGTCTTGTACGTTTATCAAGCACTGATTCAATTTCATAGATTTCATTATCTTTTATAAGTTGTAATTCCTGACCATAAAATGTCCCCATAATCTGTTTATTATATTAAATCCTTTAATTTGTAAGTTATTGGTAATGTTTTATTTACATGGGTTATTTCAAATATTTCTTGTGTCCAGTTTGGTAAATAACCTTTATCAAACGTATGTTTTGTTTTATTAATCCGTACTTTATCTTTTACTCTAAACTTTGGTTTTAACTCTTTTTTCGTTAACTCTTTTTTCTTTGGAGAATACAATATCTCAGAAATCTTAGCTTCATTGGATAGTTTTACCGAGTCTGGAGAAGTTTGAATACTTCTGTGAAAAGTTGTATTGTAATAATTAACTAACTGCTTAAGTACATCGACATAGCGTCGTGTTTTGTTATGAGTAAAATATTTCCACATGCGATTTTTTAAAGTCCTTTGAAATTGTTTGACAATGCTTGCCTTTGTTTCTGGATTATCAGTTAAAAAAAACGAATCTGATTCTTTTTTGAAAAGTGTTGAAATTCTCTGTTCCTAAATTATAATCCTTTATCAGTTCGTAAAGACAATGGTTTCCGTTTTGACTTTTTCAAAATCGACTGAAATGCAATAGTTCAAGTTTTCTCCGTTTTATTCTGAAAAGGTACAACCCAAGCATATTTTGAAAATACATCAATGACACAAAGTAGATATCTGTTATTATTATTTTGTTTTGACATTTTCTGCATATCGGCTAAATCTGCTTGCCATTGATAATCAATACGTCCCGCAACAGTTTTACGCCTCTTAAATTTTCTACGAATGGGTTTATGCAACGTGTAGGTTGTTTCACCTTCCAACCATTCTTTAACGTCTTTATACTTTATCTTTTTCAAAGTTGCTTGTGCTTCTTGATACAAATATCTTGAGCTAGAAAATGCTATTGTACTTTTGGGGTCATAGTACAACTTGTTCAACAAAGAATTTAATTTACGATGTTGTCCTTTTAATAAGCCTCCCATCTTTGACGGTTTGCTACAACGTTTTGTTTCTTTATAGTTGATTTCCTAACAGTCGGTGGTGGGGTCATTAATTCTTGGGTATAATATTCTTTTAAACGTTCTTTTTCAAGGGGGTCTGAGTAAGGCGATGCTTTGTGTACTTGACCTAAAGATTTAAGTCGTTTAGATGTTTTCGGTGTACTTATTTTTGGAGTACTCATTTTGGGGTGCTAAAAGTTATTTCGTTTTCACTATTCGTGTGATCGTGTTTGTGCATCCATTGTGGAAGATTTGTTTCATTTAAAGCCTTTGAAAATGTTTCCATGACTTTCGGTTCAACACATTTTCTTTGTCGCAATGTATCATTTTAAAGATCTATTATATTTGATCCAGGAATTTGCGTTCCTTTATATGTTACAACCCCTTGTTTATTCAAAGATAAATTGTCGTTATCTTTCAACATATTTAAAAGCAATTCTGCTTTTCTTTGCATTGTTTTGGGTACACTTTGCAAAATACGATCTTGCATTGTATCAGATACTACTTTTTGCTTGTGGGTACTATCTGATGGTATATTATTTGCGGGCACTTTAACTTTTTCGAGTGAGTTTTGTAAGTTAAACAAAATTTCACTATACCTTTGAGCCTTTTCCGACTCCGATAATGCAGAGTTTTCCAAAATAGTATTAATTGTGTTTTGTTGTTGCGCAACATCTGTAACTTGTGGATTTGGTGGTAAACGTGGGTTATGCATTTGTTCCGCTTTAATTCTTTTTATCTCTTCTAATAATTGTACAGGAACAACAGCCATCTTTCTGACAGACATTTTTTTTTTACAAAGAGTTGATTGCACCATTTAGACCTCCGATTACAACTTTTGTTAATAAAGGCAATAATGGCCCTAAAAGAAGTGGCAGGGGTCCTCCTTTTTTATTTAAAATACGTGTCTTCTTTTGAATAGAGACTGATTTTGATGCTAAACTTCTAAGATGTTGTCGCTTTGAATGCAATTTCTTCTTTTGAGCTTCTGTCAAAGGAACATGTCATTTTAAAATGTTGTGGCAACATTCTGCTACACATTTTATGACTGGAGATTTCGCTTCCTTTATGAGTTTTTTTTTCTTATTTTTGGGGCAGATTGTAGCATAGCCATAACCATTGGACCATGTTTTTTATTAAGTGGCGTTTTCTTTACCATGTTGACTGTCTTAAACAAACTGATATCCATGATGTAAGGACATCCTTCTTTTATAAAATGTTTTATAAAATGTGTTATGAAAATGTGATTGCAATGCAGTAAGTGCAATTCGTGCAGGTTCCGATAAGTTCGGATTATTCAATGGTGAAAAACGGGCACAATTGGCCTTTGCACTTTCTGGAGATAAACGAACTGCAGTACACTCTGGACTCTTTGGTTTTTCTTTTGACTTTACATATTGTTTTGCTTCCTGTCTAAACTGGTTCAATTCTCTTTTTCCAACATTATATTCATGCTGAGATCTTGGCGATAACGACGTTGACCGAATGTCTTGAAAATGCAATTTACGAGGAGTCAAATATCGAATATATTTAGATCCAATATTGTGTAGTCTGTGTATCATTGCTTGTTTTTAAGAATTCATAGGAGATTTCGTGGGTGTTTTGGATTCAGATCTTCTTTGTGTAATAAAAGTTTCATCAACTTTGATTGTTTGTTTGTTTTCTTTTGGGGGTATTTTTCTTTCTTAACACCTCCTAAAAACCCTCCACCGCAAGGTTTTAAAATAATTTTGCGTTTTTCATCGTCATTTATCATGGGATCCGATAACTTTTTTACGTCGTCTTTATGTTTTAACAGGTAACTAGCGGTTTGTTTCGGTAATTTGATTTTACCATCTGTAATTTTCTTTGCCGCTAATGTAAACCGTTTCAACATTTCTTTAAACCCTAATTTTAACAACGCTTCTCTCGCATGTTTATTTGTTTCCTGACTTAAATTTTGCAATGCATGTAAAATCGATGATGAGGTATTTGGTAATGCCATCTCGGATTGTGTATCTCCTTAGACCGTATCATAAAAAATGACAATTGATTTTCATCTGCATACAGTTTTATACTGGTGAATAAATAATAGGTCCTTGATCATCATTTTGCGAATACCACCGATGAAAATATCTGTTCGAAGTCGTAATTCTCGTTTCGTTCTGGCATGAAAGTCAATGACAAGATATCCATGGTCTTTAGACGTTGTATCATTATAAGCTGGGATCAAATGTGGGGCTTGTATTTGATTTGCAAGTGTTTTAATTTGATTGTTATCTCTTTCATTTCTAAACACAATCATGTGTCGCGCATTCAAACTTATAGTTCGACTTGACTTTGATTGTTGAAACATGTTCTGAGTTATGTAAATAACACTTGCATTACGATGATGTCCTTTTCTTGTAAACCATAACTCGATTTTTTCTTCATCCTTGTCCCCGAGCATATCATCAAATACAATTAAATGTGAAATGCTGGGATCGCTAACAATTTCATTTTCATCCTCGGGAATACCGTCGATAAATTTTATGAAGTTGACTGATTCTTTCATTAAATTGTAAGCAGGTTGCAATTCTTTGTAACACCATACCACTTTTTCTGGTACAATATTGAATAAATCTTCACGATAGTCAATAAGACAAATTTTGTTTTCCCACATCCACTAGGTCCGCTTATGTAAATGTTACAGGGGTGTTGAAACAAAAGGGATTGGATATCAATTTCTTGGATTAACTTGTCTCTTCAAAGGATAAATGTAAAATGACGACAAATGCAACATTCAGTAAATTTTATCTTTTGAAAGTGTTTAAAAGTATTGAAAAGATAAAATTATTCAAAGCACAATTTTGTTGAAGTTTTATACAACGATATACATCGCGGTATTCAAACCTTTCAAAATCTTGTTTACGGCAGAAATATTTCATAATCGAGGTCTATAAATTGCAGCAAAAAATCACTGTTCTTCCCAGATCTAACTCCAAATCGTCGGGGTTGACAAGACGTTGACTGTGTACTTGATGACTCCTTGATGACTCATTGTTCTACCGCCAGTTTGCAATGCGGATGATGTCATTCGCTAAACAATTGCGCAATAAATGACGTCATTCAAACTGCAAACTGACGATAGAACAATGAGTCATCAAGTTCACAACTGGGGATCTTGTAACAAATACAAAACAGACAACAGTTTATCGATGAATATTTTCTTATTACTCATAACTAACATTATAATCATTTATATCAGTAAAACATGTTTTATCAATGACTTATTGACATACAATTTTAAAACAATGGGATAATATTATATACAAGCATTTTATACAAGCATTTTAAACAATTATTCAAAGATTATAAACACAGTGAAACACATTTTCTATTTTGTATTCACGTTCAATAATCGTTCTATTCAGTTCAAAATTTCCTATTTGATGTGGATACTGATGATCGAAGAAATAGAATCGGACTTGTCTTTCCATCTTATACAAGTTCTTTGTAAACAAATGTGAACACACTTCTTTTTCTGAAACATCTCGATCAAAAATGATATATCCTTACACAGATATGCATGGGGGTAACGAATCGTCACTTTCCACAGAACTTGTCGCATACCGTACATAAAAGTTAAACAACTCGGCTTTTTGTGAAAGCGTGTTGAGAAATTGTTCTGTTATAGTTTCATTTTCCAAGTAGGTTTGCAATTCCCATCTAGATGTATCTCGTCTTAGCATTCCCGGTTCAATGTAAAGTTGCGTTATAAGTTCAAATGCTGTACTTTTATTGAAACGTATATCCCTTATCAATAAATTGATGAAGTATTGAAATTATACATCTTCAAAGACTATCCTCCTTTTTTACATCCATTGTGGAATTGTTGTGTCCAAAATGCTATACTGGCGTATTGAATTTCTTTCTTCATCTTATCTTTTAAAAGATGCAGATGAACGAATTTTTTGTTAATCTGTTAACGTAATTCAAGTGGTAAAGGAAGCGTGTCTGTTCCTTCCATCTTTAATGATTGTTTAATGCTTTTTTTATTTTATGCTTTGCTTTTATATGTTTCCGCCTTAAGCTCTGATGTCCATAAGGAACAGTATCAACTTTATTGACAATGACTCTTTTTGTATATACAGATTTAAACGTTTTTGTCTGAACTTCACTTTTTACAGTTCTAACTTTATATCTTCTTATTCTACAGTCATATGTAACCTTGATTTCATTTGTGCGATCCATCATGCATTTTGTTAAAGTATCAAAATTGACAATTTGGCTAGTTTTGTAATCTAATGTTATACCCTTCACTTTACATTTGCTTTCAATAGACCCATCTTTTGTTTGCAATTGGTAGGCATAGTTTTTTGGTCCAAGCCCTCTAAACTTTGTGATTGTGTTGCTTGGCTCTTCATCAGTCCATTTTCCTAATCGACTATTGACAATGGGGGGATTCCATAGCGTTGGATCATGAATGTACATACAACTATCAGTATCAAAGTATAAAACCCCATCATCTAATTTTTCTAAAATACTGTATAACTCAAGTCTTGCATACGCTGTTACGTATGAACCAACTATAACATGTGCTGTACTGTGAGTTTGCACATGATCTAACTTATTTTCATAACTCACTTAAACAAATGGGCATTCATTGTCAAATATTTCAACATGCTTAATAAAGACTTTTGGATTGTTAATCAAATCAAAGTATTTTGCTGGATCTTTAATGTATTCAGTTTGAGTCATGATTTCACGTTGAGCCAGTTTTCCCCACAAACAATTGAGCATAATTTTGGCAAAAGATCGTTTACCAGGATTTTTTTAAACCAAGTTTACATCAAGTTCAAAACCTTCTGCATTATTGTAGTAAAGAATAAATTTTTCTTTGTCTGATTCTGACTGAATTAAAATATGCTATGTATATGTTTATTCATATACGCACGAGTACGAAATTACCAACATTCCTACCAACTACGAGATTAAGCATGTGGGAGTTTATGTTTGAGCGTTTACATCTTACAACCAGTTTAACCAGGATGTCCACCAGATTTTCAATTATCGACAATCGAATCCACAACGGTGGAAATCAAAACACAAAACAATCAGTCTGTACAAACTTTGGATTTAAGTGAAAAAATGGAAATAGTCGACAACGGCGACAAGATAAAATGTGAGGATCAACCGAAAGAGGAACCGAAAAAGGAATCGAAAGAACAAGCAAAATCAAACAAAAACTGTTTTTTTCTGTAAATCGATAAAGCATTAGAAAGGTGAAATGTGTTCTTTAATTGTTGAAAAAGAAAGTGCAAAAGCTCAAAAGCGAAAAGGACGTGTATGTTCTGGTATTCCTAAGAAAAAGAAAAAGTTAGAATTGTAAATATTTATAAAAATGTGATGAACTCTCAAGTTAATTTGTTCAAAGAAATGTTTTAAAAAATTTGTTGTATGTTTAACTGTTATCATATGTTTAAGAAAAATAAAAGTATGTAAACCAATTTAATTGTTTTTTATGATTTTTTGTTCAGGAAGTTTGACAATTTCAAGAAGAATCTTTCGAGAACATTGTGTAGCCCTTAAAAGGGCTTACCGTGGCATCCCCTATTGTTTTAGAAATAAGTTAGACCAGGGTATAGTTGTTGGAGTTTAGCCTTCCAAGAGACATTTTCAGTTGTAGGCATAAACTCCGAAAGGTCCGGGTATATGTTGCCCATCTTAACGATGGGTGCACGAGTATAAAACTCGTACCCTCGCCTTTCAAAGAAAGCACAAAGAGCTTTCCGTCGTTGTCTCTTCTCTTCCTCCACCAACTCCTCCTCCTCACGGATCCCGTCATCGTTGGATCTTTGCTTTGACTTGCAAAACAGGCGGCGGAGAAACTTCACAAAAGACTTCATTTTCGGAAATATGATTTAGAACAATAAAATCATACCTTTTGATACAGTTGTGTTGACCTACTAACCTACTGACCTAGCAGTTAACTTAAACATGTTCGTTGACCTACTGACCTACTTCTTAAATATTTAAGATACTTATTAAATATTTAAGAAAGCAACCAATCAGAATGATAATATTTAAACATTACGGTATGCGGGGGTTTTGAAAAAGTTATCTTCAGTTTTATTATTCTAGGACATTTTTTTTTATTATCACAAGTTATGATGTTATATTTAAAACAAATAAAAAAATCTTTTCAGAGGATTGGGGTTGAGAAATGTCGGGTCAGATTCAAGCATGTGCATATTTTATAAGGAAACATTTCTTTGTCATCATAAGATGCTCATATGGTGATACAATTTGACAATTTGAAAAGGAAATCTTTTCGTGAGATATGGTTGGCCCTAAAAAGGGCCGTTTGGGTGGAGACTGTATTATGAAAACAGCCTCCAATCTTCCCGCAAGCCGGACACTTGCTCGCACTTCTGCGTTCAAGTCGCTTTCAATCTGGCGGGAACAGGTCTGCTCGCAGGTAGAACGGCGGTTCATCGTCATCGTCCCAACATTCCTCGCTTTGGGCTGTGGTGGTGGCGGTGTGGTGGTGGTGGCGGTGGTGGTGGCGGTGTCAATTACCTCCTCAGTTGTTCAAGTTGGTCAGAGAACAACTTGACTTGGTTAATTAAATCAATAACTTGACGCCTTACTGATTCCATATTGCTATGAAGTAGTAACTGTTTTCAGATTCGCAAGCTTTTTATACCGACGCATTCCGATATTTGAATATTTAACCAATCACGTCTTTAAAACTAACATACACTTCTATTGGACGTTACCTCATTATTTCATTAATTTCATTGGACGTTATTCCTCTAATTTCATTGGACATTATTTCAATCCTATTTGGCGGTATAAAAGCGACGTCATTTCATGTAACCGTTATCATTTCAACTTTGTAGCTGAACGGAACAACAATGGAAATCGACTTTGACGATTTACTTGATGAGGCGTTCAACTCTCATGACAACCAGATACCATCTGTTATGATGTCAGACACCATCGGACCTGAGAGTTACCATACACAGCAATACCATTACCAGCCTAATAATTCAACACAGACACCTATGATACCATCGGGGCACGATTCGTTACTGCATACCATTTTGAATGAAGTTCGACATCTGAAGTCGCAGCAGGACAGCGTGATGAACAGCATTCTGAGCGAATTACAGACATTTAACTTTCACCTTACGAAGTTACAATGTCTGGATACAAGTATTCAACAACTCAACCATACCATCGACAAGCTACAGAAGTCAAGCCAGATGGAAATGGAAATTACATCGGCACCAGTAGAGTTACCGATTGAAATTGATTTGGACAAAACAAGTCTCCATAAACTAGTGGATGCATTAGCAAATGCTGTTAAACAGACGCAGACACCATCCTCGAAGCAATCAACATCGAGAAAGCGAAAAAACACAGTTCCGGCAGAATCGACCAAAAAGCAGAAAGCAGTTGACAAACAACAAATATCCGTTGCCACAGGCCAAGGAAAACACGAAAAAAACATCATCAACTTTAAGATACCGCGCATAATGAAGAAAAAGAACTAACAACCGACAACAGCTTTGTTCCATTGGGAACACACCAAACGGCCCTTTTCAGGGCCAACCAGTTAGTTCTTTTGAAAGAACTTTTCATATTTGTCAAGTCTCCGTTTTTTTATTTTGAGGGTTAGAGAGTACCATGGTCATATACCACAGTTCTCTTATGTTTACTTCCGTCCATCGATCTCAGGAGTTGGACTTAGTCATTTTACCTCAAAATTCGAACTTAGAAAATTTTCGACCCGGTTTTGACATTTTTTCTTAATTCTTGCCCTGACCCAAGAACTTTTTTAAAACAATTTTGTCAACTTTTTACCCAGGAACCTACGGACTTAGTTTGGTAAGTGTTTGGTAACTCCCAGGCTAGCCTCCTTTACTACTTATGCTGAGAGTCATGTTTATGTTGAGATGATTAAGCTTTAATAGCCTTTCTTTGGGTTCTCATAGATGACATTAACAACATTAATAACAGAGAAAGCATTAATGTTTGCTCTTTCAGATGCTGACAGCAATGTTTATTGATGAATGGAATGCATCGATTATACTTCGTGTAGATGATATTCGCCTGTCTTTTGAGCTGTTTGGGCACAAACAGACATTGCTTTTACATGACTTTGTGGATTTCGAAACAAACGTCTATATGTCAGTTGGCGGTAGGTTTTATATCAAATTAAACGTCTATATGCCCGTTTTAAAAAAGACTGGTACGATGTTCTACAAAGCAGGGACTTAAACGGTTTCTTCATTTGTCTGAGCATAGTTGGGTTGAATTTTAGTTAGATTCTATATCTTATCTGTTTTCCTCCTTGCAAGATATCCTCATCTTTCCTGGTGTGTTCCCTTTGATAAAAACGCCGGAATGCTCCTGCTGGTCTATGATATAACGTTTAAATGTTTAGATGGTTTCATTAAGACGAGTATTTACGAAATGTTTATCAGTTGTTTAAGTCAAGCATCCATAGAATATAGTGAGTAAAACTTAGAATATAAGGATCACTGGTCCAAAACCCAGGGATTGCTTATACTCCATCCGAAGGCAATGCGGAATCATCTTCCCTCGCTCAACATTAAACGTTTGTTTTCAAGTGGGTAAGATGTCCACAGTTTTGAAAAATCTTTTTTGCTAAACCATTGGTGAACGTTGATAAGGGCACTGACTGCTTCGATATTATGACTGAACAACTATTTTTTCATTTGATGTCCAAATGTGATGTTTGAAAACCATATTCTAATAATTGGTATCCTAAATTAGCCTTTTCTTGTGCTTACTATCGGTGAAGCAATTCTAGGAAGTCAGACTATGATTGTCAAGTTTAACAATAAAGGGGGCCTGACCCCAACATTAGCATCGTGGAATATACCAAAACTGGCTTGAACAAAACTTCAGTATATTCTTTCATTTCAAGGCACTCTCGGTATTTTGGATATCATTGTAATTGAAATCGGAACCAATTTTAAATAAAGGAGGTAATGGTTTGGATCGGATGAACGTTATAATGTAATTTGGATTAATGTTAAAAGGTCTTTCAAGATATTAATGTTGCTTCAACAGAAATTGATACCTTACACAGACAAATGTTATAACTGTTTAAAACCACTTGCCGATTTCTCTTTGCAGGAGAGAATTCTCGTGAAATGTGTGGAGAACAATCCAATCCGCCTGGATATTTCATGTCAACAATAGTCCGAGTTAATCCCTTCCTTAATGTCCCTATTCTAAAAGATTGGGTCATAGAAAATCCACATACATTGTATGTTTATATTAGGACAGATCAAGCAATTGAAGTAACAGGTGATCTTGAAATAGATATCAAAGAAGATATCTTTCAAATCAATTCACGAAGTAAACACTTCAAACGGTTTCTTGGAACTATTCCAGTTAACATTCAGAATGTTCTAGATAATTCATCAAATGTCTTTATCAATGAACTTAAAGATCTAACTGATGGATTAGAAAAGCTGACACACGATGGGCACAAATCTGAAATTGATTTTAATGTACTTATTGACATTGTAACAAAAGCTTGGAAGATATACAGAGAGATAGAAAACACTATGGATAATTTCTTTGGTAAGGTAGACTTTCTTGTTGATGTTACAAAGGACAATTTCACGACATTGCTTGAGCTCGAAAAAGAAAGTCTGAAATACAGCACAAACTCTGCTGTTGAGAAGCTTCGTACCGAGGTATTGCTGGAGGAAAAAGAGTATGCTGATTTCCGTTTGAAGTATACCACTTCCGTCGTGATATTTGGCTTCAAATTCGTTGGTCTAGATATTGAATTTGTGTCTTCTTCGAGTGGTATTGGAGATTGTTCGCGATTTACAAAAGTTTACAAACTTCTAGAAGGACAAAGAACTGCAAGGTTTTTAGGAACGTATTCAGAAGATGTAGACTTTGGTTATTTCCTAACGGCAGACAAAGGTATGGGAGTTGGTGGAGCATTTGGTATAGATAACAAAAAAGCTATACTACAGGTAAACGCTTATATCAATATGCTTGGAATTAAGATAACAAGGGACATATTCATCAACGAGAAAGGACTTTATGTGTTCGTGGAAGGTAATGTTTGGAACATTTTTCTGGCTCAGATCGACGTATCAGCTGAACAAGGGGAGGATTGGTATAGAGTAGTTTTTAAACTAGAGGGACGATTTGTTGCCAAAGCAAGAAAACGACGACAGGTACAAACAGATTCCTCATCGTTCCAAGACAGCTATTTGGATGCATTGGAGAGGGTACTGACACTTATTTCAGATGAAGCCGACACTCGAATCACAAAGGCACAAGAATCTTTGGACGCCGCGAAGAAAGGACTATCAAAAGCACAAGCATGGCTTAATGACAAGAAAGGTGAACTCCAGGAAGCCCATGGGGTATTTGATGGTGCTGTGGCAGATCTTGAACATGCAAATCAAAATCTTGAACGTGCTAAAAGACCATTTGAAAAAGCTCTTGAAAAACTGAAAAATGCAGAACGAGAAGTTGAAAATTTATGTAAGATACGATCGTGTAGAAAGATATGCGTTCCAGGAATAAAATGTAAAACATGTGGTAGAGGATGGCTATCTCACCCATGTTGTGGATGGACAAGTTGCATGATAAGTGTCCCGGACCCAAGTTGCCTTGTTAAAAATGAGTTCTGCAGAAGAGTCAGAGCCATTGCTTATAGGGTTTTAGAAGGAGCTAGAATATTTGTTAAGGCACCATTAGTTGCGTTTGATATTGCAAAACAAGCCATTTCCTTGACACAATATGCGGTAGACAAGGCCAGGGTAGTCGTTGATTTAGCCGCAGGTGTATTTGATCTTGCAAAACTTGGACTCGAGGGAGCAAAGGTTATCTTAGAGGTGGCTAAAGGATCGTTAGAAGCGGTTAAGATAGTTTTGGGGGCAGCCATTAAAGTCCTTGAGTTTGTAATTGAGTACGGAGTAAGAAACATAATAGATGCAAGGAACTGTCGGTTTAGCGTGGAACTTTCAACATCGGATCTTCCGGTATTTGATGTATCATGTGATGTGAATGCGTTCAAACTAGGATGGACACCGATTCGTATGCGCATTAACTTTAAAAATGCTCTCCAAACGATTTGGCAGGCTGCAAAGGCTACCATCGAATCAATAATGAAACAGTTTCGGGGAATTCTCAACAAACGAAGTATTGCAGATATATCGTATAAGGCAACATCACACATGCATGTTCTCATAAGACATCTCAGAGAAACCGGAACAGACGGTTTTAATGCAACTAACATGGACAATCTTTTAAACCAAACGATTGATATTTTATCAGAAATGGATGGATTCGATTCTGAAACTTCAAACGATTACGATAATCGAGTTTTGCTGTTCAAACAGAAATGTGGACGAATAAACAACATCTTAATTTTCTACAATAGCACATTTGAGGTTTTAAATGATATCATAAACGAATCGGTTTCGAATCTCCTACAATTTGATTATGCTAAAAATCTCATTACTGAATTTGAAGTTTCAAACATGGCTGAAAACATGACACTTGAAGACGCAGGAATCAGTGAAGAATATGCCATGAGTGATTATAACATAACGAAAGAAGAACTTACCCAAGCATTTAAAGATGTTAAGAATTCTTCTATGATTAATTCATTGATGGTAGATATTGCTAATTCGGCAAATTTTACAAGAAGTATCATTGATTCGGAAATGAAATCTGTAGAGTCTTTGAAAGTCCTAAGTCAATGGATTCTGGCGATGGAGAACGTGACTAAAGACTATTTTGACGAAACCGAGTGTGTGGATTTCCGGGATTGTGTCTTCCATTCGGTATCTATTCTGTACGATCTGTACGAAGCCGAAAATCTTCCAAACATCGACCAAACACGACGTCTTATTTCAGACATCGAAGATAACATTCTCGATCTGTTTCAAAACACATCAGAGAACGTCAGAGATATTTACAACACTTCCTTTAAATTATCCGAGAACATCAAGACATTGGATGCAATAAATCTGTTCTGTTCGGAAGCTCCGTCTTTTCTCAGTAATTTGAACAACGTGACTGCAGTTCATGGCGGGATGGCTCGGCTGAGATGTCACGTGACGGCCAATCCAGAGCCTACCTATTGGTGGTACAAAGACACAGAGATGCTGGAGGTCGAGGTTGGAGAGACGCTTGTTATTGTAAACGTTTCCAAGTCTGATGAAGGTGTCTACAAATGTATGGCGGGGAACATCGTGGCAAATGTATCATCCAACGATGCACACTTATTGGTGAAAAGTGAGTTTTCTGAAAAATGAATTAATCGTTTCCGTCAAAAACATCACTACAAACTTGGTTTTAACAGTTGAAATCGCGAAAAATGAAAGATTTCTCTTAACGAGAAAATGTTCCGTATTTGATAAGCAATCATGCTTGAATGTATCGTTCGCTCTTAATTATTGAAATTCGATCTAATCTCAATGAAATCAATCGTAATGTAAAATGATGTTGCTCAAACGTATCTAACACATTAAAGAAGCAGGTTTTCTTGCAATAACATACATTTATGATTTGCAATTAATACATGTTTGAATATATTTTCATGAATATACGATACGAGTGAACCAGCAATCTTGAAAGAAAGCAAATGTATCTTTAAGCACATTTATAAGAAGAAACACAAATATAGAAAATAATAATGGTAATAATAGTTTCAGGGGAAGAAATGAAAGGAACAGATGAAGCTAAAAGCAAGTCAGGTAAGTTTTATGCACAACTTTTCATACCACAAATCAATTATTCACAAAGCAATTAACTATTTCTACGCCATTGATTTAAAAATGAATTCGGCTATATTATCATGATGTATGTAAATGTGTAAGTAGATGACTATTCCAGGGTAGTGCATGCTATTTATTCCACTTTCTTTCAAGTTGAAGAGGAACTTCTGAGGAAACAATTGTTACAAATATTTGTAAAAAAGTTTCCACACCATCTGTCACAGGTACGTTCATATAAGAACCGGGGGCCCGTTTTACTAAACAGTTTACGCTTAAGATTTGCGTAAGTCTAAAACAACAATTCCTCTTATTTCAATATTGGACGAAGCAATATTGCAAAGTGACACATCATTGGAATCGTCTCTCCGAGACGCTTCCAATGAAGTGCCACATTGCAACATTGTACTTTCATTGAAGATACTATCCATGTTTATCAATTATGACTTACGCACATATTTTCCGAAACTTGTTTAGTAAAACGGGCCCCGGAAATCTTATTGAAATATTGTCTTTCACAGGAACAAATGGTTACCATCGCAGCTAATACACTTAATAAGATAGATAATATATACGGTGTACCCTTTCCCCGAAGGTTTATGCAAACATTGGTCGCTAGATGTTCGTTTAACAAATTGCATTACACCATAGCGATATCCTAGAAGTTCGTGGTTCTTAATCGGACATGGAGCAATGTAAAATAATGCAGAAAGATTAGCATCTTTTCAATATCTTGTAGAAAGGAACTAATATATCTATTAGACCTTTCGAATAACGAGTGTTTTTGAAATTGTGGTAAACAAGGATTTCCTTTTTTCTAGTCTGTTATAATATAATTGTTAAATTCTTCTGTGCCATGCATCGCATAACAACATATTCTTGTTGTTCTTAAGTGGATAAAGATGCAAGAAATCTATTAATTTTGAAATTCTTGGAATATCGCTACAATTTTACTCCGGAGACAGATTTCACCCAGATCAAATCAACCTTTCTATATTATTAGCAGAAAAACTGAACTGTTGGTACCAGTGCTTCAAAAACACATTACCTTCGACAAACTGCAATGTGTCAGTTTCGACTCCGAGTTGGAGAGAAGTGGTTCCGAGTGTAATACGTCGACGTTAAAATAAGTTGTCACTTTTGATTGTTTTGGATGCCTATGTTCATGATGGAAAGAAGTCATCTGCATTAATTATGCGTTAATCGATTTGCTATAAATTGCAAACTTTTAAAATAATTGGTAGAACATGGCTTAAAACTCAAATTCCATGAAATCCCTTTACTTCCCTAGTTTAGTAAATGAATAGCAAGTAGAGATTGCTGTGCTTATTATTTCACCGGCGACGTGTCATGGAGAAAGATACGTATACATTTTCATTGTGTTATGTATATACACATGGTTGTTTTGTTGGTACCTCTTTCGTTCCTTGATAACTGTACACTGAAAACAAATCTTTATCTTATATGAGATGAAATAATGTATTTCACAACAGGAAAGCCTCATATATTATACATTTATCATTATTGTGGTCATTGTGACGCATAGAAATATATAACCAAACCTTGAAATGCATATTGATAATAAGTTGCTCTATATAGGTACATGTATATGTGTGTATGTTCACGTTTTTGGGTTTGAGTGTATGTGTGTCTGTATGCACATGCATAACCATGAATAAACATCTGTCTGTAAGTGTGCATATATGCATAAATGCATTTGAATAATGCTAATCAGATGACACAATCAAGGACTGGCACTTTCTTCTCGTAAGGACAGTAAAGTTAACACTTTCTTAGCAAACAACGGCTAAGAAGTATGTTATATTATCTTACTATTGACCTGTTTTTGTGATTTAAAATGATATATGCCTGTACTTGTGGGCCTGTAGCCTTTGTACCATAATAAGATATCTACATATATGACTCATACATACACCTTGTTTCCAACACATCGTTTTGATCTCGGTTATATGTATTTCATTTCTGCTGCTTTTAAGGCAATTATTCTAATAATTTCTTTATTAATACACTGGCATTTTAATTGAATTGTATGTATTGCATTCACTCCCATTTCCTTACAAATGACTATCTGTTATCATTACAGACTTGTGGGTCATTCTAGGTGTTACGTTTTCTGTTGTTGGTGGTGTTGGTATCATCATGATCGTCGTAATATATGTCGTCTTCAGACGGATGAAATCTGGCAAGATGTAAGTATCGATACCCCGGCTTGAATCCATTACCTTCTTCGAGATATCAACGGAATGCAACAGAAATGATTAACAATAATTCTAAAAAAAGAAGACTTTTGTATGTGAACTGACGAGAAAATAAATTAAATCAAGGGAACATTTTTTTCAACATGTACGCTCCTTTTAATTCCACTGGTTCTTTTATACAAGTATGTATGAGATAAGAGTCAGTGCTAATCAATTTCATAAAAGTCATGGGATCTAGCCTTTCTATACTAAAGAATGCTTTTCCTGAGCTTAACTTCTTATTGAATATAAATAAGATAGATCATGTTCCGTCTCATTCACTTTACGGAATGGAACATAACACACCACCCCATGCCGCATATTCTAGGGCCTTATGCAATTGCCGTAATCGATCCGAACAAATATTTCTAAATAATTTTATTTGATTTGATAACGCATTTATAAGAATGATCCGTTGATGTTTTTATTAGCCGTTGTTTGTATGAAATGCCACACTCTTTACGGGCTAATGGAATCAAAACAAATGTGTTTTATTTTTACTTCTGGCAGGAATAGAGTAAAAGGAGAAGCACAGGAGGGGCTGGCTGATTGTAACAAAAGACCTACTAGGACGACGTACAATAACTGTGTTTATGAGTAAATAGACGTGGGGGAATAACAACAACAGCTCAAACTTGACATGGAGTCAAGAAGGCATATAAAAGAGCAAATGGAATAGAAAACCCGTTCTGCTAAAGAGCATGTTTGACAATAATGTATAATATAAAACTGAAGTGTAAACCGACTTGATTTTGTGGCTATATCGTTTACTTTGTCATATCATTTCGACAGCAAACCGTCCCTTCTAGAACTAAGAAAATACAAATATTATTTTATTTTCGGTATTATTCTTTCTCACAAAACAGTCACAGCTTTGGCCAGACATGGATTTAAGTGATTGTCTTTCTAATTTATTTGCACATTAATCTTTGGATTGTGGCATCTATAATATGGTTATCGATATCGTATCGATTCTCATCAGTCGGTACATATTGGTTATATTTTGGGGCCTCCGTGGCCTAGTGGTTAGAGTACAGAACTTGAAATCACATGGCCCCTCTCCGCGTGGGTTCAAATCCTGAGAGGGATATGGATTTTCATGAGAGGCAGTCTCCCGACTGACTTACGGAATGCCGATGGTTCTACCCGCCTTGACCAGCCCTTATGGGTAGTTGAGTATGGGGTCTTCCTCCATCATTAATAGTCGGGCATCGCTACATAACTGAAATAATGTTGATGTGATGTAAAACCCATATATATAAAAAAAAAATTGGTTACATTTTACTATAAACCTTACCGAACATAGCCATGATATAGTACATGTCAGCTTTAAATCAACTGTCAAAAGTAGAAATCTCATAAACTTGATAAGGGCCATCATTTATTTAAGGAATGTCGTTGATTTCAACCAACAACAAACCAGTATGATATTTCATTCTGTCTACCTTTTAGTTTGTCCACAAAACAAGGATCTAGCTTGATTTTTAAAATAAAATGTTTCACGATTTTCTAGTATTTAGGTTCGAATGTGTTAATGTCAAAATATAACGATTCAGCAATCAAATGAAAGATAGTTTTATCTAGTTAATATTCAAGCCATCATAATTAGGAATTCAAAGTTAAAGTTAAAAACATTCTATTTGCGAAAAACATTTGTTGTTTTTATAGCCATACTTGGGAAGTAACGCAATACAAGTTGTGTATTCAAACCATAGGTTAATGTGTGTCTGTCTTAATTAGGTACAAACTATTAAGATTTTCATATGCAAGTGAAGACGTTCATCCCATGAGCTGGAGTTTGACCGTGGAATATATTCAAGAACTCTTTAATAAAATAAATTCGTACAAGTAACTTATTTAGAACGAATATCGTTTCCTTGTCCAGCCTAAACGTATCTTACCCATATCACTATACTTGGCTATCTATTCCCATTTTTTTAAATGTAGTCTTAAGTCAGTGTTGTGATCCAAAGATAAAACGTGTGCTAAATCAAATTTCGTTCGTCTTCCGTTTGATTTGACATACACAGACACGGATTCCTTTTATTCTGCGTTTTATGCTGTAATCATATTTTTTTCAATTTTATATTTTTGTATTATATGCTTTGTACTAATCATAACAGTTACATTTACAATAAACAAAGGCTGTTTTGCTCAATGATAATTGTTTTCGTATGTAGAATTTGTAAAAAAAGGGCTATCTTGGAACAGAAGTCCTCAGAGACGGCAACATCAAAATTAATTCATCTTTATAACGAGATAGATGCAATGGCCTTGATATCACGTCTAATGATGATTTCAAATTTTAGCATTACAAAAAAAGAATGTCTCTTTCATGAAAAGGCAATACATCTTCGTAGACTAAATGTTGAAATTTTGACAGTACAAGTACAACCTAGTAATTCGTTACATTGTTTATCGAAAATAAAAGTGATGTCTAAAAACTTATATTGAAAACGTTGTTTGTAAATATAAACTAACATTGCTCATATTATTTTATTACTGATGCTTTCAGTGAAATACATATGTTTTTGAATCATGGAAGAATTTAGCAATGAAGAGAATTATTTAAATGAAAAGAAAACTACTATTTTATCTGTCAATCTAAAGTTTATCTCACTTTTTGGATATTGTACATCTGTTTGGAGATATACTTTAATATAAGAATAAACATGTATCACTGCAAAAGAAAAAAATGTTCAGTCGTTTGTAGATTTCAACTTCTAAGATCTGATCCTGATATTCTTTATCTTTGCCCACATTTCAAATTCGTACTTTTGCGAAAATGTTAAATGCAATTCAAGTTGTCGTTTGTTTTAATTTTCGTGTGATTTACCACCGAAATCTAATTCTAAGAAGGTTCATTTTAAAGCGCACATTCAATGATTCTTTTTTCCTTATTCGAGCAATTTGTTAAAGCAGAATAAACCAGGCACATAATTGGCCAGACCTTTTAACCCTTTCCCAAACAATAATGACATTTGACCACGTTGTTGCAGACGACTTAAGAAAACATTGTGGGAAAAGGAGAAATTGCTCTTAACGAGCAATTTCTCCTTTTCCCAGAATGTATTCTGCCCTATCAGAAGACCATTTTCCAATTTCATCACAATGTGAAATGTCGTCTGCAAATCCTTTCAAATTGGGACGGTCCAGAATTTGTTGTTTGGAAAAGGGTTAAACAATTAAGAAGCGCTACCCAGTCAAGTCAATACAAAACGATTCATTACATCGAAGTAACGTCATGATTAACTGCTGGAAACCGTCTGATTAACCCTTTACCAAACAGCAAATTTTCAACTGTCCCAAATTGAAAGAGTTTGCAGACGACATTTCAAAATGTGATGAAATTGAAAAATAATCTTCTGATAGGGCAAAATACTATTTGGGAAAAGGAGAAATTGCTCGTCATGGGCAATTTCTCCTTTTCCCACAATGTTTTCCTGAGACGTCTGCAACAAACTGGTAAAATGTCGTCATTGTTTGGAAATGGGTTAAGGTATTTGGTCTTGTGAATCTAGCAGGCATGAATGTCATTGTGAAATCGGAGAATTGCATTATAGAGTTATCTTAAACATATATTCAATATCTTATGCATACCTTTAATTTGCTTTACCCACATATAATTGTGTATTCGTGTGAAATGTGCATTTTTAATAAATAAAAATAACCAAATAGGTGTCTGTTATCATTGTTAAGCCAAATAATATATTGGGTTTTAAGATACTCCTCCGAACGACCACCAGTACTTTACCTTTATATCCCTGGGTTTAACTAGTCCGAATGATCCAGACGTAGATATTTAATTCTACGCACAGTTACAGCTTGGATCATTCCAGTTAGGGTTTAACGCGTACAATCCAAGGCCTGAATACGACAATGTTAAAGAGATTTTCTCTGGAAATTTGAACGAATTGATTAATTTAGTCTTTAACATCACATCAACAGTTTATCGGTTGTCGCATTATTATAGAGAGCATGCGGGTGTACTCGTATAAGTAGGTGAAGTGCACACGCATGTTCTCTATAACAATATATACATAGTAAATACATGAATAAAGCAGCCGACCAAGCGCGCCTATAAGACACTAGGATAAAAGACCTTTGATAAGTCTGTAATGAATAGAATATTAACATGGAAGTCTGAATAACGCCATATTTGCTTGGATTGCTGCAAATAACCATGATAAAGCCTGTAGCTGTATAGGTAATTAATGTTCTTATAAGGGCATAAGGGCTAGTGACCGGCAAGCAAATTATAAAAAATCGTTTTACTACTTTACAAAGGTATAGATATTTTATATAAAGCATGAAAAAGATATCAAGTTGGAGAACGACACAAACGTTTTAGAGACATTTGAGGAAGGATCGTGTATATTGGAATAGCAAGTTTTATCAAAATGATCCGACACCTCCTTATTAAAACAAACTGAAAGCGGATTAATTTCTCAAACGTGACTGCTTGTTATCGTTTGTACTAGAGTTACGGTTTCAACTATTTTGCATCGATTGTGACAAAAGCTTGATGCTTACTAAATCAACCCTCGGTGACTGCCTGGATACGAAACCAGTACTCGCGCGAACTTGTGGGGTAGTAGGCACGACGAACTTCACCTCGCCTGACGGGGATCGAACCCGGTATCCTCGGTACCGACGCTCTTTCACTGCACCAGTCTCCTACTGGAGCTATGACGTTTCTTGAAAACAGACACATAAACTTGCACCTCTGAGTGAATAGTTTAAACTTACTAATTTTACATCGTTTTACAAAGCAATTTCTTTACACTTAGATCCATCAATCATGCTTATGTTTCCTGGATACATATCCAACACTATCGCCGTGTTGTGCGTTAGTAGCCCCCCCCCCACCCCCCCTGTATTTTCACCCCGCCGGTAAAGAGGATCAAACACGGAACCCTTGGTACCAGTGGCCGACAGTTATTGGCCGTCATTGCTAAGTTTAAGCTCTTCAGTCAATATAAAGACAGAATGTGATTCCGATACAAAGGACAAGTTCATAGTTCAAATTTAGTTGTTGTGAAACATGCTTCATTGTCAAAATGGCAGGTATTTGTTGGACTTCTCTGGTTACATCTCGTTTGACAACGGAGCGAGTTCCACTTTGCGCCATTTCATTCATCGACATTCAGCTATGGAACTTGCTCTGTAGCATTCTAACATTGGCATATGCCGATCTGAACAATCATCGATAGCTGTAAGTAGGTGAACATGAAGAATTAAAACATTTGATTGTTAGGAGATGTTGGCACCACAAAACACGTGTCAGCAATACCTTATCTAAGTGTGTTACATATCGGATAAATGGTTTTGCAAATGTGGGTCATATGATTATGTATAAAACGCTGGTCCTACAATGTATTATCAGTATGAATTTGCTTTTGGAAATTAAATGTATCCTTTTGTGAAAAGATGATATGAACAAAGAATTTCTATATTTATTTTTTATCATATACTATAATGCTACAATAGATGGATTCCAATCAACACTCTTCGATATCAATAACAATTTGACACGATAATATTTAATGTGACGAAGTTAAGCATTCAACAACTCGCTACGATTTATCTCTTCCAATCAATGTAAATTGCATCTGTCATTACGAAATGTCGACAGCGAATGTCGCACGGGCCCTGTAGAAGTCTTTCAGCTTCTGCTTGGCTGCACCAGTAATCGTTTGTCCATGGCAGTCGCCGGTCTTTGGGACAAATAAGGCGTTTAGAGCGTACCAGTACGGATCTAATGTGTCAGGGACATCTGAAAGAGCAAGATTAGACAACTCCATGATGCGTGGCAGTATCCTACGCAGTGATTTCTCTTTTCATTTGGATAAGAAGCTCTCTGCTTTCACAGAAAAATCTGATTGCCAAAAAGGCCTGTTCAACCCTGGTAAAACTCTCATTCTGTAAGTTAAAATGGAAAGTATGAAATAACTGTTCAAGTCGGGTTGAGTTATTGGCATTCTGTAAGCCAAACAGGAAAATATTAAATAACTCTCCATACCTTTTTCCAAATAATTAAAAATGCTCATCATGATTGATCTCCTTGTGTCGGTGTTTACTAAATCGTCACACGTTAACAGCTTGTATGAGTACTCATCAAAACTACGAGCAATGTCATTCTCGATTAGATAGTCGTATAGTCCAGCCTGTGAATATAAATAAATACTTCCTGTTTTTATCACAAAAAGATACAGACTCTTACTATGTCGTAACTTTCCCATTTTATGAGACTTGGTCAGGGATCTTGCACTATTATGACCCTGAACACATGTGTTAAGTTTTAATTAATTCCATACATTAGTTCATGAGATACAAACTTGCCATGTAAAAACTTAACCAAGGTGTGACGTCGACATCGACGCTGACGCCCGATTAATAGTATAGCCCTCATTAATCTTCGAATAATTGCGCTAAAATAATAAATGTTGTAAATCTTATATTTGTCGATCCTGGAAATATGCAAGGGCCTCCGTGACCTAGTGGTTAGAGTACAGCATTTGAAATCGCATATCCCCACTCCGCTCTGCTTCATAGCCCAGTTAGTCTCCCGACTGACTTATGGCATGCTGATGGTTCTACCCGCATTGACAGGTAAGTATAGGGTGTTCCGACAACATTAGGATTCGGGCATCGCAACTTAACTGAACTACTGTTGACGCGAGATTAAATAAAGGATATGTGCGTCTTGAAAACTATGTATGGATGATCAGATTACCTGTAACAAGCCGGATAGACTGGCATCATAGACACAGCTTTCATTATCACGTGTGACATTGTTTTCACAGTCTAGAAATCCTGATATTACGTCATCCACATACTCGTCGAATGGGGTAGCAATACCGAGAGCGCAATATTCTTGGACAAACCTGAAAAAATACATGTGTAACTTTGTAGCACTACGGTTTAAATTATCTCTAGGATATATGGTTAAACACATAGTGTTTCTCTATAAAAATGTGTTATAGAGGAAACCCCGTCGTACTACTGTGAAGAGCGTGGATAAATGTACGACAGTTCCATGAAATATCCTGTGGATTACCTGTCCGAAACAATTCTAAGAGTTCATGTCTTTTGTAGTATTTCGGATTGTTAATCAATTAAACTGTTAAGCGTATGAAAATGATGGAAGTTAAACTTCATTTGCATGACGCCAATTCTTGAAATGTAGGGGAAAATCTGTGAATTCTTCTTTGGCATTTTAGACATGTTTGATAACTTACTTGTAGCTGACAAATGTCTGTCTACAAATATGATATTCTTGAAATTATTTCGGCATCAATGAAAATCAAAATTGCAAGAAATTCGATACCGTAGTTTTTTTGGTCAAAAGATCTCGCACCTCTTATGCCCACACATGTGTTGTTAATTTATTTCTGAACTCTCTCTGTTTGGTAAACAACAGTACCGGTCTCTATTTTTAATAAAGTTACAACAACTTTTCAGTTATGTTATTGCTTTCCTGTATCCACAGCATTAGGCCGAAGTGACTTGCCAAAGGATACTACCACGAAACCAGCGATATCGGGCTCGAATCCAGGACCCCGAGTTATATGTCCGAACCTTTACCACTGGGCCATGCAGAACTGATAGAATCGAACATTTTATTTCCGACGTTTATTTCCTTCAGCATTGAACAGTATACGTAGACACATATAAAGTCATATAATGACACACGTGAATACATCACAAATGAAATCAACACATGAGGCATCATGTTATAACGTCAAACACTATCATTCTGATTAGGCGAATAAGTTTTGTTATGGATGTGTGGATAAGTAAAGCTAATTCTCTATTGTAGGTAATCCCAATTTATCATCATCTAATTTCAAGCGAAGGTTAGAGAAGCATACTAGGTTGTTGTTTTTTCAAGATGTTGTATTGAACTTAAGCTACCATGCTCGAACAAGTCTATAAAGTCAAATGTCCTTTTCAACTCACCTTACTGTCGGGTCTCGCAAAATCACGATTATTTTCATATAGCCAAACAGATTAGCTAGAGCCGCAGCTGTTGTATAATCCGGTGGGGAAACTACACTGTCGGATATCTCCAAGTCGTAGGTTCGGGCCAAGTCACGGCCAGAATCACCTGTAAAAAACGAACTTGAGATAATAGTTTGGTCCAGGTTGTATGCAGAACTAAGATAATCAGCAAGTCAGATAACATTCTCTATTGGTAGTTAAGTCCAAAAACTGCAACTATTAAACCAGTGAATTTCTAATAATATAATAACTCATTCGATTTAACCATCTGAAAATCCCTCACATATATAAAATGTGAGTGAAAATGGGTTATGACCTACCAAAATGGGTTATGATCTACCAAAATGGGTTTTTACCTACCAAAATGGGTTATTACCTACCAAAATGGGTTATGATCTACCAGAATGGGTTATGACCTACCAAAATGGGTTATTACATACCAAAATGGGTTATGACCTACAAAAATGGGTAATTACATACCAAAATGGGTTATTACCAGCCAAAATGGGTAATTACATACCAAAATGGGTTATTACCAACCAAAATGGGTTATTACCTACTAAAATGGGCTATGACCTACCAACCTATAACAGTTTTTTCCTTACTGTAGACCGACAGTATATCAGTATATCAGTACCATATGTGAAATAATAACATGTATCACTCCATAGGAAGCATAGTCTATTCTACTAATTTTCTTGGTGTGGTTCTTGTATCACATAGGAAATACACTACGAAAACTTCTTTGAGATACAATCCGATGGTATATTCTTATGTATATAAGTATAGATGTATGGATTCAAATAATGGTCAAAACATGGTTTAATCGGTTGCTGTTTTCCTTTTAAAAATATATCATATTTTCGAGTTTCTTAGTTATTATAAATGTATACGTCTGTTATGATAAGTAGATGCTGACTTGCCATATTTTTTTGTGCATGAAAGCCGTCTGTACTGATGGGCCTGAGGTCATTGTTTCACATTTAAATCTATTGATCTCCCTTTAACACTTTACCAAACGGCAGATTTTCCACTGTCCTAAATTGAAAGAGTTTCCAGGCGACATTTCAAAATGTGATGAAATTTGAAAACAATTTTATTTTCTGATAGGGCAGAAAACATTATGGGAAAAGGAAAAAATACTCGTTAAGAGCAATTTCTCCTTTTCCAACAATGTTTTCCGGGGCCGTCTGCAACAAACTGGTAAAATGTTGTTATTGTTTGGTAAGTGGTTAACTTTCATTTTAACCAAGTCGAGGAGGGGAAATGTGATTTTTAAGTACTTGGGTGTTATTTTACTAGACGACATAGTGAAATTATTAGCGAAATCGAAACCAATTTACATGTACAGTATTGCATTATTGTCAATTGACATGCCATAAAAAGCACTTAAAGAGATAATTCAAATGATTAGTTTCTCTCAATAAAGAAATAAAAGGGAATGCTGTTTATTATGTATTATTTTAACATAAGTTATTCAGTAAAGCACTAACACCGACTCTAACCACACTGTCACTGATACACCTTGTTTGAGAAAGAACCATAAATCAGACTGAATATTCGAACACACATTGATTGATGATCGAACCAAACGACTCTTTGTTAAGATATATGAGGGTTTTACATCGGGCCAACGTTATTTCAGTTATGTTGCGATGTCCGACTTTTATTGATGGAGGAAGAATCCATAGTCAACATCCCAAAAGGGCTGGTCAAGGTGGGTAGAACCATTGGTCAGTTGGGAAACTGCCTCGCATCAAAATCAAGATACCGATATGGGATCTGATACCACGTGGAGTGGGCCATGTGATTTCAAGTTATGTACTCTAACCGTTAATCCCGCAACGATCTTATGAGATTTCATTCCGTTACAATCAATGAAATTAAAATCTTCATCTGTATTACATAACAAAGGTCGAATTGGTACACCTACATATACATAGTTGATCATATCCATTTTGAATTTTGTCTGCCGATACCTCGAACGACCTAACGTAATTTCCCATGTCGGATCGTTTTATATCTGAAAGCAAAATAAACATACACATGCTGAATTAGCTGTTAAAAGAACCTCCTTAACCACCGGACCACTCATAACCATTCAAATGATGTTTCGTAGTCTATTTACATCATGACAGAGGACACAACTATCCGGCAAACTATTAATTCATTATATAAAATGCGACGAAATTAGTTTATTTCCTTGCGTGTCGGACTACCTCAAATATTCAGAGTTTACCCTTTTGAAAATATGATGGCTTATACGAATAAATGCCCACAAAATCCATTAAAATTATTAAACGGGTCCCTATGTGAGCAATGATATTTAATTTCTGTCCTGCAAAGTAATCGAACTGAGTTAGAGTATCTTGGAATGAGTCGCCACTGTTATCAGGTGACGCTTGCAATGTGCGTCGGAAAGCAACCGTTTCCTATTCATTAATCAGGGTTTTCAATTGAAGCAAGATGTAGATTCTGTACACTGTCATTTATTAAGTGGTACATATTGCTTAAATCATCGTTTTGATATTTACTAATCAAATAACACATTCTTAGAGATAGTCCTTTTAATGCTAAGTGGGTAGAAACGGTTTTATGAGACCAAATGACCGATGTAGTCAAAATGTACACCTGTGAAAAAGAATACTTTCTCGCCTTTGAATATAACTAAAGAAATGTTGAAAACTTCAACTTAAATAACATCTTATGTTACCATTAAACGTGTCGCTTTTAGTTAAAAGAAAGTTTCAACCAATTCCATGGGTCTCGTTGTGTTGGGGATTATGAACATATTCACCGCTTAAAGTGAAAAGTTGCCTAAAATCAAAGTACCTTTTATATTGGAGAAGTTAGCGAAGAATCCCGTTGAATAGCAGTCGACGTTTGGGTGAAGACCTATGGCCTGTTTAAGCAAGTCAAGTCCTGCATTTTGAATTCCCATCAGGTACAAGGCAGGTCCGCAGAATAGATCGTCATCTTTCTCATAGCAAGGATTGTGGGGGTATTTGTAGCTCCAATGCCTTGGTGGTTGCTGAAGAAAACACAATAATGATGTTGTTTTCGAATTATTACAACTTAACTTTTCAAAAAGGTTTTTTACAATGTGTGTAAATATCATAAAAGATTTAAAGCATACTTGCGCTCAGAAAAACTGCAAAATTGTGAAATATGAGTTACAGATTACGATAGAATATGTTGAAACATAGCAAAAAACCACAGGATCATAACGCCTTCACTATTTTTCATCTCTTTTTCAAAGTGCTATTTTCATAAATTTGGTGCCCACCAATTTAACCTCATTGTTTACCTACGACTCATATCGTAATGAGCACTCGGATTAATGAGTGGCGATCACCTGGTTAGAAAATCACATGAAAGAAAAAAGAATACTGTCATTTATACAATATTTACAACGGGAACTTTCAAAATGGAGAATGTCTTGGGTTCAATTGGTTCCCAACGTTTCTTGGCTTACCTTATTCTGTCGTTAATTGTAAACAAACCTTATATTATTCACTCTTTTAAAAGCATCACGTGAACGTATTACAGTCTCAATTCCTCTGTAAAAGGGTATTTAAAGCACTTTTAAGTAAATTCTTTCAATTATTCTAAAACATTCAAAATTCAAGTGTTAAAGAGCGTAAGTATGGCTTTAAGCTATTGCCCTTTTTATTTAAATATATCCATCCATCACGTTTCAGTTAGAGAATAGAACAGCAGAGTCGAAAATGAATATATGGTTTGTTTATAAAGGGTTGAATACCGTGTTAACAATTTTCACTTTTGTTATTTTGGATTCGCTTCAAAGAAGCAAGGAGTACAGAATGGGCTCGAAAGCAGTACCCATAATTTCTAAGACCACCACCTCGAACATGGGATCACAGACGACCACATTCGTTAATGGAGACTTTGTTGAATAATCTTATAATCTTATTTGCCATGATAATTTGTTTACTTTCTTCTTTTACTTTTTTTGAGCCTTGATGATGATTTATGAGATGTGGAAAAAAATGATTTCCTTTTTACAGTCGGGATGATAACTTATGAGGCGAGTAAAAAGAAAATAACTATAAGTGAGGTGTATAAAAGTAAATAAGAACGTATGATACGGTCTTGTAATGATCTGACAGAAATAGACCTGTTACTGACACAATCAGATCGGTATAACTCCATCGAGCTCTCCTGCGATGTTTATATATCAATCGAACAATACGATACTTGAGATAAGGGTCTATTGTAATATACACGCTTATCTACCTACCATTATATCTGGCCTATATCACCTGTTTACATTTTTTAAACTCGCTAGCTATCAGCGTCACAAAAATACGAAAATTCGATAGTTTATAAAATTGACAGTGCTTCTTTTCCCTATAAAATCACAAAAGAACCACCTGTTTACATAATTTGAACTCGGCCATATACTGCGTTGGACCTATAACTGGCACGTACACGATGTAATAAGAAAACAAAAACAGAAAGGATGTCGAACTAGTTTTGGTACTCACAGTGTCTGGCCCCTCATCCACAGGTTGTCTGTAGTATCGTTTTGTTCCAGTAGCAGTATTGACAAAATTTCTAGCGTTGTAGTTGATCATGGCAAATATACCAACGATTAGAAGTGTCAACAGTGAACCTTTAATTAGGGTCAGCCGACCTCTAACGGACTGAAGAATCGACATAATTGTCCGACGTATTTCGTCACCAACTGAAATCATGAGATAGGCATATCATTTCCATAACTAAAGTAATACAGCTCTGTTACCGGAGCAAATGGTTGTAAGAGAAGCAAAACGGGACACGTGTCTTAAAGGGACTATATCACAAATTGTTGTCAGTAGGTAACACACGTTAAAATGGTAATTAAATCAATCAATCATCTCCAAAGAAAAGCCCATTTTTGATTCGTTTATTATTACGTTGCACAACATCTGTGTTTTGATTAAAAAACACAAAAGCGCACACATCTTTCAGTGCTTTGATTTCAAACTCTAACACTTGGATGATGAAAAGTGTAAACGTATAGATGTATGGCCAAACATTTGTGTTACCCAAATACTTATGATATCAAAAATACACTTGCGCAATATACAAAGCATGTATATTACATTTAATCAGTAAGTGAAGTAAAAGGTTTAAGACTTTGACAAGAACTTAACAAAGTCTGCTTTATTCACAGGCGGAATATCAATCATCTATATTTTAAAAGAATTATAACGTGTGGCAATTCATAGTATAAACATTACAGACTTCCCGATACTCTCAGAGCCCGAACTGAATATTTTCTTCTTTGTTTATGTCAAATCTGTCAGAAGGTCTCTGTCAAACCTCAGGGGTTTAGTCAGGCAATAGCTGAGGGCCTACGAAGTTTAGAGATGTCTGACATTAAAGACAAAAAGAAAATAAGTTTGAAAACATACTTACATATAACCCAGTCGAGTTGATCTGACCAATGCCTTAAAGAGACTACAAGAGTCTTTCTTACATACAAAATATATATACTCCAAACACGGACACGCACGATAGACCCGTGCAACGCGTGATTATCGTGATAAACACTTCAATGTTGAAACCGGCGAGCAGTTGAAAGAGTTGTCAAAAAGAAGGCCGTTTTAAATATCTGTGCCAAGCAGTTCCCATCCAGGATATCTGCAAATGCTATATAACTTCAAACATAAACATGGTTTGATGTTAGAATAACAAAACCCGCTCATATTCGTTACTTGATATCAGGTACTTATATCAATGAAAGGTTGTACAATAAAAGGCTTCAGGACTTGTTGAAAAGGAACATTGTCTCGACTACCAAACTTTTGCGAAAGACGTATCTAGAATAGACCAGGGTAGCATTTTTCCTCCTTTTTTCAATAGTTTTTGTCTTACGCAAATATTTTTTCCGTAAATCGCTAAGTAAAACGGGGTCCCAAAGATTCGTATATTGAATTTCCTCCTAAATGTTAAAAATAAAAAGGAAAAGTCTGCCCCGGAGAAAAATTAACTTCGACGTTAATGAATCATGAGTCCTTATTGTGAAAAATTTATCACATATCTATTTCTCAGTCACATGTTACCTTGAGGATATAATGGGAAAAGACAATTTTGTACTCGTAGAGGTAAAGTTACGCACACTTGTGAGACAGCCTTAGGGCTTAAGTAGGTGAACTTAGACGTCTGACAAGTAATTGGGTATAAGAAACAGAAATGAGAACATTTCGATTATACCTGAACATCATTCCTTCATGCAAGATAGCGAAAAGAAAAAACTAGGCTGATTTTGAAAGCATGGCTTACGAAGACTGTCGATCCCCTTTTAAAGAAGCGCTACTTTTACCCTAAAAACACGGAGGGCTGGATTCAATACCACGTGCTGCAACATGAATTACACGTGGTCAACCAATCGTAACTACTCGGGTATTTCCGTGATATGACGTGAGTGTAGGGTTACATAGTTCCAGGCTAATATCACATTTCCTATGAACGTTCACGTTGAATAGTTCAATGTGTATGAAGGTGTTGAATATCATTGTAAATCGTTAACTTTCAGATTCTTTGTCCAGACCAAACTGGATGTAAAACAAATACCCAGTGTAGCTTATAGTACCAAACTTCTCCCTTCTATTTCGAGGGTGGGTGGGGGTCATTGGTAAGCCCATCTTGGCTATCGAGGCTGAACTCTTGTCCTAAGCGCTAACTTGATGGTTAAACAACTTTATCATTATTCTTCACCTTAGATAATCTGCCGTAGAAAATATGTTTAAACCAGTGTGACGAAAGGATAAATTGCTTCTTACGAGAAATGAATCATTATTGACAAAATGGTTCCTGTCTAACACCAGAGAAAGGCACTTTGTTTGTGCAAGTTTGTTTAGATTGTTTTTGTTTTCATTTTAGACAATTCACGTATATGTAAGCAAGGAATGAAGACATCGAGATACGGACATTTACTCTGTTTCAATAAAGCGCCTATCATAAATAAAGATTCTAACCCCGCAACAGGCTCAAATAAATTATATCTTGAATTATGTTAACAATGGGAACGAGCAAGAATCCTTGAAATACAAGTTTGTGTGTGGATGGATGTTCAAATCAAAACAAAGGGAAATAAACCAATTGGACTTCATGTTCTAATGTTTATGTATATTCTCCCTTTCCCCATCCGGGTATTTGGTTCTTTAATGTATAGAGAGCTTGATCCTTCAGCTGAAATTCTCCGCCTTCTTATTTTACTTCTTTTTCTTCTTCATTCTATTCTTTATTCTATTCTTTATCTTGTTCTGCTTCACCTTTTTCGTTTTATTGTATGTATTCCTCTGTTCTTACTTCTTTTTATATATTCTTCTTCATTTTAAAGTCTTTCTCTACTTCTTCGGCTTCTTCTTCATCATGAACAACTTTTCCTTTGCCACACAATATCCAAAAAAGCCATCTGTCACCGACCTCAAAAGTATTGGGGTAGTTTGGCTTAGTTTATGTAAGCCTTTAAGTTTAACGTCATTTATTACCGTGACCTATTAATTCTAAATTGCCTCCTGATCTTTTTGCGTTTTAAGTTGGGGGACCTTGTTTTCAAAACTCATAAACATGTTGACAAGTACGAACTAATGATACAATTGAGATGACGTAAATATGCCATACATATTCTGTGTGGGGTTCAGAAAGGTCTGACAATCTGAAAAGGGTAAAATTGGACAAAATATATAACGTTTTTTAAGGAAACATTCGTTTTTGATTTCTGTAAACACTAAGCAATTACATAAAAAACCAAGCTTTGCTCATTTGAGGACATGTGCTACAGTTTTTTTTAAGAAAATAGTACTTTCAAAGAATTTTCTAAATTTTTGATATGTTATTTAGAATTCTATTGTGAATTCAAAAATGAAAAGAAAAATGCAGGTCGACGATTTAGTTTTTTCGTAAAATGACAGTTACCATGGTAACCGTTTGGGGCAAAACCGTCAAAATGACCATACCATCTTCAAAGGTAATAAAATAATTTCTGGAAGGTTAATTTACACAAAAAACATGAATTCATATATTCAATACTTTATTATTCAATGTTTGTTTCAAATTATAACAATCCGAACATTTTTTGTAATCGAAATCAGTCTTTCAAGTTTTTGTACTCGACAAAAAACAATGAAAATTGATATGCATATTACAAATAAATGAAGATATCTCAAAATTCCTTTCATATTATTTTCTTATTTTTCAATATGTGTAGTAAAATTCGTTCTTGAAATACAAAATGCAAAAAAAAGTATATGTTGACGAGTTAGTTCTTCTGTAAAATGACAGTTACCATGGTAACCGTATTTGAAAAACATTTATAAAAAAAACGATAATTTTAAACTTGAAAAATACAAGCTTGGGGCTTAATATGCATGAGAAATATATACAATGTCAATAACCGTTTAAAGTTCTATGGATAATATGTTTATTCTTTGAAAAATATTGCATACAGTAAATTTCATCCGAATGAAAAAGTTTATCCGACTTCTATGCAAGTACCTCTTCGGTAACAGATTATTGTGTCTCTTGGATGCGCAGGTGAAGTGCGCAGATAAAACTACCGAGAACGTCCTTAAGCAAAGATCTTTAAAATCAAGACACTCAAAGAGACACCTCCATTTTTGGTTAATTTGATTTTTCGAGATAAGTCAATCAGTGAAACTTAGAACTGTGTTTGTTTTGTGGTTAAAACTTTGTCAACAGATTTTGGCTGTATTGCGCTGCTCGGCCAACTAACGATAAAGAAAGACCCCAAACTTAACTGCCTTCAAGGTAGAATATCCATTATCCGCCAATTCGAAGCTAATTCTTTTCGCCGGTTTGCTTCGGCAGTTCTCTGTATACATCGGTCTTGGTCAGAACCAATCGGAACTACTCGGGTATTTCCGTGAGCTGTGAAATACACCTCGGATATAAGTGTAGGTTTACAATTTTTCGGGTGAATCGGCATCCGGCAATGAACACATTTTCTAAGCGTGCAAGTTAAGTAGTTCAATGTGTATGGAAGTGTTGGACATCCTTTTAAATAATCGTTTTATCAGTAACTCATACCAAATGGCAAAATTGTTGTTGTGACATGTAAAGTTGTTTCCTCAATCAAATTTAACGACTTTTTAGTGTTCACATTTAAGATCTATTTTCAAACACAAAATGGAAGTGACGTCATTCCGCTGGGAACCAATATGGCGTCATCTCTATTGTTTCAGAGCTGTTTTCATTTGATAAACCCGATGTGTTCAGATTTGGTCAGAACTATTCACATAAAACCGAATAGTTCCGACCGATGTATACCGAGAAAGACCCAAGTAAGCCGATGAAATTTTCAAAATGGCAGATTATGGATATTCTACCTTAAGGTCTAGTAAGTATGATGTACCAAGTTCTAAACAATATAGGATTAAGTGAAATATTGTTCATCCTAAACAAATTCAATTTTTCTTGCAACGTTTATGATGTTAAATCATCTTTGAGATTTTCATTCATACTTATCATATACTCGATAATTGCTGCCATCATGGTCCGCTAAAGCGTTATTTGGAAATATTCCATTTCGGGGGATAATAACAACTAGCGCGATTCTTCTATGAATGAGACGTAGATGTTTTCATGTTAGCCAAATTCCTGTTTAGATAAGTGAAATTTTATACGAAAAAAACAGCAACTTTCTAAAACGGAATTTAAGATTCATGACCTGTAATTAGTTGTTCGATTTTTAAGACCGCAGATCCCGATAACCCATTTTAGAACGCAGTCTATGCGATAAGGGGCCAAACTCTTATTTTTAACTAAACTGTGTCAAGTCAATCTTTATAAGAATGGTGGTGAATTTGGGAAAGTGGTCCAGGGGAAGATAAGGGGCCAAACTCTTATTCATTCAACTCTTTACCATCTGCAGACGACATTTATTTGCATGCAGCAGATGACTTTCTTTGTAAACACGAGATAAAACTTTCAGATCTGTTTAAAACATAGACCTGTTATAAAAAAAATACAATGAATCGTTTGAATACGTTTAAATCGGTTTATAAACATTCATACGTAGCGCATGAACCCCGTAAGATTAACCTATCATGGGCAAGTTCTCATTTTTAATACCATGGTTTTTTTTGTATTTTGTTTAAATTTGTCTTATGACCTAACGGATTGACGAAACTGAAAAGACAACAGAGGACGCTACAACCGACACGCTACATTCGACACTTTTGAACAAAGAGAAAATAATTTTCCGTTAATGTCATGATCGGATTAAAAACAATGTAAGTAATTGTTTTCGCTGACCAAATCCCTTTCACGAAATCATTTAGAGGTCTTTGATGAGAGATTGGTCCTTGTAAATGAAAGGTCATGCTTTTAGGGTTAAGAGGGTTTAAAACATCTGACATCATACTTTTACTTTAAAGATAATGCGGAGCTTTTTGTAATCTTTAATATATATATAAATCGTATATCTTTCCCTGTGCATTATACTATTTCATACTCTGGAAAACATTGTGGGAAAAGGGGAAATTGCTCTTAACGAGCAATTTCTCCTTTTCCCATAATGTTTTCTGCTATATCAGAAGATTATTTTTCAATTCAATTTCATCACATTTTGAAAAAGCGTCTGTAAGCTCTTGACTTTGGGACAGTGGAAAGTCTGGCGTTTGGTAAAGGGTTAGATAGTTGGAAAGACGAGATAAACTGAAAAATATTGAAAAACGATGCTAAACGGCAAAGGAACTTCGTTTCCCGAAATGCAAGTGTAATTCCGCATCCATAGCGAATTTTGAGAAAAGATAGGTCCAAACTTACAGTTTCGGGTGGATCGTTTGATAGATAAGTTGTGACGTCTTAGAACGACCTGTGTTTGTACCACAATGCCATTATACTAAAACCACCACAACTTTTACAGTAAGCCTAGTAAACGTGTTGAAATAGGTTGGGACACCTTTGAACGATATGTTTTAATTCCACATTGAATGTTTACTCAAACCGTTACTTCCATTGAATGGCCTACTTGACATTAAGATGTGCAAATATTATACACGTTTCTTTTAATGGAAGAATCTTTTGATTAAGGACCCCCTGGGAGGGGCGTAACGTCAATGTGACATTTGGCGGGTAGCGGGAAAAACGTTTAGAGGTCTCCGTCAAATTGGATTTTCATTGATAAGGATTAACATTCATTTACTGTTTTAAATGTTTTATATTTTATACCGTATCATATAAATTAAAAGTAGCTATTGAAAGCATAATTAATTCAGGAAATGTCAATTTTATTTTTCTTTGTAAGTTCAGTCTGTATGCAGTATAATTCAAAATCTGTGTCAAGCCTTTTGGTTCAGATAAATGTTATTTCACTGGTAAACACTTTCAAGAATTTAAATACGATCTAATTTTGATTTCAATGACCATTCTCCAGTCCTAACCATATAATAGTAAAGCCGATGCGCAGTTTTAAATATATTGATTTTGAGCTTCAAAATATGCATACATCTTGAATTAGCATAATGTTAAATAAAAAAAACACCTTTATGTACTGGTTATAAAATACATAACGAGTTCGACCTTTTATCTAAACAATTGGTTGCTATTCGTGTCAGCCAATGTAATCAGCTTTCGTTTGCTGCATTTATCCTGTCGTCAATGTCATATTGGGACCGATAACAAGGTGCCGTATAACATGTTTGATTTAACATATCATATACCAATCGGAACTACTCGGGTATTTCCGTGAGCTGTGAAATACACCTCGGATATAAGTGTAGGTTTACAATTTTTCGGGTAAATCGGCATCCGCCAATGAACACCTTTTCTAAGCGTGCATGTTAAGAAGTTCAATGTGTATGGAAATGTTGGACATCCTTTTTAATCACTTTTGATCAGTAACTCATTCCAAATGGCGAACTTGTTGCTGTGACATGTGTACTTGTTTCCTCAATCAAATTTAACGACTTTTTGGATTTTACAGTCAAGATCTATTTTTAGAAACCAAAGAAATTGACGTCATTCTCGCGGGAAACAATATGGCGTCATCCCTATTATTTCAGAGGTGTTTTCTATTGGATAAACCCGATGTGTTCAGATTGATCATATACCATATAGCACACAGTCACGTGATGAATCATGCCGTCAAGTACGTCATGACATATGACATCATATATACACCAGTCTCTACTGGTTAACTGAGTTGTTTCCCTTTTCTATTGTGTTTTGTTCTAAATTGGTTTGTATATAGCGAGGCTCAATGCAAGATACAAGACTATAGTAAGTGCTTCACAGACATGAAACACTTACTATAGAATTGCACTGAACTGAACACTCGACAAGAAGCTATTAAGGTTACAGGAAAAATATAATAGATGGTTGTGTCTTTGGAAAGGTTTGAATAAGTTATCGTGCTCGGCGTCGGATTATTATCCGTTTCGCCTTCGCCTCACCGGATAATATTCCTACGCCTTGCCCGATAAACTTTCCGATTCACGACACCAACCATCTATTCTCTATGTCTATGATGCTATGAATGGTTAATAACGGTAACCTAATAGCGATGCATCAAATGCTCGAGTACCATACATCAACTTCAAAGGACAAACGTTAATAAAAAGAATAGAGCTGAAAAGACCAGTTGAAAAAAATTGAAAAAACGATTTCTTTTATGTCACAAGTCCCTTGAAGAAACCCATTTCAAATTCAAATATGCGAATACTCCAATTTGAAACCAATAATAACTAAAAATACACCTTTTGACAAAAAAGAACCATTTGATTTATATACATAAATAAGAACGATACAATTACGTGAAATAAAGCCGATCATCATTAGCCTTTTCTTCTTTTTCGCGATTATGTCTACGCTCGTCTGCTCATGATGATTTAAAGGGCGTATTTTCAGAGTAGAGTCAATCAACGTTATTTATTTTACATCGATTGTGACAGAAGCTTGAGGCTTATTGCTTTTACTCTCGATGACTGCTTCCTGGATACTGAACCGATTTGTGGGCTTGTCCCGGCAAATTGCACCTCGCCTACCTGGAATAGTTTAAACCTGTTCATTTTGCATCGAATGTGAAACAAGTTCTTACAACTTAGATTAGTCACTCTCGAGTCTGCTTCCTGAATAAATAACCAGTTTTCGCGCCGAATGTGGATTCTAAAATGTTCCAAGGAAGCTTCTGCTCCTCACAGGATTCGAACCCACGACCCTCGTGTATAGTACGCTCTATCCTTGGACACTGTCCTGCTAACAAGGAACGACCCCGGTAATCTCGGCACAAGAGGCCGACGTTCCACCTCTGCACCACAGATGCTCAACTAGGTTTTCAGAGTAAAGTTTGAAGATGGCCCCATTTGAAATATTTCATTGGATTCCCATTAGGCGAAGTTGACCGTGACATCTATAACAGTAGGACACGTGTTAATCAATCGTTGTTAACCCTTATGGTGCTGGAACCGACTTCATGGTTATGCAAACAGGTTAGATCCAGGCCAGCCGTCAAGTACATTGGCGGATGACCTGTGATCTAACCTGTTTGCTTCTTTGAGTATCTTTCCTCATCAAAATTAAGCACTTATTCAAGGTTTTGGAAAGCAGACGACACAAAAATCTGTTTTTTTAGAAATTACCCAGCATTTTAAGAGTTGGGTTAAATGACTCTAATATTTATGAGTAGGGTCAAGTTCAACCAATTATACGAACACTGTAAGTAGTTGTAAGTGCTTTCTATTCAATGAAATAGAAAACGTCACGAAAATCAATTTAAAGCCATATCATCGAATCGAACTGGAAATAGCGTATGTTCTTCGTTTAAAAGCTGCTTGTTCACAGATGTGGGATTTTTGGACATGAACTCATATTTCTATGACACTTACAGTGCTGGACCGGCTTCATACTTATCCACTAAACAGGTTTGATCCAGGCTAGCCGCAAAGTAATTTGGCGGCTGGCCTGTGATCTGATCTGTTTGCTCCTATGAATCGATATCTTCACTCGTTTGAATTAATCACAAAATTAAGGTTTTTGAAAGCAGACGGCACAAAATTATGGTTTTAGAAAATTACCCAGCATTCTATGTGTTAAAACTGTTAAGCAGCTGTAGGGTTCTTTAAGACGTACCGGAGAAAGGTGTTTGGGAGTAAAATATTATTTAAGTTTACACCAAACGAATAGTTATTCAGCTTCAAAAGCGACGCATTGGTTTTGAAATATATCGTATAATATATAAACATACTTAGATATGTAGAAACATTCTGAATCAAATTTGCGTTGACTAGGTTTCTTTCATTAAAAATATTACCCCAACAAAACACTGGAATGTCTCTGCAACATTTCATTTCGTCTTGTAAATTGTCTCATGTGTGAATAAACACCTTAAATGGGGAAAGAAACGGCTTTTTAGTACGAAGAAAACGAATATTTCACAGGACTCCATTAAAATAATCGAGTACTCTTGAACTCAATTTTTCACAACCTAAAATCGATGAGGTTATATTTATCCGTGCCGTATTCTTTGCATTGGTCCGGGGTGGGTGTCACGATGCCTATTGATTCATTTTGTTTTCTTCTGTTTGATATCTGCTAAGTCAAACATTTAATCGATTTCGAAGTGGGCTATGTAACGCTGCTTCCCATTTGAAATGGAAATCAATGGAGATTTGTCATCGGAAAACAGGGTACAATAACGCCTCTGTTTTTCTTCATTTTATTGGGCTTTGAAAAAAAAAAAAAAAGAATCAAACAAACCAACACGCACACAGGGCACACCATTATAAAACTTAATAACGTTTTTAAATGATATGCTTATTTAATAGATAATTTGAAAAAGAAATAGTTCATTTCGTTGCATCGGCTGAGACAGACTTCAAAAGTACTGTGGCAAATGTATTACTTGTTCATAATGAATAATTTATCCTTTTGTCATGAAGTTTTACACCGAAGGGAAATAATCTTGCTCCTTTGCTATTGTTTTCAAATCAGACATTCAACAAATTCAAATATGGGTTTGAACTATGGACTAATGAACTAACTTAGTGTAAGCACCGCATAGAACTGTCCTGTGCAATAGCCCAGGACCTATCTAGTACGATTTATTGTTGCTATAACCCTTTCCCAAACAATAACGACATTTGACCACTTTGTTGCAGACGACTTTAGGAAGCATTGTGGGAAAAGGAGAAATTGCTCGTAACGAGCAATTTCTTCTTTCCACACAATGTGTTCTGCCCTATCAGAAGATCAATTTACAATTTCATCACATTTTGAAATGCCGTCTGCAAACTCTTTCAATTAGGGAGAGTCGAAAATTTGTTGTTTGGGAAAGGGTTAATCTCATACATACAAACTTATCTTGACTCATCAACAATTTGAATCTGTAGGTCATTGAATAAGGAATATGCAGGTATTAACAAAGGTTTTGAGACACAACTTTATTACAAGAAATGATCATTTCAAAAAGTATTAAAACTTAAAAAAAATCCGATTTTATTATATTTCCGGTTGTTTCATTCGGTTATAAATGAAATGGAATTGTTTCTGGCAGGTTTGTGTACGTGATGCATGTAAACTGCATCCAAGTGTATGGAGCAGACACAGTTGTCTTATCATGTCAGAATTGCTTTTTGTTGTACCTATAACTAGAACATAACTCAGTGTTGTTTAACTAGATTTGGATCGTTATATTTATGAGTTTGTAGATAAATAACTCGTTAACTGGCTCCTGGGCTGCACAATTTCAACTAGCAACAATCTGTGATTGTGGGTATCTAGAAGCTGGGGGCGATACAGGTGATTTAATAATGGTTTAGTCTTTAACTTAATTCAAGATCAATGGACAAAATACCCAAAATCTATCGAATTCGTATTCTTTCCTGAACTATCGAGAAATATCGACAGATTACTCTACAATACATTGTATTTCCACTGTCATATAATTACTTCACAGATACTTCTCTGCTAACGATTAGAAATTATGATTTGTACGAACGTCTTCACACATGTTATACGAATATACCTTGTTAGTTAACAACATGTTTATGTTATTTAATGCTGAATACAATTATGAACATGCGCAAACGTACGTTTAGGTACAGAGTAGGAATGTACCGGCTTTAAAGATGATTAAGAATGGCTTATTCAGGCAGACCTGACCTGTCCATGAGCGAAACATACAATATAAAACTTCATACCCTTTAAAGGGACAACCTCTTTCTCGCCTTGTAATACGACACCATATACAATCGGTTACATGTACCATGCCTCACTTTTCAGATTTGCCCTATGACTGGAACTACAACTTATGATTGAGTGTGTCGAAATCAGGCTGGGTCGCTCTAAAATGTTCTCTTTATAAAACAGCAGTGCCCATTTCTTCTCAAAGTACCGCTCTATCACACAAATCGCTTCTAATATGATCCTGCAAAAGACAGAGCATTGTGCCTTGAGGCGGATGATTTTCCACGAAGCAAAAACTATGGTCTCATCAATGAGTAAAACCATGAGCTTGGATAAGCCTGTGTGTCTTGCACAGTCTGATTCGAGATCATAGTTTTACGCATAGATGAAGTTTTCCATTGACATAAAATCAGATCGTTATTTATGGAGGGTTGCAATGAAGAACGCTAATCCCTCCTTTCACGTTAAATGTTTACCACCGTTTTGTTCGAGTTGATAAATGAAACGATTAAAAACCAATGCAATGTGGACCCTCACATCGCCAGCCCTTTTCTTTAAATATACATAATGTTTTCTTAATGAAGATATTGATTTATGTAAATCATATCAAAGTTATAATCGATTGTGGGTTTCATTCCTTGTTGCTTGTTGCGAAGGATATACGTAACTCACTGGACACGGGATTTTTATTCATTGTTTCGTGGACATATGATTACGTTTCTTATTACCCGGACATTAGGAAATGCATTTGTGGGCGTCACAATTAGCTAGGACTTGGAGGAGAAGTGTTCGAAGCCCCGTGGGGTTATTTCTCCCTGGTACACAATACACAAGGACACAGTTTATTTGAACTGAGGTTAACTTATGCGGTTGGCGCTAGAAACAAAAACGCAAATACACCAGTCTAAAATAAAAAGAAAATTATACGGAACAGAACTCGTCGTAAACGGAAGCCTTTCAATTGGTGTGAATAAGTATTAAACTCTAGAAGACATACAACATAACCTTTTTTTCGCATATTGGGTTCAAAATTAAAGGCTATTTGTGAAGATGATGACACAGCAGATTAAACGGTTTGTCGATTGGTGGTATTAGTTTTCGGCAAATGATATAATCGCAGCCTTTTGGAATATCTAAATTACCGATTTACGGTAGCGTGTCGTCTGATTTTGTTTTTAATTTTGAAATCGTCAATGTGACATTTGGTGGGTAGCGGGAAAAACGTGTTTAAAGGTCTGTAGTGTTACCTTACTTATGCCCCCTACTGTTTGTAACGAAACGTTACTAATTTGAACACATCGAGTTTATCCGAAGAAAACACCTCTGAAATAATAGGGATGACGCCATATTGGTCCCCACGGAATGAAGTCACTTCACTTTCGTTTTCAAAAATGAAAAATAAATAAATCGCTTAATTTGATTAAGGAAACAACTATATATGCCACAACTTTTGATTTCGCTATCTCGTATGAGTTACCGATAAAATATGATTTAAAAGGATGTCCAACACTTCCATGTACATTGAACTACTTAACTTGCACGCTTAGAAAAGGTGTTAATCGCCGGGGCCGATTTACCCGAAAAATTGTAACCCTACACTTATATCTGAGGTGTATTTCACAGCTCACGGAAATACCCGAGGAGTTCCGATTGGAAACGTAACATTGCATTAAGCATACTGCTTATTCTAATGTGACTTGCGGTGAACCACTTTCCTCGTGTGTTAGGTGAATAGTTTCATTGTTATTGTATATTGCCCTGGCTGTTTCCCGATGCGGTATTTTGTTTTATTCCTACTAGAAAATGCAAGGCATCAAAACTGTTTCTAGTTTTCTACCCATTTGAGTCATCAAATACAATATGGAATATTATATAACTACATGTATGATTAAACGCAAATTGATACAGTCATCTTTTTCGATGTGCTTTTCATTTTCTTCACAATTTGTCCCTTTTGTCTATACGTTATATGCCCAATGTTTGTGTCAAAGCTATGAGCACATTAAAGGATAGAATTAATTTAATACTAACAATTTCTAAATCACAGTTAAATTACGGTTTCTAGGCCAGGGAATGGTAAGGTTGTCCGGCCAAACAACTTTTTCTGGCTGAATTTGTCAACATACCCGCTTCAAGGCATGACACAAGACACAACTGCTTCCAACTGTTCATTAAGCAGAACCACAAATCAGAGACTATAACGAACGATTTAACATGCGCTTTATCGGACTGTCCTGTGATTGCTCAATATGAAATCATCGGTTCACGTTTTTACATTAGTGCCTCATACAAATACAAAAACGTTTGTAAAAACAAAAACCCCAAAGATATAAAACGCAAAATATATATTTTCTTTTAAAGCTCTCTAATTAAGTGTTAGTTTGACATATCTATAGCATGATTTAATGATTTAAACTAAATATTTCGAGTTTTGATTGGAACTGATTTTCAATGTTCAAACACTTTATATCTTTTGAAAGAGCATTCCACCTTTTCTGATCATTAACTCATGGTGCCTGTACTCACAGATACGAGCAAGTTGGATACAAACGTGTGGACGGAAAAGCCAATCGTTGTACATTTACCAGATAGGTGGAAGAGTTACATCGTCAGTGTTCTAGCTTCTTATTTTAATACATCTTTATTGATACTCATTTGAGAAAATGAAGGAGAAATGTCCCAAAAGGGAAAATTCCAATAAAAACAACAAAATTTAGGATATGCATTTATTTTTCAAAATACTGAAATCGAAACGCCATCGTTCTCTGAATTGATACGTATGTTTTGGTCATCTGTTTAACACATTAACACCTAACACAACATTTCTTAACATTGCAGCAGACGACTTTCAAAAAGCATTGTCACAAGCAAGTTCTCCTTTGGCCACAATGCTTTTTAAATCTATTCACATAACACAAAAGCAGAACTGAAAGGTTTTCACATGTTTACAAAGCTTCTATAAAGTCGTCGGCTTCAAGTAAAAGATGTCGTCTGCAGGTGGTTAAGAGTTAAGTCACGTTTCAGTCGAAGCGTGATCTTATCAATAAAGCTCTTCAGCGTTGTCTTGTCCAGACAATAATTTATGTTTTAATTGGACTGACCGATTTTAAATGACCATCGAGTCTACCGTTCTTTGACCGACCTATTTTCGCAATAAATCTATGTACGTCAATGAACCTCTAGCTTCAGTATACCTCACTATAAAAGCTGTTTGTCACTGATGTGAGGAAATATGGAAAGCAAAATTTGTAATTTATAATTGTACACGAGCTGTGTACCAGCTATATTGTATGCAACGCACAGTCACTAAGGAATAATCTTTGGAAGCAAAGTTAGTTTGTATTTAAGTATTTGGGCCTCGTCACGGGAAAAGGGGCACTCGGACATAGCAAACAGTGTAGCCCCAGACCAGCCGCCACGTCACTGACGTGGCGGCTGGTCTGGGGTTACACTGTTTGCCATCTTAGAGGACATCAAGTTCTACCTTTAAATAAATACAAATGATAACTGTCTGACTAGATGCTGGAATAATAGCGCTAAGAAAGAGCTGAGTCAGCGGTTTTTATTTATGTCCGAGTGCCCCTTTTCGCGTGACGCGGCCCATTTAGTTGTGTTGGGAGAGAGATGGACAATTGCATAAAATAAGTAAATTTGCAGCTTCAAAGTAAAGCCTGGCGAGAAATACCGTTATCTCTCCCCGTGGCATCTTCTTCATACTGCGAAAATAAAGTTATATGCTGTAACAAATGCAGTTTAACCCTTATTGTGCTGGAACCGACTGCTTATGCAAACAGATTAAATCCAGGCCAGACGCCAAATAGATTGGCGGCTGGCATGTGATCTTACCTGTTTGCTATTCAAAATATGTTTCCTCAACAAAATTAAGCAGGTTTTGGAAAGCAGACGACACGCAAATATATTGTTAGAAAATTACCCAGCATTAAAAGGGTAAATGAAGGAGATTACGGTTTGGAACCAGATAAACATACCAGTAAGAGGAAACGGGCGGTATATAAAGTATGACCAACGCCCATTGATATTTATAGAAAGTTTATCAGGTCATTCGGCCGTCTGAGACAATAAATCAAATTCTTCATTAAATGTATGAGTGTTCCAGAATGTGGGAAGAAGTACAGTCTGAAAGATGCGTAATATAAGATATCGTCCATGCAAGGATGTTAATGATTTTATGCTGAAAAAATATATCTTGCAAATTTTTCTATTTGCGAGCTCGAAAAACGCACTAAACATCGTGTGGTGTTTTACATACATTTTTGTGAGGTTGATACGTAACTGTTTAGCAGGATGGAAAAGAAGTGTCCTGTCTGTAAGTATGACTGTTCTCCGGAATCGGATCCGCTGGTCACGCTAATGTTTCCAACATAATAACAGAGGGAAACGCTGTTTACTGCTATGTTTGTCGACTTGCTGTAAAAGGTATGGATTTAACATACCACATTAAAAACAAAAACAACGACACAAAATGCCTGAAATCTTAATGCAATCACGTAAGATCCCGTATAAAGTAGGTATGTTCTGGCCTAATTGGTTTAAAAGACAAACCCGTTTACTATGCATTGCTGTAAGTTGTTTTGACACGGTTAAGATGGATGCATCTTGTAACTGTTTTTAAGCCTAAAGTTTTAACAGTCATATTTTAAAAGTAAAACGAACAACTTCAGAAACGTTCGATTCTTTGAATTAAGCGACCTTGTAGTTAAACAAATAGATGATTTGTAAACTTTCGATAATTTCATATCTTTAAAAGGTATATACAGTAACTTACTAACAGGACAGTGTATCGTTTCATAGCAATGTTCTTCTTTTGACTGCTAAAGTAAAACGAGATACATTTACAAGATACATAACAACAACAAAATGAAAATCTAAAGAGCCGGGGCCCGTTTTACTAAACAACTTACGGAAAATGTTTGCGTAAGTCATAGTTGATTAACATGGATAATATCTTCAATGAAAGTACAATATTGCAATGTGACACGTCATTGGAAGCGTCTCGGAGAGACGATTCCAATGATGTGTTACTTTGCAATATTTCTTTGCCAAATATTGAAATAAAAGGACTTGTTGTTTAAGACTTACGCAAATCTTAAGCGCAAACTGTTTAGTAAAACGGGCCCCCGGGTTCTTCATATTCGGCCAGTTTCCGCGGTGGAAATATTCTGTAAACATGCCCTTTGATACAACAGACTCTGATATTGTTTTGTTAAACGACCTCAGAAAAATATTTGCGAAAGTCAACACTGATTAACATGGATATGATCCTAAATGAATGCACACAAATGTAATGCGACAGATCATTAGAAAAATGTGTTACTTTGCACTATTGTTTATCTCAATATCGGGTTAACCCATTACATAACAATGACGACATTCGACCAGTTCGTTGCAGACGACACAGGAAAACATTGTGGGAAAAGGGGAAATTGCTCTTAACGAGCAATTTCCCCTTTTCCCACAATATTTTCTGCCCTATCAAAATATCATTTTTCAATTGCATCACATTTTGAAATGTCGTCTGCAAACTCTTCATTTAAGGACTGTGGAAATTTGGCGTTTGGTAAAGCTAAAGTGGGAACGTAGTTTTGAACTTACGCAAATACCTAGCAAAAAATGATTAGTAAAACGCTACCCTGGACCTTAATCTATTCAGAAAAGTCATGTTCAGGAAATCAATTATACTGGCAATAAAATAGCGACCTGTCTAAAAGAGAAACTGGGTCAAATTGATGTTAGGGCAATTCACGTGACTGTCCTAAACTCAACAAATGTTGGTTAACGACCACTTAAAGATTCAACATCACGTTTTTATGCCGCCATTAAAACTTCATATCTACCCTTGATAAAATCGGAAATTCTAGCCAATTATAATACTCCTTTCTGTCTGGGATTAGTTCGTCTTAAGTTCACGAACCCTTTGTTTACACTTATTTATTCTACATCGATTGTGACGGAAGCTTGAAAATGATCAAATTCACGTTCGATGACTTCTTCTTAGATGCTAAACAAGAACTAGAGCCGAATTGAGAAATAGTCCCTGCTCGTTTCACATCGCAAGAGGCCGACGATCTACCAATGCATCAATGTCGCCCAATGACCCTTGGTGTTGAAGAGGTTGCTGACGGGTAATAAAGATTGCCGTTTCGGTTTCGAAGACATTTTGCAGCTTTTATATCATGATTAAGTATCTTTGGGCAGGATGATGTCTCCTATGATAACACTGGTGGGTTATCGGGTAGGCATGTATAAACAAAATTCCAATGCGATGTAATCGAGGGTAATGTTTGAAACTTATCTTAACCCATTACCAAACAATAACGGTCTTTGACCAGTTTATTGCAGACAACTCTGGAAAACATTGTGGGAAAAGGAGAAATTGCTCTTATCGAGCAATTTCTCCTTTACCCATAGTGTTTTCTGCCCTATCAGAAGAATATTTTTCCATTTCGTAACATTTTCAAATGGCGTCTGCAAACTTTTTTCAATTTAGGACAGACCAAAGTTTGGCGTTTGGTAAAGGGTTAAGCTACCACCAAACATAGTGAACACACGTCTGAGGAGAGTGGGAAGTTGAAAACTAATTTCTTTAAAACTACACATTAGCTGTACATGTATATGATACGCACTGACAAATAGTTATTGGAAGAGAATAAGATCGTTTCTAATTCATTGAAGCGTTTGTATAGTGAATTAACATGTACCTTAATCAAAGCGTGACACCGCTTTTGAGATCTACTGAAATATACCCTTTACATATTTAGATATTTAAGCTTCCTGAATTAAATATGCGTTCAAAAGCTACTTTTGATAGTAAACCGAAAAGCAATACAAAATCTGTATTGTTTCACGGACTTTTTTTTTTCTATATTCAAATTTTCACTACTTTGAAAAAGCACATTTAAACTGAGTCCGCTTTGCCCTTTGGTACAATGATGAATAAGGCAATAAAAACGTGCATTCTTTAACACAAAAGCAATGCAACCCGAGTGATATTGCTCTACTCTTATCTACACAATGGAGATATAAGTGTTTTATTCTTTAGCATCATAACCCTTTACACCATAGATGGTAATCCGATATATGAATGACTGACTCACTGAATGAATGAATATTTTAGTATAGTGACATGTGTTAAGTATAAACAGTAAAGTAGATATATAATAATACGATACCCGGCCACATTGGGACTATAGGTCACTTTTTCAAACAATTAAACATATGTTTCGAAAACACTGTTACATGACGACATTTTCTTTTTACTGATGTACACTTGTAGACTGGTAGGTGTGTTATTGAATCATATTGGTAGCTTTTTTCGTTTTTTTTTTAAATAACCACCTTAAACTGAAATAGCAATTGTAGATCACAGAATTTGAGCAATAAACAAGACGGTATTACTCATATAAGATAAACATTTTCTCTCTGTATTAATAAATTTACACCAATGGCGACAATCTGAGCACATCGGGTTTATCCAATAGAAAACACCTCTGAAATAATAGGGATGACGCCATATTGTTTCCCGCGAGAATGACGTCACTTTCTTTCGTTTCTAAAAATAGATCTTGACTGTAAAATCCAAAAAGTCGTTAAATTTGATAAGGGAAACAAGTATACATGTCACAACAACAAGTTCGCCATTTGGTATGAGTTACTGATCAAAAGTGATTAAAAAGGATGTCCAACACTTCCATACACATTGAACTACTTAACATGCACGCTTAGAAAAGGTGTTCATCGGCGGATGCCGATTTACCCGAAAAATTGTAACCCTACACTTCTATCCGAGGTGTATTTCACAGCTCACGGAAATACCCGAAGAGTTCCGATTGCAATGGCGAATGTCATTGGCTGATTTTCCGCATATAATGCATGTGTATGTGGTCGTAAAACAAGTAAAATACATAGCTGTAGTTCTAATTGAGCGGATATTTACCAAATTGGTCATCCTGATTCTAAAGTCACAGAGAGTCATCTTAATTGAATGCAACACTATAAAACATTTTTCATTGTGTATCATATTACAGTACAGTTGTTGTTCGGTTTTAAGGTAACTCAAATTTGATTTTAAAATTTATCACGTCTGAGAACGCGCCTTTAAATACACAACGTTCTCAATAACCGACTCTCATGAACCATGGACAGAGTGAAAATAAAATAATATAAGATAAATATAAAATCGTCCACAAGGAATTAAAAAACGATTGAACTAAAGGGTTCCGCGGAAACATTTTTGTACCTCCTTTTTTTAAATTTTGCAATCGGTGTTAGGAGTGGGTTAAACTATTAAGACGAGTGTCTGCTTGATTATAATATCAATCCAATAATCCGTTAATCTATATCTTAATGTTTACAAAAAAACTCACCGATATTAACATTTGTCTGACCTTTTTTCAAGGACATGTATATCTCTATCACAAACGATACGGTATTTCCTGCATTAAAACATGGATACTGTCATTTGATATGGTAGCATCGGTTTGTTATGGGTGTAATAAAAGGGTTTGGGAAAACAAAACAAATCATATATGTAAACATTTATACAAGGTTCTAAAGAAACAAAAGAAAAATCTTCCTCTATGCTATTATCAGTATCGATGTTATCTATTGAACTTTTCCCAAACAATAACGACATTTGATCACTCTGTTGCAGACGACTTTAGAAAACATTTTGGGAAAAGGAGAAATTGCTCGTAACGAGCAATTTGTCCAATTTGTCCCTTTCCCACAATGTTTTCTACCCTATCAGAAGATTATTGTCCAATTTCATCACATTTTGAAATGTCGTCTGCAAACTCTTTCAATTTGGGACAGTCGAAAAATTTTTGTTTGGGAAAGAGTTAAGGTTTAAATGACGGGTTATTTTACACATACGTTGTTTTATATTGCATCATCAAATAAGCACTTAAATACGCATTAAATTTATCAATAGCCAAAATGTGTGTTAAGCTGATTAACATAGCTTTATTGAGTGACTTGTTTTCATTTTACAGAAACAAAAACAAATAAGCCTTATCGATATAAGTTTATTGTGACTTTCACATGTACCTTATCTTACTCATTCAACCAATCTCTGTGACACTTTGGTAGTGGTCGCCTGGGGTGTAGTGGGTGTCAGATTCGATCTTGGATCCAGCCATTTCAAACACCAACACGAAATAATAACACATGATTCTCTTTCTCAATTTGCAAGGTAGATTTGAAATGTGTAAGCGGTCCGGGGATCTCCGTCGGTAGAGCAAATCACATGGTTCGAATCCCGGACTGACTGCATGTTTTTCTCACCTTGGTTAGATTGGTAAAGCATTTCGACCTGACAGACAGCTCTGACACCATGAATGATAGCATCGGTTCTGATTCGGTTCTGATTCGGGACAGGCTGTATGAGTAATCTGACACCGAAATGTTTGTAAAATTGTTTAAATAGCTGTTAAATCACATCAAAACAAGGCAGACATAATATTCTAGGCCTACTTTGTACTCTGGATATCACAATTTACCCTTAATACACCTTTTATTCAGTTTTCACCAAACTCCCACTCACTACCCAATGTCATGTTACACTAAATTAACCACTGTCATCATATAGGTCACAAGACGCAATAGAATACTACGCAAATTGTAACTTAGATTCAAAAATAGCATGCCGAAGAGGAAATAAGTGCTCCAAAAGTAACGTCTTTGCTAGAATCGGATAAGGCATATTAACTTTATATGTCTTATTTTCATCTGATACATCATCACATGATGCGACTAGTTAAAATGTACCAGAATTCAAAACGTCTAAATGAAATTCTGTTAACTCTTTACCGAACACCAATATTTTAACTGTCCCAAAATCGAAAAGTTTGCAGACGACATTTCAAAATTTAATGAAATTAATAAAGAATCTTCTGATATTGCAGAATACATTGTGGGAAAAGGAGAAATTTTTCGGTAAGATGTTGAGGTACCACTGTTATTATGCCAATTACTGATATAGATATCCTTGATCCGGGTTGTGAATATGGGCATGAACCTATCTATATCGACTGATTCTGGGTAAAGCCAAATTTCACAGAATCCAGTTGTTTCTAGTAAATTCTTAACATTTTTGCTCCAATTTTTAGAATGTTTGTTATCTTTTATCTCTGTTATTTGCATGTTGAAAAGTGGTGACAAAATACAATTGTTATTCTTCTTATGAAATAGTTTTAGCCAGTACTTGATAATTCGTATATATCTATTAATGATTAAGGGGAATCTGCCTAGTTCTGATAGCAATGCTAGCGAGTTAGTTGATCGTTTTACGTTTAATATGCGTTTGCAAAATTTCCTATGTACCCTTTCTATATTTTCTGCTTGTTGAAAACCCCAGACCTCACAATTATAACTAAGGATAGAATTCACATAACAATCAAATAGATTTAAAAGTATTTTGACAGGAATATCATAACCTTTAGTGATGCTAAATAATGAACCCATTGCTCTTAAGGCTTTGCCAACAAGTGTTTGGGTTGCTTGTTGAAACGATCCCCCCGCAGGTAAATACTATTCCTAAATAACTGAAGCTACTAACTATTTCTAGAGTTTTACCTGCATATACCCATTGACAATCTTTTTTTATTTGACCTCCTTTTCTTAAAACCATGACTTTTGTTTTTTCAATATTAACTGTTAATTTCAATTTGTTGCAATAACTTTCTAATTTTTGTAATAGTTCTTGTAGTCCTTCTTTTGTTTCTGAAATAAGTACGGCATCGTCTGCAAATAAGATGATATATATTACTATTTGATCAATTGTGAATCCCTCTAAGTTTGCTTCTTGGAAATGCATTTCAATATCATTTAAAAACAGAGAAAATATTATAGATGAAGTTATCTCCCCTTGGAAAAGGCCTATGTCACTTTCAAAAAACTCCGACATGGTATTGAGGTGTTTAACACACATTTTAACGTTAGCATACATCGATTTTAAAATTCAAAAAAGTTTACCATCTATACCTGATTTTACAAGTTTATACCACATTGCGTTTCTGTCTATGCTATCGTACGCATTTTTAAAGTCGACGAAACAGGTAAAAAGTTTACATTTTTTCTATAACTGTGTTTCTATTAGAGTGTTTAAAATGAATACGGCATACAGTAATGTATCCAGGTTTAAATCCAAATTGAGCGTCTGTTAAAACATTGTACTGCTCTGCCCATTTAGTTAGCCTGTTGTTCAAGATAGCAGTGAAAAGTTTAGTCCGAATGATCCAGACGGAGATATTTCACTCTCCGTCTGGATGCATTCGATGTAAAAGCGCGTCAAGCGGATATCGATTTTTCGAGGTAGTGCATTTTGGGAAATCTGTAGAAAGGGGCGGAGTTAAAATGACAGGTAAATTCTGGCGGGAATATAATATTGGTTCCTTTTCGTTTGGTAGAATAGATCTATTTTCATTAAAACCGAGGTTCCCTTACCCTCATAAGAATTTTGTCAATTGCCAAAGTATTGCAACAGTTGATTTCAATAGAATACGTAGATATTCATTCATTGAGTAAAAATATTTGTGACTCTAAGCGAAAATCTAGACAATACTCAAACCATCAGAGAATTTTTTTATGGAAACTTTTGCCACAAAAGAAGCCTTTAGCCTATTATTTCTGATGGCCGATTCTATGGGAAAATGGACTCTCAATTTGATATTTTCTTGATTATAGAAATCGGCATTATGGGTCTAATCTGAATTATAAATCTAGAAACTATTTCAAAGTATATTATTTGCAGGTTGGGCGAGCGCGAATGGAAAACAGAGATATAGATAACAGCTATGTCTTTTAAACAAATGATTCCTAAAGCAAAAAAAAGCTATATAAACAACTTCGGGGCATGTTATAAAGGGGGAGTATCGAATAGTACATCTTTCGGGTTGTTGGTCTAAATATCAAACGCCTAGTTTTATTACACCAGACGGGAACGACGCGCGTCACACACAGATACTAATCCAGACACCGCCGTACATCACACAACACGTGCCTTACCCTTTATCTTGTTAATAGCAGCATAGTTTTGACCTCAAAGTATACGCATTTGACATAGATTTTTATTTTTTAAGTATATTAATATAATCAAATTTACAGATATAAGAGCAAGTTTCTTCTGAATATCATTTATGTTTGCAGCGAAATGGTAATCGTCAAAACCAAATCCCTTTTACCAATACAATATCGATTACTTTCTTGATATAGTTAATAGTTTGTATTTTATCTAATCGATTAGTTTGTGTGTTTTATTGCAATTTGAATTTTAGAATGGTAACGACCTTGTCTGGGGAACAGAAGGATAACTAAATGTTGAAAGCTTAACAAAACTGATTACCTAAAGATTCAATATTTTTTGAAAACTAAAATGGTACGGGAAAAGGTATTGCCCAATGCTTCCATGCATGGAAACCGATTTTGATTATCACTAGATTGGTTAATGGGCTATTGTTTTTATGGTGTATTGTATCAATATCCACGGTTAATTAGCGCACATATAACAAATGGTGACTATCTTTTTACCAACACAAATAACCACAAAGGATTTATTTAGAAATAACTGTTGCTAAGCAAATCACTTCAACACCAAAATGATGACATTGTCTTTCCCAAACACCAAATTTTGACTGTCCCAAATTGAAAGAGTTCGCAGACGACATTCTAAAATGTGATGAAATTGAAAAACAATCTTCTAATAATGAGCAATTTCTCCTTTACCCAAAATGTTTTCCAGAGTCGTCTGCAACAATGTGGTCAAATGTCGATATTGTTTGGGAAAGGGTTAATCAGTTTTATCAGAGAGAAGTTGATGTTGTTTCATTTTTAGCATCGTGATATAGAGTTGACAAACAGTCCGAATGAATGTTAAGTTTAAATATATAGGGTACAGATCACCCTATTTTATGTAAGAGATATTTTATTAAAATTGAAACTTAAGTGTCTTTCCCTTCAATAATGGATTTCATCAAATTACACTGCTATGGTTTAAAACGAATTCATATTTCCCGTGAATCAAACGTTAAAAATCGTTCATGGTTTTTTTTCTGTAAATTACCGGAAATGGAAACAATACGCAATCTTATTGGTCAATCCCAACTTCTTTCTGATTGGTGCCCATATTTGTTCTCGTCGCCGATTGGACCCCTCACACACAGAGGGGGAATGCTGACGCGTTTTTATCGCAGGGCGCCTCCAAGCTGTCACGTAGTTACAGCTTGAATCATCCGAGTTATGAAAAGTTTAGAAAAACAACATCGGGTCTGATGGGTCACCCTTTTTGTGAATGGGGATAATTAACCCTTTGCCCCATGAAGTTGGGAATATACCTGTATTAAGAATATGGTTAAAAACAATTAACAACACTTTATCTGTAATATCTATGCTCTCCTTGAAATATTCGTAGAGAATGTCGTCAAAAGCACAAGCTTTATTGGATCCCAATTGTTTGCATGCAGTGTGTATTTCCTGCAATGTAATTGGTTGATCTAGTTCATCAAAAGTTGTCTCAGTGCGTAAAGGGATACAAAATTCCGATACATCTTCGTTTGAAAGTTCTGCTGATAGATTTTTGAAATGGTTATAGAATTGTTCTGTCGATATAATTGAGTCTTTTACTGAAGGTTTCTTTTTCTTAAACATTTTCCAAAATTCACGTGGTTTCGTTCGTCGCATTGTATACATCTTGTTTGCCAAATATTTGTTATACTGGGCTTTTTTCTTTTTGCAACAATACTTAAAGTCTTTACGTTTTAAATACATGTGTTTGCGGTTAGACTCGGATAACTCTCGGTTAAGGTTCTTAACTGCATCTTTATATGCGTTCGTTTCGTTCTGCATTCTATGTCAAACCATTTATTCTGGTGTTTATCTTGGTCAATGAAAGATACATCTGAGCAACGTATGTTTTTCTTGAAGTATATATTGCCACAAGAGTTAAAAAAGTCACTGCATAAATTAACCAGGTGATCCGAGTCCGCGCGCGTTTCAGTCTGTTGTAATAACAAGTGTTCTAATTGGTCTATACCTGTGGTTAAATCATGTAAAAACATTTCTCTATACAAAGGGTCCCATTTGATAACATTTTTAACAGTGCTGGAAATTCCATTGAAAGTGCGATGATGTATTCTCAATGAAAATGCCAGACGTGCATGATTTGAGAGATGAGTAAAGTTCCGAACAATAAAATCGTTGATAAACTCAAAATTCTCTGTCATTGTGAGAAGATAATCTACAGTACTTATCCCGTTATATGTTAAACATGTTATTTTACTGATTTCTCGGTCGGAGTGCAGACGACCATTTCCGATACGTACGTAAGTGGTTTTGCATAAATCTAATAAATATTCTCCAAACCGATTTGATTTTGGATCAGACGATTTACGGGCTGGGGGTGGCAAAACACAAAGAGTATCTTCACAATCTAAAACATAGTCATTATCAATATTATCTCTTTTGTTTCCAACACGGCTATTTGTGTCGCCACAGACAAATACTTTACAACAAAGTGGTTAAATCTCGTTATTGTTTGGTAATGGGTTAAAGGCGCTTGTTCACACATGAGGCAGTTTGCAAGTCAAAATGAATTTCGTTGAAGCAATACAATGTTTGTACTGTGGTATGACATTTAATGAAAACCAGCACTAGAACACAAAATTTGTTCCTAACGTGTCAATATATCTTAGAATGTACTGACGACGATTTGTGATCGATTTCAAACCCGTTGCAACGCTTTTGGACCTGAGCACATATTTATTCATTGTATACAAGCTTTTAATATTTTTATGTGAACCGATTTTACTTCCGATGGTTATTTTCCTGTGTGTATCGTACAACAGTCCAGCTACTTTACTATTTTGAATTTTTCTTTTTTGATAAAGAAATTCTTCACATCTGCGAACACATAGCTTTAAAAGAGTACATACATAATTTGTATAAGTATTAATACTGTTTTTGTTGTTTTCAAGTCTATCTTTATTTTGAAAAGGAGCTGACAATTTGGAAAGGGTCCTACTTATAACAAATTTAAACTTTTAATGAACAGCCAAAAAAGAACGTTTTATGCAAAATTGGAAAATTTATTTACTTAGCTAATTCTATACGTGACTCAGAATAGCGCGATGTCACACAAGCCTCCGTGATTGTATGATTATTGATAAAATTAACGTACTTAATCATAATCATGATAATAATATAAATGATAATAATAATAATGATTATAGGTTGTATGTGTATGTTTATGTAAATGTATATTATATGTATGTAGCAACGACATGTAAATGTTATGCTAATAGAATGTTTGAACTATACACAAAGTGTCAGATAACTCGTATCATGTAAGTATAGGTATATGTACGGGACGAATTGCTTTCCCGATATGGGTCTGTTAACACATTACCCGAACATTATTTTCTCATGTGTTATTATGTATTGGTAAACAACAATAATTTTTTATAAAATAATGATTGAGATGATCACATTAAATAGTCAATATTTATTTTTTATTTTTAATTAGACGGTAATCATGAAACGTTGAAAAGAAATAGGAAGGCGCTTTAAACGATCAAACGCTGTCTGAAAAAAGAATTATTTTTGATTTCGAAATTTGCGAGTTCTGTTCGTCTTCTCTACAAAAATTGTATGGATTAACATGTATTGTTCTCGTGCATATCGGGGATGAAGGAAACCATTGTAATAAAGAATAAATAAAACATAGCAAGGAATCTCTCTTACCGTGGCATTTCTTCCTATCCAAAGGCGAAAGTAAATACATTCGTCTTTAAAAGATGCGTGTTCACAGAAAGGAATGAAAATCAAAATAGAAAGTTTTTGAAACAAAACAGCTTTTGCATTGTTATTTGACATACAATTAAAAGTATCTATTGAAAGCATAGTTAATATAGGAAGCGTCAATGTATTGAAGTATGTGCATTTTGTTAGCGATGGATAACAAACACGATTTTACGCTTTTGTATAAAAGTAAATCTTAATTCACTGTACACACACTTTAAAGAATTAAAAACGCTTTGAATTTGCTTCCGATAACTATTGTTCAATGCGTATCATTTATCAGTCAAACATTCCAAATTTCCCAAACATCTGTGAGCGAGTGCCTTTAAGAAAATTTGCGAACACAAAGAAGATATGTGAAATGTAGACGGGTAACACTATACCTACCATAACATTACATAGACTAGGCGTTTTAACCAATACCTCCATGTCTACGTCTTCTTGTATTAGAGTATGAAACAGAAATTTACACAAAAATATTTAAGCATAACGAGCAAACATGTTTGTTTTTTTACCATATTGATCCTTAACAAATTGAAAGCTAAGATTGGATTTCCTCATTTCGATTTTACTAAAATGCTTGTTGAAGATTTAAATACTCACCAATCACAACAGTCCTTTAGGTTACAGGCTTATTGACAAAACGACCATCGTGTACTGAACATAACATTTTACACACGCAGACGCTTGTTTCATTTTTATTAGTTGAATGTTTTGCTGCTTCGCCGAGCTACACTTCGGATTTCGATGGCTACAAGTAGAGACCGTCCAAGGAGTAGTGGCCGTGACAGATTATGTGATTACTTTGGCTTTGGTCTGAAATGTTCCGAATCGGATATGGCGCTTGTGTTTGGAGACAAACGTTTATATGTGAACAGAACTGTCTTAGAACTCGCGTCGTCAGTCTTCAAGCAACAGGTCGCAGATGTGTTAGGAAATAACGGCGAGAAGAATGAATTGGAACTTAGCTTTGATATTAAAGTGTTTGCTGAATTCCTGACATGTTTCTATCCAGGTAAAGTGGGGGATGTAGACGAATACAACATGTTCAGGCTACTGCCTTTGGCCTATAAATACCAGATCGAGCGAGTGAAGCAGAAATGTCTTGCTTTACTGACACAGTCACTGAAACCCGGCATTACCGAAGAGTATGTGTACAAATGTTTGGATACCGCTAGAGAATATGGCCTTAGTGAGGTAGAAAGAACGTGCTTGCAGATCATTACGAAGTATTACAAGGAGGATATACAGCGGTCAGATGAACTTCTGACACTCAGGGCAGAGGTAAAGTCGGCTGTTTCCTCGTCTATGATACCCGTTCTCCGGTCCGAAGCTTGTAAATACAGTTTCCTTACGGCAGGTCCCACCGGAAATGAGAAGTGCACAGACTTGGGAGGGTTTGATGACGCGAAATACGCCAAGACCACGTTTAAGCTATCCCGCCGTTCCACTGAATCAACTGTCCAGCTGGATGATATTATAATATGGGATGTCAAACTTGAATTGAGTCGAAAGATGGGTGATTTTAACGATGAAGAATTCACCCTGTTTTCGGATAGGAAATCTAAGGTCTGTCACACAGCAGTGAAAATGGTCTTCAAGAACGCAATTCCAGGAGGAAAAGAAGTGATGCACCAGCTCATACGTAATGAGCTACTTTTGTTAATCAGGATTCCCTTCAAAGGCATTTCGATTGATGGAATTCTTTGGAACGACACCTACACAGTCGAAATACATTGTCTCATGAACAAGCCATCGATGCAGCTTTCAAAACCCGATCAATCAATAGGGAATAAACGCCGTCAGGCAAGGTCGCCACCTTTGTTTAGGACCAGACGAGATGAATTGATGCTGATGTAAAGCAACACAACATATTTACAGTTAAACTAGAAATCACATGTAAAAATGCTTGTTTGGAGTATTGTCTTGTTTCGCTCAATTGTCTTTAATCAATCTTCCTTAAAGTGAAGTGGTCTACAATGGAAGGTCCATAAAAGTCAAAATGATCGTGTCTCGGAAGTTTTTTTCTGCGCAATTCATCTGCGCATTCAAGGGAGATAATAATATGTTACCGAAAAGGTAGCCTGGAGTCCTGGCCCATGCTTACCCGCATTAGGCTAGTTCGCGGTATACGAACGGGCCAGGCTCCACCAGGCTACCGAAAGGTATTTGAATAGTAGTCGGATAAACGTTTTTATTCAGATAAAATGTACTGTATGAAATTCTTTTCATATAACAATCACATTATCCATGAAACTATAAAAGGTTATTAACATTATTATATATTTCTCATGCATATTGAGCCGCCAGCTTCTATTTCTCAAGTTTAAAGTAATTTTAGTCTTTTTTTCTAAATGTTTTTCAAATACAGTTACCATGGAAAACTGTTATTTTACAGAAAAACTAACTCGTCAACATATACTTTTTTTTGCATTTTGTATTTCAAGATTGAATTTTGCTTGACATTCTGAAAAATAAGAAGATTCTATGTAAGGAATTTTTAAATATGTTCATTTTTTTGTAATATACATACCAATTTTCATTGTTTTTTTTTGTCGAATAAAAAAAATGAAAAAATGATTTTGATTACAAATATTGTTTAGATTGTAATCATTTAAAATGATATTGAATTATAAAGTATTGAATGTATGAATTCATGTTTATTGTGTAAATAAACCTTCCAGAAATTATTTTTTTTATCTTTGAAGATGGTATGATCATTTTGACATTTTTGTCCCAAACGGTTACCATGGAAACTGTTGTTTTATGAAAAAAATAACTCGTCGACCCACATTTTTCTTTCCATTTTTAAATTCACAATTAATGTTTAAATAACATATTAAAATTTTAGAAAATTCTATGAAAGGATAATTTTGATATAAAACTGTAGAAAATGTCCTTAAGGCCAAGTATAGAAAAAAATGGAGACCCCAAACGGCGACATTGTTGTTTACATAACGCGATCTGGGCGTGCACGAAATTTTACTTACGGAAATTCGATAAATATCAATGATAACAGGTTCGGGAGCCATTTATTCAGATATACATACAACTTATATATTACTTCACAAAGACCTCAACCGACATTAGATTTTGAGGGAGTATTTCATAAGAGTATCATACCTATACAAATACATTGTTTTTAGCGTACTTAAAATAAATGTGCCCATTGTAGACCAGTACCCTTTAAAGATGTCTTATATTTTAATTGATTGTCGATTCATTTACATTACAATTGTGATCATTTATCAAGCACAATATGCGAAAGAAAGAATTTGTAACAGGACAAATATTGTATACATGTATAAGATGATAAATACAATGTAACGTATGTTTTATTGTAACCGATGATAGTCTCTAAAAGATCAAAATCGAATTGTCCTATGCATATACTGTATTTTAATGAGTTTAAGCTAAGACCTGGGTAATGGAAAACTGACAATTGCTTTGGTTAAAAACTAAGTTGAAATATAATTCTCAAAATATCTATCATTTACAAGGCATTAACCGAGCCAATTTTCAAAATTTGTCTGATTTTGAATTTATATTTATAAAACGAATATCAACAATTTTGTGCTTTATTTCATATTAATTACCTCCCTTTTCTAATTTTCAATTTTCACATCGAAACTTAAATTACATAAATGGAGTTGGCAAATAAAAATTCAAATCAAGGAAAGGTTCTAATAACATGAAACTTGACTTTATAACGGCATTTGTTTTGTAAAGTCTTTAATTTTGTTATTTTGACCTTTCTCCATTACCCTCCATTACCCAGGTCTTACCTTAATGCTATGTTCATATTTTAATATGTGTAGAAATGTATACGGATATATATAGATGAGACTTTATCTAAGAATATATATGCACATAGAAGAATAAAGTTTAATTTCTTAATGATTATGTTTTAATCATTCTTTTATGATTTGAAACAATTTGATTTTTTTTCATGAAAAGAAAGAGCATACAGATTTCTGTTGCTATAAGAATACATGTGCATACATTTCATATTCTTAATGAGTATAGAGGAGATACGAAGAAAAAAGAAAAGAAGGAAAACAGAAAACATTTCCATATTTCAAGTTTACTGTGAATTTATAAACGAGCATTTTCTCCTTTTCCCACAATGTTTTTCAGAGTCGTCTGCAACAAAGTAATCAAATGCCGCTATTGTTTGGTAATGGGTTGAAAGAACTATCTCACATCTTTATTTGAATTACCAAAAGACGATGCATATAACACACACATATACGGATGCATTTAACACACACACATAGACTGATTAATTCAAAACACACATAAACTGCTACTTTAAACCTTATGTTGGGTATGAACAATACTTAGACATTTTGCCGCCAAATCTTAGATTCTTTTTGTCGAGAATGAGAGTATCGGCACACTCTCTAAGGGTACAGAAAGGGCGTTACACCCAGATGCTATACCTCGAAATGAGAGATTTCGTATGTGTTTTACATCCCATGACATTGAGGACGTATATCACTTTATTTGTACTTGTAAAGCCTTCGTAAAAATCAGAAAAAAATATATTACTGAGAATTACTATAAAAACCGTCTGTTTTTTAAGTGCAGTGCTCTCATGTCTACAAATGATGAAGCTTTAGTAATTAATTTGGCAAAAAACATAAAAGCAGCATTGGAGGCACGTCAACTATTCTTAAGTGTTTATAATCAAACACCACAATCTAAGTTACCTTTTACTAATTTCTTCTGCCGCGCTAAATGACATTAGCTGTCGATGCGCCTTAAAACACAATTCAATAATTTCTTCACTCTTTGATGATCAAATATTGTTTTTCGTGTTTAGCATAACTTTCCTTAAAGACCACATGGTATAATACTTTGTACAAACTATGTATAATATGACTATGTACTTGTTAAATAAAAAATGTTCTGTTCTGTTCACTGACTAATGCATATAACAAACACATAGACTTATGCATATAAACACACACATTGACTAATGAACTTAACAAACACATATACTGATGTATATAATTCGCACATGGACTGTTAGTTTGTGTATTTATAAATAACATATATTTGGTCATAGACCAAATGTTCGTATATCTGCGATGACATTGAAGAAGTTAGGGTATTCTTATATTACACCAGCTATTTGCAAGACGCAATACACTGACAATGAACAATAGAGACTTCAGAACCCGATATCTGATTTCAATACTCATTTTGACGCTTACGTATTCCAACACCAAAGCATTTACAAAGACATTGTGAATGTATTGCTTAACATGTTATAAAGTGTAATACATATCTTTTCACGCAAGCGATGCCATCTCTTTCTGTACGAATAAGTAAGAGTTCTAGCGTCTTTTAAACCTTTACCAAACGCCAAATGTTTGACTGCCCCAAATTGAAAGAGTTTGCAGACGACATTTCAAATGTAATGAAATTGAAAAACAATCCTGATATGGCAGAAAAGATTGTGGGAAAAGGAGAAATTGCTCGTCACGAGCAATTTCATCTTCTCCCATCATGTTTTCCATTGTCATCTACAACAAACTGGTAAAATGTCGTTATTTTTTGGTAATGGGTTATTGCCTCGGGGGGGGGGTAAATTTGAAGCACCGTAAGAGCCGACCGATGTCGTTACGTTGACTAAAGGGAGATATCATATCTTCAAGGACAACTTGTTATTGTAGAACCCAATGACAAAAAAAGCCGCGTCGTGTGATATATAACCTCGATACTAAATTGTCGATAGTCAAATCGAAAGGCTATGCCACCTTTATTATTATGAGAAAACATTGTGACAAAAGGATAAATTGTTGGGAAAAAGCAATTTATCCTTTTGGCATGATGTTCCCTATATAAAAGAAGAAAATACGGCATTGTTGCATTGTGGTTTTAACACCTAAGCTTTCTTAACCCTTTATCAAACGCCAAATCTTCGAATGTCCCAAATTGAAAGAGTTTGCAGACGACATTAAAAAATGTGATGAAATTGGAAAATAATCTTCTCATGGGACAGAAAACACTGTCGGAAAAGAAGACATTGCTCGTGAAGAGAAATTTCTCCTTTTCCCACATTGTTTTCCAGAGTCACCTGCAACAAACTGGTCAAATTGCATTATTGTTTGGTTAAAGGGTTTCATTGCACCTCCCCTTACATACATAGCTTTCCACATCAGATGGAAAAAAGTATCAATTCATAATTTCCTGCGAGTTATTAGGTTATACGTTTTATGGGGAAAAAGCCTCCTAACAGATTAATGTAAAGGAGTCGATTTGGCTAAGAAAGAATAAGGTCTGTAGAACTGCTTCACGCATGTGCACAAAAGTTTTTTTATTCGGTAGATATGCTTTAATTGATCTTATAAAAGTATTGTGTTCAGAATGGTTGGGTTTGACGGTTAGTCCAGAGGTAGTTAGTACTGTGTTTAAACACATTGATGTTAGTTTACTTACCAAAGGAGTATATGAATTGACGAATATTTGCGGATAAAGTTAGGAATGAAGCATCATCGGTAACAAAGGATTTAGACAAGGTACAGTCAGCCAAAATATTTTTATCGAGCCTTCATATGATGACGGTTTAACCCTTAGAATGCTGGGAATTTTTCTAAAAATAGATTTATGTGTCGTCTTCTTTCCAAAATGGTAGATATCTGCTTAATTTTGTTGAGGAAAGATAACACGAGTAGCAAACAGGTTAGATCACAGGCCAGCCGCCAATTTACTTGGCGGCTGGCCTGGATCTAACCAGTTTGCACAAGCATGAAGTCGGTTCCAGCACTATAAGGGTTAAATACGTGTGTACAAAGTATCAGAATGCATTTGAAATCTGTGTAACGAAAGCACTCTACTTTCGATATAAACATTATTCTGTTCACTAAACAATCATAACCTAATGGTGATTTCAGCTTTGCCTACTGGTTGATATGTCAGTAGAAGCCAACATTCACGTGGTAAGAAGATGATAAGGTTAATTGCTTACGCATTCCCAATGTATTAAAAGTGGAGAACAGTTGTATTTTAATGGCATAGAGCGTTCCATCATGTGTCATGGTTCAAGTCATACTAGTTTTGGATATATTTTATCTATGAATTCGCTCTTCCTTTGACCTGCCTTTTTACTTTCTAAAGGTCCATGTTCGCAGATGTGAAGAGATTAGGAAGTTAAAAATATGTTGTTTTTTTTAATAGAAAGAAATATGTACCGTTATATGATATGCATCAAAACATAGCCATTGTTTTAAATTCTTAAAAGTATGCATAACGCGAGTTAACATGTATCTTAATAAAAACAAATTTCATGACATCGCTTTTCAGATCTATCGAATATAAGCTGTACATACTCAGACGAATTAACGCTTCCTGAATCAGTTATGTTTTCAACAGATACTTTAAATTGTACATCGGATAGGACAGAAAACATTGTGGAAAAAGGAGAAATTGCTCGTTAAGAGCAAGTTCTCCTTTTCCCACAATGTTTTCTAAAGTCATCTGTAACAAAGTGGTCAAATGTCGTTATTGTTTGGGAAAGGGTCAAGGTCAAGATTCGGCGCGTAATACAGCACAAAGACAAACGAAACCGCCGCCAGTGACATGTTAAATGGAGGATAAGTAAATCGAGATTTTATAATAGATTTAACGGTTGCGTCTGTGCTTACGAAGGCATGCGACATAAATCTTAATTAGTGACACATTTCGCATATCGTTTTCACTCGCACATTGACAGCTTTCTATTGAAGGATATGGCAGAGTCAATAAATATAATTGTTATACGACATTTAGTCCTTTACCAATCCATACGTATGTAATCTGTGTAAGCCTAAGGACAAGTCAAATTGTAAACATCGGACGCCTACGACCATAAGAATAACAATACCTTTCTATTTGGAATGATAGTCCGAAATAGTTGTAATAAAAGGACTACTTATGAGTAGCAAGCAATGCCTCTTTTGGGTAATATTACTGTTCAACTTTCTATGCTACTTATTGATAAACTGTGCGATCTAATTTACCTCTTTACAAATTATATAGTGTGTAATGTCTAGACCTATATTGAAACAGGATGCACTATTTCAATAAAGGTATATACTTTTGTTTTAAAACATAAGAATGTAAATCGGTGTCTATTTATAAAAAGACTTACGAAAACGTTCAGAATGCTTAGTAGTTTTTCAAAAAAGAGTTTTCGTGACATCTGCTTTCAAAAACCTTAAATGTTTGCTTTATTTTGATGAGGAGGGATACTCAGAGTAGCAAACAGGTTAGATCACAGACCAGCCCCCAATTAACTTGGCTGCTGGTCTTGATCTAACCTGTTTGCACAAGCATGAGGTCGGTTCCAGCACTATAACGGTTAAGGGCTCTTGATGCATCCCTGTATTACTTCGTAAAATAAATTCACATATATTTTGATACAGTAATTGTAAACTTAGGGGTCTATAGTTATCCGGGGGTCTATACTCTGTAATATGACATTGTATAACCAAGTATATACCCAAGGATAACTATAGACCCTTCTGATTGTATTTACTGTTGAGTGTGGTAAATAGTCAAAAGCCATACACATACCATTTTCTTTAATTGCCAAATAGCGACTTTCAATGAATAAATCTTCGAACAAAAATAACAAAAACAATAATACTCTTAATGAGTTTCCACTTAAAGTCATAAAATGTCTTTGGTCTGTTTTTTTTGTGTTACTGTAATCGTCTGCTGTGGTTTTAAATGTGAACGCGACATAAACTCGCACGTGAGGAGAATAGGTTGGGAAATTGTCTTTGTATAAATGAAATTTATTGAAAATAAATCTGGAAACGACGACTTTCCCCTCACAGTGCTTGATAAGGCTATTCCATTATAAGCGATTCTTCATGTTACTTGAATGGGTTATCACTGGCTATCCAACTAATGGAAGAGCCTCTAGGTGCCAGCCGGCCAATGAACATAATTCTTTACTAGTTCCCTTTGTAAACTTCTGGGAGACACTATGTCATTTTAAAACTATTTGTGCCAAAGTACCTTATCAGTGTGTCAAGTATAACTTAGCAACCCCCACTATACACGGGTCTCTGCTAATGAAAGAAGTCTGTCTTGGAATTCCTCCCACTTGAGCTTTCTGAATGACCTAGGTCTATATTAAACCTTGTGTACGGCACGAGTTGGATCCCTTAAATGTGGTCGTGGTTGTTCGTCCGGATAAAACAGCAATCATGCAAAGTACACAAATGATATTCTAACTGTTACATCAGGATTCTTACATGTTACCACACAATGCCATGTCTTTTAAAATATATGTTGGCAATTGAGACATTGCTCATCTGGTCATATGCTCAATTCCCAAAAGTACGTCACTTAAAATAAGAGAACTCTTTTAAGTACATAGGGTAGTAAAAGTTATTTCATGAATATATTTCCATTTTAGCAAAGAAATATGTTTGTCTTCCGCCTTTTCATCTCTCACAAACGTGTCAATGTTGAAAGGCAAATACTCAGAGAGATCATGACAAGTTCATATTAATGTATTATGCAAAATATAAATTGATTCGCTGGCTGTACTGGTTTGCTTAAAATACTATCAACGTGGTGCAAATAAAATCAAATAGTATGAAAGCCTATTCAATTATTTATTAAGACTTAACCCTTTAAGGTATAGAGATAAGGCTTATCAGTGACACTATAGGTATAAACCATCCGATTATCGAAGACCATTAACGCATACATAACTAGTCACCCTGGGTACCTATTTGCACAGGATTATCTCCGATAATTGTTATTGATTGGGGTACTGTTAATCAAACCTAAATTAATGCATTTTACATTCATCTAATAGATTTTTTCAAAGAATAAAAGACGACGAGAACAAAATTTCCTTTAAGTTGATGTTTTTTTTTTTTATTTAGTGATACATTCATATCAGGATTAAGTTGTAGAAAATTAAACAAACAATGAAAATGTATATTACGGTGTGAATTATACAAAATCAAAATTAATAATATGACTTATGTGTTCTCCCTGAGAGATCCGTAATTTGTTTTCCGTTTGTCATCAATTGCAGGGAATTTTGTTGCCGAAAAATACCGTTCATGACTCGAGATACATACTTTGTCTTTGCATATTTCTCAACAAAGCTGAATCGTTTTACTTCAATTCCCATTCAAACCGTTTCCAAAATATATAAAAGAATGTTTTTCAGCGCAATATTGCTTTGTAAAGGAGTTAAACCTAGTCCTTCTTATAAATGTAAAACAGTAAAAATCAACTCATTTTGGCAACGAAACATGCTTATATTTCCGTAAAATACGTGTCCATGGGTGATGAATTTACCAAAAGCTCGTAGTTGTAGTCAAAGTCGGAGGAATGATTTAATTTGCTTGTCCGTGAATTGGTAATATTTATCAACATTTCATCATCTTCAGGCTTAATAAAAAACGATCAAATTACTGCTCTGAATCTACATTGATGTCCGACTTGCGATCGGAAACACCAAATTGGCTAAATATTTTAAAAAGGCCGTCTTTATAACGTCAATTATTTGACGGCTCGATTTTCAATCGCCTTTAAACTTTGAACAATAGCTCCGTGTCATAAACATCCTTTACAGGTCGCGTGCCGTATGCTCTGGTTTTAATTGGATAGTATTTTTAGAAATGTGTTAAGTTACTAAAGAATTGCATGAAATCCTTATCGAGTCTTTACAAATCGGCAGTGTTTTGATCTTTTATGACCGGAAGACTTCTCATTAAATAGTCTACGGGTCGCGTGCCCTATGTTCTTTTTAATTGGATAATATTTTTAGAAAAGTGTTAGTTTGTAAAGAATTGCAGGAAATCCTTATCAAGTCTTTACAAATCGGCATTGTTTTGATCTTTATGACAGGATATCGAAGGCCGCTTTCAGTTTTATTGGGGGTGGGTATTTCATTTCCCTTCATCTCAATCCCATAGCGTCTCTTTTAGAAGTGTGCCGCGTGACCACTATCAAAAGATTCGCTCTAGAGCAAAAGTTTAAACTTTGACCCCATGATTTTATCATCGTATATGAAAGAAAACATATTTGTTTAATAGGAAAATAAACTTTGGAGAAAATGACGTGTGTGTTTATTTGTGTAATTAAGGGTTGAAGTTGAATCAATTTTTCAGCTGTCAAAAAGCGTTCTATGCAGTAATCGATAGCCCGTCAAAATAGGTTTTATACGGTAATAGGTATACCGGCGAAAAGCGTTTTATGCGGTAATCGATAAGGCGGCGAACGGCGCTATATACCGTAAAGGGTTAAGAGGTACAGGGTATACACCGCAGGTTTATCTGCATGCGTGCATGTTTGGAACATTACCAAATGCGGTTATTGTCAATCTCCGTCTGAGATAATACATGCTTTGCAATGATCAAATAGAGATATGTTACAAAGACTGCAATTTTATCTGCATGCAGCATGCTTATATATTTGGAACATTACAAATGGGGTTATATCCATCTTGATCTCAGATAATACACATTTTTACACTGTGAAGGATTTCTAAAATACCACAAAGCTATAAGGTAACATTTACACAGTCCTGTAGTAAAGTCTACTCAAACTTTGTATAAGCGACTACATTAATGAAGGATAAATAATAATGATATTAATGGTGTTGTTTGATTAATTTATACTTTGTTGTACAAGTCAATAAAAGATATGTTTATTTTGTTCTGTGAATTGAAAGTCTATGCCTTCTTCCATTTGAAGAATGATTTCGATTTAAGGAAAATTAAAACAAACGAAAGAACTATCTAATAACGTTAACCCTTTACCAAACAATAACGCCCTTTGACAATTTTGTCGCAGACGACTTCGAAACACTTTGTGGAAAAAGGAGGAACTGCTCTTAACGAACCTTCCTCCTTTTCCCACAATGTTTAAAACCCCTATCTGAAGATTTGTGTTCAATTTCATCACATTTTGAAACGTCGTCTGCAAACTCTTTCAATTTGGAACCGTCGAAAGTTTGGCGTTTGGTAAATGGTTAAGGGCAAGAGATTCACAATCTTCACGTAGTTACTTATAGAGAATAGATGGTTGGTGTCGTGAATCGGAAATGTTATCGGGCAAGGCTTAGGAATATTATCCGGTGAGCCGAAGGCGAAACGGATAATAATCCGAAGCCATGCCCGATAACTTTTCCCATTCAAAGACACCAACCATCTATTCTATTTATCCTGTTACCTTTATGTATTCTTTCAAACAAATAGTATGTAAATAAAACACGAGAAAGAAGGAAAAAATATGTAGAAAATGATGTAAACATGACGTCATTGCGCTCTTATGACGTCATGATTCGTCACGTGCAAGTGTTACATGGTTAGTACCGGATATCACAAATGTTATACGGCACCTAGTTATCGGTCCCAAAATGACACTAGTGACAGGATAAAAAGTAATGAATAGTCACACATGTAGTATGAAAGACATTTATCTTGAAAAACAGACATATCTATTGTGCTTTATGTAAATGTAATACATCCTGAATTCAAACGTTTCGTTTGATAATTCGATTACCACAAAATGACTTCCTTCAATGCATTTACTCCAACAGTCTTAAAAACCAACATTAAATATAGAAAAAATAGATACATTGTGAGCAACGATCTCTTTGTACATGTACCATAATGATTTCTACCAGACAACATATAGGCAATTTCATTAATCATCAACTATAATTGTAGTCTGTATTTGCTTTCAATTTAGACGCGTCGAAACTTCTAAACGAGGACACTGTTTAATCAAGCGAACACATCAATAACCTGTGAAAAGCGGATAAGATATTCGCACAAAAGGGTAACAAAACACCTTTCGAAAGTAGCGAATTTATTCAGCGATATTTCATGAATATTGGATGGATTTATCTTTTCATTTCGAGCCGACTGACATTCCATGAATGAACTAATAGCTATGGCACTTGGGAAGGACAAATATCCATTAAAGGTGCTTGCTCGCCAAAGAGACATTTTGGAAGACAAAGTAATATATTAATAAAACGATAGTTTTCCATTGCTGTTTGAAATACAGTTAAACTTATCTATTGAAAGCATGATCGATTTAGTATGCGTCATTTAACTAAGTAAGTACAATTTATATGCGGTAGATCTCAAAAGGGATGTCACACTTTAGGAGTATAATACGTTTTAATTCATTCCCTTTTTTTAATAGATAATTGGCCCAGGTATAAACAATAAACATATACGACGACATTTGGTTTCCAATGACTATCTTTTAGTGTTATCATATAACAGTACCGTCTGCAGTTTTATAGAAAAATTAGTATCAAACTTCCTAATTTGCTCACATCTACGAACAAGCACCTTTTAACATGCTCTTCATAAAACCGAAGTAACCATTTCCTTCAAATGTGCTCGTTTTGATCGTAAAGACAGCAAAATAATTGAAAAAACAATTGTGACATACGAAGAAATCGCTTGTCTCAAGAAGTTTCTCCGTTTGTCACAATCGTTTTTCTACCTAATACCACATAAATAATTTCATTACTTTTATTTAATAAGTATCTACGACTGATGTTGCTTTCAGTTAGTATCCATTTGTTTGTTTATATGGTGTTTAACGCCGTATCAACAGTTTTTTACTCATGTAACGGCTTTCCTGGTTTCAATTGCGCTCTGAAGTGACCTGGCAAACATCACTCCAACGAAACCAAAAGTGTCGATGGGGCTCGAACCCAGGATCACGAGTTTTTATCCATTACAAAGCCAAATATCAAGGATAAGCTTCTTCTTTTCGATATTGATACCAATTTGTGCAATTGATAAGTCGCTGGTTCGAACCTCCTCTCGGTCAAATGTTATCTTTCGCGACTGACTTGAAATAGTAAATCCTTCATATCAAGACCTTTTGGCTTTTACCAAATTTCCTCATTTAATATGGCGGATGGTTGGATGTACGTGTATGGTGTATACATATAAAGGAATGTGCGAACGATAAAAACGCACAAAGATTGAACTGTTAACCAAATATTTATCTTAAATCTATAACTTAAAATATAATCATGTCTGTGCATAATTTGTAAAAAAAAGGATTCATCAATTGAACTAATTAAAAAAAAGGGAAAGAAAATGCTCGTTCGACCAATTGCTACTTTTGCCATCATTAATTTGTTCAATTTGATAAGACATATGTTAATTGAAAAAAAAACCTGTCTTCCGAATTTGTTTACGTTAATTAAAATGGATAAATAGATTGTGTACGGGTAAGGCCTGAGCAATTGAACAAACGTAAAATAAACAAAACAAGATATATTATACTACGCAGTTGCAAGGAAGTGTTTTAGGCATTTATCCGTTTGATTAAATTAAAACAAATTGTAAAGAATGCCTTAATTACAAAAATGAAAAGTTCATTTGCATTAAAAGTCTGCTATTATGTTATTATTTTTCATTTCAGAAGCATACTTATCCAATAAATCAACAATGAACAATAACCCAATGAACACAAATTATATCGGTCAAATACATAATCAAGCGCAAACTGGTTTAATCCTAGACTGAGCTAAGTTCTGCACAAACGTGAAGGACTTAGCGAGGATTTGCAATAAGCCATCAACATGAAGTTTGATCCGTTTATGTATGAGGGAAAAGGTTTCTCATTTATTGCACAGAAAGATAAAACAGTCACAGCCTTCTATCGCGGTTTTATAAAGATTTGTAGACATGTTAAGGAGCACGAAAACAAGTAAAGTATCGGCGGGCGAATTATGCACGGTATATGGATTTCAATATTATATTTTTCAGGTGTACAATTGAAGACAATACATCATTTGTGGAAGGACAATACGGAGTTATCGATGTTTTAGATAGGAACAGGCTTGGCCCATTGAAATGTGTTTAAAATACATCGAAGTAGACGAATAGTGACCTTTAGTTGGATATGTTCATATAATCTTTATGATATACTGGATATTAAATATGATTGAAAAAATGTGATTCCTATGAAAACTGTGTAACATTAACGTTGCTAAAATCGCGATTTTACCAAGTGCTTTGCACACCGATACGTAAAAATCAGATTGGTCAGTGTATAATATGTTATCAAAACTAACAGTTCAATGAATTCAAATGGACGCAACGTTTTGATAGGGTACAAGTGAAATAAATCTTATGACTGCATTTACTTTTAATCATGTGCAGTCCGAAGCTGTGTTCATTTGGATAACGAATAGACACGAATACCATATTGTGCGTAAATGTCATTTTATTGCATAACTAACAACAGTGCTAAACTCATACGTAACTGAAATTAATTGCAATAAAATGACAAGGTAGAACACATTATAGTGGGATAAATTGGATGTATCTGTGGTAACGGTGAACCTGTAGGTAGAACACATTATAGTGAGATAAATTGGATGTATCTGTGGTAACGGTGAACCTGTAGGTAGAACACATTATAGTGAGATAAATTGGATGTATCTGTGGTAACGGTGAACCTGTGACGCAACACCATGTCCGAAGAAGACAATACGAGCGAGAGCGATAGCGCCCTAAGCTCCTCCCCACCCACTCGGTCCGTGGGGATAGGCTCTGACCTCTTTAAAACCGTCCTCGGAGACTACTTCCTGGAAACGAGTGCCCGGATCAGCAAGTCCGAGTACGATCGATATCAGGCGCGAAAGGAGCAGAAGAAGGATGACGCGGATCACGTGACGTCGGCGAAGTGTGACGCATGCGCGTCGGTGCTAGCGATGTGTAAGTGTGAGGCGTATGATGGAATGGACGCGAAGTTCGGACAGAAGGTGCACTGGGCGGACGAGGTGTGGAAGAGACCGCTTACTACGGTGTTTGATGAGGAGGGACATTCTGCTCACCGGGATAGTGATAGTAAAACGCAAATATTGCACCCGAAACCGATATTAAAACATAAAGCCACGTGTATCATAATTATATCGGAATGATGCCCTGCTACACAATTAAATATGTCCAAAAAGAAAACAGTCGCAGAGATGGCACTTTAGCAGTATTTTGGACGTTAAGTCACGCACGAAAGTTTGTATCCGAATAGTACTAACAATGGGACTTTCTGTAGTAGTTGTTTAAGGCAGGTTGCTTGACACAAGTTAGACTGTATTTCGTCAGCAGTCTAAGTGCCGTGATATGTTTTACGTTAGGCAACCATGACACATACTTTTTCATGGTAGAAAATGTACCATACTGTAAAATGGTCTGTCGGAATAAGATAAGTGTATTCAGAACCAAAAACGTCAAAACGGTTTTAAGATCCATCACATACCAATTCAATTCAATTCAATACCGACTGTATACGTTCTAGATAGATGAATACATTCTGAACAAGTCTTGAGCTTAGAATCTCTTTTTCATGAAATATCATATTGCAATACAAGAAGTGCTTTGTTTTAACGGTATTTCATTTGAACTTGTAAATTGACTCGTGTTGGAATAAGTGGCTTTAAGAACATCATTGTCATTAAGAAGACGATTGCAATGTACTTTGATATGAATGAAAAAATATTATGCAACAGTTAGTTACAATTACACAGTGGTGTAGAAATTGGTTGGTGCTATATACAATAACACAAGTACACCAGTTTGAAATGAAATTATACGGAACAGAGACTTGTAGTTAACAGGATACCATTTTGAAATAAAAAGGGAATTATATGGAACAGAACAGGTCGTAAACGAAAGTCTTTCAATTTGTCTAAATAAGTATTTTACTATAGGAGAGATACAATTAAAACTGTGTTTTCCTACATTACGTTCGGAACCAAAGGCTGTTTGAGAAGATAATGACACAGGAACGTTTAACAATCAATGAAATCGCAGTCTGTCGGAACCCCTAATTGACCGATTAACTGCAGTTATCCGGCTGATTTTGTTTTCATTTTTGTAATGCGATTGTTTCTAGTTTTAACGGCTATACATTTCAAATGTACGATTAAGGTAGAATACACACAATACGCCATTTTTAAATTCATTCTTTCGTCGGATTACCTCGGTCGTTCTCGGTAGACATCGATCGGGACCGAAACTTTTCGCATTAAACTGACTAATTCCGGCCCAGTCCGGTGTATACCGAGAACAACTGAAGTAATCCGATGACAGAAAGAGTTTGAAAATGGCGGATTATGGGTATACCACCTTAAGGTGATATCTGTGTAAAACGTTTTGCAGCATTTCGGGCGTGTACTGGCTCATGGAGTTTGTAGAGGTCTCCCGAAATGTAGTGGTCTCACACCACACACTTTGTGAGTATGTAAACGTCTAAAATATCGCAAACATATAGAAACACGGTTAATACAATATTGATTACTTTAACGCTTGTTATAAGCTGTAACTCGTTTTGTATATCTTTCCAAGAAAAGCGTTTGCAAAACAGATTTTACTGTTTAATTGTTTTTCATTTTGTTGTTGTGCTTGAACTTGAATAAAATGAATGAAATTCGCAAAACGCATAAGCTATCCTTTTGACCAATGTTTTCCGTTCGTGCAACACCGCTTTATTGGTTTGTAGCGAGTTATATCTTCCACTTACTTCACACTATCCTACTTTAACGTATATGTTCAGTCTACAGAAACCATCGTGAAGAAAAAAACACGAATCCCTCATAATTGAACATATTTATTACGACAATTGTTTCAACACGATATTCTAAAAGGAATCTTGGTCATGCTGTTTCTATAATACTTCATTGCTTTCAGATTGGTTTAGACATAACATAACTTTATTCAGCATTGAACATCAAAAACGTGTTTTAAGCTTGCATAATATAATAATAAAGCATGTGGAAGAGGTTCGTACAAAATCATAATTTCTAATCGTTTGCAGATAAGTATCGGTGAAGTAATGATGTGACAATGGAAGTATCGGAGAGTAATCTGCCGATATTTCTCGCTAGTCAAAGAAAGAATAGGAATTTGATAGATTTCAGTAGCTATTCTTTCCATTGATAGGTTGCATTTGAAATCTCGACATGTCTGAGCTTATATAACACAGGGCTGGGAATCACGTGATCAGAAATGATAGAGACTCGGAAACAGTGTTCGAACCTCACCGTTCGTGGAACCTATCCAACTGCGATCGTTGAGGTTCGAACACTGTTTCAGAGTGTTTTGAGAAACCGTTTATTTGGCCCCATAACACCAAGCGGCGGAACAAATCGAATTGTTAGGCGGGTACTTTGCGCTGCATTTCGTGCACGAAATCGCTGTATGAAAGGATACTCACCGGTTTGAAGAAGTCGAAGCGACGAAAGTCACCATTTTTTCCACGGTCTCTACCATTTCTGATCATGTGATTCCCAGCCCTGTTAACATATAAAGTGCTGGGATCGACTTTCTGCTTATGCAAACAGGTTTGATCCAAACCAGTCGCCAAGTAAATTGACGGCTGGACTGTGATCTAACCTGTTTGCTACACTGGGTACATTTTCTCATAAAAAAATGAAGCAGATATTTAATATTTTGGAAAGCAGGCGCATTCACATCTGTTTTTAGAAAAGTACCCATGATTGTAAGGGTTAAATATTAAAATAATTAATTATGTAATCACCTGTATCGTACTTAAAGTTACCGGCTTAAAGTTGCCCACACCCATAACTTGTTGCAAGCTGAAAGTGGGTGCCTTCAGAAGCCAGTTGACGAGTTATTCACATGCATTCCCATGTTGGGGAACGAAACGAGGTTACCAACACAACCGTGTATATAATGTCGTATTGCTGCGGGATTTTAATGAAGAAAGATATTCAGATTAACAAACAGGTTAAATCACAGGCCAGCCGCCAATTTACTTGGCGGTTGGCTTTGATCAAACCTGTTTGTATAAGCTCGAAGTCGGTTCCAGCACTTTAAGGGTTAAGGAAAGGTTTCATTCGATAAAGATCGAAGTTTGATCTGCGGTCGTCTCGGACGAACCAATCAAAAGCATGTCAATCAAGTCCACGTTCTTTCCGCGCAGTTACGTTTATTTTACGGTCACCCGGTACCTTCCCAGATAATCCTTGTGTCAACGTGTCTGTAGACAAATATTGATTATTTACTCGCGACCCCTGACTTGAGTGCAGCTGACAATCCCCGCTGCTGGTCGGGGTTTGAAAAAAAAGTTAAATGTAGAATACCCAGAATTCGCCATTTTGAAAATCGTATACATCGGTCGGGGCCGGAACTATTCGGTGTGAAGCGAAATGTTCCGGCCTCGACCGATGTATACCAAGAACAACCGAAGTAATCCGACGAAATAAAGAGTTTCAAAATGGCGGATTATGGGTATTCTACTTTAGGATTGGCTTATTTATTGGCTTTTTACTTCTGGTCAACAGTATTCCAATGGTTTCGCGATGCGTGGTTCATAAGAGATGGGGTTAGACCCTCCGACTAAAAGCCCAAAAAGAACACTCAAGTCAAGCAGAACATCGGCTATTGTGTGAGAAATACATGAGATGAACGACCTATACGGACAGCTTAAGTCTCGAAGAACCATCGACATTCTGTAAGTCTGTTGGAAGATTAATACGATGGAAAACGTGAGAATGTCATGATACATTGAACTCCCGAGTTCGTCTAGTGCAAGTCTTGGAGGTTGACCAACTGATAAGAAATAACCCACATATCACAGCGTTACTCACTCAGGACAACCAATCGATTTTCGTTTAAGGTCATAGACCGCTTACTTTTGGCCCTTCTTTATTCTATATAAAACAGCCATTTTGGACCCTTCACAGTTCCATGACAAGATTTAGAGCTAATCCTTGTTGTTTCACTATTCCACACTCCGTACCCTATTAGAATTTCGCAAACAAACATGCCGAAGATCAGCTACTTTTTTCGCTATCATCGCGAAAGTAGTTGGACTTGCAAATTGGCAAAAAAGCAACAAACCAGGTTTGAAATATTGCCAACACCTGCAAAAGATTAAAAAAATATGTCACAAAGGCCCCCTCTTCTGTCCTATAATAATATAATTAACCCACAAAGCGACATTTTAACCTTTCATGAACTGCGTTTTACTGTACAGCGACCTCCGGAAGTAATTCCTCGGTGGTTTCTGACCATAAGACGTTGTACAATTTTCAAAAGGTATCCGAATAACTCAACCTTGCATACAATCGTAACTACTCGGGTATGTCTTTGGCGTGAGAAATACACCTCGTATATAAGAGTAGGGTTATAATTTTGCAATATGTGTCCCCGTCTTATTGCAAATTTCCATGTTGCGTTAAGTAGTTCAATTTTTATGGAGGTGACGTTTTGGTTGGTAACTCATACAAAATAAGTTGTTGGTTAAGTACTGTTGTTTCCTTACTCAAATCAGATGACGGTTTAGACATTGCATTTGACATTTTCATCTTTAAAACATAACCCTTTTACCGATGGAGTTATTTATATTTGGATCATTATCTACCAAATATACCGTCTAAATTGTTTAATATGTCTGCATCATTGAAGTGCGATAATTCCACCACATGGTTATGAAAGGGGTAGACACAAGCTTCTATATTCTAACTTTATTTAATTTTATAGATCTGCAATGTCATTCATTCCGTAAAAGGCATTCTATCTCAAAATTATACAGACAGTTCTTTTAACCCTTTCCTTTGTAATTACTTTGAAATGTATTGACTATGTTGGGGCTGAATCAGTTTGAAAGAGGAAAAAGGTTCCATCCTTAATTTCTGATTATTGGCGGACTATTCACTAGAAATAACATGTGGGTGGCAATTGTGGAATTAATAGTTCCTTTAAAGGTCAGACGGTGTAGGAAGCTGGACAAACAAAATTAGAAACATAAACTCACTACATTTTCAAACAGCCTTATAATTAAAAACAACACACATTGCTATTACTAATGACGACATCGCTTCCTACACAGACCCGCATCGTCTTTCATTTTGCCAATGGGAGTCAGTTATAGCGGAATCTACAATCAGAATATCCCCGTGGTCAGAAAACAGCATTTCCTAGGTATCGTTCTTTGAAAGATTTCATGCCAAAAGATTTTGTTAAGTCACAACATTCCCTCTTATTTTACTATCATTCCACGCAATATTCATTAGAACCTTCTCTCCGAAACGCTTCTAATGACGTGTCACATGACAAGATTGTGTTTTCTTTGAAGTTCTATACGTTTCATGTTTGTCAGTTCTAACTTATGTAACAATTTCTTAAGTTTTTTTGGTAAAACCGGTACCCAGATATCTTAGTTTGTGTAAAAAGGCTTCTCGTTGCAATGGACAGCTTATACGTTTGATAATTCGTTAAATTGTTATTTCGTGGATATAAGTAAGCTTCCGAATTCTAGTACAGTGTTTAAAACCTACCCTTTTCTTAACTTTCAATGTTTATAAAGTTTAAAATGAAAATCAAACTTGGTCCATTGCACGCTGCATAATATTTCCTTATAGATCATGGCATGATTTCATCAACACATACATCCATAAAAATGAAAATGCCAAGAACTTACAACTGATAATTCAAGGATTCAGTGAAATACAAACTTGTGTCCTATACAAAGGTATAGGACTGACATTGTTCTTGTGCTTATTTATCCATCTACTTCATATACCTAACTCGACACTATCGTATCGTGTGTTGGTTTAAAAACAGGCCCAAGTATTCGTGCCTTGTCAATCATTTCTATGTATTCCTTGGATAATTTACTGATTTTATTGATCATGTGCTCACATGACGTGTTTTGCTTTTGCGAGTCATTATCCACGTGCGTCATGTTCGGTAACACCATTTGTATACAGTGATTTCTAAAAACTGGTTTCGAACAATAAACGGCAACGAGATAACCTATTGGATCGAATCTGATATGATCCCAAGAACACATTTCATTTCCCCCGATAGACTGGTTGCTTTTCTCACATTGGTCATTTGACAAAACAAAATAGAGATATTGATTATCACTGTAAATATGTATGAACAAGATATTTTTACAAACTGCATTGATTCATTAATCAGATTTACTTACAGTTCCTCTACCTCTATCATCAAATTAGACAAATCGATATGAGGAAATGTTAAAAGCAATCTAGATTCTATGCTTCCTTCACACTGTTGAATGTACAGAAAAACGAAATTAAACTCATGCAGTAGGAAATATTAAGATTGAAAACGTTTCACATGCCGCTTATAATAAGAAGAAAAGGGAAACGCCTCCGCTAACATCTGGATATTTCATTGATTAATAAATGAAGCAAACAGTATGAATGATACATTGTCTTTACTATATTTGATAAAACCCACTACGACAAGAGGATAGGTTGTTCCTTAGTCAATTACTAAACATCTAACCAGTTTATTGCAGACGACTTGGAATATATTGTTGAAAAAGGAGAAATTGCTCTTAACGAGCAATTTCTCCTTTTACCACACTATTTTCTGCCCTATCAGAAGACTTTCAATTTCATCTCATTTTGAAATGTCTTCAGCAAACTCTTTCAATTTGGGACAGTCGAAAATTTGGCATTTGGTAGGGAACAACTCATACTTGAATGACAGTGGTTTCTAAAATCATCAGCAGCATAGGCAGAAAATATGGTGGTACTGAGATGGCATCGGCAAGATTTTTTTTCTAAGGTCGTTTCTCTCAGAAAATACATTCTATTGACTCAGGGAAACGAACGTGGAAAATAACATCTTGCACATGTCACATCAGTTCCACCGTATCATTGATGAATAAACTTCAAAAAACATCTTTATGACGTATAAATACCACGATTGGACACGCTTTGACCAGTAAAGGTTTGGCACACGACGGTCATTTAGTGTATAACTATTACATAGCAAATATTGTTGTTAAAGATAAGGGAACCGGTCTCCTATAAAAAGAGCTTTTCTGTTTATAATACTATAGCTGAGTCAGGGTCTTTGCAAATTCTTATGTCTAATGTGGTGCAGTGGTAGAGCGTCAGTCTCTTGTACCGTTAGTCCGGGTTCGATCTCTGTTAGCGTCGAAATGAAAATTTAAAAAAAAACAACAAACAAATTGGAGCGAGAACCGGCCATACATCCAGGAAGTTGTCATCGAGAGTGAATCTTATGAATCTTTTAACTTCCGTTAAATCATTGTGAAAAAGATAAGTTTAAACCGTCTTAACTCACTTTGGAGATTCGCAGATGTGTTATGGTTATTATAGGTAATTAAAGACGGGATGTGCCCGGTTCAATGCCTGGCTGTTAGCTAATTGTCACAGGCGATATTAGTGTTCAAGATACCATACGAGTTCCAGTTTCAAATCGTGTAAATAGTCAAAATCGAAAGATATTTGATAGAAAGCATTGCGACAAAATGGGACATTGCTTGTCGCAAGCAATTTCCCATTTCATCACGATGGTTTCTTAATTAATTAACTTGCGTATTTGTCAAAGATTGGTATACATGAATTAGAAGAAAACGCAAACAATTCTTATTTAAAATGCGGAATAACCGGGTATAAACCTAGACCTGTAAGTCCCAGTTTATAAGAGAGCGACAGATATGACGTATTACACCCACTTTCAAACAGCCAAGGAGTTTGTTTAAATATTGTGATACTTCCGACACATTGGGTATTAGCGGTAATTCGGTATTAGCGTTAATATGTTGGAATTGTGGTTTCCACTCATGTCGAGTGTTTAAGTTGTTTTAATCATTTACTTTCACCAGTTCAACCCTTACTGTGCTCCAACCGACTTCATGCTTATGCAAACAGGTTAGATCCAGGACAGCCGCCAAATAAATTGGCGGCTGGCCTGTGATCTAACCTGTTTGCCACTCTTAATATCTTTCCTCATCGGAATTAATTAAATATTTAAGGGTTTGGAAAGCAGACGGCACAAAATCTCTTGTTAGAAAATTACCAAGCATTCTAAGGGTTTACTTCAATTTTCATACGTAATAATTTTCTGCCGCAGTAAAATATTTACCTTAGGAGTGTGTGTCGTTTCTCAACTAAGGGATGGACCATTGTGATGCGTATTTCTTGCTTAGAGTAATTTACTACTGCGTTCATGAAGCAACAAAAATAAATAAATAAGTAAATAAATTTTAAACTGTGTCAACTCTTACACAAAAACGAAACGAAAGCCAAGTCGCCGAAAATACCCCTATTCGAGCTTTCTATACGTCTCATATCTATGTACATGTAAAGCTGTATATACCTATTAAACAATGGTCCCAAGTGTAAAACTTGGACTTTGTCAAAGTTCTTAAAAAAGATAACCAAAGATCCATAAGTGAGCAAATGTATTGGATCACTGAATACAGAAAAAATCCACGATATATATTATATGTGTTTCTTAAAGATGTAATTCTACACTTAAAGTGAGGCCAAGTTGTTATACTATTTTCGAAACGTAAGATTAGATACGTATTTAGAGTAAAGTAAGGCCAAGTTATTGTTATCCATATTCGAAAGGTAAGATTAGAAACGTATCTAGAGGTGATCATGTTCATAGTCCTCCATGTTTGGCAGTAGAGCAGATCTCTATCACATAAAACAAAACCATCAGTTATAATATCTTAATATGGGCTTATGAATGGTTTCAATAAGACTTGTCTTCGTAGGATAATCTTCCTTAGATTGTTTTTTTTTTATTTGCCAGAACTTGCCGTTCTATCAATAAACGCAAAGAACTAATAAACAATTAGGTTTTCGATAAAGCAATCAATTGTTTCTGAGAAAAGTATTATATTACAATGCATGGTCTGATAATCTCCCATCTATTGGAAAGGGATCCGGTTTGTTTATTTCCTGGGTTGGTTCTACATTGTAGATGAGTTTCCCCTTGCAGAAATCCAATCAATTATGGAAAACACCTGCCTTGTCTCCCCACACGCAACCGGAAGAAGGAACAATAATTAAAGACATAACAGCATCGACAGATCTTACCGGCCGTCCGTAACTTAATCTTAATTGAACAAAACGTCTTTCAAGATACAGCGTGACTCAAGGTAAGTTGCACAATTTCTATTTCAATTTGAAAACACCGTGAAACAAAGTGAAATTGCTCAAGATGAGCAATTTCGCCCTGGTTCTCGTCGTTTTCAAAATAGATTTGAACGAGTACACTCCTCGATCATGTAAGTATTTCTCTGTGCTGGTTTTATTGGGTATGAATACTGCGTAAAAGATAACGCAATAAACAACGCATTAAACAAGGTACTATTTACTCATTCCTTTACCCCATATAGGTTATGTTTGTTGTATATATAAAACGAGCAACATATATCAAAATTAGCATAAATGATACACATCCTTTGTTTACATGTTTATATGGGGTTTACATCGCGTCAACATTATTTCAGCAAGGTCGCGATTCCCGAATCTTAATGATGTAAGAATACCCCATACTCAACTGCACTACCTAAGTTGAAGGATGGTCAAGGTGAGAAGAACATGCACATCTAGAAATCGTTGACACTGAGGGATGAGCGGTTCTTTTGGAGAGATACATCCTTTTGCAAAAGTTTTTCATAATAACTCGTGGGTCATGATACCGCACAATATACTTATTTGTATAGTAATTATGCTTAATTTGCCATCTTTGTTCTTCTGGCGCACGCTTTCATAGCACAAAGCGCTTGACGACTTATAGGTGTGTCTTACCTTCTTAAATCCTTTTTTGGCATGACAAACCAACTATGAAGTGTCAGAAGTACAGTAAAGGAATCTGCAAATCAACCAGCATGGTGTTTGCATTTTGAAATATATATATGACTGAATATGTGTTTAGCGACCATTGTAAAATGTAGTGTTGAATGCATCTTCTTACAGACAGGCAGCATTACAGACAGCTCCTGTTTGATCTTACTGTTATGCCTACGCGTGAATTAAGCTACTAAGTCTATACTTTATGAGGACGTATCAAACATTGGTTCACTCAAACGTCAAAACCTACTCCTACATACATAACAGAACAAACTTGACAACTTATATCAACCATTCTTAATTTTGCTTTCCGGACTTATAACTAGTTCTATATATTTGATGCAGTCGCTTTATTAAATGATTAACGTGTGTAATGCTTTATACAATGGCGACACTGGTATTGTTCTCCGATATATTAAATACGTTTGAGGTTCATTCCAGTCGTGCATTAATTGCAAAGGGTCTAGTCTAAGCGGACGAAACTACTGGACTAACGATAAAACTATGCGTCTAGCCCTTTACTTGATATCGATCCAATTAGATTTTATAGCAGCAGGACGATTTAGGCATCCCCGTGGCAAAAAAAAGCGAAACGACCATTTGTTTCCTATTTGCTACAACGATTTCTACAAAATACATCAATTTATATATTATTGTTCAAGTAATATGAGTGTCGTCTGTCACTGCTTTCTCGTCTGCCGATTTTTTCAATTTGGACCAGCAGCACTAGTGCTTCATAAGGTAATGGGTTAAATCTTTACCACCTGCAGACGACATTATTTTACTTGAAGCAGATGGCGTTAGAAAAGCTTTGTAAGCATGTGAAAATCATTTCAGTTCTGATGTTGTGATATGTAAATGGATGAAAAAAGCATTGTGACAAAAGGAGGAATTGCTTGGGACAAGCAATTTCTCCTTTTGCCTCAATGCTTTCAAAAAGTCGTCGACTATAAGACGCAAAAACGCGGCGTTAGGTGGTAATGGGTTTAAAATTTAAAAACATCTTACACGACACCGCTTGGGATTGCTGCCAATGTTTACAATGGACGACCAATCCAGAATTCGGTCACGTAGTTTCTGTCCGAACACGGGAAAACCTAGTCCGAATGATCCAGACGTATATACTTCATGCTACGAATATGTTCCTTAAATTTCCATCATGGACGAAGTGAAAATGGAAAGAACATTTCTCATTCATTGTCTAGACTAATAAATAAACACAATACTATTTACATATTTACTGTTCTAATTATCCTGATGAAGGAGTCAGCCGAAACATTGAAATAACATTATGATGATTGGACCAAAAACGTGTTGTTGTTGATTTTTTTTCAAACAAAAACATTCATTGATAGATTTCATAGAAGCATTCGTTGTACCATCATATTCCAGTTCAAATGAACGCACATCGATGAAGTATTCATCTTTTTATATCGTTACAATGTCAAAAGTGAAACAACTTAAGCATTGTATTCAACCTAGGTGCAAACCCATGACTCATTTTTTATTGGTGCCATCATGTCTGAATAATCAATCGATAGAATCAAACTATGTACGGGTTTGGCGTGATTTAAAACCTTCATGTCGTTTTGGTGTGTGAACATTGTATATGTATAAAACATTCCTTCTTGTAGCCAATCTTACGAACAGTGTCTGCAACAAAGTATGGCTAGATTTGGATTTTTATTCCCCTCTGTAGGGATTCGATGCCGGTTCTCCGGGGTAACAGTCCAAGACCATAACCAATGAGCTTAAAAGTCGGCTCAGTAATACAGAGGTTACATCTTGTCCTGATTGAATTTTGCTATGTTGTAGAGAAGGAGGCGGTTACGTAACACCAATCAAAAGACACATGCATGCTTGAATGTATATCTGATGCGCATAATACTCGTGTTCATTACGATCATGGATCGCCAATGATTGCGTCACCTATAAGTGATACTAATAACTGGAAAAACGTTCTGTTTATGAAAGCTCAACCACACAAACTGTGTGGGCGACAGCGGTACAGTGGTAGAGCACTGGCCTCTGTTAGCGAGGGTTTCGTGTCCGATTCCCGTTAGCGGCAAGGTGGAAAAGAGAGAACTAGTCCACAAGTCTGTGCGAGTACTGGTCATGTTGCTAGGAAGTAGTCATCGGGAGTGATTTCAACAACCTTCACGCTTTATGTCACAATCGATGTTTAACAAATAAGTTGAAACTGAAGTAGAGCCACCCATTTACTTGTGCATGTAAATCATAAATGTACAACGTAGTGCCTCACCATTTTTTTAACTACTTCTGAAGACTTAGAAAACTTTGTTGTTTAAAGATGAATAGTTTGTGCAGAATGCACAATATTTTTTAAATGCTGTCCCGTGTATGAACAACAACAAGATTATGTCTAGAAAATCAATGTGATATAAAAGAGAAAACACATGTATATCATAGAAATTCATCATCATATGTAAGTAAAAGATAATCATAGAAATTCACCATCATCGGTAAGTAAAAGATAATCATAGAAATTCATCATCATCGGTAAGTAAAAGATAATCATACAAATTCATCATCATCGGTAAGTAAAAGATAATCATACAAATTCATCATCATCGGTAAGTAAAAGATAATCATACAAATTCATCATCATCGGTAAGTAAAAGATAATCATACAAATTCATCATCATCGGTAAGTAGAAGATAATCATAGAAATTCATCACCATCGGTAAGTAAAAGATAATCATAGAAATTCATTATCATCGGTAAGTAGAAGATAATCATAGAAATTAATCATCATCGGTAAGTAAAAGATAATCATAGAAATTCATCATCATCGGTAAGTAAAAGATAATCATAGAAATTCAGCATCATCGGTAAGTAAAAGATAAACAGCTTTTTCTATGATTTGTTTCACTAAATTAGCTCCTTTATCTATATATAGCCTGAAAGAATGAATGTTAATGTAAAACATGAAATTGTGCCAATATAAACTCGATACATGTACTTCTATATCGATTAGTATTTCAATTATAAAAAGATAATGATCTAAATGATTAAAATAGATTAAACTGACCGATTTATCCTGATATTAGCGATACCGTCCCGAAATGTGTAAGAACCTGGTCAACCTCTAGTAATGTTAAACATATGGCCTTGAAATGACTACCTCACAGATTAAAATTATAAAACCTTTAAAAATGAAAAGATCTTCCCCGGATACAAGGACAATACAGAACTAGAAAGTTACATACAATCAGATTATTGATTCGCTTCTAAACCCAGTTTGTGACTGAACAGAAAACTGTTTAAACGTTTTGTTTAGAAATTAATATTCTATCAAATCTATCATACGCAACCATACAAATGGGTATGGCCATCTGGGAAATTGAGTCGTCTGAAATAGGTAGCACTAGGAAGCACAGAACAACTCTAAGACTTTCTAAAAATAGAAATACCACCACAACACTAAAAGGCGCTAAAACTCATTCCAAACTTTATCTTTTAATGAAAACACATGCTTTGAAAATATTGATAATTAATTTATTAAAACTGGTCAGTTGTTAAGTGACGTTGAATATTGAAATCCATGTTGTTAACGTAGGTTAATGACACATTTAAATCTACCAGTCGCTTTAAAACAGGTCTGCAACATGTCACCAATATCAACCAAATAAACAACACCATCGATGTATTAACATCAGACCATTTTATCAGGATGAAATTCTTTTTTATGTGAATAATGTTTCTTTAATCGCAATATATTCGGTAACGACTTGTGCTGTTTGTCCAATACTGGACATGGACCTACTTTAAAACAGCTAGGAGTAGAACACACTGCAGACATACATTCACGACTGCTACGCTCGTCGACTACTTATCAATTATATAGCCCTAAACCAAATTCGGAGTTATTTCGACACACTTTTGTTTTCTCTGGTACTTCAATATGGAATTCTATTCCTCATTATATACAAAACTCTTCCTCTGTCCAACAATTCAAATCTTTATACTTACGTTTTGTGAAGCCGTCCTATTTTGAAACAACTACGGCTGTTACATGATAAACGAACAGTCCCATTGTGGAATCCACCAGTTAATGTTCGTAAATTTATATACATGTATACATATTGTGTTGGGGGAGGGGGGTTTTTCATTTAAAGAAAGCCGATGTCTTTGAATAGTATGTTCTTACACGGTATTCTGGCACTTGTGGTGACTTAGTGGGGTATCAAATGTGTTTGACAAGTATTGATTTGCTTGATAAGTTGTCTTCATCTTTCATTTAGTTTTAAGATCATTTGTTCCTCACTGCTCCTTATACCTTTCTCAGATATATTGATACCTCACTGTCAGACGACATATGGGCCAAACTACCTTAATTGTCCTTAGTCTTTTAGTTTTATTGTTCACTTGTTCATTGTTGAGGATCTTATGGAAGGTTGTCAGTTTAAATTGTCAAATGAGTTTCCTCGTTAAATAAAGTCTTTATTATTATTATTATTATTAGTCATTGAACGAAAAAGACATTGTTACAAGTAATATATATATTTTCCACAAAGGTTTGTAACAAAGTACTGCAGATGACATATTATAAGGTTGAGTGCTTAATGATTTATCTCCATTATTGTTTATGAAGGAGAAATAAAAGGATAATAAGGACAAAGGAGAGGAGAATAATAAGAAGAAGAACAACCACGACGCTGCTTCTGATGCTGCTGCTGATGATGATTTTGAGTTCTTTCGAAACCGCCACTTTTCATCTGTGAGGTACGTCACTGAATAATTATACTTTTAATTTCTTTGTTGCTTCCTTCAAACCTATTGCTTTATCGATGATAAACGACTCACCTATCAAGGCACGAATTTGAGTTAATTTCGATATATATATTATCATATAGATCGATTTTACTGACTATTTATTCATTCAATTCGATCCCCTTTGAACGCTGAATAATTTCAAAAATATTTTAAAGTACAATCGAACGCTTACCATACACACATAAAATAGGCAATATTAAATAAAGTGTTCCGACCGCATTTTGGACTTATGTTTTCTTGTATAAGCATGTGTAATTAGATTTTTGTTAAAGTCAAGACAAACTATACTATCGCTCATCTAGGAGAGAACGTTCTCTTTTGACACGAAGCCTTTTTACTGAAATGCGTCATCATAGATGTATGCTAGATCTATTCAAAGAAAGTAAGAGTATCGCTTCACAACGTGAGTTGAATTCAATGGAAGAGACATATTCGTGTCCCTGCCCAAATACAAAAAAAAGCGTTATTAACATAGACAAGGCGTTTTTGTCATAAATCTTTCTCGTACATGGGTAAACGATGTATCTCTGTCAATAAGTAGGACATTCAATAGCAGATAACATCTTTCATTCACAACATTGCTTCGATTGCAATTTCTCAATGTCGTCTGCTATTGATAGGATCTCCTGAATGAAATATTTAAAACGATTAATTCGTTTTCTGTCATGATTTTTAAATTGTATTTATGTCTAGATCCATATATAGATACCTTTAACAAAATTATATTAGAGACCTATTACTTACGCACGTAGTATACAATCTATTACACCGTAGTAAGTACGTTACAACTATTTTTAGATTGAATTGTCCTCTACACATAAAATGACATCACAGATCTATAAAGTTGCAGAAACCTACAATATTGATACACATGGAATATCATTTCATAACCATGAAGTGGAAATATCAAGCAAATTTATGTCACAGATTTAGCAAACCGCGTGTAAACGATGTTTTTTCTTTGAGAAATGATCTTTTATTTCCATCCAGCGAAATAATTGAAATGGTTAAGTGAGTCATGGGCTCAGTTTATAGAACATGCCGACACTTTTATTACGCGAAGCTAGAAAATTATATCCGAGGACCACCTACTACTATATGATAACCAATGTTCTAATTGGAGTACAGAAGGCCCTATTGCTCGTTTCACAAATCACAGAGTTTCAGTATCTTGAGAATATAGGTAACAAACGTGTTCATGTATTTAGTGATGAGGATAGTTCGAATTATGTTTTTAACGTGTGTTTATCACACAGCAAATTCTGTTAGATCGTTCCTTTAACCTTCACAATTTTGGGTAATTTTTCATCAAAAAATAAATGTTCGTGTTGTCTATACTCAGGGGGAATAATGGGTTAGCAAACAGGTTAGATCATAGGCCAGCTACCAATTTACTTGGGAGCTGTCCTGGATCTAACCTGTTTGCATAAGCATGAAGTAGGTTCAAGCACTATAAATATTAACCTCTTGACCAATTAAACATCCTGTTGCTGGATCGGACACAGAAGTCTTCATCAACCACGATACTATCTTAACCTAAGATATAACGATATTGCTAGACCAAAATACAGTGGATGGTTCAAAGAAACATTATTAAGCCATGTGAATGTATGTGATCTTGCTATATTATTGCACAAAGTACTTTATATGAAACTTATGAAAACTCGGATATATTGTTGAGTTTGATTTAAAAGAAGGCTTCAGAGGGTATCGAACCCTCGACCTCCTGTTTACTAGACAGGCGCTCTAGCCACTGAGCTATGGAGCCAGATCTATGCAGTTGGCAAGATATTGAAATAGATAGTATGTATCTACTTTTTGAATTATACCACAGATATTGCCATTTGTTATGACGTTGTCTACCTTTTTTAATAGTTATTCAGTCACGTCATGGTAAACCATGCTCAAGTTCGTGCTTGTGAGAACACTGTGTGTGTGTGGCCATTTTGGTTTCTACTCAATATAACAAGGGAATTATATCTTCGTTATCCTGTCGTTTCCTCTTTGTTATCTGCTTTTGCTTTAAACCGTAAGGCGCGACTTCTTTATCCTGTCCTTTCCTCTTTGTTATCTGCATTTGCTTTAAACCGTAAGGCGCGTCCTCTTTCTCCTGTCGTTTCCTTTTTGCTATCTGCTTTTGCTTTAAACCGTAAGGCGCGTCTTCTTAATCCTGTCTTTTCCTCTTTGTTATCTGCTTTTGCTTTAAACCGTAAGGCGCGTCTTCTTTATCCTGTCTTTTCCTCTTTGTTATCTGCTTTTGCATTAAACCGTTAGGCGCGTCTTCTTTATCCTCTCCTTTCCTCTTTGTTATATGCTTTTGCTTTAAACCGTTAGGCGCGTCTTCTTTATCCTGTCTTTTCCTCTTTGTTATCTGCTTTTGCTTTAAACCGTAAGGCGCGTCTTCTTTGTCCTGTCTTTTCCTCTATGTTATCTGCTTTTGCTTTAAACCGTAAGGCGCGTCCGCATAGGTTACAATTCCGGTACAGATTTTTTTATTTTCACAAGAGGCAGTCTCCTGATTGATTTACGAAATGTCGATGGTTCTATCCGGCATGGCCAGTCCATATTGGCAGCTGAACAGTGGGCCCCCCTCCATTATTTAGAGTAAGGCATTGGGTTCAAATTCCGGTTATCGTATACATTAAGATATTAGGATATTATGAGAGTAAGTCTCCCGACTGACTTACTGATAGTCGGTGGTTCAACCTGGCATATCCAGCCCTTATGGACAGAAACATAAACGACACAATGTTGACTTATTGCAAGAAACCATAAAGCATACAAAAAGATGACCCATGCAGGTCACACTGTCCTGCTTTTGTGGTCCTCATTCATAAGCAATTAATTTCAAGACCAATCCGTTTAATTAGTCAAAACTGTTTGTTACAAAAATAAATACTTTTTGTGTATATATGCATGCACTATAAACACCGGCTAAAGGAATAACTTTATTGCTTCAATATGGTACGGACCCCCGAATTTAAGTTTACTATGCAGGCTATCTAGCCTCAATTAACATTAAGTACCGACTAGGATATTTAATACTGTTGGGTGCTGGATGTCTGTTGGCAGCCCAGAAAAATGGTAAACAATGATAACGGTTAAAGAGTTCAGCTTGACTTACAGCAGACCTCATCACGTTTCGAAAAACTAACCATGCAAATTACATTAAAGATTTTTGAACAATGGATACAATACGCACACGGTCTATATTTTAAAAAAAAGTGTAAGGTGATAGTCTACTGAATCTCACTAAAAAGAACCAAGAGAGGACAATGCCCTAGAGGGCATCAAACCCTTGACCTCCTGTTTACACGACAAGTGCTCTTGCCACTGAGCTAGAATAAATCAAACTTAAATTGTAATGTTAATTTTTTAAGAATGGATACATAACACACTGCACAACATGGTCTACCTTTTGGGGCATGCGTATGGAAAAGGATTACTGAACTTCATTATTAAAATCCTGGAATATCGAATAGAGGAAAAGGCTCGAGAGGGGTTCGAACCCTCGACCTCCTGTTTACTAGACAGGCGCTCTAGCCACTGAGCTATGGAGCCATACATTTGGAAATTGACAATATATTCAAGTAGAATATACCTTGTGTTTGGAACTATACCACAGATGCCAACAAATGTATTGACGTTTTATACCACTTTCAACAGTCATTCAGTCACGTCATGGAAAACCACCGGTTAGCGAAAATATATCTTAAACAGTGTACCCTGCCGTAGGAACGGTGCAACAGATGCCATCAATATTATTGATGTAATGTGCTATTTTCAACATTTATTCAGTCGTGTCATGGTAATCCAAAATGAATAAAAAAGGGTACACTACACACCATGGTCTATCTTTTGGAAAATGCTTAAGGAAATGGTCTACTGAATCTCATTGTAAGAAATGTTAAATATCAGAAAGTCGAAAAGGCTCCAGAGGGGATCGAACAATCGACAGGCGCTCTAGCTACTAAGCTATGGGACCAGATATTTGATAATTGACACGATATTGAAATAGAATGAATATGCATTCTGATCAATATCCCAGATGTCAACATTTGTATTGACGTATTATGCCATTTTGTAACAGTTATTCTATCACGACATGATAAACCACGTTCAAGCTGTGTATTATGAGCATTGTCTGTTCGTCCATTTTTGTTTGTATTCAATATAACAAAAAAAAATGATATCTTCTTTAATTGTCTTCATTTTGTTTTATTATCTGCCTTTGCTTTAAGTCATTTATACTCTGGATGCGTGAATTCCGATAAACATTTGGTTGGATTTTCATGAATGATAGTCACCCAACTGTCATACTGAATGTCGCTGGTTCAACCCGGCATGGCAAGTCCTTATGGGCAGCGATATAACCAAAATAATGTTGACACGATGTAAGAAATCATATACGTAGAATACAAAGAAAAATTAACAACTCATGCATGTCACACCATCCTCCGTTTGTAATGTTTGTGCATGAGCAAATAGTTCACCTAATTTGTATAATGAGTCTAAACTGTTTCGCACAAAAATGAATTGATGTTTATATACATAAGCCCAAAACACTAACTAAAAGAATAACTATGAACCCAATGTTCCAATGTGGTTCGCACCTTCGAGTTTCTGTTTACTAGTCAGGTTCTCTAGCCCCATATACCATAAAGTACCGAAACAAAATATACTGTACTGTCGGTTGCAAGATGCCCATTGACCGCCCAGAGAGACAGCCCCAAAAATGGTTAAGAATAGTCTGATTGCCTAACAAAAGACAGTATCATTTTTGACTAATAAGACACATAGAATGTTAATTGGTACAATAGACTACATGGTCTACATTTTGGAAAATGCGTCCACTGAATCCCATTGTAAGAGAACGCAAAAACCAGAGAGATTAAAAAGGCTCCAGAGGGGAGCCTCAACCTCCTGTTTACAAGACAGGCGCTCTAGCCACTGAGCTCTGTTGCCACATAATAAACAGCAGTCAAGATATTGAAAAAGACTGTATCTTCCTTTTTAACTGCACCTGAGATGTAAATATCTGTATTGACGTTTTTGATCATTTTCAACAGTTGTTCAGTCACGTCATGATTCAGTATGAGTATTATCTATGTATTATTTATGTTAGGTCATGTTGAATTCTACTTAATATAAAACATATCCTTTTACCCGGTTTTTCACGAACCCTGTCGTGTAGGTTCAAATATCTGTAAACGTATCTAAAATTTCTTGAGAACTAGCCCTTCACCTGACTTACGAAATGGCGATGGTTCCACCCGGCTTGACCAGCCCTTATGGGCAGTTGAACATGGGATATTCCTTCACCATAATGATCGAGCCTCACAACATAATCGAAATTATGTTGATGAGGTGTAACAAACTTTATAGAAAATAAACAACCCATGCAAGTTACCCTGTCTGGATTTTTGGATTCTCGTGCATAAGCTAATAGCCCGAAGACTAATTTGATTAATGAGTGAAAACTGTTAAGCACAAATAAGACTTTGTGTTCATACACATGCAACAAAAACAAATCTGCAAGACAGAGAGCTCTGATGATGGTTAAGAAGGTACATATTGCCTTACTAGATACAAAAACAAAAACAAAACAATACTCACTTTTCGAGAAATTTACCATCCAAATAAAAATGTTGATTTTAGACCAATGATTACCAAACAGTACACCATGGTCTACCTTTTGGAAAATACGTCAACTGACTCTCATTGTAAGAAAACCTAAATATCAAAGAGAGGAAAAGGCTCCAGAGGGGATCGAACCCTCGACCTCCTGTTTACTAGACAGGCGCTCTAGCCACTGAGCTATGGAGCCAGTTACTCGATATACGACAAGATATTGAAATAGAATGTGCCTTGCCTTTTGAACTGTACCACAGATGTCGCCAATTCTATTGACGTTCTATGCCATTTTCAACAGTTGTTTAGCCACATCAGAGTGAACCATGATTGAACCAATTTGATTCATGTGAGCATTCTACAGGATTTCGGGTTGTATTCAATATAAAAATATAATTTATATCTTCTCCATCCTGTTTTCATTGTTCTATTGTCTGCTTTTGTTTTAAATCAGAAGGCATCTGATCGATTGGTTTCAAATTCCTGTATACGTATTTTGATTTTTATGAGAGCCCCGCTTTGTTTAGACAGCAACATAACCGAAATAATGTTGACGCGATGTAAGAATCAATATAGGATGATGGAAAGAAAAACCTATGCAAGTTGCACTGCTCCGCTCTTGTTGGTGTCGTGGATGAGTAAATAGTGCGAAGACAAAATTTTTGAATTAGTCAAAACTATTTCACATTAATGTTTGCTGTGTGAATATACATGCCCTCATACCACCAACCGATAGAACAAACAATAATCTTACTTGCCCATGTGGTTGGTGCCTTCGACTAGCTGTAACCTATAAGTCTCTTTAGCCTAATAAGTTATAAATTAGATAAACATGATATCTTATACTGTTGGATTTTAGATGCTTATTGTCCTACCAGCGTGATAAATAACACTGAGCATGGTCAAAAGGGTCAGATTGCTATACCATAGACAAAAGCAACTTTGACACTTGAAAAGCTATCAATGCAATATTCGATTTTCAAAACTATCGATAGAGTACATATGATGTTTATCAGGGTCAATCTTTTTGACAATTCGAACGAAAATGGTAGACCTAATCTCTTAGTAAGGAAAGGAAAAGACTCGATAGCGGCAACAGGCTCCAGAGGGGTGGAATCCTCGACCTCCTGTTTACTAGACAGGCGCTCTAGCCACTGAGCTATGGAGCCAGTTATTTGATCAGTGATAAGATATTGAAATAGAATATATCTGCCTTTTGAACTTTACCAGAGCTGTCACCAATCCTATTGACGGGTACTATCACTGTCAACAGTTATTAAGACACGTCAAGGTAAACCGTGTTGAATTTGTTTCTTGTTAGCATTTCTTATGTATGGCCAATAACAATTAATTTCTTCTGAATACTAAAAATAAATTATATCTTTTTTTTTGTTCTATTTCTTTTTTCAAAAATTATTACCTGTATTTACTTTAAGTATTACTTTAGTAAAATTTCGGATTAACATTCATCTTAATGTATAGACACACTTTAAAGATTTAGAAGCGATATGGTTTTGCTTTCAATGACGTTTATTCAGTGCGCATCATATAATAGTAAAGATGTTGAGCAGGGTTTTTTTATGTATGCAACTATACAATTCCACAGAGTATTTACACTATCGTCTTATAGGTGGATATACACACTTCATAGCTCTTTATGATACCATACCTGTATACTTGTAGTGGAGTCTGGGAGTAGATGCGAAACAATAAACATAGAATATACACACATGTATGAAGCAATTATATTCCGACCACCGGATACGTGACAAGTTTTAAACAAAAAGGTTTTTGATTTTTAAATTTCTTCACATCTGTGAACAGGCTCCTTTGAACCTAACCCAACGAAAGTCTTTATAACGATGTTTTCTTTCCAATCGAATATGATTATAAACGCGTAAGAGTACACCTTAATATCGAGATAAGTTTTGTGAAAGTCGTGACCTAACGATAAATAGAAAACTAGTCAATCGATGATACTAATTCTCCGTGACCGAAATTTCGCAAACCCTGGCAGATGTAAGGTGTGTCATCGATACAAGCTAAGTAACCGAGAAGTACGCGAATAATTGATTAAAACAACCATAGTATGGTAAAAAGGGAAATTCATGAACAGCTTAAAATATTGTCACAGATCAGCTTGCACAATTGTGCATGCTGATCTGTGACAATATTTTCCGATAAGATTGCCGATTTAACCATTTACCAATCGCCAAATTTTCAACTGTCCCATATTGAAAGAGTTTGCAGACGACGGTGAAAATTGAAAGACGATATTCTGATAGGGCAGAAAACATTATGGGTAAAAGAAAACTTGCTCGTTTAGAGCAATGTCTCCTTTGGCCAATATGTTTTCCAGAGTCGTCTGCAGCAAAGTGGTTAAATGTCGTTATTGTTTGGTAACGGGTTAAATAGATAACCAATATCATTAACCATTTTTCTTGAATTCCTTGTTATTCCCTCTTTGATATATCAAGAGTCTACGCCTACTTTAAAGGTTGTAAGAAACGATCTTGACAAAAAAAAAAAAACGAAACGAAAAATGCTCATTATCTTTATAAGTTAAGCAACTTCTCCGTTACCTGTTTCACAATGGTGACTTAGCGACTAAACAGGGAAAGGTATTTGATTTGATATGTTTACTTTTTTGCTGTATATTTCAATTTATACCAGTCATACATTCCCTGAGGTGGTTATTAATAAAATTAAATTTTAGACTAGTCCAAATTAAAAGCATAAATTGACGAAAATAAAAACGAATTAAACACAAATAGCAAATAATTTCTCTCATTGAGGAAAGACAATTGTGACAAAATGAAAAATTGGTCGTTTTGTGTCAAAAGAATTTTTGATTTATAGATGCTTCCATTTGAATCAAGATGGAATATTGTGTTGGTTATACGGAGTTAATTGATAGCCCAAACCCAGCAATGGCAGTTTATAGATATGTATGCCTGTCCTTGTAATACATCTAACTATGCAATGTAAAATAAGGGCCAATTCACATCTTGGACGTTGTGTGATATGATACATTTTCTCTTTTCATCGTAGGGATTAACCTTGTATATGTCTTGGGATCTCGATACAAACTGTAACCCAGATAAAATGTACTTTAAATGATAACCTCTTTCAGAAATGTGTGAGTAGGATAACGCCAGAATGTTGTCTCAGAAACTGAAAACCTGGGTGGAATGCGTAATAAATTATGAACCAGTATATTATAACATGGTAGAACACCACAATATCGTGACAATATAATACCTGCACTAGTTATTAGCGCTATATTAGTGCGCTTTCTTTCACGAATTGTGATGCCAACAATTTGACTTCATTGTTTACATTCGAGTTAATTCTAAAATATCAACGATCGCTCGGAATACTAAATGGGGACACCTGCTTAGGCAAGGCACATGTTACACATAAACCTCCTGTCATTTATACAACAACGCATTTTTACCAAATTAAATGAATTTAGCCCGCCAATTCTCGGCTGACCTCGTTCTATCGTGAACTGTAAACACACCTCATCGTCTAACCTCTTTACAAAGCTTCATAGACATATGTTGCCACTCAGTTACTCCTTAAAAGTGAGTTTGAAGTACTTTTATATCAATTATCAATTATTCTAGGACTTATTCAATTTACTGTTAGTGCGCGATATTATGGTTTTAAGAAGCATTGTTGGAGATATTAGTAAACATACAGGTTATTTCCCAATCATCAGAGCGTTTCAAAACAGTTTATGTACATTTATTGTGAAATTTAAGCACTTGTGCTGCAATGCCTGGAAAACACCTATCTAGAAAGCCTGGAGGTATAGATTACACTGACATTGCTTCAACTGTAAAAAACTTGACATTTTCCTTTGATATGGGTCAAATAGATGCATCTTCATATCATACTGACAATTTAAATGAGTTTTGTAGAATCGAAAACGTTGGAAAACGTGGAGTATTTTGTGAGGTTATATTTGATTTCATCTGAACGGAATCACTTGAGTACGTATATTTATTTAGTAAAGCATTCATAGCGCATGTACTTGATCTCGCGATAAGATGGTTATCGATATCTGTTTGATCGATTGTATTTTCAAGGAATAGTGTACGTCTATATGCATATCGAACACGGCTAATGTATTTGAATAAGACACACCCTTTCTTGAATAGCTCTCTATCTTTCACTATGGTGGGTGTGTGGTATTCTTTACAGTCTGAACTATGTCTTTGCCATGTTTGAATTGTTAAATGGCTAAAAGCAAACCTTTTTTGAGGTTGCTAATACAATGTATGTATGTAATAAGCCAAGCAAATAGACAATTTATGTTAATGACGGATCTTATGTCATGTAAAGATAACCACATCAGAATTATTGGGTCTAAAACCATGTACCTTTTTTATCACCTAAATCATATCTGCCTTTATATTACCTAAAACGTATCTGCCTATATCTACCTTTTCCGCTCAAGAATGGACACGCCCATTTATCGTAGATAAGTAAAAGACACATCACATCCGATCAATTAAAATCACTGTCGTCCACTTATCGGTTGTGCTGTCTACTTATGTGCTTGCTTGTTCCCTATAACAATGCGTTAATTTTTCAAATTTGCATAATTGTTCCAGAAACGTTACACATGTAACAATTGTGATTACTGTCAGGTATTACTGAAACCGATGTAAGACATTCTTGAAGTCAGCACACGTTTGTAATCGGTCTTATCGCGTTTTTGTCTTGCTTTGGTCGCATCGAAACCAATACTACATCTTATAGATTTGCCACGTATATTACATGCAGTTTCCGTATGACACTAATAGAGTTTGCTTAATCTTTAAAAACAGTTATTTTATGATACATTTTATTAACAGAAATGAATTCAAGTAAAATTTTATGAATAGTACAATTATGGTGAATGAACGGATTTGTATGGTGCCAAATAGCAATCTGAACTAATTATATCTACCAATGAAAACACTCCAGACAAAATATGGAAGCCGCGATATTGTTTCTTGCAAAACCACGTTCGTTGTACTTTCACTTTCAAATAAAACTGGCAATTACTACAATATCTAAACAACTATCTTATTTGTTATAGGAAACAATGATGTATCACAACTTATAATTTCACTATTATTCATGAGTTACTAACCCAAATAATGGATTTAGATGATGTTCAATATTTCCATATACATTGAACTACTCATATCAACTCGGACGTTCATTGGAAACATGTAATTAGCCGGGGTCACATGACACAAAGTTTGGATCCCTACATTTTTATACAAGATGTATTTTTCTTATGTCACGGAAATACCCGGGAGGGTACGATTAACCCTGATGTCGTTTAGATACTACTTGAACAGGTAAACTGTGTCTCCAATAAGGGTGGCTGTGCATCAGCATAACCAGACCATATGTTTTACCAAACGTTATAACGAAAATATTTGCGTTTGTCAATCAAATATGATCTGAAGCATACGCACAATATTGCAAAGTTTCAAATAATTGGAAATGTCTCTTAGAGACGCTTTCAATATTGTGTTATTTTGTTATATTGCAGTTCTCATCTATTTTCTCATCTATTTAAATAAGGTTTTACACAAGTCCTTAAGATAAGGTATAAAGTAGACCGTTAGCAAGCATCCTACAATGGAAACTTACCGATAGAGAACTATTTTATTGAATATTAAACAAACTAGAGAGTGCTTACACTAGGTTGAATGGATGGACGGATTGATAACACAAAAAAATAGGTCGCTCATAGACTGTGTGAAATGTCGCCTTTAGTTATAACCACCTAATATAGGTTAACGATATTGCTCGTAAATCTGCCAGTGCTATCGATACACGATCCGCTCCGATAGATAAACAAACGGGAGAAATCCTTTTTCTTTTGGCGTCGTAACCGAATAACAAACAACGCTAGATATGGCGAAAAAGAATCGATCATAAGAATCGTTATACTAGCATGGCTTGCAAAAAAACTGAACGTATACTCCTAGAGATTAATTGAATAATGATAAATGCTTTAAAGCTATTTTTTGTGACGTAATGAATTTCTTGAATGGTCAAAATTTGACGCGATTTCAGAAGACAATATAACAGACTAAAGGTATGAAGCATGTTTGTGATGTTGGGTAGGACAAATGTTATTGTTATAGTAATGACTTCATAAATATTCGGATGACAAAACAAGTACACGTAAAACGGATGGGTTAATTGGGCTCCCCTATAAATCACGGGTGTCGGGGTGACTGGGACATTGACGGATATACGGTCATCTGTATTTATAAAGCTCAACCTTTAGAATGCTGGGTAATTTTCTAAAAATATATTTTTGTGGCGTCTGCTTCCAAACCATTACATATCTGTTTAATTGTGTTGAGGGAAGATACTAAATGTAGCAAAAAGGTTAGATCACAGGCCAGCCGCCAATGTATTTGGCGGCTGGCCTGGATCTAATCTGGTTGCATAATCATGAAGTCGGTTCCAGCACTATAAGGGTTAGGATTGAGTCGATACTTTAACGGAAACAACCTAGATAATCTAACCCTAGTCTTTGTACGCAAAACATTATATCAGCAATGTTAGTGGCTTTTAGGGCAATCGCATATAGGTCTTCTACATTATAAAGCTGGTCTCTCTCCAAATAGTCAATCTCGATTTGAAACAATTTTTTATCTAAAAAAGAAATGCCATTTGTTACATGACAAACGTTTAATGGCAAGGGCTTTCATTTATTATTGTATACAATTACCTATTTAGGTCGAATGGGTTTCAGCTGGCTCCATAGCTCAGTGGCTAGAGCGCCTGTCTAGCAAACAGGAGGTCGAGGGTTCGATCCCCTCTGGAGCCTTTTCCTGTACAAGGATACATTTTCTTTCTCATTTCCCAAGAACATACCATGGTAAGCGTACTGCATCTGTATAAATCGTTCCTTACTCTGCACATCAATTACGTATTCCAAAGAAAAGAAAATGTGTAAATGGACTTGTATATAAGAATACTTTATGTTAAAACATAGCAAAACACTATATGGTCATTTAAACATATCTTTTGGCAAAATGTGCTTAACAATTTGTTGGGGAAACTTTTAAGCTTTAGAAGTCCCTCCCCTGGGTATGTTTTAGGTAACATAACTTAGTTTTAGATATTAAAAATAGGTACCAATTAAAGACTTACCATTCTGATGTGTGTATGTTTATTTTATATTATAGCCGTCGTAAATCGAAATCCATTGCCAGGTTCGGCTTTGAAAGAGATTCAGGATATCTAGCAACAAACAGATGATATTCACATGTTAAATACAATGTATTGACCAACAGCACAGATAAAAGTAAAGATAAATCTGATATCGCTTAAGACATCTTTCAAAGGATAGTGTGACGTTCAGACAGATCTCGATAGTACTGAATTATCTTGATGTGATTTATTAAAACTAAATTCTAGCATCAACCATAACCATCTCAGATCTGGAACACATTGACTTCAAGTGCGCAACACGACACCAATTATTCTTTGCCAGGCTTATTCAATGCATGATGTCCAGATTCATTGTGGAAAAGGGGAGGAATCGTCTGTCCAAAACGCGTATGAGTGCGTATTCTGATTGTTTCCTTTTCGACGCAATAGATATACGAACTTTCCGAACAACCCTCGTACACATATTTTATCATTGCGTTTAGACGAGTATGAACGCTTCTGATGGTTTATATAGACATGCTTCAACAAAGAACTACTACAAATAAAAGTCTCTGATGTGGGTTCGAACTCTCGACTTACAGTTTGCTAGTCAGGCGCTCTTGCTTCATGTATCATTAAGAACTGAAACAACGTGTTTGATGCTGTTGGGCGTTTTGTGCCCATTGACAGTCCAGCGATACAGATGACGCTGATAATGGTCAAGAAGGGTCAGATTGACTGCAGACTGACTGCATACACACTTAGACAACTTTAGAATATAAAATATCCATGCAAGTTACAGATTGAGAAGAAACATTAGGAAAGGTATTCTGTACACGATGGTCTTTTTTTTTTTTGGAGAATGGGAATAGAAATGTTAGACCGAATCTCATTATAAGAAAATGAAAAGAACCGAGGAAGGCAAAGGCTCCAGAGGGGATCGAACCCTCGACCTCCTGTTTACTAGACAGGCGCTCTAGCCACTGAGCTATGGAGCCGTGTATCAGCGTGTTATCAAACAGATAATATGATCGGTTGTATATTCTGTATTGCAGCTCAGAGGTGTCAGATAATGGTTAGGATAAGTCATATTTTCTAGTAGATATCACAAAGGCCACAACTGTAAGTGTGTTGCTTGACGCCGATTCTTATTCGCTTCTTTTCTGTCAAGCTGCACAATTGAAGTCGGGATCCAAAACGTTGTGATAAAACGATGGTATTTGTTTTTACCTAAAGAGAACAACGAGAATCCCAAAAGCAGGACATGTGGTATCAATTCTTAACTCTAACCACTTAGCCACAAAGACAAAATCACACATTGTGTTCCTTACCCAGAGGATCGAGTCCGTTGTCTGTTATACAGAAAGTCAAGGATTTGAAACCCCACTCGTCTTGACGAAGTAATTACATATTCATACGTCGAAGAGTGAACAATCTGAGCCAGCAACCACATACGCTCAAACGTATTTACAAATAAATTCCTTCCTTTTATCACACTGTTTTTTAACCTTACATTGCAATAATGGAGCTTGACAGAACACAAGCAAATAATCGGCGTCAAGCAGCACGCTTAGAGTCAATGAGTTCGAGAATCGAGATGGTTATTGTTGATGATAGTCATGTCTTTTGGATCAAATCGCAGAATTTGCGTGATGTCACAATGCCTTTGTGATATCTTCTGGGAAATCCGACTTAACCAAACTTAAATTGTGACATCTATGTTCCCGGTTGATATAGAACATACAACACAATCCTATTATCTGTTTGATGACATACCGATACACGGCTCCATAGCTCAGTGGCTAGAGCGCCTGTATAGTAAACAGGAGGTCGAGGGTTCGATCCCCTCTGGAGCCTTTTCCTCTCCCGGGTCTCTTTGTTTTCTTATAATGAGATTCAGTCTACCGTTTCTATTTGCATTAATCAAAAGGTAGACCATGGTGTACAGTATACCTTTACTATCGATTGTTCTAAAATTTTGATTTGCCAGGATATTTTATTTTTTAAAGTATTCTAAGTTTGTAGACACTCTGACCCTTCTTAACCATTATAGCTGGTATGTTAATGGGCATAAAACGCCCAACAGCATCAAACACTTTGTTTCCGTTCTTAGTGAAACATGAGGATAGAGAGCCTGTCGAAATACAAGCAATCGGAGTCAGCAACCATGTGGACAATCGAATTCCTCCGTTTTTCCGCAATAAATTTGGACCCAATGCAATGAATGAATCTAACACAAAAACATCGATGTCGGGCTGCACAACTGGATGGACTTAGTTCGAGAAACAAAATGGATAATGCTGATGCTAGAATTTAGTTGTACAAGATCAAGATCACATCAAGAGAATTTAGTATTATTGCATTCTGTCACAACGTCACACTGTCCTTTGAAAGATATCTATAGGGAAATCTGATTTATCTTTACTCTTATCTGCAACATATGTCCTGCAGGTCAATAAAGTGCAATTAAAATAGAGATATTATCTGTCTCAAGACATGGCTCCATAGCTCAGTGGCTAGAGCGCCTGTCTAGTAAACAGGAGGTCGAGGGTTCGATCCCCTCTGGAGCCTTTTGCTTAGTCGTTTCATAAACGTCGAGCTGGTCAAGGTAGCTTTGGTTGATGGTAGAATTGAATATAGTTTATGACAATTGTTACATCAGCGATATGTCAGTTTTTATTCTTGATTTATCTAAAATGAAATTTAGCCGTTCAAAGCGATGGTGTATGAGGGTGCTTCAAAAGCCAATAGATAATGTACATAGCCACCACAGTTTTATAGATAATTAATACTAATTAGGCTTAGTACGTTAACATCCGGCTCCATAATTTGGTGGCTAGATACCCTGTCTAGTAAAACACTCAAAACTGAATAATATAGGTACGGCACTGACGAAGAGGACCCATATGGGACCTTTGTCAGTTAATTACTCTAACCTAACCTAATTACCAGGGGCCCGTTTTACTAAACAACTTACGGAAAATGTTTGCGTAAGTCATAATTGATTAACATGGATAATATCTTCAATGAAAGTACATTATTGCAATGTGACACGTCATTGGAAGCGTCTCGGAGAGACGATTCCAATGATGTGTTACTTTGCAATATTGCTTTGCCAAATATTGAAATAAAAGGACTTGTTGTTTTAGACTTACGCAAATCTTAAGCGTAAACTGTTTAGTAAAACGGGCCCCAGTTCTTTGGTTCGATCACGTTTTGGAGCTCTTAGTTGAAATCATATGGTAAATCATAGTCAGAATTACATGTCCTTTAAAGCTGCTTTTTCGCAAATGTGGGGAAACTTATATGTTATAAATCAATTCCTTTAAAATTGTAAAATAGCTGTACTCTTGTATGATACCCACTGGATAATGGCTATTGGAGTCTAGGTTGGTTGCTTACAAAATTTTAAGAGTATGTTATGTACACAGTGAATTTATGTGTTTACGTTTAAAAGCGATACAACAGGGGTGTCCCTCTATCATTCGGAGTCGGATTGCAAGATAACTGATATAATGTTAAAACTGATGTAAAACATACAAATAAATCATCAATTAATAATGCAGGACAATACATATGTACAGTTTTCATTCAGTTACATTATTTATCTCTACTTAAATAGGTATATCTATGTGAAAAGGTATATCTATAAGTAAATATTTTATATTTGCCCTACAGATATCAGAAGCGGCTCCATAGCTCAGTGGCTAGAGCGCCTGTCTAGTAAACAGGAGGTCGAGGGTTCGATCCCCTCTGGAGCCTTTTCTTCCCCTTGGTCTTATCCTTTTCTTACTGTGAGATTCAGTAGACTAGTGAACTGTTTCCAATGTTGAAAGGCAGATTTTGCATTCAATCGTCTGATCAATTTGACAGGAAACTCATGACCGTGCTCCTCTGCGATACCTATACGATCAATAAGGTATGGGACCATTTGAAAAACATTACAGTCTCGAAAGTGTCCTCAAAGGCAGTCTGCTCTTCCATTTCCCATAGTTCTAGCGGTTTCTAACCGTAAACCGTTTATATAAAGAAAGCTGAGATGGTCGATCAATGCTATCATAGAGTTGTGGGGTATAATCAGATACTTAACCTACGACATATCTTTAACCCATTACCAAACAATGGCGACATTTAACCACTTTCTTGCAGACGACTCTAGAAAACATTGTGGGAAAAGGAGAAACTGCTCGAAACGAGCAATTTTTCCTTTTCCCACAATATTTTTTGTCATATCCGAAGGTAATTTTCCGATTTCATCACATTTTGAAATGTCGTCTGCAATCTATTCCAATTTGGGACAGTCAAAATGTTGGCGTTTTGGAAAGGGTTAAAGCCAAAAAAGTCGTTTTGTTCCGTTCTTACACTAATGGGCTCTCGATTGTATATTATAGACATTTGACCCAATTCACTCGAAAGAGGTTAATTGCTTTTTTTCCTTCAATTTAAGTACTTTACTTCAAAGAGCTTTATGGATTAAGCTAAAAGGTTTATGGCAATCGATCAATCATTGAAGAGGTTTTAGAAATCAATTAATAGATTAAGATTAAAACCAATAACACGCAACTGTTGATTTGAATAATTCTGTTTTGAATGCGTCGTTGATAAATGTTATCCATTACTCTGAGAAAATGTTTATACCTCAATTCAAATTTTTTTTTCAAATAAGTGATCCTCATTTTCCTATTTGTAGAACATTAAGAATACGATTATCACATAATACTCCATTATCCATGATCGCTTTGCTGTACCAGCATAGATGTAGGAAATCATCAAGACCAAACGATGAACTGCTTAAGAAAAGTAGCGTCACGTATTATTGGAAAACAGTAGACCTGACTCAGGATCAGTGCGAGATTTCTCATATTGAAAGATTTGGAACTCGTCTTTGTCAGAGTTTTAACCCCCATCCAGGTATGGGTCGAAGCTACTTCAGACTTGGTTTGGCTGTATGAAAGAACATTTTAACCAGGAATGATAAGGAGATAGGTATTTCAAGAAAACCACACATTATCTTACTTTATCGTATTATCATATTATCTTATTTTGGGATATATGTGTCCATCTTGTCTGGATGGTCGATAAATCGTACAGACAAATGTTTTATGCTATTTACTTGATGGTCCAAGTGTATCGGGCTCCATAGCTCAGTGGCTAGTAAGCAGGAAGTCGAGGGTTCGATCCCCTCTGGAGCGTTTTGAATTGCTCAAAATGTTTCTTGATACCAAACACAACTGTCATGGATGATTTTCTCGAAATAAAGAAGTTGTCAAATGCTATAAAAGAAAGTCAATCCTATTTCACGTCTAAATTAGCTAACATGAACGGGATGTATTTGAAATGAATTTTTTTTGTGTGTGTTCTTGCGTGGTTAATTTAATAAAATATAGACCATCACCTGAGTTGAAAGTCCTAATCAACTTAATGGTTTCCCATCAACATGGACAATGGTGAAATGAAATAATAATGAAGTAATCTCTATAGCCAGATTCAACACAGTGCGATATTGCGGGGTCATTGACCTGGGAAACCGAGGCTTGGCCAACGTCCCATCGGTTATGTCACGTGATTACGAATTAAAGCTTCGATGGAATAGGGCCGAGTCGTTTGAAAATTGGTCTAAAGGTAGGATACCATAAACCACCGTTTGGAAACTTAATTCTTTCGTTGGATTACTTCGGTCGTTCTCGGTATACATCTGTATGGGTCTGAGCCATTCGACATAAAGTAAATAATTCCGGTACCAGCCGGTGTATACCGAGGTTGACCGAAATAATCCGTCGACAGAAAAGTTTCAACATGACGGATTATGGGTATTCAACCTTAACTCGAAACATAGATCACAAACTGTTCGCGCAGAATTACTGATGTGTGCCTGTCAAGATCGGCGATGAAAACATAACGTGGGAAAATGTATGAAACTTGTCTAAATGATATCTCCTTTTTCTATCTAGACTTTAAACAAGATAGAGTAAAATGTGTTACATAAAGGAATGAGTTTCTCAATAAGCGACGAATCAACATGTGTCTATATGACATTGATAAGCCAAAACGACACAGGTTTCCGAGTAATTCTTCAGACGTCTGAACTATTTCATTTGCTTGAATGGTGAACACATGCTTTATATGGATGACTTCCATTGGGAAAGGTGAATGACTGATTGGTTTACATTAACTAATTGAAGCTTGATATTCCGAGATTGATTTAACCCATTACCTTACAATAACGACATTTGATCAGATTGTTGCAGACGACTCTGGGAAACATGGTGAGAAAAGGAGGAATTACTCTTAACGAACACTTTTTCCTTTTCGCACAATGATTTCTGCCCTACCAGAAAATCGTTTTTCAATTTTATTACATTTTGAAATGTCCGCAAACCCTTTTTATTTGGGACGGTCGAAAGTTTGGCGTTTGGTAAAGGGTTAACACAACATCCATTTGATAAGGTTCTGAATATGCAAGCTCATAACCATCACGAATACATATAATTGCGCGCGACGAATATTGCAATTAATGCAAACAAATTCACTTTCAATGCATTCAGATATGACATCAAGAAAAAAGTATAGTTATACAAAATGAAGAAATAGAGGGTGAAAGCGGTACTTTTTGAATTAATGTATTTTGTACAGTACATTATTCCACAATATTTTTGTACTAACCCGATAGGGGGCTGATTTGCAAAAAGCATTACTACCTCCATTTAAATCTTCCAAGTACACTATCTTTCTTCTATGTATTAATGTATATCTATCAATGTATTATAAAACCTGTTGTAACATAAATGATGGTTTTACAATGATTTATGGGTTTTTTATGCACCAATTATTTGCATATTTATATGAAAGTTTGACAGTGGCTAGGTGATGATGCCACAGTGTTAATCAAAAGATTTCAATACTGACAAAGTCATTTCACTCTAGTGTGCATCTGATCCCAGCTGTTAGTATGTATAGCAGTATTTGTTTTTTGGTATGAATTTTCATCGTCACTTGTTTGAAATAATAAATGACCAGACCTCATTTGATAACGTGTTTTAGTTTATTCTTTTTCTTTATGCAAAAACAGAGCTTCGTAAAGTCTGCAGGAGAAATATTATCGGAGTTCATATCGGTTCTGTTCTGGAGATAACAGGTTTTCCCGGCCTGTAAATCATCATCAATTGAGTATACGAGGTGAGCACTTCTGATCTACTGCAATCGATTCTCTAATGTAAGTAATGAGTGTGACACCGAAGCCGACTTAGACGCCGATAACAGAAGCACTTTAAACTAAACAAATATTGAGTCGAGAGAAAACTAGCGGAAACCATTTCCCTTGTCGACTTATTTCTTCGGATAGCTGTTCAATGCTTGAATTAGAAAACTGAGAAAGAAAAGTATCATAGGTTTAGGGATTTCTGGAGCCAAAGATGCAATGCATGTGCGATTCATGTCACCACCTTTATTTCAGACACAAAAAAAACCATTCATATATCTTTTTCACCAAACGCCTACCAAAGCAACACTGCCATATATTTCCAATCAAAGTTTGAATCAATCATACTTTACCAAACAAGATTATTGTTAAAGGTGCTCACAAAAGAGAGGAATTTCTAAAGTCATAATAAAAATGTTGTTGAAACAATACAGTTTTGTATTGTTTGCTATATAGTAAAATGCAGCTATTGAAAGAGTATTTAATTCAGGAAGCATCAATTGATTTAAGTGTTTGCAGTTAATATGCGGTAGATCTAAAAAGCGATGTCACGTTTTGTTTATTGAAAAAACATAATAATTCACCGTATCGATACACACATAGTCATAATGAGACAATAATATGTTAGAAAACTGCTTATATATAGTGAGAAAACAAAATCGCGAAACACTTTGAAAACTTTACAAGAGCAAGTATTTCCTTTTCATCAATAATTTGAAAAGTTATCCGAATCCAATTCGTTTTATTGGCACCGATCGTTAAGAGTTCAGCTGTAGGGGTCTGTGACTTAAATGTAAATACAATAAGTAGTAGGCGCACTTTAAGAAACAAATACGAGGTGAAAGTCGCCGCCAAGTGTAATGTACACACAAATACCGTTGAGATCTCTTTGATCTTTAACCCAATATTAAAAAGGATGACAACGACTGTCAGAGAACATTTCTTTTCTCCTTTTGATCTAATGGTCTTTCACCAAAGACCTAATAAGCGACGAGAAGTTGAAATAACACATGACACGTTAATAGGAAATATTTGAAACAATCAGATTTATTATTTACCGTCCCTATGTCGTAACCTCTTAACCTTTCACTGGAAATGTAAAAGGCTCCAGAGGGGATCGAACCCTCGCCTGTTTACTAGACAGGCGCTCTAGCCACTGAGCTATGGAGCCACTTGTGAAATCTGTATAACACTTGAGAAATCTACTTTGGCCGTAAGTAGGACGGGTAAAAGGCTCCAGAGGGGATCGAACCCTCGACCTCCTGTTTACTAGACAGGCGCTCTAGCCACTGAGCTATGGAGCCAGTTACCGTTATGCCATCTGAGTGTTTCAAAAGACGAAATACAAAATACCTATCGGTTCTTCCCGTCACAGATGTCGCATTCATATTTCCTCAAACCCAAACATTTCGACAAGTCGCTGTTGCAAACCAGTATTTAGCTTAACCTTATAGTGCTTGAACAGAATTCATGTTTGTGCCAACAGGTTAAACCCAGACAAGCCGCCAAGTAAATTGACGGCTGGTCTGGTATCTAACCTGTTTGCTGATCTGAGTATTTTTTCTGGTCAGAAGTAAGCAGATAGATAAGGTTATGGAAAGCAGACGACGCAAAATCCTTTTTTAGAAAATTACCCATCATTCTAAAGGTTAACCTAGTACCGCATATATAACACTATGACTTATCTCGTCTAAAACCAACTGTAGACCGAATAAATAATATAGCTGTATTTACTCGCAGATGGTGTGCAGAAAGATTGAGACAAAGTTCAGACACTGTTAACAACCAAACTCTTCTATTTTCGAAGTATGTGCACAGGAACCTTTGGTTCAGACGCTGTCTTGAAACATACGGGAATAGTTTGTTATGCCATTTTATTGACAATAAACGGAAGAATGTGTTGAAATAAATTACATGTGTTTTGACAACTTGGAGAAGGGAAACACTGTATTTAACATTCAAGGTGAAAAATAGGCCCATTGGGCCGTGTGCTTTCTTTTTATTTCATTTGACCATGTAGTTATATATGTTGCATACATGATAATATAAATATATACATAATATATAAACAAATGTCTTATCTTATCTTATCTTATATCTATAAATTCAAGCGACTGCATGGGACAAAAAGTTAAAACACACCATGCGTATTTGACCATAAATGAAGTGCATTAAAAGGGGCAGTACTGCTAGTAAAATTTAATACGAGTTTTCAGATTTGTGAATCAAATTAGGAAAACAGTTCCATTTAAACAAAAAATGACTTTGAACTGTAAAGGGGTATCTCTGATCTGTTGAACAAATAGAGAGTGTTATAGGATCCAGTTAACGGTCTAATTAATCACGCCTCATTTCTCACCTTGTTCTACCAACCCTTTCTCTCATGAAGACAACGTAAATCTCGATACGCTCTGGCACCATCTTGACACATCGTAACAAAAAGTGGATTTGCTAACATTCGCAAATTCCTGTATTTGCTCATTCACGAGCTTTAATGTAATCAATTATTTGTAGGTATAACTTGATTTTGTCTCTATGTTGAAATAATCATTATTTGCAGTTGATATTTACGATTGAACTCAAGGAAGGGTAACTCGTATTTATTCTTAGTACTTGAGACGTTAGACTAGTCCCATATTGGCGACATGGTGACAGGGCGATTATAACCGTGTTGCTTTAAGACAAATAACTCATCCTAGAACAAGGAGTGTTTGGTGGTAGAGACATGACTTGGTCCTACTTTAACTCATCCCAAACAATCCCGTGAATTAATACGCATGCCAAAGACACCATTAGAGAGATAAGTTGATAGAATAGAAATTTCGCCGGACATCCTGTTACATAGATTATGGTGATCTTACACATATCACAATCCAGCCATTCTATATGGTCGCTTGAATTAAGATTACTTGTAACAATCGGTGTTTATTTGTTTCTTATACAGGAACATTTCGATTTCAAATTTTGCTGCTGTCTGAAAACTATTCCAATTTGGGATTGTGAAATATTGGTGACGTGTAATATTTCAAAATTACAGTTCACCATCAGCTTCATAAGTCAACTTATAAGTCAAATGTGAATTCGAGTGACTTTCCAAAATGTATGAATAATAATGGTAACGAACCGGACCCAGTGTTGATTATCTCACACTTTTTCTTTTGCAAGAAAACTTTAACAAAAGCCAGAAGCTTGTGGTTGACTTGAAAATAATGTTGTACAACGATGTTGTGAACATCCAAGCTACAAGAATAGGTGCTACAGCTTTTACTGTCTAATAAGGCTTAAAACGTTCCCCTATAAAGAAGACGTTTACATGTCCAAATTGAGAGCAACAACATACGATAGAAATAGACTAGTGTGATATATACATAAACTACTTGATAAGAACTATGTCCCTACTCCCTCATTGGTTTGAACCCATTGTCATCAGGAGTGTGTCTGTGTGTGTTTCTTTTTAAAAAACCTTTTGGACATTTCGTCAGTTGCAAACTAAATGGACCAGTTGCATTAATCAGGCACATGACAATATTATTATTTCACCCTGCTTTTCATCTGGGTAAAAATATTAAAAGGTTCGTAATATCGTCTTAAGGATCTTTACTTATACGCAAAGCCAAATACACCACTAAGCACTATAAAGATCAACAGGTAAACTGCTGCAAAGACGCATTATGCGATAGTCGAAATAGTTCTTTTTCTTGTACAAGTAATTTGTATAAAATATACGATTTCATCGATTTTAAAGATGGAGTTGTCTAGTCTTTTTGTTTCAATTATTAATGGAGAGGTATTTGACCAGAACCGTCTTCCCGGCATAGTACTGGTACAGTGAACCCTCGTTTATCCGGACACCGATTATCCGGATGTCTCGCAATCCGAACAAGATTGTAAGGGAACGGAATTATTGGACCAGTTTATTGCAGACGACTTTTGAAAACATTGTGGGTAAAGGAGAAATTGCTCGTGACGAGCAATTTCTCCTTTACCCACAATGTTTTCTGCCATATCAGAAGATTATCTTTGAATTTCATCACGTTTTGATATGTCCTCTGCAAACTCTTTCAATTTGGGACGGACGACAATTTGAACATGCTCTGCTTCATTAGTCCGGATTATTCGGTAAACCGGACTTTTTGTTGGGAACGGACGTGTTCGGATAAACGAGGGTTCACTGTATATTCCTAGGGTATATCATTCATAGGAAACTGTTGGAAACGGCATTAATCCGATCAAGCAAATATTCACGCCTGACACAGTATTGTAACAATGGTTTCATGTCCGTCACTCTTAGACTATCATTGGTCGCAAACGATAATTGTTAAGTCAGATAGATATTACTTTCGGATCGATGTACAATCAAACTGAATGGCAGAAGACATTAATAGTAAACACAGTGATAATAAACAAGCAAAGACCTATAACACTACGAGGTAAACCAGGCAGGGAGGTAACCTTGTTTCATGGTTCGGACCCGGAGCAAGCCATTTGAACGTCTTAATCCATTACCAAACAATAACGATATTTGACCACTTAGTTGCAGACGACTTAAGAAAACATGGTGAGAAAAGGAGAATTGCTCTTATCGAGCAGTTTCTCCTTTTCCCACACTTTTTCTGCCCAATAAGATTACTTTTTACTTTCATCACATTTTGAAATGTCGTCTGCAAACTTCTTCAATTTGGGACAGTCGATTTTGGCGTTTGGTAAAGGGTTGATACCATCTCCTCTGTCTCTGTCTTGGATGTATAATTTAAATGTCACAAACAGAACGGATTTTCTGTTTTAAAATTAGTGTAAGATATCTTTCAGAAGATAAAAAGAAAGATACACTGCTGTGATTATCTCAAATGTGGTGTTCTCTAGCAATTTCCTAACTCTCATTAAAATAAAGTTTACCGCATTTACCAGTTGAGACTAAAGCATTAAAACACTGATTGATCCTTGAATACTTGAAGGTGAAGATAAAGGTGGCCGAGCAATAGCGATCAACTCCGCCTTAATCTTGAAATATTTACATAGCGTACAGTAAAATATATTGATGAATGAGAAAACACGTGTACAAATGACTTGCGATTAAATGGCATGTTCCTTCATTCATAATTTTCGAGCGCTTTTGAGCTATTTGCGTGAAAGAACAATATTATTAATGGAATTTGATGGGAACCATCTTTCCCTTTTTTGACCCTTTTACATAATGGTAGGTTTAACCCTTAAAATGCTGGCCAATTTTCTAAAAATATGTTTGTATCGCCTTCTTTCCAAAGTATTAAAATAATATCTGCTTAATTCGTTGAAGAACTGTAACCAGAGTAGCAAACAGGTTAGATCATAGGCCTACAGCCAATTTAGTTGGCGGCTTGCACTTTAAGAGTTAAAGTGGTGTAAAAGAAAACATTAAACAAAAAAATTCATCGACACAAATAAGCCTCAAATCAAGTGGTGTAAGTATGAAAAGACGCTTACATATTTTAGGCTAAAGGTTTTAACGCACTGTGAAAGAGGTTGCCTTTTAGGAAAGGAAGGCGGGGTGATCTAACACTCATGTGAACACAGAGTCTATTGTATTTCACTCGTAGTTTTCTAAATGCTTGCTGCGACACGTTATGTACAGGCTACTTTATATGCATGAATTTTGTATATGAAACCATTTAGCTCGCTTCACATATCGAAACTCAATTGAAATTGAACATTACAGATTCAGATTCATATCTTTTATTACAGTTTAGACCCACAGACGAGATACAAGATACAACATATATGCAAATAATAAAAATTCTAAAAAGTGAGTTTAGTGTCCCATAGAAATGTAGCAAAATGCGTTTAACGCTAATTATTGGAATACCTGTGTCCTTTCTTAACAATAATGATACTCTATTAAGTATCATAGGCTCATATTAACAACGTTTAAGAATATATTTCATTTACATGAGGGAAAAGATGCATCCTTATAAAAACAATAGAGTAAAATTCTTATTGCAATTGCCGAACCATTAATTAGTAGTGTATCTTATCGACTTCAAAGTTGAGTCTATCACTTTTCTCCATCCTAATTATCATATCGTGTTAAACCTAAATTGGTAGCGGAGGACAGCGCTTTAGGGGTAGAGCATCGGCATCTGGGCACAAAGGTCGTGGGTTCGAATCCTGTTTGTAGCGGAATCTGCTTTGCAACCTTTCATTAATCCATAATCGGCTCGAGTACTGGCTATGTATCCAGGAAGCAGAATCAAGAGTGGTTAATCTAAATTGTAAGAACTTGTTTCATATTCGATGTATAAAAAAACAGTTTAAACTAAAGACTTAATTGATTACTGCTTGTATTTGAAGACGTTATTACGCAATAGAATAATTACAAGTCATATTCTACCATAAAATGATCTTCCAACAATATTGATAACATTTAAAGATCTAGATCAATGTTTCGTTAAGGACGAGCCTAATCGATCATTATAGCACAATGCAATATTTCGCACGATGTCATACCACGTCCTACGCTACGTATTCAGTCGGTAAAATAGGAACTGAATAGGCTTAACCAACTGATACTTTAACGGTTCTTGTCAGCTTAAACACACGTTTTGAAAATCGTGACAGGTTCTTATCAACGCAAGAAGAGTCAACAAGAAATGGTTTGTTTCCTTTAACTTTGTATAATATATCATTAAAAACATTGTGATGGAAGGATGAATTAATCACCAAGAGCGGTCTATTGTTTTCTCATCGTGGTTTCTATAGATTTCTACAGCAGTTACGTCATCAAAATGTATAATCGAGTATTGCGTCAAAGATGCACATATCAATAATACCAGTTTTCACTCGAGACTAAACACCAAACCCAATGTAAAGAGCATGACGAAAGAAAGACATCCATCGTATCTTCATTGAAAATATATAGCATGTTTAGGCTTGATAAAAAACCCTCTATAATGGTGTGTTTTACGTCAAATATGGCATGCTTTCAGCTATACTACAATAAGGTCGTGATAATATAACGCTAATGACATTTTACCCTGATGAATGACAAAACGTCGATGTCGAAAATAGATCTAAAAGTGCGTCAGTGAGGAGTTTATAAAGGAAATGTATAAATTTATTCCCGTTACAGCGTAACACATTTCTTTTCGAATATAAAGTTGACAACCTATTTTAAATCTATTCTTTCAAAAGAATTATCCTGGTCTTTGTCGTTTTTTCTTCTTTATTTTGTCCTTTCTTTACTCAAAAAGATAAGAACAATCCTGACCATTTCAAACAGCATCCCTGTTTATCAAAACATGTTCCGAGGTTGTCTTATGATGCTTTATTATAGGGCAAAGTGGTCATTTGTGTGACAATGGACAGTGCGTGATTCACAAAACAGACATCATTACAAGGTAATGGACAAATGCATTGACAAAATGATACTATATTAATACACGTTTCCATGCGATTAGGTTTGTTTCATTTCTTGTGATGCCACAGTATTTCGGAGAAACCAGTGTAGAGGCATCCGAATGTATTCGGACACCTCAGCACCCTTCGTGAGCGAATGCATGTCCGGCACACTGCGGAACTCTCATTGTGTTAAACTTCTTCAATGAGTGGTTTCTTGCCAATCGGCTCGTTAATGAAAGCCATAAATGTGGGCATACAGTGAACCCTCGTTTATCCGGACCCCGATTATCCGGATGTCTCGCAATCCGAACAAAATTGTAAGGGAACGGAATTATTGGACCAGTTTATTGCAGACGACTTTAGAAAACATTGTGGGTAAAGGAGAAATTGCTCGTGACGAGCAATTTCTCCTTTTCCCACAATGTTTTCTGCCATATCAGAAGATTATTTTTGGGACGGTCGACAATTTTGCGTTTGCTTAAGTGATATATGTATACACATGCATACAGACCGTTTATGTCTTAATATGTATAAGAACATGCGCTACTTCATTAGTCCGGATGAATCGGTAATTCGGACATTTTGTTGGGAACGGACATGTTCGGATAAACGAGGGTTCACTGTATATACAAAGCCTGCATTGAAGGTTTTTTGTTTATTTAATTTCGCAGCAATTTGGGCGTATATGACAATTGTAAATCCTCGGGTATATCCATGATCAGAGAAAAAAAACTCGTTAATAATTGAAGGGTTACAAATTTTATGCTTTATGTCCATGTTTAGTTGTTTATGGATGTGAATATTGATTATGTATATGGAACTGTTAAACATCATTTAAAAGCATTGTTTTTGTCGGTAACTTACACACAACAGTGAAATTATAAGTTGCCCTTTATGTTTTTTTTCCTTCATCAAATTAAAGGGTCATTGAGTTTTTTCATTTGAAAGAAAAGTACAACGAAAGCAATCTAGCAAGAAGCAACATGGCGGATTCCTTACTATGCCCGCGGTGTTTTCATTGGATAAATCTGATAAGTTCAGATTACCTACCCGATTGTGACCCAACAGTCATGTATGTCAAAAGATGCTGCAAAATATATTATTCGGGCACTACCTTAACGATTGATCCGTCGGCAAATATGGCACCTATAGCAGCCAAAGAAATTGAATATTTTACCCAGCCTATAGATTCCTACCGTATAACAGTCTCGGAGTATTTCTCCTTAATGTTCATTCGCTTAAGTAAATTTCAGAAGTGTTTGAAACCAATTCGGACATATCTCAATTTTTCACAAGCGAGTGTATTTCCGAAAAATAATTGATCACCATCAATAAAGGACACCATTTATGCGATTCCCCCTCTTGGGGTGCTATTGAATAATACGAAATGAAAAACATTTCTATAACTTAATCGAAGTTTGAAAAACAACATTATATAAAACTAGTGTACATATATTTAACAAATTTGCGTTTTCATAAAAGGTGCCATGTTTTATACCTAGGTGCAAGAATAGAGAGGAACTCTTTGTTTAAAAGCATACTAGCGCTCAGAAAAACTGCAAAACTTGGTAATATGAGTATAAATTATGATAGAATATGTTGAAACATATCGAATAACCACAGGATCATGACAATTTAACGCCTTCACTATTTATTATCTATTTTTCAAAGTGCTACTTTCACAAATTTGGTGCCCACCAATCTAACTTCATTGTTTACATTTGAGTAACATCTAGAATAGCAAGGAGCACTCGGATTAACAAGTGGCGATCACCTGGTTAGAAAAATTATATGAAATATGTAAAAATGCTGTCATTCATCCAATATTTACAATGTGAATCTTCAAAATGGAGAGTTTCTTGGGTTTTACTAGTTCCCAAGGTTTCTTTTTATCGCGGTTAACCAGCCATATAGTATTAACTTTTTTGAAAGCATCATGTGAATGTTTTACAGTCTCAGTTCCCCTATTATAGGGGATTTAAAGTACTTTTGAGTTTATTTTCAATTATTTTAGAACTTTCACAATTTAAGTGTAAAAGAGCGCAAATATGGCTTTAAAAATTTTTATTTTACATCGATTGTGACGGAAGCTTGAAGCTTGCTAATTTACCCTCGATGACTGCTTCCTGGAAACTAAACCAGTACTCGCGCCGATTTGTGGGTTAGCCTCGGAACCATCGGTACAAGGGGCCAACGCTCTAAGGAAATAGTTGTTTAAAGACATTGTGATATAAGAAGAAAGGACACCCCCTATGGCAAGCTTATGCAGTCTTCAATTCAATAACCATAACAGTCTTGATAAAGAAACTTTAAAAGACCGTATCAAACATCTTACTTAATGTAGTTGAATAAAATCACAGGACACACTGTCATGGAATTAATCATCACAAGGAATCGAAACGAAATGTTTCGGATAGGCTTCTACAGAAGTATGCAATAATTAACCAAACACATGTTGATGTACAAATTGTTTCACAAAACTTCAAAGTTGAACATCGTTTATAAATATGAAACATGATATAAAGTGTTCATGCAAGACAAAAGAATAAATTGGCACTATTTATTCATATTGAAGGAGCGTTGCGTATACACAAAAATCTATATTCAGAAAAATTGACTAATGTTAGAATGAACCGAGACAATGTTTCCCGCCAAAATATATCGGTCGATTTCATGTATCATGCACATGAAGCTACACGTCTATAAGCCGCACGTGCACATATGCCCCAGTCACGTGATATGTCTGCTTCTTATCGCTGCCAAACTTTTCCCGTCATTCGGATTTTAATACGTTCAATTTTAGAGCACAATCAAGCGATCGTTTCAAACAAATGCGAGCTCATGTCGTTTTCAAGTAGGGTGATAAAGCATCTGGAACAATCGGAGAAGAACATTAAGACATAAAACAAAACGCACACAAACACACAAATGATCCCGCTGTTTACGATTGCCCCTTTGCCATAAAAGCCTTACCCCCTTCCTGGATATTGGGAATTATCACAAATCCAAGTTGGGCGCAAAATCTGACAAAACAGCTAGACCAAAATCAATCTCCATTGTAACATTGACACAACCATTTGTGAAAAGAACAGAATTACCCATAAAGAGCAATTATAACCCTTTCATCCAAATGCTTCTGTGACAGATGCATAAACGTATCATAGGGTAAGGGGTCAAACTAGACTTCAACTCGCAAATTTCTTATCCTTTTTGTGTTAATGCAGCCTACAAAATCATAAAAGAACAAATAAAATGAATATAACGTTCCATAAACGGCAAGCTAGTAAGTCAATATATAAAAAAAAAACGGGGAATGAAAAGGATTTCACTTGGTAAGAGAAAATTCCCCTTTCAGCTGCACTAATTAAATACAAGTTGATAGAAATACGATACGTGTGAAAGCAAACTCTATAGATTCGATAAAAGTAAACATCAACTTGGAATAAATTACCCGCTTTTTGACTTTCAATAAAATACATAGAACTCAAACAACCTTACACAATTTATTTCAATTCAAGATAACCATATATGGGATTCGTTGAACGTTGTAAAGCTAGGACACTTTCTAAACGGGACACATCTATGAATAAGAACTAATACGTGATACCTAAGTTGAATTGGATTTATTAGTTTCGTTGATCAGAATTTCATTTCTAGAACAACTCAGATCAGAAAATGTGTGTTATAACATAGATAACATCATCAACGATATTTGTCCCTTGATTTGCTCAGCACATTACATGTGATTCTTTTTTTTTTACATTATTCTTTATTGCCAAAACAGTTACAGTTTATAGCAATTTTTATATACATGTAATACAAACATTCCATGGCAAAGTACATATTAGAGAACATAAAATTGTGATTCATGCAAGAAATACGTTATAAAACAATTGTATATCTGACTAACAATGATTCTGTAATGCAAAGTCAAAACAATGCTGTTTAATTTGGTTATCCAAAGACTTTAACATACTTCAAAGCGTAATCGTATGGTATCACAGAGATAACATGTATGCGGCTTTTTGTATGGACAATTTCAAACACCTTGATAGCGTTTTTTTACTCACCATACAAAACTATATTCATTTTAAGGCAATCCCACATAATGCCAAAAATGCATACATAGGCGCATCAAAAAAGATGGACATGAACCTCACGCACTTGATAAATGGCTCCTACTCGTTTTTCGGTAACCGTAAAGAAATTCGACTAGTTTAAACTGAAAGCAGCATCCAACGAAAGTATTAGCATGAAAATAGCTGTCTTATCTATATCCTAAACAAAATATTGTGTATTTAACAATTATCAAAAGATCTTATTAAGACAATCATCGTGAAAGAGGAATAAATTTCTCACGAGGAGCATCTTTTTCTTTTTAGTCAGGACGGTTTTTATTCACCATAAGAAACAATTACATCAATACTCGTGTGCGTTTAATCCTTTCCCAAACAACACATTTTCGACTGTCCCGAATTGAAAGAGTTTGCAGACGAAATTTCAAAATCTGATGAAATTGGAAAGTTATCTTCTGATAGGGCAGAAAACATTGAGGGATAAGGAAAAATTGCTCGTCACGAGCAATTTTTTCCTTTCCCCGCAATGTTTTCTAAAGTCGTCTGCAACAAAGTGGTCAAATGACGTTATTGTTTGGGAAAGGGTTAAGATTATATCTCGATCTTATTCACGCTGTATTGATGTGCAGAATTACTGCACAGCTAGTTTGCGAAACACGTTACTCAACTGAGGACACGAACAAAAGGGGCAGATTAAGCCTTTTGATCTTGATATCGTATTGTTAACTAGAAGCTACGGTCCGCATATTCTTACTACGACTCCATTCTAGTATCAGTAGTAGGAACATGAATATGTACTCAGGGTAAATTTACACGTCTCGTATAAATACAATGGAGGTGAAGACAGATGACGCAGATCCGCCTGTAAGCGGATAATCTTAAATATACATTATGATTTTCAAGAATGCTATGTAAGGCTAGAATTCTCTAAGCCAGGTCACTTTCCAAAAATAGAATTTTATGTAGTCTGCTTTCCAAAACCTTAAATATCTGCTTAATTTTGTTGAGGAAAGATACTCAGAGTAGCAAAAAGACTAGATCACAGGTCAGTCGCCAATTTACTTGGCAGCTGGCCCCGATGGAACCTGTTTGCATAAACATGAAGTCGGTTCCAGCACTATGAAGATTAGATTTACAACACTGTACGAAGTGTTTTATATAGCAGGAGTGGTGCAGGGCGCGTTTGAAGTTTGGTCATTTTAGAGATAAGACACGTTCTAACACCTATTTGGTGTGATATATAGATGGGAGGGTGTGCAACTTGATTGAATTTCTCAATACCGCAGTCATTGATATAACTCTTTCATCCAAATGATTTTTTGTTCATATAATGAACACATCTCATTCTGCTGTTATTAAAACATGTAAATGTTTTGGGATCTAGATTCTATACACAACATTTTCATACCGCTCTCTCAGAGCGCGAAGCGCTCGGAGAGCGGATAACGGTAACATACGTACGAGTAACAAGTTATGTTAACACCGGTTATACCATTAGCAAAAAAACAGGTGGCTTCCGGTTTACCTAAAGGAGAAAACTCGGGTTTGCTTCGGGTGTTTCCGGCTTTACGGAATGGACTGGTTCTATCTAAATTCATTTTCAAGCATTACCTTTATCTACCAATATATCTACCAATAGTGAACCATTCCTTGTAAAGAGAAAACTCGGGTTTGCTTCGGGTGTTTCCGGCTTTATGGAATGGACTGGTTTTACATAAATTCATTGCCGCTCATTGAGTTTATTGCCGCCAATCATGAATGAACCATAAACCATTCTATCGAAAAACAAAACACGAACAACAGGATCGGCGCCACCGCTTCAAACTTTAAATTGGACACAGTGTTCAACTCCTTGAAAGGAAAACGAATCGCCGGTTGTAGGTAAGAGAACTTTTTGTACTCTTTCATTTCGTTATACAACAGTATATCTAAATAGACCATTTTCACCAAAATTCGTCGTAGAAAAATCGAGAAGGCGAGCCCTCGTCACGCCTCGCTGAAGATGCTTCCTCTAAACAAACATCCATTTGAAAAAAACTTTTCCCTTTTAAGTAGAACTACAGCATTCATTTTTTATTTATACAGTTCATGTTCCCTGCAGTACTAGGCTAGAAAATGTGTGTTGCCCACAACACTCCACGGTGAAATAAGTGTTCACCTTCTATCGATTCGGTGATTACACCCTGCAGTTTGGCATAATCTAATGTTTATGTAGACGGTCTATGTCATTTTCGCGGTGTGTAAGGAAAGCATTAGGTACACATCGTGTTGTATATGGAATACACTAATATGAAAATAGGCAAAGCCTAAACCGGGCGAAAGAGATTTTCTCCTTCAGTTAATGAACAGTGCTAATTCTGGATTTGTATAACATAATCCCTTTGTATTGTATCAGTACAGTCAACTCGACAGTTTCGGATCATCGACAGTTCCGGATCATCTTACGTTTGCTGTCAAATTTCTATGAATGCGAAGAAACTCTGGCCTTAAAAACTTAACAGTCATTAAGCATATACAATTAGCTCTTGACAAAACCAATATGACATTTCCACGTCTGGTAAAGCGATCACAATCAATTTGGAACGGTTAATTAAGACCGAGACAAGTCACCGGAAGTTGACCTAATTTCAACGATATTTTTTTTCGGCGATTAAGACGCTAATTTTAGAAGATAATGTGCACTAAACATTGACACCATTTGTAAGAAAAACTATAAAAGATTGTATTTATGCAAAAATTTCACGCTAAGACGGGTCTGGGATTGTAAAATTGCATGATGAATGAAGGCAGGTGAACTCGACAGTTTCGGATCAACTCTTTGATTTTATAGGGGTCGTCTCAACATTACTTCCGGTCATTCTCGCACCCTCTTTAAAGGAAAAAGTAAAATAATTCTTTAAAGGGAAATCGCGCAAGCCATGTGTTTGATGAAAATAAAGTATTAATTGGTGATATTATTTTCTGTTCTAATTGTCTCTTTATGAAGTTAACCCTTTTTACAATAAATGATATGACAATTAGCGTGATTCGGAACTGTCACATTTGATCCGAAACTGTCGCGACGACCCCGATCTTGTTTTCTTCAAAAACTGAAAAATGGTAAATAAAAGCGGTAAATCATTGGTATGAATAGACAGAGGAAGAATTTTTCGTTAAATTCATATATTGATTTCTACAGTAAATTGGTTGATACAAGAAAGAAAGATATATTATCTATTAGTGATCCGGAACTGTCGAGTTGACTGTAGTACTAGGCCAGGAAGCAGTGTCCTGTCTGAAGGCACTCCAATTTGAAAGAAATAGCCATTGTCAAGATACGAATCAGATGTGTTTAATATATAACCTACGACACCAACTACTTTATTCTACCACTGTGGATATATATGAGTTGCTAACCATTACGAATAGTACACATTGTCATTAGACAAAAGTATAGTTGGTATTGAGCTTGAATAATTATGCGTTTGATACTTCGGCTTGTATGATATTCTTTCGAAAGTCATTGCACCACGACTTTTTAAATGTCTAACCAAAGCGCAATGATATTCGTATGGTTAAATGGTCAGTGTCTAGGGTCACTCAGATGATCCAAGCTTTAACTGTGGCGAAGAATGAAATATCTACGTCTGGATCATTCGGACTATGTCTAGGGAGGAATATTGGAAGGTTCTGGTGGGGAGAAATAACAGGAGCAGAGATTAATGTCCATTGATACAACTGAAACACTCTGTTGAAAATGGTGTTAAACCATAATCCAACAATAGCATCTAAGACTTAAACATTTATGTATGGTTGGATGCTATCAATGGATACTCCATAACCACATTTTAGCTGTGATCCAGGTCCTACTACCCAAAACTAACTTCGGCGGGGGGGGAGATACAAACAGGGATATGTCTACTGACACAACTGAAACATTCTGTTGAAAATGTTGTTAAACCATAATCAAACATAGCATCTAAGACTCATGTATGTGTGGTTGGTGGTTCTCGCTAGATACTCTCATGTTTTAGCTATCCTACCCATATCAGTAATGCAATAAGAAACAGAAGACACTGTTTGTGCATTATCAAAACCACCAAACTAAATAATTTGAATTCCAAAATCTCTCCATGCAAAATGAGGATTCAATGCAAGACTTCAGTTAGTACTTCCAACATGTGAAGCACTTACAGTTTTGTATTGCACTGAAACCTTGATATGTAGAATTTACTCTTCACCAAATTGTATGTTGTAAGTATGTGCTTTCTCTGAATCATTCTTAAAAACCTTTCACAGCATATGATTTAATGATGAAATAGAGGGGAAAATTTGTGTTAGGAAGGAAATCCATCATTGTCAAAAGTCTTTGAAATTATCTAAAGCACCAAAAGTCTTTCTATAATTAGTTGAAACAAACAAAAGATAATTCTATTGTTAAACAATTGACAAAATTTATTGAGGTTAATTAGTAGTAATAACAAACACTTTTCTCAATAGAATATGTACAGATCTATACAAAAACTTGTTCAAATGATCAGCCATAGTGTTAGCCTTTATTTGGTTTAACCTTCTCCAAAATGCAATGCATGATTTACATTATGTTGTTTGAATAAGGAAAGTTATATAAGTTTGCATATTTTCCACATTCAAACATAACCTTAAATGCTGCAATGTTGAGTCAATAACCTGTTACTCCTTTTAACAAACTATTGATTAAAGTATTCTTTCCAAATGTTTTGTTTCATCATCTTCAGGGTGTAATATCCATACTTGTGGAATATTTCACAATTTACAAAAAGGAGTCCAAATTGAGAACAAAGCACAGAATTTTTGTAAATTCCTATAACTATTACATCTTCTATTGAAAGTAAACAGGCAAAATTTCATCATTTATCCTTAAAGCTTCATTCAAGCTTTATTTGTGACTGTTTTCAATGAAAGTAATAGCAGATTACAAGAAAATTGCATAATTTAACTATGACATTTGATTTAAACTATGATGAGAAAAAGGATAACTGCTCATTTAGTCATTTGACTCATTTCATGATTTTGTCAGTGTTTTCTAAAAGACTCCTGCAACATGCAAAGCGTTTCATAAGGTAGAAATAATTTAACATATCTTTAACAGAGAATAAAAAGCTAATGTGATGCAAGGAAATCTTTCAAAACAATGAATCTGTTAATAACAATATATTTTACCCAATAGTATTCAGAAATCATTATTGTTTATGCTTTATTTCTAGAAATGTCCAAATGATTTTAAAATGTAGAGCCATCATTGTTTGAAATAGAAATTATTTGCAACCAAAAGTGTTTGTAATTAGGAAAAAGAGAGCATTTTTGCAGAGAATGAAATCATTGTGACAAAAGGGAGTACTTGCTGTAGAAATAATGTTATAATGGTTATAATGGTGGCTTTACTCAAATTTGTCATGCCCCACTTGCATACAAATGTGTTTACATGAGTTAACAATTTACCAAACACCAAAATTTTTACTGTCCCAAATTGAAAGCGTTTGCAGACGACATTTCAAAATGTGATGAAATTGAAAAATAATCTTTTGATAGGGCAGAAAACATTGTGGGAAAAGGAAAAAATCCCACAATGTTTTCCTGAGTCGTCTTCAACAAAGTTGTTAAATTTCAGTTTTGTTTGGCAATGGGTTAACTGGTCTACTATTGAAACTAAGCAGATATTATTGTATTTCATTAAACAATAATTCACCCTATTGCAGTAAAAAGGTCCCTCAAATCAGTGGTAGAATATGTAATAAATTGAACCAGCAATATGTATCTCAGTTTTAAATGCTATCTGCTGCCTTATATTGTACAAAATAGTGAATGAAAACTCTTACTGTCCAATGATTTGACTTTTAACAGTAGTTTCTTAAACATTATGGGAAAAGTTTCTTTCATCTCACAAACTGAGACAGTTTTGCTACAACTATCTATCAGTATTGGAAATACATGTGCATTTCTGTCAGTCTTGTTTGTCTTGTGCTACAAAACATAGATTCCACACATGTTTTAGATTTAAACGTTTACAGAAAAAATGCAGAGACAGTTTTCATACAGGTCTTCATCTGTTTTCTTTTTGTCAAGGTAATCTTTCATGTCAGCACATCATGTACAGTTCCTCCTCTGTCAGGCACAGATATTTCTGTTTAAAAGAGATAATGGAAGAAACATAAGTTTAAAACAAAATCCATGTTAAAATGGTTCTTTCTTTGTCACTGTACCTTGTACATAACAGAAGTGTTTTGATGTTTATATGTACAAACAACATGAATGTTGAAAAGATATCATTTCAAAAGTACTGTAGAGTCTTTTTTGTATTACCAAACTTTGTTTTGAATCTTTTAATTGGCAACACATTTGCCAAAATCTTGTTATAGAATTACTTATGATGTCTTTGTTCATTTAGTTGTAATCATTATATGAATCTCACTTGAAAAGGTAAGTAGATTTGGTTCATGTCATAGCAAGGTCTAAATATACATGGTTTGGCAACACAGTGGCATTATGGTTAGCGGCGTGGACCTGGGTTTGATCCTCAATGGCATTCACCTAAATTGCTGTGTAGTGTTTCTTGGCAAGAAACATTTCCTAGCCTTATACTGGTAGGTTATACAGACATGTACCATTAAGCTCAAGACTGAGCCATGTGCATTAATGGAAAAACAAATCTATTCCAGCCACTTTTTTGAAATTCAATTGTCATTATGCATCCTTTTACATCATTGTTTATTAAGATTTCTCATCAAATTATGAATGGAAGGAAGATAAAGTAATCTAATTGGAAAATATTGCAGTGTAGTTTTTCTCTAAAAAAAACATGCTAAGAGGATGTATTGATATGTACACAAACTAAAAGTCATAAAATTTATGTTTGACATAGTGTTGAAAACAGTATAAAACACCTGTAGTTCAGGTAAAACCTTCTTTCTAAAGTAAAAATCTCTTCAAACCAAAATTTCCTTGTTTGTCTTATCTGTATTTGCAAGGTATTATTCATATCATAATTACTTATGAAAAAGATATGTTGTACTTACATGTGCTTATAAAACAAAGAATCTTTCTTTATGCAGTACCACAACATTCATTTCTTTGGTTGCCGGTTCACATTTGACCTTCGCACAGTCTGAACTATGGCTGATTCTGGAAAGCAGACAAATGAAATTAACTTAAAAGTTATTACTATGTTCCCCGACTATGTCTCCATTAATAATCGGTGAAAAGACATACGTTTTGGAAGTCATCAGGATAGGTAGATTCAAGAATCAAAGAGCAAAGAACGTGTGAATAAAAAAAAAACAGGCACATCGTCAATCCAAAAAGAAGAATCCAATACGGATCAAGATTACTCAGCCTTGAAATGATCTCAATGTAAACAAACCTTTTTTCGTCTCTAAAATGTCCATATTGCCCGTAGCTTTTAACACTGGAAAGTGTACTAAATACTACCTCGACACATAGATAGATGCGGTGACATAAAATCAATATTCGGAGTAGATAGTGCTCGTAGAGTCCATCTTGTTTGTAAACATAGGATGACGGTTCAGACTCTCTTCAATTTATCTATCTCGCATTTAACAAAATATACTGTCAAAATATGCGTTCTTTATACGAAAATGAAAGTATACAAAAAGTTATCTTACCTGACATCATCGTTTTCGATGTTCGTTCAATAAGGCGATTATTTCATTCGATTTAAGATTTGAAGCGGTGATCGGAACGATGATGATTTGTAAAGAAAATGTCTTGTCACGTGATACACAGAAATGGAAAGTGCACGTTACAGTTCTTGGTGTAATCACCATGTCAACATGTGAAGAATTGACGGGTTTTAGGATGAGAGACGCCACCTTCACCAAATAAACAGAAAATGTTGAAATGCGGTCTAAATTTTACAAAACTGTTTATTGTTTTAGATGTTGTAAAAAATATACGGAGGAAAATCCTTCTATTTTTTGCTTGTTAACTTTGATTTTTCCACATCATTGCTAGTAAAAGAGCTGAATAAAAATAAATTTTCGGACAAGATGGCGCCATATGGGGCCAAAAAAACCGGTTGCAACCAAAATGGCCGAAAAAAGTCCTATAGGGTTCTGAGTAATTCGGAAATCCTTGGTTTTGTAGGTACCTTCTTTCGTTTCGTATGTACGTGTAACATATAGGCGGTCTTCAGACCGTGCCTTCGGCACGGTCTTTCGCCCGTATTATGCTGACCGATAAAGCAACGATGTCAACTCGTCAGTTGCTGACATGGATTATTTGTTATTGTTGGAGCTTTTAAATTAAGTACAAGGTACCTTCTTGACAATTCAATAGCGTTATGGGGCGATAGTTTAAATAACAATAACAGCGTGAATATTCTTTTTAAAAAATGAAATACCCTGTAAAGTGTTTAGTTTAGAATCATTACCCGACACATGTCCCATATGGGTCCTCTTCGTCAGGGCCATACCTACATTTTTCAGTTCTGAAGTGGCTTTCCTTGATACACCAGTACAAGGCTACGAAAACTAAATGGCCTCGGTGGGGCTCGAACCCAGGACCCCTGTGTTCTGAGTCCACCATCTTAACCACTGAGCCATGCAGGACCCATATTTGGATATATGTCACCTTATTTGTTGGCAGTATTTTGTTTTACTTGATTCAAGTGATAATATAATTCCCAAACATTGAATTGTTCTTGCAAGTGAGAATTTTGGCCCAAAGGTTTATGGTAATAGATCCCTTAGTTGTTTTTTCTTTATTTCACAGAATTCATGATGGTTGGAAATATGACAATTTCAAACAAGCTTTAAAAGAAAAGATGATGCAGACCTGCATAAACATTGACTCTGTTTTATAATACAAGTAAGTACATAGTTTTTCTCATGCTCCTTTGAACTTTACAAACATAAGCGTCATAACCATAGAAGACAACTTTTGAAAGCAATATAACAAAGAAGCAATTTCTCAAATGTCAAACATCTCTGATTAGATTATTATAGAATAATTACATATGCAGCAAAGTTTTCAGGAAACAAACAAGTTTGACAAAGGTCTGACTTCTTGACATTTCCTTCTTTTATTCCTTTGTTTAAAAAAAATCATTATCCATAAATGTTGATGAATTTGTTGTTGCTCAAAATGTGTGATTGACTTTTTCTTTTCTTCTTTCTTTTTTCGAAAACCTTCGTAAGAATGAGAATGAAACCAAAATAAGTCAAAACAGGTTGAAATATAGATTTTTATCAACAATCAGTTCTTTTTCTTCCTGTCAGATAACTGCTTCAATTGACTACCATGGTGATAGAAATATTTCCAATGTTACCAATTAAGAATAATCAGTCAGTTAAAATGTAGCCAGTATATACGGTGGCATAGAGGTGACAAGTATGCGATTTTTTTTTCGATTTGGTAAGTCGAAATAACGAGAAAATTAAGTTATTATTTCGACTTATTAACTCGAAAGTAACAAGATAGTTAAGTCATTATTTCGACTTACTAACTCGAAATATTTCGACTTACTAACTCGAAATAATGAGATAATAAAGTCATTTTTTCGACTTACTAATTTGAAATAGGAAGATAATTAAGTCATTATTTCGACTTACTTACTCGAAATAACGAGATAATTAAGTTTTTATTTCGACTAACTAACACGAAATAACGAGATAGTTAAGTTTGTTAAATATGTCACCTTTCGTTTGGCAGTATTCTATTTTAGTGGATTCGTACTGTGATGATATGATTCCCAAACATTGAGATGTTCTTGCAAATAAGAAGTTTTCCGAAATGTTAAGGGTGATTTAGTTGTGTTTTTTTTTATTTTACAGAATGCATGATGCTTGAAGAAGAATGTCAGTTTTAAACAAGGTTCAAGGGAAAAGATGATGCAGACCTGTATTAACATTGGTTGTATTTTTTAGATACAAGTAAGTAAAAGTATTGTTCTCATGCCCATATGAACTTTACAAACAGAAATGTCATAATCATAGAATATAACTTATGAAAGTAATGTAACAAGGAACAATCTTTTGAGTGTCAATGTAGTTTTCTCTTTAATTCAAACAGTTCTGATGGAATTTTAGCATAAGTACATCTGCAGCAAAGGTTTAAGGAAACAAGCAAGTCTGACAAAGATGGAACTCCTTAACATGTCCTCCTTTTATCACTTTGTTTTCAAATAGTCATTATCCACAAATGTTGATGAATTTGGTGTTGCTCACAATTTGAAATTATTATTATCTTTTACAAAAACCTAGAATGAGAATGAAACCAAAAAAAAATCAAGACAGGTATCGATTGGGGTGATCATGTGACCAATGTTTACGATAAAAGGTCCGAACAAGATATCAGTGCAACAACTCTTTTTCTCAGATTACTCTTGCTTTGCACTATTTTATTTATGCCATGTTCCGACCATCAACTTTACGGTTCTGGTGATATATGATAACCCATTGTTTATTATTACGTTATGTCTAACACTCGGTAGAGATATTGCAATCGATGGGTGATGTTTTAAGGTTATTCGCATCCCACAACTCGCAACTCTCTGCATGGTCTTGGAGGGGATGGCACAGCTTAAGTTGAAACAACATTCACCGGCGGTTGCAGATTATTCATCGTCGCAACATGGCGTATATAAAATAGTGGAAACCAGAAGTAGTCTGCTTAAAAAAATTGCAATCTGTTTTATATTGCAAACATTGATCATGGGATAAACCTGCCTGGATACACAGCTTAAAATATAGATTGTTATCACCAATCACTTCTTTTTCATTCTGTCAGATAACTGCTTCAATTGATAACTATGGGGCATGAATTATTTCCAATGTTACCAATAATCAGTCAGATGAAGGTGATCAGTTTTGGCAAAAGATTTATGTTTTTATTTTTCTCTTTTAACAGCCATATCTGATGACTATCTGGCAGAGTAAGGAAAAGGTAACAACAACAAAATGTTCAGCAATGGGAGACTACATGGATTAGATATAATCAAAAACAGATGAAGATTCACATGTACTTTGACTACCTGATTAATGAAATGTTCAAAAGCTTAGTTTTCTCTTCAAAAGACTAATTTCATGAAGATAAAAATAAACCTAAACAGTGATACACCATATTTAAAGGATAGTGTTTAGTGTTAGTTGGTACTGACAATATCAAAGGACAATAATATAGAAAAACTGTCTATGGACTATGGAATATTCTATAATGATAACAATGTCACACATGTTTCATAGTCCTCATTTTCTTTCCTTTTTTGAAAGACTCAACTAATTCAATTAATGAGACAAAACACATACTATGTTAGAACTTCTAAGTTAGCCTGCAGCAGACAAGTGGAAGACAGTAACTTGAGTCATTTATTAAATATCTTTCCTATCTATTGCATGTTAATGAAATGTTTCAAGGAAACAAACATGAGAGTTTACATGCATTGTAAACACCTTAATTTTCAACATTTTAAAACCAATTATGACAAAGGTAAACATTCTCTGAGAGCATGTTTGCCCTGTCACAATTGGTTTTATTCATTGGTTAAAGAAATTTCTAATTATATCTGCTATTGCTTTAAATTTGAAACAAAATTTTGGAAAAATTTGATGAAAGTCTTAAAGATGTATGTCAAGGAATATTTGTTGAAATTTCTATTTAAAAAAGTTGATAATTAATGTTACTGTCATACTTTTCCAACTTTCAGGAGTTTTTTTCTATTCAAACTATGAAGACCAGGGAACTGTTGATGTCAAGAATTAAAATAATGTCAATATCAAGATGTGACTATTTTTCAACCAATGTGTTATAGGAAAGAATTATGATACATGAACCTATGCTGTATGCTGAGTATCACTTATGTCTTTTAACTTCATTTCATTAATCATTTATTGCATACAGTACTTCATTTTTAAGTGCTCTAATAGAAAACACATAAAAAAGCAGTGTTTTATGTGTGAACAAAGGTTAATAAAACATTATTGAAAATTTATGAAATCTTTTTCTTTTATTTGAAAGGTAAACAAAAGACCTTTTGGCTACAACAAAGCTATTTTTGTAATTGAATGAGCTTTTGGAGATCAGCAAAGCAATCTATTTGGGATTTTCTTATCTACATTAAACAATAAAGAGGAATTCAAACAAAGACCTGATTGACTTTCTATAATGATGTAACTTAGTCCCTAACCATGTACAAGCAGATGAGTATGTTGTTAAATATTGTTTGGTAATAATAACCCAACTGACCCTTCTTCATCACCAAATGACATTTTGTTGTTTGTTGTCATGATGATTTAAACCAGTACCTACAACACATGATTTTGTGAAGAAAATTCTATGATTTTATGCTGAGACACTTGTGGTTCAAATATCATAGTTTGGTGGTTCTGACATTGCATGAGCAGTTTGTCCTTACATGACGAATGTCTCTTTATTGATTAAAGGCCCTCATACGCAGCCCAATCAAGCTAAACTAATATCTATAGAACATATACAATCAAAAAAGTTTACCAGGAGTCTGCAAGGAGACTTATCCTTTTACTGAGCCTTTCATAAATGTGACAAAGATGACAGCTTTGTGACAAAATGAGTATTTGCTCCCCAAAGTAAGCCAATTCTTATATTTCCACAAAGTTGTACTATGAATTAAGATTGAAATGCATATTCAGTAAGCAAGTTTTTTCAGAGAACCCATGCCATTGAGTTGAGAGAGCGGTCTAGAGGCAATGCCTTAGTTCATATTAAAATTGAAGAGTTCGTGGACGTCGTGACTAAGAACATGTTTATTAGGTCTTTGCTAAGAGAAGCAATCACGAACAACAACTTATCTTTCAACAAAATGCCTATAAAATGTTTTCCCATATATGCAGATATAGCCTCTTTTTGTATCCCGATTATTTCGTTCTGTTATCAAATAAAAATTATAGCGATATAAACTTATTTATCTTATACTTCTCTGGAAAAACCTTGCCGGACTGTTGCTGTATATGCATGTGTTATAATTTATGTATTATTTTTGTAATGGCTATATATATGCTTTGTACTTTTCAATGCTTAATAAAATTGAATTGAATTGGATTGGGTTGAGTTGCGGGAAATAGTGCAAAAATTACAAAATCCAAATCATTGTAAGAGAGGTACGTCGAAAAGAGTTCACATTCTCCTTGTTTTAAAGGTGCTTCTTCACAGACGTGTGAAAATCTTCAAGTTAAAAATCGACTTTTTAAAACTGCACAACAGCTGGACTCTCGTATTATACAAACTGACCAATAGTCAATGGAAGCGAAATTAGTTTTTGATTCTCTAAAGCGTGTAGACAGTGATTTTTCATGCATTTTAATCCAAAAGCGTGACATTGCTTTAGACTGTATACAGATAGACCAATTGACGCCCCGTAAATTAATCATGCTTTCAAAAGTGGCTTTTAATTGTATATCTAACATCAATGAAAAAAACTGTATTGTTTCAAGTGCATTTTATTTTGACTCTCAAATTTGCCCTTCGGTAAAGGTGCACCTTCAAACGTAAAAAAACCCCAAACGTTGTAATGGTTTTGATGTATAGGATTCCACGCGTATAACTTAACTTTTGTTATAAAAAAGTTGCACACAATAAAAGAAGCAGTATTTTGCACCTAACCTAGTTTTGGTAGATCCAGGAAGGTCGTAATATAACTAAAAAATTGTTTATACGGTGTTAATTCCATACACTATTAGAATAGTTTGCAGTTAGTATGCGTCGGCATATCTTGCCATGTCATTGCTGCCATTCCAAAAGGTATATCATTTACTTACATGAAACATCCACCGCCTGGTCATATAGCCCAATACAACAGAAACATGTATAGGGACAAATCGCCCCTAATTTGAATGGTGATTGTTTATGTCTGCAGTAAGACAGCGTTTTCATTTCAAAATTTGCACCAATTTCAGCAGAATTGAATTAAAATTTTACCTTTTCAGCGCCGAAACAGCCGGGAGAGCTTCGGACAGGTCTATGACAAAAAGTGACAAACGTGAGTCAGTGTCATAATTGTCAATTGCTAGGTGTTTTACGGCCTTTAAAGAACTATTACATACTTTGGGAACCCTTTACCAAACGCCTTTTCGACTGTCAAAAAATACGAAGAGTCTGCAGACAACATTTCAAAATGTAATGAAATTGCAAAATAATCTCCTATCCCACAATGTTTTGCAACAGATAACTTAATGTCGTTATCGTTTGGTAATCGGTTAAAAGGAGAGTCTTCGTGTCGTGTCAAGGATTGTCATTGTTTCTACAAGGGTACCTGGTCAAGTCCTGTTTTGAGGGTGATGCAATGGCAGAAGGGGGCGAGGCTTTTTTCTATCTTTTATAGGTCACAATTTATCTGGAAATGCGTTTAGAAAATCTTAATTAATTATATCAAGAATGTTTTAAGTTTAGAACACCGTAGGAAATCAGTGTTATCATTCATCCATGTAATGTATCGCTACTCGTGTATGTAGGCAATGCTGTAACTTTGTAACCTTTTTGGCACACAGACATAACCGAACCTGTTTTCATTTGTGTTGTTGTTGGTGTTGGTGATGGTGATATTACTTACATTTAAGCTAAGAAAGGAGAGTCAAAGTCCAAATTTTCCAGAAGTATAATGTTTCAGCTTTCTGCTTTGAATTTGGCAAAAGCATTTTTGTCCGTTCAATAGTGCTTTTCGTGGGGCAAGCACTTTCCTTATTGAAGGCAGGACAGATTTCCGTAAAACCATTGAAATACGATACAACTATTTAACGTACCTTTACACATAACTGTACCACCTAACGCCACATGTTTGCTACTTGCAGCAGACGATTTTCAAAAATCATTGTGGCAAAAGGAGAAATTGCTTGTTACAAGCAAATTCTCTTTTTGTCACAATGCTTTTTTTAATCTATTCACATATCACAACAGCAGAAACTGAAAGACGTTTCACATGCTTAAAAATCTTATCTGAGGTCGTCTGCTTTAAGTGAAAAGAAATATCGTCTGCAGGTGGTTAAACAAGAGTTAAACACTCTTTGACCGAGCTCTAACCTTGACTAATATACGTTAATTGCATTTTTATGTAAGTATGCCAATGGCACAGAAAGTGACCGGTATTGAAGCCAATTATATGTCGGTGTTGTGCAATTTAAATCCAATTGACTTTCACCAAGGAGATTAGGCTAGAAGTGTTATATATACAGTATTATATAAATACGATTGTGTAACTAAGAATGGAGCATTTAAAGGTTCTTGTACATTGTTTAGAGCTGTCAAACAGCTGTATTATTGTTTGATATGCATTAGAAAATAGCCATTATAAGCAAAATAAGATCTAATTCTTTAAAGTGTGTATGAAGTGGATCAAAATGTATTTCAATCCAAAAGCGTAACATCGCTTTTGAGATCTACAGCATATGAAATACACATGCGTAGATAAATTGACACTTCCTGAGACAACCAATAGCTACTTTTAATTGTATATCACACAACAGTACAAAACTGCATTGTTTCAACGATATTTTATTTTTACTTTCAAAACCTCTCTTCTGTAAACAAACCAATTCAAGATGATGGGTCAAATCAATAATATTTAGCCGTTTAGCCGTTTCTAAGGGATTTTAAGGCATATCGAAGTTTGCTTCGAGAAGCTGTTAATAATTCCTAATAAACTCTTTACCAACTGCAGACGACATTCTGTGCTTGAAGCAGATGGCTTTAGAAAAGTATTGTAAACATGCGAACCATTTTTGAGTTCTGCTGTTTTGATATGTGAATATATTGTAAAAGCATAGTGACAAAAAGAGAAATTGCTTGTGACAAGTAATTTCTCCTTTTGCCACCGTGCTTTTTGAAAGTCGTCTGCTGTAAGACGTTAGCAACACTGTCAGGTGGTAATATGTTAAAGGAATTGGTCAATTGGTCAAACGGCTTTTGAACGAGCCCCGGCTCGAACTCTATTCCCCTGATTAACAAGCGTGACTCATGTCCGGTGTGGCTTTTGCGGTCAGGTCATTTTCGATGACCGTAATTGGTTTGGCGATCGGTAAACTTCTTGAAAGATCTGTGGAAAGTAACAACTGCTTGCCAATACCCACGCGAGGTTAACTTGTTATTGTTTAGAGAAAAACATTGTTGGTTCAAACGGACTGTGAGGTCTATAGTACTGTCACACTGTGCTATGGAACTGTCAATGTTTTCGTTGTGCGTTTTGGGTTTAATGCCATTATCAATACATTGAGCAATAGCTCGGCAACAGTTTTAATATAAATGGTCCCTTCATCAACTACCCGTTTTCTTAAAAACAAATATAAACCGACCAGTCAGGTTAGAATACCCATAATCCACCATTTTGCAATTCGTTCTTTTGTGTGTGTTTTGTGTAAAGTCAATAGTTCCGGCCAAGACCGATGTACATGTATACCAGGAACGACCGAAGTAATCCAACGAAAGAAACAAATTCAAAATGACGGATTATGGGTGTTCTACCTTAAAGAGAATATTTCCCGAATCGGGAAAGCTTTTATTTCGCTACAAACGTTTCTCAAATAAAAATCTGCTTCATTGAAATTAGAATAGGAGTTGGTCGGATTGCTTTGATACGAGTAATAAATACTGCGTGATTAACAGTGGCTATGCCTTGTTGCGTCAGGCAGTGAAAATATTAACTGTCTTTTCAATTCCTAACTATACAATATTACTCGGATGATGAAAGCTTTAAGTGTATTGTTCAAAATATCTACGTCTGTATCATTTGGAGTAGACCGTAGCCACAATATATTCTTTCCATATCGCCGACTGCTTTTCCAAACTGAACACAATCGTTCATTGATGAGAAAGGATATAATCGTGACGCGCATTAGAATAAGAACACAAAGTTCAAACATTTATGAGCTTTACTGTTATTCTGAAATCTGGTTGTCCGACATCTGCCCACATCTTCTTTATGTCATGCGTTTTGTTTTCCCGTACGAGAGCCGCTGCATCTAATCGAATATGATTCACGTTAGAGTTTGACTTGTTAATTTATGCTAACAACTTGTATAAGTTCGAAAAAAAGTTTCCCTAATATTTCGCATTATAGACTATCAATTGAGACAAGCAACATTGAAAAGCAATGTGTCATCGGAATCGTCTCTGAGACGCCCCAATGACGTGTCACATGACAGTACTAAATAGTGTTTAAAGTGATATTCATACATTTGGCTTTTAACCTACGCAAAAACTTTCCTCGTGTGGTATAATCAACTGCTCCCTAGAATTGGGACACATAGGAATCTGTCAGTGGGTTCAAATCCCGATAAAGGAAGATTCTGACTTTTGATAGGTAGTTTTCACACTGAGTTTTTCAATCACAAAAAGTATTATCTAGTTAAGTATTATCTAGTTAAGGCTGTATCTTCCGTAATCGCTTACAGCCGTAGAGCATTGTGTGCGACATAGGTGTAGTGGTAGAGCGTACCGAGGGTTCCGGGTTCGAGCCCCGCTAGGCGAGCGAGGTGAAATTTGCCGCGACCAACCCACAAACGGGCGTAAGTACTTGTGTAGTATCCAGGAAGCATCATCGAGAGTGATATTGATAAGCTTCAAGCTGTTGTAACAGTCTATGTAAAATGCATGAGTTTAAAATAAACTAATTGTATATGAGATAGTAAATGACATATTGTTAACGCGATGTAAAGCCCAAATAAAACAAACTTGGATGTCTGGTGCGTTCTTGTGTTAAGTGTCTCGTCACATTATAAGGATAGACAAGGGTATTGGAATTTGAAATAATCCTGGACGTTTCATAGCATATATATCCGATCGATTCGTCGATTGTCTTTTTTATTTACGCTATAGGGATAGTCAATGTCGAACTATTTAGATAAGGCTTTATGTAATAGCCCATTCATAAATATGACGTATCTGTATAAATTTGCTTTGTGAATTATTCTTGTCAAACTGCCCTTAACTCACGATTTCAGTTTATTTTTTCCAAATGTGTTTGCATAAACGTTATTGAAAAAGAAAATAAAGAAAAAACATCGTGATTATTTTCGAATTTTTCACAATTGTTTCAATTAAACTTGTTTAAAAAATATATTATCCTTAGGATATGGTTTTCCTGTTCTTTTGCAATGGTTTTTGACTGATATCCTAGAAAAAAACGTTAACTTCTTCATTTTCATTAGTTTTGATCCGCTGTCGTTAAGTCAATTAAAGAAGGAATATTCAGTTGCTCTTTATTTCAAAGAATCGGACCACCAATAGAAATAACGATGATGTTTTATAAAATGTGAGAAACTAATAAGCCATTTTCTGAACGAAACAAGTCGTCTGTTGTAATGGCTTTTTTGTAACATTTCCTGGTTTCGGACTATTCGAAACCATACTTTAAAATTCGAAAATGTTATATGGTTCTATATGGTCATATGAACTTCGAATAACTGGGATGAGACGGTAGAGATTTTACAATGAGGTATCACAGTTCAAAAATCTAGTTGTGATAATAAACAGCAACTTGGCTTCTTTTTACCGCATTGGTTTCTAACTAAAAACTGCATTAATTTTGATTGTATGTTCTGGCTTTCACATTTGTACTAGAAATGTAATCGTATACAAAGAGAATTAAAACCTACAGTTCATACAAGTAGGTACCCCGGTCCGATAACCTACCTATGGTGACATTAGTCCGGTATCTTGCATCATAAAAGGGTTAAGTCAATATTCGACCGGTAAATCCTTTATCAGTGTAAACCGCGGAGGCGTGGTTAAGAATTGGCCGAATTCCAATATATTACCGAAGTAGTAAACAGCCTATATAAGGCCGCCAACGCAGCTCTGTGGAGCATTATCAAACTTTCACAACGAGCGACACATTAAGATATTAACCTTTACGTTAACATTTCGGTTGGAGTATTTAAATACAACGTAGTACATCGATATTGGAAAGTTTAGTGACACCAGACAAAACTTTAGAAGTTAAATAAATATTATTTTAAATAAGCCTACGAAAGTTACCGTAGTAAAAGTGGGATCTACGTTTTTTACTATATTTGTAGTATTTCCTCTTGGGGATTGAAATTCGTGAAAAAAAGACAATATATCGGATCGAACTTTGTAGAACTAGACATCAGAAATTGTGTGATAAAACAAGGTATCGTTTTCGGATCAGCACCAGTTTAGAGGGAGCTTATCCAATCAAGGTAATTATAATTATTTATTTCTAATCTTTTGTTTATTAAACTGGTTGAGAACTGGTAGTAAAATTTATTTGTGTGAATTTAGTGGTTTTCTTAAAATTAAATTATATCCTGAATTTATCAGAAGAAATGTTCGAGCAAAACTGAGTGAAATATTTAACACATAATGATAAATTATCCGAGCCATTTGTGCTTTCTCCGAGTCAACATATAATAAATAAAAATAGAGCCTTTATCAACCTGCTTGTATAGCATCGTTATGTATGAATAATGTATATCAAACTTAATTCCTATTTAATGACTGATAAAAAGCGTCGGTTGCCGTTCTTTCTTTAAAACCAAATTCAAGTTTTCTCTATGATTGATATATTGTAGCTTGTTTATGTCTGCTTTATTAAATATATATCTGATACATATCGTAGATACTGTTCAAACTTAAACGCGGAATCATTGTGAAAAACTGTATATTGTAATTCTTCAAAAAAGTTTTAAATACTATACCATACAACAAATCGTTATATGACCATTGACTTTGGCAGTGACAACGTTCTAAATTCAAATACTGATACAGAGGAATATACTCGTTCGGTTAATTATAAATTATTTGCTACATTTCTATCATTCAGTAAAACAAACTTCTTCTCTTTCTAGGCAGAACCTTTCCCTCCATTACGTCACGTGATTTGTAGATGCGCGCGCAGCATGTATCACGAGGCTGAATACGAGAGTTTAGACTACACGTTAGGTTCATCTCCGCCCTGCCGCCCGACGCTCGCCGAAGGATCGGACCTCTTCAAGTCGGTCATGGGCGACTTCCTGCGACAGGACAATAAACTGACCAGAGCGGTTGTGGACAGCGTTATAAAGAAAGGGAACTCGGTCAGCGTACGGAACTGTCCGGACCGAGAGATGTTCGAATCCGGCGTGTGCCGACGGTGCCTGAGCGATAACGACCGCTGCATGAGCTGCCGAGGTTCCAGGCACGATCTTCACCGGGTCCAGTGGGTCGACGAGATCTGCGATAAACCGCTAGCCATGGAGAAAACCATCACGGATATCTCGACGGCGCTGCAATCACACACCCCACTGTGTGACGTACAAAGAGACTATATCAAACCGATACTGAAACACAAAGCGAACTGTATCATTATCGTATCAGAATGATGGGTCATATAACTGAATGTATACGGTGAATATAAACGGACCCTACGTTGTTAACCGATCCGATCTACGATACAAAAGTTATTATTAACTTAAGAACGAGCGTAATGTGGCGAAACCCGAGGTTGCAACACATTAGACGAGCATGAACGGACCCCGACGTTGTTAACCGACTGGAACTACGATATAAAGTTATTATTAACTTAAACGAGCGTAATTTGGCAGAAAACCCCAAATAGGAACACACTTTACGTTAATGACGAGAACTTCAGGCAAATTATCGATAGATCTTGCTGAAGATTTAAACAATGCGAATGAAAAAATCCATGACACTTTATGTTCGTTAATAACAAAGTTGTAACTTACAAGATGTGATGAGGACGTCAAAGAAATGAAGGAACGATGATGCATAAGACTAAATCTGTGATAATGAAACAATTCACGAGCTCTAAGTCGAAGGCAAATGGTGCAAGATTGGTGCAATTTATGTCAAATTACTGCATTTGGTGTTCAAGAACATTATCATAAAGGGTTTGATGAAGAGATAGAAATCCCTTACACACAGCGACGGATTTCTGGCCTTGAACAATGCGATGACTATCCCAATAAATGGTGTGAGTCTGTGACAAGCGTTAAGGAATCGTGGTATTAAGTTTAATTAACGAGAGCTTTATGCAGATGCTGGCGTATCAAGCTCATATATAAAGCTCGAAATATGCGGTTGAAAAGTTGAGAGACAACCCCGATTAATTATGACTTCTTGTTTAGTATAGATAGTATTGGTAATGTTGAAATGATATTGTAACTGTTCAAACAGTGTCCTTCTTTCTTCTTGTTGATGGACGAAATATATCTTGCATAAATGTCAACGATAAATAATGCAAATAATATACATGTAAAAAAAACGACGAATAAATATAGCGACCAGGAAAATCTCCGCGTATTCTGATAAATAAATAGCATTTAGTAAACACTTCGGATTTAAATCATAGCTGCAAATAAATGACAAAGCAGCTTTAGTTTATATCTAATCTGAATACTTGAATGTATCATGTGACCAATTGGGGAAAAGGAATTCTAATTAACCTGTAAAATATAACTTGAAAGTTGATTAGAGTGGTAATTCATATGTTGTAGTATAAATATGCATGCTTCATACTGTAAATGTCAGATTTATGTTTTACAAAAAAGTGTTCGAAACGTATTTGTGTTGAAGAAATACTTGGTGCCTTATCCCCTGTTTCTTGTGTTTTTCCAACTGGTTACACTTTTCAAACAGAAATTATTACAATGTGCGAAGAAGCTATGGTACAATCAATACGCTTAGCAATATTGCGAATGTTGTTCCATGTATGACCGTCAAATGACTTGATGTGGCACACTTCATGTGCCGAAACATTAAAACTCATACAATAGTTGTTAGCCATGACTGTTTAATTTGGAGCTGGTGTTTTGTCTTCTGACAAATAACATCTGCTTTTGATTTCAAATAGACTTTTTTAAGTTGAAAGATACTTTACGAATTGTAAGTGAACGCTTAAAAATTATGTTTTTTTCGGTAAGTTTTATTACTGAAGTACATTTATGTTCAGTTGTGCATGAGCATTTTCATCATATATTCTATAATAACTCATTTAATGATTTTATAAAGACTGCATTTATATCTATATTTCACATCAGGCTATGTTATTCATTTTGGGAATGATATCAATGTCAATGTTTACTCTTTGATACGCAAGCTAGCAGGGCGAAATGGAGAAAGAGTGTTTGAGAGAAAGAGAGGGAGAGAGCGGGCAATATGCAATAAATCCTTGTATTTGTCTTCATACCATTGTCATATGTGATATACCATGTAATAACATGTAATGACTGCAATATTATTGATTGTATTATAGATACTATGATAATAAATGATTTAAATATTTATCTATGCTGGTTAAAGTTCCGACTTTATGTCCATTTTGTTTGGTGTTTTCCAATGAATAAATGGAATTATTGATGACAGCAGTCCAGAGTTCGAGCCTCGGTCTCGGTTAATGTGGGTCGTATGTTTGATCCCCATTAGCAGCAGGGTCCAACTCGCCACTTCGCAATAAACCAAGCTCATCAATAATTCTGATTTTATCCTGTCATTGGTTTTTCCGAATGATCCAGACGTTGATATGTCACTTTACTTGGATCATCAGACTTAGTCCCCGATGCAATTTACGGACCGATGTCATGGGGTCGTAAAACAATCGTGTTATCCGTCAGTACATCATGTGATCGCTGCGCATATCTGTCGGTATCGGTTTTGCAACTTTGGTCTTTTCCGGGATTCATTTCTTTTTTTAATTGTTTATTTTAGTCCATAGAAGTAACATGAGCAATTTAATGGATGGTTGGTGTCTTGAAAAAGGTAATTATATTACCTTCGGCTCACTGAATAATATTCATACGTCAGACCCAATAACCTTTCTGATTCAGGAAACCAGCCATCTATATATACTCTCTGTTAGCATGCAGAAAGGGGTACCGAGAGAGATTGATTTAAGATACAACTACTACTTTCACTATGCTATATAACGCTGTTATTTTACAATACTGGTAGATTAGGCTTCTACAATAGAAAGTTTGATTATGGGGAAAGCAGTACACCTCTACAATGAGCTTTGGATAAATAAAAGGATATCGGGTGAAATGCGAATGAACACCATATACGATGCTAAGATCGGCGGGGGAACCCATATGATCCTTTTAACTAAAACCTTATCATATTTACTTCATGCATATACCTGCAGTAGTAGATACATTAAACCAATGCTTTTTTAAAAAAATGGTTTGACATCTGGTACACACAATTCATCAAAAGAAAAACTACGATCTTTTTCTGACCGTCATATGCTTGCGCTTCTAATTCAATATATGGACACGATCCCCTCATTCTCGCTTGAAAATGATCTGATTGAACACAAGTGCTTTGATGAAACGAGTCTTTTGTTGCCCGGGTTCAAGATGTAAACCCTTGATCAACAAAGCAATTAAGTTATTCATAATAATTTCGTGATGAATACCGGAGTAAAGCAGATTGTTCCGGTTATTCTTAGCCTTTGTTTGATGATAACTCAGTTTGGCACCCGTATATTAAAGGCACTCTCCCACAGATTGTGGTTCGTAGATAAAATATATCGAATTGGAACTTAAATTAGTCATTGGCACAAAAAAGTTTTAACTTTTGATTACAAAGATGCTGAGTATCTGTGGTTCTTTTTTCATTAGAAAAAAAGTGAAACGAGATTCTATGATTTTCAGTTCAACCGCTTACCTATTCAAATGATTTCGCATGACGGAAACAAGGTTTATACATGCAAAGTCATGACGGAAACAAGGTTTACACATATAAAGTCATGACGGAAACAAGGTTTACACATGTAAAGTCATGACGGAAACAAGGTTTATACATGCAAAGTCATGACGGCAACAAGGTTTATACATGTAAAGTCATGACGGAAATAAGGTTTATACTCGTACATGCAAAGTCAAACGTTTGTGTGACCAATATTAACTAGAATACCACTGCTTGCCTGTTGGTTATTCGAACTAAGATAATTGTTTACAATAATAAACCGTTTAAACGGTTCCCTTTATCTGTACCATAAATGTGCTACATCTCCACCAAACAATACATATAATGAAATTAGATATGTGTATCAATAATATAGCTCTTGGTAACTTCATAGACATGTCATGTTACTTATTCGTAGAAAATATTTCATCTTAAAAAGGTGTATCTAGATGTCATTATCTGTGACATACATACTCCTTTTAACCCTTTAAGGTATAGAGATAAGGCTTATCAGTGACACTATAGGTATAAACCATCCGATTATCGAAGACCATTAAAGGTCAAATTTCCCGATAAACAAAATTTTCTTTAATTATCGTTTTTAAATTAGGTTATGGTTTCGTTATGACGGAGGTAATGATTTTTTTCTCATATAGAAGCGAAAAATGTTGTTTTTGACTACTTTTATTCACCTTTATCGATTTTTGTGAATGACTTATCTCCCTTGTTGTGACGTCATATGTGCTTCAAAGTCATATGAACTAACAGTAAGAAGAATATAGTTCTCAGTAACGACGGTGTTTTTGCACAAATTTCGGACATTTTAAGTGTTGAATTGTGTTTGGGAAACATAAATTGGATATTGAATATGGTATTTTGACAGGTCTTCTGGTGTTATTCTGCTTTTGGTCGCAGGGATGCGAGTTTCTCCCGTTTTCCGACGAACATAAAAGCTGCAAAAAGTTTCGATAAGTTAACTGGACGTGTTTACTTTACAAATAAGCAAATGATATATTCCCCAAACAAGAACAGTAGGCTGTGTTACTTTCACTTCGAAGACGGCAAGTTTACGCATTGTTAGGCGTTTCCAAAAAAAAATGATTTTAATGATCTTTAAATGATCGGACTCAATTCAAAGTAATTTATACAGATGAAGACGCTTCAAATTCATTCTACTTATTGAGTAACCGTTATATTTTCCTTATTTGAAACACACCAACAATATTCACTTTACCTTGATGTATTGGTTTCAAGACTGTCAATTTAAACCAGACAAAGCTAATCTCACTTTCAAACACCAATCAAGCGATAAAGCATACAATCATGCATCTTGTTCTTATTTGCAAAACTTGTTTTATGTTTTAACATAATCGTAGAAACGTTGCCATTGTACATAAATGAGACAAAATGAAAATGTACGTTGATTGCTATGATAACAAACCGATTAAAACAAGCAAGTTTCTTTTATCTGCCGTTGTCTTTGAATGAAAATTCAAAGTAATGAATATTTGATATCCGCAAACGGTCTCTGAACTCATCAACGCAAATGATAATGGGTTCGATCTTAACTTAAGCGTCTGCTTTTCGGAATTATTTAAATCACACATCTTTTTTTTTTGCCATTGGTAATATTGGTTTAAATGACGTATGTCACACTGAAATGCAGGTGTTCAAACATGATTAATACAAATTTATATTGATCATTTAGTAATAAGATCACTTAATATATAATTTACACATTTGAACATAATCTCTTTACAATTTAATTGATTATTGTCAGTTTATCTCACATACAAAGGGTCAATCAACAGACATCGGACATTACAAGGATTAAGGGTCGTGATGCAAATTAACACCAATCTGCCACATTTGCACTGTATGTTTCAAGTCTCAAGTCCTTTATTGTTTAGGCGAAAGATAGCCTCTGGCGTTAATCTCTTAAATATCTCTGTTGTTAATTAACAGGTCTGACACGTTCTGCTATTCCAGACATGAAATAACAAGCGGCAAATCTCACACTTTCAATGCGTGGCAATTAAATTTATCTTAAAAATCCATTGTTAAGATATAACCAATTAAGACCAAACTCTCACAGGATGTTTGGATTGATAAGGTGTCAGGACATATTTATCTCTCAATGTGACTTACGTGTGATACTTTGTCGTTATGATATTCAAAGAAGTGAACATGTTGTCTTTTTTATTAGAATAGTTTGACACTTCAATAAGTATATGATAATCAGTATTCACCAAAACGGTATTAACTCTATGTTTCAACAAAAAAACGTTTTAACATCAATTTCAAGTTTTGTCAAATTGATATTTAAATTCCAAAATCATAAAAAATAAATTCAAATATGTTTATTTAAGGTTGTCAGTAAAATAAACTATGACGATTTTTTTGTTTTAGCTGTTAATTATTAAACCTGTCCGAAAATTAAATGCTCAATATGTCAAGGCTACTTACACGAGAGAAAACGAACATTAATATAAAGTGAATATGAAGAACAATTCTTAAGTTCTTAACAGTTGATCTAGAAAGACGACATCGGAATCAATTTCGAAATCATAGACCTCTTACTGGGGGTGGAGTTACTGGAAAGTTGCCGGATGATTTTAACAAATACTCTTAAATGTGCCAGTGTTTAGTTTTGAAATTTGGATGTGTGGTGAAAATGTGAGGTAAAGGATAACCTTCGTATCACAAGTAAGTTGATGTGTAGTGAAAATGTGAGTTAAGGATAACCTTCGTATCACAAGTAAGTTGGGTTATAATACGGTTTGTTTGTTCGCAATTTATGATCTTCTCCCGTTTCATTTCATGTATTGATAAGACAATGCAGGGTGAATTTGACAGTTAATAGTTATACGATGTACGGTGTTAAGACAATTCGTTTATTCAGACCTGTGTCTTTGTTTACTACTCAATTAAAACCTTAATTCTAATACACGATCATCGACGAAAAAATACTCTTGTTTTTTTTTCAACAAATATTAATAAAAATAGCTGTTTCAACAAATATCGTCAAAATTTCAAGCCGATTCTTACATATGAAAACATTTACAAATCCTTTCAAATTTACGCGTTACGTCACTTACTTTTTTTTTCAAAAGAATATTCTTATAATATGAAACATATTCAATAAAGAAAATGCATTGTCAATCCAAACATTGACTTAAGGATTGCTATTTCGAGGAAAATCGTCCCAATTTCAAGCCGTTCCTTTCATATGAACGCATTGACATATCCTTGTAAATTCACGCGTTAAGTCACTAATTTATTTTTTCAAATGGATCTTCTTATAATATGAAAACTATCCAGTATACAAAATTCACTGTCAAGCCAAACAATGACTTAAGAATTATTTAATTCAAGGAAAATCGTCCAAATTTCAAGCAATTCCTTTCATATGAACAGGTTTACGCAATGACAAATCCATGCAAATTCACGGGTTAAATTATTAATTCATCTTTTTTCAAATTGATATTCTTATAAAATGAATCATATTCAATAAAAAAAATGCGCTGTCAATCCAAACAATGACTTTAAGATCGTTTATTTGAAGAAAAACACCAATTCTAACCAGCGATCGCTCTTCACGCCCTTTACATGGCGCATTCAGTGGATCACGAGTGACGTCACAACAAAGGGAAGTAAGTCATACGAACTTTTATTAATCGGTGCGCTATGACGGTGATTTATGACGTAATGCGTTATGCTAAAATGTTGCAAATAATTTCAATGTGATTCTTTTACTTCATATTTTAATTTTATGAAATAAACCCGACCTGTACATATGACCTTTAACGCATACATAACTAGTCACCCTGGGTACCTATTTGCACAGGATTATCTCCGATAATTGTTATTGATTGGGGTACTGTTAATCAAACCTAAATTAATGCATTTTACATTCATCTAATAGATTTTTTCAAAGAATAAAAGACGACGAGAACAAAATTTCCTTTAAGTTGATGTTTTTTTCTTTATTTAGTGAAACATTCATATCAGGATTAAGTTGTAGAAAATTAAACAAACTGTAAGGACATCATTATTTACCTTTCTTTAATGAACTTGTGGACTTTATTCTAACTATGTGTTTACCCTGCATCATATTTTAAGGACATTTTATCTACATCTAGCTTTATGAACATTATTACCTACAAAGTCAGATGAACAACTTAACTGCTGCCATATCTTTCTTCTGAAGAAGTGACACGAAAACTAATAACAAACGATCTAATATTGTAACTCATACAAACTATGGATTAACTACACTTACCTGATGAATTGTCTACGTATAGCCTATTATCAACCAATCCCTATTTGTGCCATTATTCACGGATATAGTCCTTTTATTGTGTAAATCTGAACTGTCAACTCGTTTTCGGACATTCGAAGAGGAACAACAAAAGAGAAGTAACTCCGCCGGGCTGAAGTTGTTGTTCCAGGGAAATCGGCCTATTTCACATTATATGTTTTATTGTTAATATTATTCTTTTAGAGAAAGTGATGTAGTGTGTATGAACACTGTATATATGATATTTTTATCTTTTGTCGTGTAGTCGTATTGAATGTTAGCGGCATTTTAACTTTGGAACTATTTTCAATGTTTATGTTCTCAGCTTTTCGTTTCTAGAACGAATATCAATTCCAAAGTTTCCATGTAAATTAGATATGTAATTTAATGAATAAGCAGAACTTAAGCTGAAGTAAGCGAGCTTTCTTTCATTTAAATCGTAATTGTGCTACTTCCTGTCAAGTTTCTCAGTGGCGGAACGTCACAATTTTGATGTATTCATACGCTTTGTATTTGAGCGTTCTGCTATTTTTACAAACAATGATTCTACTCCAGCTTGTCTGTTTTATGATCTGCTTATGTAAAAAGCTGAATATTTCTGCTTTAAGCTGTGTCGATAAGTTTGTTATTTTGATTCTGAGCGCTTTTGTACCTTTGGTCTGATCACGGCGTTAACAGTCCTTCTGATCGTGGATTGGCTAATCCCGATCACGTGATCAGACGAAAGAATCTATATAAAGCGCGCAGAATTCAAAGTTCGGCATCTTTCTCAGATCCTTCACCTGAGCAACATATATTATATATACATCTACAAACAAGAGAACTACAACTAAAAAGGTAGTCAAAATGTTACGTTCAACCTCAAATCTCTTTGATCAATAGGAAATTCCAACCTTATTCAGTTATGGAATCATTAATACATTCGTCTACCTTGGTGATTATTAATTATACCTTTTACGCAATGATGATATCAACGTACCTGATGTCATGTAAGCTTACCATGTAAAACAACTACTTTACGAGAAAGATCCCGTCACATAGACTAGTCCCTGATAGCTATTTGTTATCTTACCAATGGAATGAAAGAGGGAGAAAGAGGTGCGTGAGGCAGATAAAGGACATCAAACCCTGTATATTGAATACCAAAGGCCATTGTATTAAACCTGTATATAAATTAAGCTGTTGATGGTAACTTCGGTTACTATTAAAGACCCGTGAACCATGCACGCTCTTGTGTCTAGTTATTTCCCTCCTTCCAATGTATGCGGAGAGCAGGCCCCTCTCCAGATGACGGCAGAATCCTTACAACTTGGTGTCAGAAGTGGGATCCTTATTTCCAAAAAGGGTCCAGTATACGAACCAAGCCAACATCTAACTAGAGAAGACCTATGTGACGGTATTTGTTGTCTGCGTCCAGGGACAATAGAAGCAGACTACACCTGTACATAATTTATTGTTGCGTTTTAAAGCTTATTTCTTCACGTTGATTTTCCAACAGCTAGTCATGTCTGACTCTGATTCCGAAGTACAAATCAACATCAGGGTTACCAATGACCAAACAAATGACCATGTTTATCACACTGACCATGATGATAATGAGTGTGATGCTAACGTTAATAACACCGGGGATGTTCCTAGAGCGGATGGGTTTGTTACATGTAACACAGCCATGTGTGATGACGGATCGGGAAGAGGTGATGAACCAGAGAGACGAGTATCCCAGTCCGGAGTTAGACCAAAGTCCAGACCAGAAGTAGTAACAGAGGGTAGCAGGGGTTCACATGTTGGTGTTTACCCTATCCAAACTGACACTCCTCCGCAGAACAGACCCAGAAATTACTTGCCACCTGGTAGGCGCCCGTATTACGAGAGTGACTCCGAAGTTGAGACCTACCATAGAGCAATATCTCGAGAGAATAAACCCCATACAGTTCATAGAAGAGACAGAGTAAACCAAATACGATCTCCCGATCCTATGCCAAGTTATCATAATGTTCCTGAATTCAATACAGCTACTGATGAGGATTTTAATACCCGTAGGTTTGGAAGTCAACGTATTCAGCGTTCCAATATGATGCCACGTTCACGCCTTCCCGTGGTTAAGCCAGATGTATTTAATGGGGATGAAGATTGGGAATCCTATTTCTCCCATTTCCAGAATTGTGCAGACCTCGGAAGATGGACTGATTACGAAAAAGCACTAACACTCTCTTCGAGCCTCAAAGGACCAGCAAGAACGTTTTACCTAGGACTCAGGGAATCTGAAAGACGGAGCTTTTCAATACTTGCCAATAAACTAAATGAGAGGTTCGGCAGTGCCCGTCAGCAGACTCGCTATATGACACAGTTTGAAACCAGAAAACGCCAGATTGGAGAAACGTCAGCTTCCTTTGGAGACGACCTCAGACTAATGGCACAGAGAGCGTATCCAGACTTAGGCCCTGAAGCCCAAGATAAGCTTGCCCTGCACCAATTCTTCAAGACCATTAGTGCTGAATTGAGGTACAGATGTATAGACAGAGGTTGCAGAACCGTTGAAGATGCAGTTGAAATAGTTGAGCGATACGAGTCTATAATTGGAATTGATGATAAAAAGAAAGCAGCAGTAAGAGCCATTGGATCTATGAATCAAAGACAGGAAGACAGTACAGAAGATAAGATTGATCTCAAGACCCAGATGGAAGAATTGACCAATAGATTAAAGAGAATTGAGTCGAAAGTAACAAGTAATGCCAATTACACACATAATAAAAGATCTCCGCCTCCCAACTACACTGGTTGTTTCAACTGTAAATCACTCGATCATTACGCACGTGAATGCCAAAGTAAACAAGACAGATACTCTTCGAGGTCGGGAAACTCCAAGCCGCTGGCTTAAGCGACCCAGAGCCAGTGGAAGTAACAGGGTCGGTAGATCAGTTGATAGAGAGAATAGGAAAATTAGCCGGAGACAACAACCTTTGGGATAACGGACTCTACACAGCTTGTACCATATTGTCCAATGAATGCGTGTTTCTTGTTGACAATGGGTCATCTGCCACGCTTTTGTCATTCCATGTATATACATTGTTGGATGCAGGGACCAAACCAATTCTTAGAAGCATGAACGACAAGATGCTTGGAGCCAATGGACATGAAATCAAGATTTATGGCAAGGCAGTCATTCCTCTGAAATTAGGTAATGCCATATTCGATGTCGATGTGATTGTCTGCGACGTTATACCAGATGGAATCTTGGGCCAAGACTTTTTGTTAAAGTATGCTACGCGGGTAGATTACAAGACATTTACAATAAGTACCAGTTATGGACCAATACAATGCTGGATTGGAGGTGAAGCCGAAGCAAGAAGCCGAGCCGTTACAATAAATCAGGTCCAATTCCCTCCGATGTCCGCAATGAACGTCAGTATTAAATTAGAAGCCACCAATGGCCTAGCACCTGTCGGACTTATTACCACAGATCACTGTTTGACTACAAACAAAGGCTTGTTCATTGCCGATGGATTAGTGGAGACAACCAAGAGATCCTCCCTCTATGTTCGTGTCATCAACCCAACTGAACAAGAAGTTTTCCTGCCCCAGAACGTTCCAATTGGTGTATGTGAATCTTTCTTTGAAAGTTCAGCAGCATACTGTCGACAAAGTACCATGGAGAATGACACAACTCAGGAGTTGCCAGAACATTTAACAGACCTTATGGAGAGAAGCAGTCAACATTTGAACAACATCGAGAGAAGTAGTTTATCCAAACTCCTGTCCAGCTATCAGCATGTTTTCGCTAAGTCATCAGCAGATCTAGGAAGGACAAATCAAGTCGTCCATAAAATCCACACTGGTAACACCAAACCAATTAAGCAACCACCTCGAAGACAGCCGCTTGGAAAACGTGACGTTGAAAAAGAAGAAATAAAGAAAATGATTGACAGAGGTGTTATAGAACCATCAAATAGCAGTTGGGCTTCTCCTGTAGTGCTTGTGACAAAGAAAGATGGCACAACCCGCTTCTGTGTTGACTATCGTAAGCTGAATGACTGCACAGTCAAAGATGCCTATCCCATTCCTCGGATTGATGAGTGCTTAGATGCGTTAGCTGGCTCGAAGTTTTTCAGTTGCATGGACTTGAATTCTGGCTTCTGGCAGATAGCGTTGGATAAAAACGACAAGGACAAAACCTCGTTTGCAACTGGCCTTGGTCTTTACCAGTTCACAGTGATGCCCTTTGGTCTCGTCAATGCCCCAAGTACCTTTGAAAGACTGATTGAGGATGTTATGAGAGGTTTACAGTGGGAAGAGTGTCTGGTGTACATGGACGACATAATTGTACCATCTGAAACATTTGATGAAGGTCTTACCAGGCTAGAGCATGTCTTCCAACGCTTGGAAACGGCAAATCTGAAATTGAAGCCTTCTAAATGCATCTTCTTCCAGAAACAGGTGCATTTCCTCGGTCATGTTGTTTCCGAAAATGGAGTTTCAACAGATCCAAGTAAGATTGAAGCAGTCACGTCATGGACTCAACCCCGTAGCAAGAAAGACATGAGAAGTTTTCTGGGACTCTGTTCTTACTACAGAAGATTTGTCAAAGATTTTGCTACCATTGCCAGACCCCTTCATAAGCTGTGTGAGAAGAACACCATATTCATATGGTCAACAGAAGCAGAAGAGTCTTTCCAAAACCTTAAAGGCCGCCTTACATCCTCTCCGATTTTAGCTTATCCTGAGCTTGGAAGAAGATTTATACTAGACACTGACGCAAGCGAATTTGCAGTTGGTGCTGTGCTGTCTCAAGAGTTGGAAGGCCAAGAGCGAGTCATTGCTTATATGAGTAAAGGCCTCAATGTCCACGAACGCTCTTACTGCGTAACAAGGAAGGAATTACTAGCCGTTGTAGTCGCACTCAAAAAGTTCCACACATACCTTTATGGACAAGAAGTTCTACTAAGAACTGATAATTCCGCAGTAAGCTGGATGAGAAACTTGAAAATGCCAACTGGACAAATGGCAAGATGGCTTCAAGAGCTTAGTACTTACAATCTCATTGTTACTCATCGCAAAGGCAAGAAACATTCAAATGCTGACGCTCTCTCCAGAAAGCCATGTAGAGTTTGTGAGAAGTATGCAGATGTCAAAGACGAAGTTAGACCTTTAGAAGAAGCTGACCTATGTGTGGATGAAGTAACTATAATAAGAGCTATCACAAGATCCAAAGTGTGCTCGCAAGAATCAAACGAATGGGACCCAATAAATGTCAGAGATAAACAGATGAATGATGAAGTTGTTGGTTATGTGTTCAACAAACTCGAACAGAATGCCCACAAACCAGAATGGAAAGAAATAGGAGACCAGCCTCCTTATGTTAAGACCCTCCTTGCTCAATGGGACAGACTGGAGGTCTCATCTACTATGTTATACAGACGGTGGGAGACAGAACCAACACCAAAACTACAGTTAGTCGTCCCTAAAAAGCTTCAACAGTTAGTGCTACAATTGTGCCATGATGTACCTTCAGCAGGCCATCTTGGGTGGAAGAGAACATTGGAGAGGGTGTCTGAAAGCTATTATTGGCCAGGAGTCAAGGGAGATGTGCAAAAATACTGTGAAACCTGTGACACTTGTGCTTCTAGGAAACTAAACAAAGCTGTAAGATCTCCACTTGGAAAATTGGTAGTTGGTGGCCCAATGGAAAAGATCTCCATGGATATCCTTGGACCTTTACCTCTTACTGCTAGTGGAAACAAGTTCATCTTGGTATTGGTGGATGAATTCACTAAATGGACTGAAGCCTTTCCAATACCCAGCCAAGATGCTATTACTGTGGCCAAGACATTTGTTGATGGCTTTGTGAGCCGTTTCGGAGTACCACTCGAAGTCCACACCGATCAAGGAAGAAATTTCGAATCCAATCTCTTCACACAAATGTGTAATCTTTTCAAAATATACAAGACCAGAACCACAAGTTTCAGACCACAGGCGAATGGAACAGTTGAACGATTTAACAGAACACTTGCAAGTATGCTTACAGCATACTGCTCTAACAACCAAAATGAATGGGACATTTATTTACAACAAGTCATGATGGCATATAGGTCCACCTCTCATTCCAGTACCACGATCACTCCGAATATGATGGTATTGGGTAGAAACGTAATCATGCCTAGTCAAGCCATAGTTCCGAGACCAGAGGAACCTGATCAAATTGAACTCACCGCCTATGTCGAAAATCTACAGAAAAATCTTGTTATCGCCCATGATACTGCCAGGGAAAACTTGAAGAAGAATTCATCATACAGAAAGAAAGCGTATGATCGAAGCTCTAAATCTAAAGTGTTGACACTCCAACAACCTGTTTGGCTTCATGACCCCGTGCGACGTCCTGGTATCTGCAGCAAATTGGCCAACAGATGGAAAGGTCCATACCTAGTAACAAAGAAATTAGATGAGCTTACCTACCTCATTAGAATTAGTCCGTCGAAACCTCTGAAGGCAGTGCATATTGACAGGATGCTTCCTTACAAAGGAAGGTCCTTACCGAAGTGGATGGTGCCACTTGTACGTGCCGAATAGTGTGTTAGATCCGGTTGCCACTATTGTTTTACCATGTGTATGTGTTGCGCTGCTAGTTTGTATACTGCAAAGCCTTATTTATTTTATGAAGCCCCTGAATGTGCTGATGTGGCTTTGACTTGACTGCAACAATGTATCGGGGATACATTGTAGTGAATATGCATTCGGAATGCATATTGTGCATATCAGGGATATGCATGTGTATATCGGGGATATACAAGCAGGCCTTATCCGTTGCTGTTTTGGTAAAGCCCGGGGCTGTGCTTCGATGAGGTCCGAAGTATTGTACCAAATAGCAGACTTACCTTGCAGTCGCGCAGTCAAGTAGTCAAGGTAGCCATCATAGAAGATGTCCAGTTATTATCCTTTGTTACACTGCAGTTAACAAACTACCCGATTCAACAATACATATATTATAGATAACAGTTATCCACTACTGTTATGCCAGTTGATACCTAAAATGTTCCTTGTTCAGGAAGCTTCCCTGCGACCTGTATCAATTGTCCTTCCTCTGCCATGTGAGATAGCGAGTGAGAAAGCTTTTTCCTTAAAGCATACCTAAAACCATGTTTGACGATACATAGTCCCTTAACAGCTAGAGAGCGTTTGACTCAAAATGCGATTCCCTTCGTATATTTCAGAACCATGTTTGTTTGCTGGGAATGCGAAAAGACCTTTGGGACCAACGATGCCCTCAAGATGCACTTAGCGAACCACGGCTTTACAAGGGTCCTTTGTCCTTGGTGCTATGACCAAAAGAGAATGTTCAGGAGGATAGTAGACTTTAAGATGCATGTGAAGTCTGCTCACCCGGCTATCAGCAAGAAGGATGGCGAACTTTCATTCCTGAAAGAGAAGAATGGTTTTTTTATAGCCGATTCCCCGATGAACTACAGGAGAACCATGGGGACGGTGCCATCTGAGGATTCTGCTGCTGCCATTTTCCTGAAAAGCGCAATAGAGGATTGGTGCGAAAAGTTTGTGGGCAGAGTCGACCGGCCAAAAGAAGAGTGGCATGCTTTATGGCGAAAGTATGGGGGAATTTTAAGTCCTGACCACCAGCCCGAATTGGACTATGGGAATTCCTATTCCCCGACCAGACCAGATATTGATGCCATCATTTCTCTCGATATTGGTTCCTCTGGAGCTGTTGCAGTTATCTATGGTCCTGTTGGCGAGGGCAACATAGCGTTTCGTAGACTGACCATTTCAAGGATTGCTGTTGCGGACCAAAAGAAGAGAGACAGACTTATGAGGAGGATGCTCTGCATTACAGAAAAACCGACTTTCAGTCCACCCCCTCCAGAGATCTGGGAGGATTTAGACGGAACAACAGAAAGATGTCTCCCAAGGATGTTAGATGCCTTAGGTATGGATGCATCGGATTTATGTAGAGTTGAGAAAAGACGCGCAGCCACAAAGAGGAAAGCCGTCCAAGAAACGCTTGAGTCTACAATAGACAGCTCTACCCCGATCACGAAGGAAGCAGACCGTCCAATTAATCATGACGAGTCCCAAGAGGTTATCGGTCCAGGTGGAGACCAAGGAATAGAAGATGTCTTGGAGACCAATTTCCCAGTTAATGAAGAAGAAGTTGGACAAGCCACAACCAAAAAGGCTGCAACATCTCTTCAACTAAGAGCTCACAAGTTGTTGGTTAATGGAGCCATGCCACTTTTCCCACCTGCACGACGAGACTGGAGCTGCAGAGCATCAATCACATTGCCAATCAGCGGACCATTGGCTTGTTGGCCACCAGTGGGCTGGGAGACGATGTCACCGGACGCCAAGCTCCTTTCTTGGGAAACTGTGGCGACGATTTTGTTTACCAGTGGCATGGGAGAACTCCCTGATGATAGAGGGAGCATCCTCGATACCTTTCAGTTCTTGGCCCTTCCTGGAACAAAAGAGGGGAAACGATTATCATCTGTTGCAGAACACATGCGGTTCTGCAATTTTCGAGTCGTACGGAAAATTGCAACCGGAGACTACAAGGGAAAAGATGCCACCACCATTATAGAACAATTTGAGGCAGCATGCAAACCAATGCTTTTACCAACCTTCGTGTCAGAGATAAGCGAACTATTACGGGATATCCCACTAAGGATGCGTTAACAAAATTCAGGAGTATTTTATAGCTAAGTTGGGGGGAATGTAAGGACATCATTATTTACCTTTCTTTAATGAACTTGTGGACTTTATTCTAACTATGTGTTTACCCTGCATCATATTTTAAGGACATTTTATCTACATCTAGCTTTATGAACATTATTACCTACAAAGTCAGATGAACAACTTAACTGCTGCCATATCTTTCTTCTGAAGAAGTGACACGAAAACTAATAACAAACGATCTAATATTGTAACTCATACAAACTATGGATTAACTACACTTACCTGATGAATTGTCTACGTATAGCCTATTATCAACCAATCCCTATTTGTGCCATTATTCACGGATATAGTCCTTTTATTGTGTAAATCTGAACTGTCAACTCGTTTTCGGACATTCGAAGAGGAACAACAAAAGAGAAGTAACTCCGCCGGGCTGAAGTTGTTGTTCCAGGGAAATCGGCCTATTTCACATTATATGTTTTATTGTTAATATTATTCTTTTAGAGAAAGTGATGTAGTGTGTATGAACACTGTATATATGATATTTTTATCTTTTGTCGTGTAGTCGTATTGAATGTTAGCGGCATTTTAACTTTGGAACTATTTTCAATGTTTATGTTCTCAGCTTTTCGTTTCTAGAACGAATATCAATTCCAAAGTTTCCATGTAAATTAGATATGTAATTTAATGAATAAGCAGAACTTAAGCTGAAGTAAGCGAGCTTTCTTTCATTTAAATCGTAATTGTGCTACTTCCTGTCAAGTTTCTCAGTGGCGGAACGTCACAATTTTGATGTATTCATACGCTTTGTATTTGAGCGTTCTGCTATTTTTACAAACAATGATTCTACTCCAGCTTGTCTGTTTTATGATCTGCTTATGTAAAAAGCTGAATATTTCTGCTTTAAGCTGTGTCGATAAGTTTGTTATTTTGATTCTGAGCGCTTTTGTACCTTTGGTCTGATCACGGCGTTAACAGTCCTTCTGATCGTGGATTGGCTAATCCCGATCACGTGATCAGACGAAAGAATCTATATAAAGCGCGCAGAATTCAAAGTTCGGCATCTTTCTCAGATCCTTCACCTGAGCAACATATATTATATATACATCTACAAACAAGAGAACTACAACTAAAAAGGTAGTCAAAATGTTACGTTCAACCTCAAATCTCTTTGATCAATAGGAAATTCCAACCTTATTCAGTTATGGAATCATTAATACATTCGTCTACCTTGGTGATTATTAATTATACCTTTTACGCAATGATGATATCAACGTACCTGATGTCATGTAAGCTTACCATGTAAAACAACTACTTTACGAGAAAGATCCCGTCACATAGACTAGTCCCTGATAGCTATTTGTTATCTTACCAATGGAATGAAAGAGGGAGAAAGAGGTGCGTGAGGCAGATAAAGGACATCAAACCCTGTATATTGAATACCAAAGGCCATTGTATTAAACCTGTATATAAATTAAGCTGTTGATGGTAACTTCGGTTACTATTAAAGACCCGTGAACCATGCACGCTCTTGTGTCTAGTTATTTCCCTCCTTCCAATGTATGCGGAGAGCAGGCCCCCTCTCCAGATGACGGCAGAATCCTTACAAAACAATGAAAATGTATATTACGGTGTGAATTATACAAAATCAAAATTAATAATATGACTTATGTGTTCTCCCTGAGAGATCCGTAATTTGTTTTCCGTTTGTCATCAATTGCAGGGAATTTTGTTGCCGAAAAATACCGTTCATGACTCGAGATACATACTTTGTCTTTGCATATTTCTCAACAAAGCTGAATCGTTTTACTTCAATTCCCATTCAAACCGTTTCCAAAATATATAAAAGAATGTTTTTCAGCGCAATATTGCTTTGTAAAGGAGTTAAACCTAGTCCTTCTTATAAATGTAAAACAGTAAAAATCAACTCATTTTGGCAACGAAACATGCTTATATTTCCGTAAAATACGTGTCCATGGGTGATGAATTTACCAAAAGCTCGTAGTTGTAGTCAAAGTCGGAGGAATGATCTAATTTGCTTGTCCGTGAATTGGTAATATTTATCAACATTTCATCATCTTCAGGCTTAATAAAAAACGATCAAATTACTGCTCTGAATCAAAGACCTAATAAACATTAGGTCTTTGTCTGAATCTACATTGATGTCCGACTTGCGATCGGAAACACCAAATTGGCTAAATATTTTAAAAAGGCCGTCTTTATAACGTCAATTATTTGACGGCTCGATTTTCAATCGCCTTTAAACTTTGAACAATAGCTCCGTGTCATAAACATCCTTTACAGGTCGCGTGCCGTATGCTCTCGTTTTAATTGGATAGTATTTTTAGAAATGTGTTAAGTTACTAAAGAATTGCATGAAATCCTTATCAAGTCTTTACAAATCGGCAGTGTTTTGATCTTTTATGACAGGAAGACTTCTCATTAAATAGTCTACGGGTCGCGTGCCCTATGTTCTTTTTAACTGGATAATATTTTTAGAAAAGTGTTAGTTTGTAAAGAATTGCAGGAAATCCTTATCAAGTCTTTACAAATCGGCATTGTTTTGATCTTTATGACAGGATATCGAAGGCCGCTTTCAGTTTTATTGGGGGTTGGTATTTCATTTCCCTTCATCTCAATCCCATAGCGTCTCTTTAAGAAGTGTGCCGCGTGACCACTATCAAAAGATTCGCTCTAGAGCAAAAGTTTAAACTTTGACCCCATGATTTTATCATCGTATATGAAAGAAAATATATTTGTTTAATAGGAAAATAAACTTTGGAGAAAATGACGTGTGTGTTTATTTGTGTAATTAAGGGTTGAAGTTGAATCAATTTTTCAGCTGTCAAAAAGCGTTCTATGCAGTAATCGATAGCCCGTCAAAATAGGTTTTATACGGTAATAGGTATACCGGCGAAAAGCGTTTTATGCGGTAATCGATAAGGCGGCGAACGGCGCTATATACCGTAAAGGGTTAAACGATCTTTATGCAACAACTGTGACAAAAGTAGAAAAGAATTGTTCTCTTTTTGCAACAATGTTTTCCCCCGAACTTTACACATAAAGTGCATGCTTTAAAGGTACAATGTAAGCGAGTTGTCGTCTGATTTAGATTTCGATTCGGACCAATTTGAGTGAACGGGTTAAGGGAGGTAATTCATACAACCATCATACCTTGATTTTAAGATACATACCAGTATAAACCAACTAAAACGTTAAATTGGTGGCATACTAGTTCCACATCTCATTAAAGTCATACTAAGAAACTTTGAATATGGGGAGTATTGGAGGTTTGCGGATACTATTTCAATGACGCTGTTCCTATTTAATATATCCTTTCATTTCTAATATGTTGTAGATAATTCTTGAGAGTTTTTCCATGAAATGATTAAAAGGATGACATATAGCCAATATTTAAAGTATAGTCACTCTGTTTTCATTTTGATCTTCGAACAGCAATCGCTGTAGAAAAAAAGATCTACTGAGGGATAACTTAATAAACTGAAATTATCGATACGGTCATTTCATATAGTTGCGTCGCTTAAAGGCCCATGAAAGGAGATTAATGCTATATCAAACTATATTATTTGATAAACTTTTTGACAGATTTAAATAGTTATCACTAGAAAATACCATAAGCACAACTCAAAGTTAACCAAAAATAACCCAGATTAGCAAGTTTTATAATTCAGATTTCCTGATTCTTCACATATGACCTTGACAATTGATACACAAATGTTTGAACCGACCAATCAGAATTCGTTATTTTGAATATGTAAACAAACAAGTTGATGATTAACATGATTGAATTGGAGACAACTATATTTCAAGCACAAAATAACTTATGTTATAGGAGTTTTTTTTAATAGGGTCTAAATGCATTCCTAAACTAATTCTCATTAATTTTATGAACATAATAAAAGAACTCCATATATTGTTTCAGTAGTTTATTTGTACTCCTCTCCTTTGATGTGCCTTTAACGGTTTACCAAACGCCAAATTTTTGACTGTCCGAAATTTAGAGAGTTTGCAAACGAAATTTGATGAAAATTGAAAAATACGCTTCTAATAGGGCAGAAAACATTGTGAGAAAGGGAGAAATTGCTCGTCTAGAGCAATTTCTCCTTTTCCAACAATGCTTTCAAATGTCGTCTGCAACAAACTGATCAAATGTCGTTTTTGTTTGGTAATTGTTTTAAAAGTCCACATAAGGAGCAATTGGTTAATATCTGTCTATTTGTGATTCATTTCTATAATTGAAATAGTAATGGTCTAGTCAAGTGATTTGACCCGTAGGCCGTGATTTTATTGAAACTTTCCATTAAAAAGCGACATTAGGGGACATTGAAACATTTCAGATATCAGAATAAAGCCATGAAATTGGTTTTAGATAGATTTACTTCTATATATTAACGTTAAAGTACACGACAGTGTATCCTTCTTCGTTAAAGGGACACTTTACTCTGAGATTTGCACTGTGGGAAAAATAGACGTTAACAATATGATATTCAAAATCATTGTCATTAAACCAAATACCGTTTGAATTTCTTTTCTTCTAATTTGCTGGAGTCCTGTAATGTTACATACTAGCCTGTGATCTAACCTGTTTGCTTCTTTGAGTCTCTTTTTTCCTCAACAAAATTAAGCCGATATTAATGTTTTTTAAAACAATCTATTTCTAGAAAATTACCTAGCATTCTAAGGGTTAAAGTGAAGGTCACGTACAATGATGCATTGTCACTCTTTGACCAAAATAGCATATCGTCCTAAAGAAGAATACCCATAAGCCGTCAGTTTGAAACTTTTCTATCGCTGGGCTACTACGGTCGTTCTCAGCATACATCGGTTGGTGCAGTAACTAATTAATTTACATCGGATAGTTCCGGCCACGACCGATGTAAAACGGGAATGACCGAAGTAGTCCGACGAAAGAGTTTCAAAATGGTGGATCATGGGTATTCTACCTTAATGTTATTGCTGGAATTGCGACACCATGGCTGTATTTGATACATCATTTGAGGTTAAAGTACTTTACACAATCAATATTAATCGAAATAGAAACGGTTTAAATTAGAAATTCCATTAGCCACATCGCGTTCTTTTGTTTAATAACAATGACGCGGTTTTATATCTTGTTTAATTGTGAACGGTCCCCTGTTTTGATATAACCAGATATAAAAAGAGCGTCGGCCTTTATCTCATTGTTGCGCATGTTCGTTATTGAACGTATACCAAGCTTAAAACTTAACCTTTGAATTGCTGGGTATTTCTTTTTCAAATATACCTTTGTGTCGTCTGCTTTTCAAAACCTTAAATATCTGCTTACTTTTGATAAGGAAAGATACTCAGAGTAGCAAACGGGTTATATCACAGACTAGTCGCCAATTTACTTGGCGGCTGGCCTAGATCGAACCTGTTTACATAAGCATTAAGTCGGTTCCAGCACTATAAGGGTTAATTTCAACTCGGAAATGGAGATTAATTGAACATGGCTTTTATTGAAAATGTCGGATATGTAAGGTTTTTGTTGTCATCGTTTAAAGGTCAATGATTTGAAAATAATGATTTCATTAAGACATGTCATGACTCAGCTTTCGATTTCATTCCCCTAATAAAAACCCTTGAGTTTCTCATTTAATCATATTATATGCAGCATCATTTCGACTACAATACCATGGCGCTATTTTGTATGAGCAACATTTAGATGACTTTCATAGTCAAATTCTTACCCCTAACCCCCAACCACCCCGAAAAAAAAACCCCTAAAAACGAACGCTCGTTAAAATTTAGCTTTTCGGTATTAGTAATAGTATTATCAAATTAATTACGTATTATGAATAATTCTGGTGACACAAGGTCTTTGTAAGTCAAGACCTAGTACCATTATGAAATACCATGCAAGGAGCATAATGATACTTTTGTACTTTTATACGCTTCTTTTGTCTTATTTCTAGATTGGACTTGGACATGACATGTTCTTATTTGCATTAGTTAGAAAACGTTCTAAAAAAGTATGCTATTTACTAAATAGAGATGTGATTTATAAAAGATAACGGGGCCTCCGTGGCCTAGTGGTTAGAGTACAGAACTTGAAATCACATGGCCCCTCTCCGCGTGGGTTCAAATCCTGAGAGGGATATGGACTTTCATGAGAGGCAGTCTCCCGACTGACTTACGGAACGTCGATGGTTCTACCTGCCTTGACCAGCCCTTATGGGCAGTTGAGTATGGGGTCTTCCTCCATCATTAATAGTCGAGCATCGCTACATAACTGAAATAATGTTGATGTGATGTAAAACCCATCTAAAAAAAAAAAGATAACACGTATTAAAGGAATAAAAAGCAGAGGAAGGTACGCCTTAGCCAATATGTCCTGAATTCGTATATTCGAAACCGTTTCGTTCTTACCAACCTAGCTTGTCATAGCCTCAGAAGAATAGTTTAGAAAACACAGATGCAATAGAATTAACTTTTCGTATAGCGTTAGATAAGTGTACCGAAAAGGAAGTACTGATCGTTCATGTAGCTTCTTTATGCCTGTTGTTTGTGTGAAGATTGTACTTTGTACAGCTCAAAAAGTCGGGGTTCTGTGTCAAAAATTTCTGTGTTCGGGGGCCCGTTTTACTAAACAGTTTACGCTTAAGATTTGCGTAAGTCTAAAACAATAAGTCCTTTTATTTCAATATTTGGCAAAGCAATATTGCAAAGTAACACATCATTGGAATCGTCTCTCCGAGACGCTTCCAATGACGTGTCACATTGCAATATTGTACTTTCATTGAAGATGTTATCCATGTTAATCAATTATGACTTACGCAAACATTTTCCGTAAGTTGTTTAGTAAAACGGGCCCCCGAACACAGAAACGGGTAAACCAGTTTGTGCGTTTTTGACCGACCCATTCACGTACCACAAGCTTTCCTCTCCTTGATTTCAATAAGAAAAATGTTTGCAAAAAGTTAGTGGATTATGCAAATGGAAATTGAGTTTGACTAGCGATTAACAAACAGGCGAACTAAAATGGTGGTCTTCGGGTTCTTCACTGCTTGTTGAAATCTTTTCATTGGTTGTGTAACGAATAAAATATGATTCATAATAAAATTGGAACATTTGTTATAAAGTTGTTTTATTTTCATCAACATTATGAGAAAGGTAAGACATAAGTTGTCAAGTATCTAAAAGAGGAAAGTGTTAGCAATTCTGTATTTTCAAGACCATATTCGCATACAGACACGTTCGTACTTAATTTTGATTATGTTCTTGTTTTTGTTGTCTTCAAAAGGAACTGTTGCCTTATTTATCTCCCTTGGGATAGCGAACGTTTGCGAAAAAAGTTTTTCCGTTAAATAGAGATTTCCGTGAGACAAATTGTTCGCCACAAATGTTTTTTATATTGAAAACAGGGCAGGCGACAACTCGCGGAAATGGCCGACGAGAATATATCATCGGAATACCTCGGTCTTTATCGAGAGTTATGTGCATTGAATCCCTCATTTACATTGAATTCTTGCTTTTCAGGAAATCTGTGTTAATACCTTGTCACAAATAAGAAGAAATGTTTGTTCTTTTCACAAATGACGGTATAGTGTTTGCGACAAGCAGATGTATCTTAAAAGCATTTCGACGTAAACATAGCAATTAACCGCCGGGTAAACTTTGGCAACATAAATTATCATTGTTTTCCTTTATGTCTTCATGTGAAATACAGTTCAATGGTAATGTTTACCCCAAACATATTATCTTTATCTAAATACTTATGATATAAAGATATGAATTATGAAAAGTTATAAAAGCTCTCAAAGCAAAAAACTAAGCAGATGTTATGAATTAGTTATATCTTATCCTAAATCTTTAGGCATGACTTCCTGGTAAACTTGCTCTAGGTTATTGGGGAATGAATATCATCTCAATACTGGTAAGTCCCGGTTATCTCTCATATAGAAATCATCTAACTCGAGCTTATTTATTCTTTTTATGAATATGTCGATGGCTGATGCATCAAATAAAGGGAGATAAATACAAGCTATTGGCCAAATGGCTTTTCCCTGAGTAGGCTCCCTTTAGAAATCATACGTTTTGAAATCAATATCAATAGGCCATTCATTATATAACATTCAACCTAGACAAAAATGAATAATGCTTTCTGAATGCCGTGCGCAAAATTAGACATGCATACTAGCTCAATGCAAAATGGTGCTGGTTGAAGTACTCATATCACACCTTTTTCTTCATAATATAACGCATTTACGCGTCTTTAGGTTTTAATAAATCATTGTGATTAAAGGACACTGCTGGTGACAAGCAATTTTCCATTCAGTCACAATGGTTTCTGTTGATGTCAATTTCAAAGAGAAAGACAGGTTTATGGGAAGGGAGTTTGTTAATGAATTGTTAATTGTAGGACTCTGTAGTTGCCTGATAACATGCTTCTTTCGTTCTTCATTAGGGGTTATTAGTTCATTTCACTGAGAACTGCCTCCATGTCCGAATTTTATAAAGAGAAGAAACAATGCATTTCCCACAACATCACAGAATAGTCGGACGAATGGGCAGCGCGCCTAGACTTTCAACAACCATTCAATACCATTGAATATTCTAGATCTTCCAAATATGGACATGTGCACTGAGTTTTTATGATTCAATACCAGCAGCATTTTCTCCTAATAAATCTCTCGTAAGCAATTTTCTTTCATATTCTTAAATAGTGAACACTTTGGAATACATTGCAAATACAACCCCATGTAGCAATAAAATATTCTTAAATCATCAACCTTAAAATGATTTGGACTTATCATTAATGAATTATCCAGGTCATAGCCGTGCTCGCAGTTTAACTATAATAGCACACAAACTGCAATATTGGAACGGACTATTCTTTCCCGGACATCACATAACGTTGATGTCCCGAGCATGGTGTGCTTTAAAGCAACAATCTCACAAATTGGTAAATTGTTTTTCTAAGAAAATATTCTACATTGGATAAAACGACAACATGCAGTATAAAATTACATAAAACTAGATATTTAAACATTTTCACCCCATTTGTATAACCATTTGGTTGAGATAAAGCGATTTTGTCTTTCAGACACAGAAATGTGTATTAGGTCTCGCACCTGTTACGGAGTACTTCCGGGTCGTAGTACCCAAAAGTAGTCCCATTTAGAAATTTTGAGTTTCAACTTCTGGTGCATAGTTTTGCTGGTAAGAGATGAGCTGGTAGAACACTGATGTGTTTCCTGTATAGATTATAGTCCTGCAATGCTCCCAAAGTTTGTTTTGATTGCTTATTGCAGGACTATTTGTTTGGGATGTATGAACACAAATGCCGGTACCTCGGCTAGATTTGACAGCTAGTGCACTGATTTTCGGACGGTACTAATACACTTTGCTCCGTAGAAAAAAAATGAGACGATTGAGGTGTCCATTTTATTACTGTTTCTGAGAGTTGAATGGACAAACTTGATGTTCCTGTATATAGCTAAGCGTAAAAAACACTATTCTTCATTCAGCAGAGTCTTGAAAATAGCTGATTTAACATTGGAGTCAATGGGAATTCAATATCTCAAAAGTAACAGGTGTATGACCTAATCCATGGCAGTCGCATGTCCGTGGAGTCTTTATTTTGACGTTAATAACTGAGAAATCTTCATCAAACTATGATTGAAATGAGCAGATAGCATTTTAAACATGGATTTACCTTTCCTCGGGACAAGGTATGTGTCCAAATGGTTTTAATTGAGAATGTAGGATTTTCCTTGTTAAATCGGCTTGTGTATGAGTTTCCGGACAACATCCATTTCTGTTATACCCATTACAATGCATTTCTGAGCGATTTTATTTGTGTTTGAACAAAAAACCTGATGTCATCAATGAGCTAAAACAGTAATTTCTTCCTAGAAAGTGATTTTCTGTCAAAATTGCTTTATTTTTTAAGTACAGAATAAATAGTATTGTGCAATGGTTAGTAATAATAATTGTCAACTGAGAGGATCATGTGATGCCATTGACTTTCATCCAGCAAATACTGATCTAAGATGCACATCTATGTCATTTCCTTCCCTTTATTAGCTCATATTGTCTGATCTCAGACTAGACTTTCTGCTTTTGAGTTATTTTCCTGTTGTAGCTGAGGCGGAATGTGTCGCTCAAGATTAGCTGTGATTGGATACTTGTCGCTCTAGATCTTTCGAAAAGAGCTAAGGCTTTTAAGCGATACTTTTTCTTAACCGAAACAGCATTTTACAGTTTTAAATGTATGTGTTACACTAAAACAATAATTGTAAACTGACCAAGAGAGCTATTCTAAGGTATTTCAAGTGTAACGGGTTAAGCCGGCCGGCTGGTTTGGTGCAAGAAACCAATCACACGAGTCATGTCAAACTTTTCGAAATCAATTCGATGGACAAATCGGTCTTTCACAAAACCACCAATAGTATATACCGCTATCATGTTCCCCATATCATAATCATCATCATCTCATTATCATTGATTATTATTACTATTATTATTATTGTTATTATTATTATCATTATTATTATAATCATCATTATTATTGTTGTTGTTGTTATCTTATCATATCCATTGCATGTTGAATGGTGACGGTGAGTTCTATTCATAGGTTACGGTAGTATCAAGCAAGCTGTTTTTACTATCAAATGGAAACATTGGTGGAAAAGAGAAATCAATGATTAATGATGAGCAATTATTTCTTTTTCCGTGCCATTTTCTAAATATCATGTCTGTCGATGAAGCCTGAATATCGAATGGTCTTCTCGATGGCTGTGTTTCAGAAAAATCATTGTAGATATTGTTTATCTGTCTTTGAATAGGTATAAACTCTTTATATCAACCATTTCAATATAGAATTGCATGTAACAATCTGTTTTTCCAAAGATATTCCTTGACAAAGCTATAACATATTTCAAGACCCTAATGTAGGCATGAAAATCAGTCATTTGCTTTGTAAAATGAAACTGTTAACAGTCCAAGGTTCAGATTTGGACCAATTTGACTAAAAAAAGGCTTTGGAATGGCTGCTTTTCCTATAATGTTCTTAAAAATATTTTCTTTTTATACTATAAAGGTTTTAAGTCAATTTTCCAATTGTTTAGTTATTTTTAGCTATTGAAATCACATTTCTAACCCCATAAATAACACATAATGTGTACAAAGCTATGTCGCACACATTTTCCCGTACTTTTTGGAAAAGCCCAGATAAACCCCTTAGATTGCCCCCAAATCATTAAAATTTCTGTCCTTGTGATTGGAAATTTATTAATGAGTCTTAAACAACATAATTATAGCATTTCCTACTAGATTTGATGAAATAATGAAGAAGTAAGCCTTCATTTCAACGAAAATAGCCTTTGTTTTACCAAAGATATTGCTAAGAAGGCTACTTTTCTTGGAATGTTCCCAGTTCAAACCTTATAAAACTCTTATCAAAGTATGAAACAATCTTTAAGGAACAAAAACCTTTTTGTTTCAGTCAAATTGATCCATTAGTTTTTGAATAATTAGTATTTATCTCTCTTTGGTGACTCTTGGCTCTTTTACATAGTCTTGTATGCAAATGTAGTCGATTAGGGTGGGTGTATGGATTCCTCATTTGTTCCATTTTTATCGCTTTCCTGTCAGGTTTTTCGCATTATATTTTGTCGCAAGTCCCCAATCCTTGGAAAAATAAGACCGAAAACCATGTTGGCAATAAAATGCATTTGTATTAGGTCTCGCACCTGTTACGGAGTACTTCCGGGTCGTAGTACCCAAAAGTAGTCCCATTTAGAAATTTTGAGTTTCAACTTCTGGTGCATAGTTTTGCTGGTAAGAGATGAGCTGGTAGAACACTGATGTGTTTCCTGTATAGATTATAGTCCTGCAATGCTCCCAAAGTTTGTTTTGATTGCTTATTGCAGGACTATTTGTTTGGGATGTATGAACACAAATGCCGGTACCTCGGCTAGATTTGACAGCTAGTGCACTGATTTTCGGACGGTACTAATACACTTTGCTCCGTAGAAAAAAAATGAGACGATTGAGGTGTCCATTTTATTACTGTTTCTGAGAGTTGAATGGACAAACTTGGTGTTCCTGTATATAGCTAAGCGTAAAAGACACTATTCTTCATTCAGCAGAGTCTTGAAAATAGCTGATTTAACATTGGAGTCAATGGGAATTCAATATCTCAAAAGTAACAGGTGTATGACCATTAACGGGGTATTATGTAAACGATTGTTCATAACGCCTGTCTTGTGAAATAATCTTAATGAGTAGGAGCATTTTGGACCGAGGTTAGGAGTTGAATCGACACGCTTGTCATGTGTTGCTAGTAACTGCCTCAGACAGCAACCTCATGACAAGTAATAACCAAAGGTTTTTTTTAGATAAAAGTACCGTAAGTTGCGATTGCTCGTTTCACTTCCATTTCATGAAAAAACAGGCTGTAAGCCTTTCTATAATTAAGATATTGAATAAAGGATTGTTTTCATTGTTTTTTTAATGTTTGTTACTCACAAAAAACAAAATGTTAGATATCGATTTTATCCGTTTCAAGTAATATTCAGGTATACCGCTGATGTACAATTTCTGGCCCAAATTCGTCATATTCATCTTTCGTAATAAAGAGTTTCGAGAAATCTGAAAGTGAGGCTAGGGAAGCGCCCCCATGCCAAGCTGCTAAAGCCCGATTTTCAGGGGCGAGTACTCGCGCATTTTGGTTAATTTTGTTCATCTCTAGTTGTAATCGTTTCTCAAATTTTGGGTACATTGTTCCACCACCCGCAAGAACGATGTTCGAGAATAACTCTTGATGACTTGGATCATTCAGCTTTGTAATCGAGTCATTAATCAATTCATGAACATTATAACACTCGAAACCGAATTTCGTTGGGTGAAAAAATAGTTCGACACTCTGAAATCGCTCCGCGCCTAGCTGTATCACTGTTCCGTCGGGTAGGTGATAAATGGCATCCGTTCCAAGTTTATCATAATCTTTATCCTCTGAGTCGAAGTCAGTGGCTGTGTAACAACACCTTTCCGTGATTTCCCGCACAGTCATGTATTCTGATCGCAATTTGAATAGAATGCCCTTTTCTTCTAGGCTCTTTCTGAGTAGATCCGTGACATAAGCCCCACCAAAGTCAAGTTTCCTATTCCCCATTTTTAAATTACATCCATCTTTAACGGGAACAACATGTGTTACAGTGTGACCACAGTCTAATACAATACCATCCGTACGACCGGTAGAATAGAGTGCAAGAACACATTGCTGTGCCAAATAAAAAGCCGGTACATCGAACGTTTCGAACATAAGAGTCGTCACCTTTTCGCGATTAATCTTCGGATTTCTAGCCTGCTCAGTCAACAAAATGGGATGCTCATTCGGATCAACTCGCAATTCTTCGGAGAAGGTGTGTCGCCATATGTGTTCTACGTCATCCCAATTCGTGACATTGCCGTGTTCTATTGGATAACAGAGTTGCAACTCGTCCACTAGCGGAAGTAGCCGAGCGCCTACGAACGTGTCGATTGGCTGACGATGATTGGCGATTCCTGATTCGGCTGTTTTCGGTCGGCCTGTGAGCGACAGGAAGTCTGCCCTGGGAGCATCATCACTTGCGAATCCCGCTCTGCATTTGTACGAGCCGTGATCAATAACAACAGGGTTCATAATGGCGGTCTACTCTGTATAAAATGTATAAAGGATATTCATGTTGCAAAAGGTACCGGTATTACCTAAGTATGTATATGTATTTGAATGTGGCAAATAGAAGCAGATTTGCAGGTGATATTCCCTGGGAGCCGTGATAAAAGAATATAATTTATAAAAGAAATGGGTAAACATGCAAAATTTGCAATTGGCATTAAATCTCAACCCACCATTATGGTGGGTTTGTTTGTATGTTTCATTGAGTTTTCGTAACATAAACATATTATCCCAGCAATATTACCCTATCTTGAATGGTAGAAAATCCCAAATCTTATCAGATAGAACCATTGGAATTCAGTGAGTCAACCAAGACTGCCCCTCGTGAAACTCTATATTCCGTGATTTGAACCAACACAGAAAGGCTATGTGATTCCGAGTTAAGTACAAAGTACCCTAACCACAAAACTATTGAAAAGATATTACAGAACAGAAAGCATTATCCCAAATCATTGAATGATTTTAAGTTTGAAGACTTTGCCCTCGGTGTTGCCCTTACATGATTTTATTCTAAGCTACGGATGAAACTTGTAGAAATTACAGTTTCGACTGCAATGCGTTCTAAAGAAAACCCCTATAAATACATCAATCATACCTGAATGATATTTGCTGGTTACTCCACCGGCAGAATAACAATACTTTACATAGAAAGTGAGTTCAATCAATAGGTACACAGATGTATAGTGTAATATAACACGTTTCTAAAATCACACGTCTTTACAACACAACATTGTCGACTTCATGTATACTTCAGTCAAATACTACTTGTTAATCGGGCGATAGATACGTTCTCTTAACATATGACATAAATGACAAATAACATATATGTTCATGCTATGTACACAGGTGTGTAAATCACACGTGTGTTAATATCGACTTTAATTATTTTTTACACATTTCGATTGCTGACGAAATGAGTAAAGGGAGGAAACTACAAGTTACTGGCCAAATAATTCTTTCCTGTGTAGGCTCCCTTTGAAATGAATAAAACGATACGTTTTAACCCTTATAGTGCTAAAACCGAGTTTATCCTTGTGCAAAACGTTATATCCAGACCAACCGTCAAGTAAATTGGCGACTAGCCTGTATTCTAACCTGTTAGCTACTCTGAGTATCTTTCCTCACGAAAAATTAAACAGATATATTTTAGGTTTTGGAAAGCAGATGACACAAAAATAGATTAGTAGAAATTTACCCGGCATTCTACGGGTTAAAATCAACATCATGCAGGAAGTATGTCCTCGTGATCAGAATCAATAAGCAGATAGCAAACATGCTCTCTTGTTAGTTGGTTTATCATTATTGTCAACGTTTTTTGTAATTCTGCGGCGTTCCCTATATCTAGCCAGGCCACTTTATCTCTAAAACCGGCCATTGACAGTCTTAATACTTCCCTCATCATACTGACTACCAAAGCGGTAAGTTATTTCCATCAATCATGTAGGTCTTTGGTACAAAGTTGTCTAGAATTTAAATACACAACATCTTTGTGTATCCACAGAGGGTTCCATATATGCATATATTCATGAAAATACATCAAAGGAACGTTGTCTTTTGATTTGGCACATATACACTGCACTGTCGTATACAATGATTTATATCTAGGTTTGGTAGATTATGTGCATTCAGGCACGTTGTTTTATATTTTTAAAAACATAAACTCTTGGCTTGGCGTTGTATTTGGAGTTATCATCATTTAATTGTGTCAATGGTTTTCTTGTATTCGATATAAACGTATATCTTCAGATAACGGATATAGCGTGTCACAGCACTACGTCAAACGTAACGGTATTTTACAATATTAGGGCAGAAAACACTGCTCACTACTCTCAATATCGCCTTTGCGAACAAACAGAATTTCGCACGTTTTATTCAGGTCTGTTGTTGTAAGGGCAAAAGTTGGACGACTCTGTCTTGTCAACCAGAAGAAACCAATATGCTTTAATGATAACGTGTTCACAGCTAAAAACTAAGTTAAATTCAAGATGAACAGTATATACAAAAGGAAGTAGCTTTTTTTTTCAATCATTGCCTACTTTTCAAAAGACTGACCATGGGATGCCCTTAAATATCACACAATTAAGAACGAGATGTATCTAATACATCAAAGGTGAGATTTTATATATAGATGACAAAGGTCTTCTATCCTTCAAACAAAGAATAAGAAATGAAGTGAATTTGATGCAGACAAAATTATTACAAAATAAAATTCTTAAGCGCGATCGAACTCTCAACTCGATGTTTACTAGAGAGAAGCCCTTCCGTTAAACTATGGAGTCGGATGAGTGTGAACAATTAGATAACAAGATGTGATTTTCATTTGTCAGTTGTATCATGTGCCATGCAACGTTACAAACGAAGATTTACACGATCTTGCATTTAAACTGCTCGTTCATAGATGAGAAGAATTTGAAAGCCAAATAAAATGCAGACGAAACTATACTGTTTCCGTATTTTGTACAGTTTACAATTAATAGATGTATATGTTATTTAAGGCATAGTTTAATCAAGAAGCACCATACCTATGAGTATGTACAGTCTCTATGTTTAATCAGAGACATATATGTAATCTATGTCTCTGGTTAAATATCACAGACTCGTTACAACCTTAAGTTCTGAGTGAACTAATTCCATCACAACAAGAAGATCAGTAAATTCAAGATTTATAAATCCTTAACATCTACATGTATTTATAACTTCTTGTCCATTCTACCATGTTCGTAAATTTACAGTTTGTAAAACATGTAGAATGAAATATTTACTTCTGGATCATTCGGACTGACTTGTATCAGGATTAAAGGGAAGTTGTGTCGCTAATAGAATGATGAAAGATATGTGTACATATAACGGTTAGTCCTATTCAACAAACCTGTTAGTCTACTTAGACCATTTCAGTATCCTCGCTCGCGTACCCGAAGGCATCTTTACTATCAACCTCAGTTTGTATACATCATCTGGTTATAGTTCATCAATGTAGTCTACTGCATCTGGAGAGTGGCCAAAAAGCACCCAATCTCGCTGCCCTTAATAAAACATTTAGCCTCCATCTGTTGTAAACAGCTACCAGTTCAACCGCTAGTGTGTCTGCGGTGTCTGCACGTATACCAATGGGAATTCGAACATTTAATATGCGAGTGTCCAAATGTTTAGAGAGATAGACTTCATAATAGTTTATACATTACCCTCAACTCATTAAGTGACAATCTTGGCGATTTATTGATGCAACTTCCGAGACTCGAACTTATTACCTACATGCTTGGAAAAATGGACAATAGACTAATGTGCTACTTAGAACTAGAACTGTACCCTTTATCTATGATGATATGTGGACAATTTCTTAAAGATGTAAATGCTTAACTAAATGATGCTCTCTGACCATGCATGTATTCGTACATATATAACAGTAACTGTTCATTTTTTCTCTCTTAATTACATTACTTTTTCTTCATTTCACCCTTATTGCTCTTTAACTTGTCCCTTTCACTTTGTATGTGTTTGACTCTTATGTATACTTTTGAAAATCTATTTGTTTAATATGTATGTATATCTATGTAAATCTTCAGAAAATGAAGGCAATAAAGCTATATATATAGTATCCTCGCTCGCGTACCCGAAGGCACCTTTTCTATCAACCTCAGTTTGTGTACATCATCTGAGTATAGTTCATGCATGTCGTCTACTACATATTGCCGAAATCAATAAACAACACGTATAATAATATGACACTATTTTACTCATAGGCCCATGCGTTGGGCTCCATAGCTCAGTGGCTAGAGCGCCTGTCTAGTAAACAGGAGATCGAGGGTTCGATCCCCTCTGGAGCCTTTTGCTTTGTCCCTTTGTACGAGCAACGTCATTCAATTGGAGATTTTACTTTCAAACACGCCGTTTTGCATGAAATATACAGGGTATTTACTCATAAATGGAATCAATGAAGGAACGTCTTCATCCTATATTGACCATTTCACGTGAGGATGAATACATCCTATGGATAACACCTCCTACACACTGTTCTAAATGCATATATTACATACAACATATACAGATAATTGAAGAGAAAAGTGTGTGAACATTACATTCAGGTACCCCCATGTCTTTTGACCATAAAGTGTTCTATTGAGTAGTGTCCTATTCTTAATACCCTTCATTAGATCACGTGATTGCGGGACCTGTCAGTTTTGATTTTTGTTTTGGATCCCCTCTTTTTTTCTATTCACGTATCTGATTGAATCAGATTCCATAAAGGTAACGGGAAAAATATTATATTATTGATGTCGTGAATGAAAAGGTTATCGGACTCGGCGTGGATTGTTTTGCTGACCAGTCAATATCCACAGACCCTAAACGATAACATTTCCAATACAAGACACCAAGCATCGATTTTCTATGTAAATATTAACAAATGATTTTGCCTCAAGCAACAGTCCAAATTTGGCCTTCCAAAGTGCGATATTGAATGTTACATTACTTTCACAACCATTAAGCTAAACGTGATTTACAACAACGCCTTTTAAATTCAGTTCATGTCTTATCTTTTCATGATTTCCGTACGGAAAGCGCCAGAAAAGGAACACCCGTCACCGTTTTGATACCACGTCCTTCATTTTGATATCCAAAAAGGGTTTTATTATGTTTCCTTCCATTATCAGCAATCATTGTGCCTTACAAAGAAACATTTCCTACATTGAACCTAATGTAAAAGTTCAATTCTTTAATCGATTTTCCCAGTGTGTTGATATTGTAAAAAAACCAAAAACATTTAAAGCCAGAATGTTGTTCGAAAACGATTTTTTATTGTGTTAATTATGATAAAATTTTATATCAAAATATATGTTATGACATAGCAGAACACCATTATGACCATGTCCTGATAACTCCTGCTTTATTTATTATCAATGTTTCAAAGTCCTATTTTCTTTAATTGTTGTTTACATTCAATATCAATCGAAACGTACCGAAGAGCGCCCTGGAAAAAACCCACTGTAACGGTCACGTGATAGATACAACTTGAGAAGCCACAACATCAACTCAAAGTGATACATTGACGTATAAAATACTTATCGGGCGATAGATACGTTTCCTACACATATGACATTAACGACAAATAACATAAATTGTAAAGAATGAACTGTTTGTACACATGTATGTAAATCACTCGTGTATTAATATAACTGAGTTGAATTATTTATAAATATTTTGATTGCTGACGAATTGAGTAAAGGGAGGTAACTGATTCTGTTAAGGGGACATAAGCCTACTTCCTGTACAATATTGATTTAAACCTTTAGAATGCAGGGTAATGTTCTAAAGATAGATGGCCGAAAACCTTATTCCTCTGTAGGCTCCCTTTTGAATTGAATAAAATAATACGTTTTAGCACTTAGAGTGCTAGAGCCGCCTTCATGCTTACATTATTATGCAATCAGGTTATATCGAGGCCCATCGCCAAGTAAATTGGTGGTTGGCCTCTTCTCTATCCTGTTTGCTACTCTGGGTATCTTTCCTCGTCAAAATTATGGAAATTAAAATTTAAGGTTATGGAAAACAGACAACACAAACATCTATCTTTAGAACATTACCCTGCATTCTAAAGGTTTAAATCAATATTGTACAGGAAGTAGGCTTATGTCCCCTTAACAGAATCAGTAAGCAGGTATCCAGCCATTGATAGTTGGTTTACCACCATTTCAACGTTTCTTTTGTAACTTTGTGAAGTTCCCTATATCTAACCAGGTATTGCACCTTTATGACTCAAACCAGCCCTTGACAGTCTTAATGCTTCCTCCATAACATTGACAGCCATCAATCATGTTGGTCTATAGAACGAGGCTGTCTAGGTTTCGAACACACATCATCCCGTGTTTGTTCAACTACCGAGGTATCCACATATGCATGTGTTTATGCATATGAGCAATTGAAGTGCTGTATTTATGCTGGGATCAATTGCATGCAAAGCTTAATATACTCAGCTTATGAAAGGAGATACGGTAACAAAGTATTGAAATCAGACTATGGAAGGATTATGATAAACCAAAGCCAAGTTTTAGTATGCAGATAACACAGATTAATAATATTTCAATCATTTATGAGTTAATACTCGTACATGTAATGTGAAGATCCTGGTAACGAAAACATCACGTCAAAAGGCTCCAGAGGGGATCGAACCCTCGACCTCCTGTTTACTAGACAGACGCTCTAGCCACTGAGCTATGGAGCCGGTTGTTTCAAATTATTAGTAAATAAAAGAAAAAAAAACGTTGTTTATTGATTTAGGCACATATGTACTGTATTGCCTTGTGCAATAATTTACACATTCTAGCTTTGTAACAGGGGGTGCATTCAGGCAAGTCGAGCTCTTTGTTTGAAAACACAGTGTTCGGATTGGGCGTTGATTTTGGATTCATCGTCATTTGGATTCATCGTCATTTGGATTCATCGTCATTTGGATTCATCGTCATTTGGTTTCATCGTCATTTGGTTTTATCGTCATTTGGTTTCATCGTCATTTGGTTTTATCGTCATTTGGATTCATGTCATTTGGATTCATCGTCATTACGATTCATCGTCTTTTGGATTCATCGTCATTTAATGGTGTCAATGGTACTTTGATAAACATGTATGTCTTCAGACAACGCATATATAGCGTTTCACAGATCTACTCGAACGTTACGGCATTTTACAATACTAGGCCAGAAAACACTGCTCACTGCTCACAATATCGCCTCTGCTTACATGCAGAATTTCGCACGATTTATTTAGACACATGTGTTGTGAGGTAATGTCTCATGTTGAGAGACTCTTTCTTGTCAACAAGAAGAAACCAGTGCTTAAATGATAACTTGTTTACAGCGAAAAACTAGCTTAAATTCAATATGAACATTAAAAACAAAAGCAGATGGGTTTTCCTTTAAATCATTGTCTACTTTTCAAAAGACAGACCATGGGATACCCTTAAATATAAAATGATAAAATGATTAAGAACAAGATGTGTCTGATTTATCAAAAGTAAGATTCAATATATAGATAACGTAAGGTTTCCATCCTTCAAGCAAAAGATAAAAATGAAATTAATTTGATACAAACAAAATTATTACAGAAGAAAATTATTGGGGGGCATCGAACTCTCAACTGAACATTTATTATATTATTTTATATTTACTAGAGAGAAGCCCTTCCATTGACCTATGGAGTCGGATGAGTGTGAACAATTGTATAACAAGATGTGATTTTCAATTTAGGGTTGTAATTTGTGCTATGCAAAATCACTGCAAAGATGAACACGATTTTGAGTTAAAATTGCTTGTTCACAGATGAGAAAACCTTGGCCAAAGGAGGACTATGCATCTGACGGATAGTCCTATTTAAGCCAATCAGTCTTCTAAAATCATTCGAGTAACATTGCTCGCGTACCCGAAGGAACTTTAACTATCTGTAACAGGACCACTTGTCATATCCAGCGGATATGACGGCTGTTTCTGTTTCAAAGTAGAAAACGTATAGAGGGAGATATGATAAACAGTAATGAAATTTAATGCAAAATGACTATATGGCCATGATAAGTATAAAACCAAATCAAAAAGATAAAACCCTGTGTGAACAATGAGATGATTAAGAAAGTGGTGACTGTACCAATTACTATGATAAGGTAAAGATCTACATTTTGAGTTCTCGGTATCAACACTATCTCTTCCCTAAATCTTGTAGTATATTCTAACTTTATGAAACGTTACATAAGTTTTAAAAAGGGAGGTACATATGTAATTTGACCTTAACATTATTGCAGAGAGCCATTTCTGCTACATATCAACCTCAGTTTGTATTTATCATCTGATTACTCCCATGCAGTCCACGTGTTGCTGAAATCAATAAACAGTACGTTTAATTATATTAGATTATTATACTCATTTGCAAGTGGCTCCATGGCTCAGTGGCTAGAGCGCCTGTCTAGTAATCAGGAGGTCGAGGGTTCGATCCACTCTGAGCCTTTTGCCTGTTCCCTTTGTACGTGAAGTGCCATTCAATTAGGGATATCACTTTGAAACACACCGTTTTGCATGAAATATACAGGGTATTTAATCATGAGTTGAATCGATTGAGAAATATCTTCATTCTGTTTTGACCATTTAACGTAGAGATGAAAACATTTTATTAATACTCGTCTTATACATTAGACACAAACTGAGAAGCCACAACATCAACTCTGAGTGAGATATTGACATTCAATTCTAAAGGTCCCCGACAATTAATTGAATTTTCCCCAGCGAACATCGACTGACCTTGTTTTATCACTTATTGCTAACAAACCTCATGGATTTCATACTTCTAAAATCATCATTAATTATAACTTTGTTCCCTCAAAGTTAGTTTTAAAAAATGATATCAATGATATTTTGATATTAGGATGTTATTATCATTCTAAACATCATTCTCTGTATAAACTAACTTTAAGAAATCTTCTGCAGTTTTGATCTGTAAAGGTCAAATGAAAAAGAGAAAATGTTAAGAGATAGCAGGTTCAAATGGATTATGTCACAGTGAATGTGTTGTTAAAACAACCAAACCCATGCTAAGTTTCATATATGATAAGTGTGATGTTTATTAACATGTCTTTGTTTTCCATTAGTAAAAGTGACGCAAGTGAGTATCTGGGTTGGAATGTTAGATTGATAAATAACGTTTAAGTGCTACGATAAATGCAAAGTACACTCTCTTATCTTTACATAAATATATATTGCGAATGGTGACATTAGGCTCTTGAGTCACTTAATTACTAACCAATAGATTGATATTTCCGCCAAGTGCATTGCTCGATACGCAAAGCGTTCAAAATTAGCTAAAGATATTTATAAATTGCTTTAAATTATGAGTAGACATCCTGTATGATTTTTGCTTCATATTTTATTTCATAGTCATATCTAGAATTAAATGACATTGCACAGACAAAGGGAGCAAGCATAACGCTCCATTGGGGATCGAACCCTCGATCTCCTGTTTACTAGACGGGCGCTCTAGCCACTGAGCTGTGGTCACATATATATAAATGACAAATGAGTGTAACGGTGCAATATGACTAAATGTGCTGTATATTGATTTCGAACCCTCGACCTCCTGTTTACTAGACAGGCGCTCTAGCCACTGAGCTGTGGTCCCATATATATAAAAGACAAATGAGTGTAACGGTGCAATATGACTAAATGTGCTGTATATTGATTTCGAACCCTCGACCTCCTGTTTACTAGACAGGCGCTCTAGCCACTAAGCTATGGAGCCATATATATAAAAGACAAATTAGTATAACGGTGCAATATGACTAAATGTGCTGTTTATTGATTTTGAACCCTCGACCTCCTGTTTACTAGACAGGCGCTCTAGCCACTAAGCTATGGAGCCATATATATAAAAGACAAATTAGTATAACGGTGCAATATGACTAAATGTGCTGTTTATTGATTTCGAACCCTCGACCTCCTGTTTACTAGACAGGCGCTCTAGCCACTAAGCTATGGAGCCATATATATAAAAGACAAATTAGTATAACGGTGTAATATGACTAAATGTGCTGTTTATTTATTTCGAACCCTCGACCTCCTGTTTACTAGACAGGCGCTCTAGCCACTGAGCTGTGGTCCCATATATATAAAAGACAAATGAGTGTAATGGTGCAATATGACTAAATGTGCTGTATATTGATTTCGAACCCTCGACCTGTTTACTAGACAGGCGCTCTAGCCACTAAGCTATGGAGCCATATATATAAAAGACAAATTAGTATAACGGTGTAATATGACTAAATGTGCTGTTTATTGATTTCGAACCCTCGACCTCCTGTTTACTAGACGGGCGCTCTAGCCACTGAGCTGTGGTCACATATATATAAAAGACAAATGAGTGTAACGGTGCAATATGACTAAATGTGCTGTTTATTGATTTCGAACCCTCGACCTCCTGTTTACTAGACAGGCGCTCTAGCCACTAAGCTATGGAGCCATATATATAAAAGACAAATTAGTATAACGGTGTAATATGACTAAATGTGCTGTTTATTGATTTTGAACCCTCGACCTCCTGTTTACTAGACAGGCGCTCTAGCCACTGAGCTGTGGTCCCATATATATAAAAGACAAATGAGTGTAACGGTGCAATATGACTAAATGTGCTGTATATTGATTTCGAACCCTCGACCTCCTGTTTACTAGACAGGCGCTCTAGCCACTAAGCTATGGAGCCATATATATAAAAGACAAATTAGTATAACGGTGTAATATGACTAAATGTGCTGTTTATTGATTTTGTATCAATAAAGTATCATGACAACACACAGTTTTATCACCTTTCTCCGTATGAACTTACTCCAATAACCATTCTGGAGATTTGAACTGCCTCGGTCACAAAAAAAGAAGTTCATCATTGATAATCATTGATTATGTCGCAAAGAATTGGTTTCTACCCGACACAATGACACAACAAAAAATGCTATGATAAGTGTGTCGCTTATTAATAAACATTTGCCTTCGTTTTGGAGGAGTGACGCAATAGAGTATGTGGGATGGATTGTTAAATTGGAAAAATAACGTTTTAATGGTACGTTAAATGTTTAGTACACCCAGATCTCTACATAGATATATATTGCAGATGACGACATTGCGCTCTAGTGCCACGTAATTAATAACCGATTAAGTAGTTATGAGTACAATATGATAAGTGATAATATCAGAAAATAAATTTATAAATGCTTGAGACCCTTTTTAATGAACTTGTTAAATGTAATTCATTTTGTGCGAGACAGATAGAAAGAGAAAATGATAGAAAGACAGATAGAGAGAAAATGATCGAAAGAGAGAGATAGAGGGGGGAGAATTTCTTTTGATATTGCGACATATAACGTTGATCTTGTGACATAAAACATCGATCTTGTGACACGCAAATATAACGTCAATCCTGCGACATTTTACACCAGTTGCGATATTTAACGACGTAGCTACATTAAAGCGTTGACACATACTTCTTTTGGGATATTTATAAACACTTGTACTTAAAAACTTTCGATTCAATAGTCACTCCTATCCTAACATATGGTGCTGAACTTTTGGGCTTTGAATGTAAAAAACATATAGAACAGGTCCATTCTAAATTTTGTAAACAAAGTTTTGGTGTAAATACCTTTGTCAATGATTCGATGGTTTAATTGAATATGGAAGATTCCCCATTGTAATAAAATACCATATGAAACTTATAGGATTTTTTGAAATCTTATTGAAATGGAAATCACAGAAAATCCCAGATACCCCAAGCAATTTCATTTAATGTGTATCGCACAATATTGCGTTGGTAGAAACATCTGGGTTACAAAAATACGAACAGTTATTTTGACACGTTGTTTTGGTTTTAAAAGGATTTCACAAAAAAATTGCGACTCAAAACAATTTTGTTAACGTTTAAAGCAGAGATTTACAGCTTGTTCTTTACAAAAATGACATAATAACATTAGTAACTCAACAATATGTGACTTTTATAGAGATCCTAAATCACTTTTGAATGTAGAACGATATAATAATTCTGACCTCAAACCTTACTATAAACGTGCCTTAGCTTGCATTAGATGCTCACGTCACACCATCAACATTGAAATTGGAAGACTTTTTAACGCTGATAGAAATAATAGGGTTAGTCTATATTGTCTTCTCCACAAAGACGTATTGCTTGTTGAGGACGAATTCCATGCATCTTTTGTATGTGAACAGTATGGAAAAGTATCGTGAATGTTATTTCGGAAATATGACAATAATTCAATTCGGCTTGTGTCATGTTATTTCATGTATCATGTTCGGTGCAGAAAAGCCAACGCACATGTCACACCAATCGAAGCTACTCGGGTATGTTCGTGATCTAAAAAATACATTTCGTACATAAATGTAGGGTTACAAATTGTGTGTTAATTGTTCCGCCTAGCAACATATTTCGTATGAGGGGTCTTGTTTAGTTCAATATATTTATGTTGTTGGTTATCATTTAATACCATTATTTTTGTCGGTAACGCATACGTTATAGTGAAATTATAAGCTGTGATATACCTTAATAGAATTAGATGACTGTTTGGATTTTTGCATTTGACTTTTTCATGTAAAACGAAAGTACAACGATAGTAGTCTTGCAAGAAGCAACATGGCGCAGCGTTTTTATTTCATCACGTCGGTTGAACAAAAACTCGTTCATCAAAAAGATAGATTTCTTCAATGGTCATAGCCATTCCTAGGAAAGAGCCTCTGTCGCTGCCTGAATGATAGTACCGAACATGATTTATGTTTATAAATGTTGGGGCCCTGCCTCTGTAACTCCTGATATTTCATACCAGGGTACCACCTTTAAAGCACCAACATAACCCCGAGTAGACTTTTGAACCCGGCTCTGTTTAGAATGCAGTGTACTAGAAACGTGAGCTGGATTACCCTTACCCTGGTTCAACCTCTCGGAAATAAACAGTGAACACAGAAAAGTCAATATGTGTACACTCTATAATAATAATGCGTTTTCTATAAACGTTGCATTATTTTTACAACCACAGAGGTACGGAAAAACATTGGAATAAAAGGATGATCTTTCGCAAGAAACTAGTTTTATATGAGTTTCTCCGCCAACAAATCCATATCTGCATTTAGGAAAGAGGTAAGCATCGCTTATATCAATAAGTTCGCCTCACAAAAACAACATCCCTCGTCTGTATTTCTTATCTTGCAGATTTTCTCACATCCACAGCTGTTAGATGAATCACGCGTGTGAGAGTGGTCACGTGATACCCGCCTTTGTTGTTATATAACGTGAATTTATATAAGCCCCAAACTTCAGCGACGTAGTTTTATTTTGCGTTTATTTATCCGTAATAGAGTGAGTGAGGTGCGTTTTTTTCGGATAGCGAATAAAGCGTTTCCCTCTCGTTCAACCATGAATACGGCAATATTGTCGTTTCTATGTTTGGCAGTGTTGCTGGGATTGTTTGAGTCCAGCTCCGCCGGACACGGTCGGCGATGGGGACGTCCGGGTCATGGAAGACGGCACGACCGTAACCGGTTCGGACCCATGGCTGATGCTCAGAGGCGACCCAACCGCCGCCAGCCCAATCGACGAGGACAAGATTGGTTTAGCGGGTAGGAAGGATTGTTTTTAACTTTTAAATTTCTCTGTTTAAATCAATCGCCAATGACACATAACAGTAAATAATGATAACGTAATTGTTGTTTATTTCTATCATCAACACCAATCATCAATATATTTATATTTATTGAGTCTTTTAATGATTGATTTTGATAACAGCAAAAGTGATACCAATAAGAATTGAGAAATCTTTATTTCTCAGAGCAACATACTCATGATTCAAACTTTATATAGACATTATATATAAATACTCTTTGTGTGATAACGATTTCCACTCTTGATTTTGTGTTTGTTTAAAAGTGTACAAAGCTTAACGAGAACGATTTAGGAGATAATAGTGTGTCTTTGTCAAAAGGAGCCCTTTGTCACATGGTATTCAAAAGTTTTATATGACACAACGTTGATATCTAATGCAGTTGTCTATAATTTCATATGCATGGCTACATTCGGGTGCTTAGATGCGCAACAGTTAATGCTGGTTTGAATCAACAAAAAGCCACAACCAGTGGTAAAAAGGCTTCTAATATTTTAGAGAGATTAAAATGATATCAATTCACATCATCTGCTGAAGTGGTAAAACATTTTAACGTTTTCTCCCGGGGAAAATTCTGACAGGTTCACATTATTAAGCAACGGCAAATTTTAACATTACTAACATACATTATGAGGTATTTAGTTGAAACGACTGTGTACACAAGTTCAATTACCCATCAAAAGCGATCTACCATTTTGTAGCACTGGTTTCCGAAAATTTCCTGCAACACATATTGAAAAGTGGGAGTATTATTGAGGAAGGCGTGATGTATTTTACAAGATTCATATTTTTGATGGGATCCTTTTTTATTCGTAATTTATACTTGAGTTTATTACCTGTCGGAATTGATGGCATCTGTAAGCGGTTAAGAGTTTATAAAACTTACCAACGCAACTGAATTGTTCAATCAGTGAACCATTGTAAAATATAGAAAGAAATCAGAAAGAAATAAGACAATGCTGATTTGTTTTTAAATGTGTGACTCCAGTTGACTCTTATACCATTCCTTCATTTTTCCACAGACCTTTCCGACGTCCTGGTCGTTTTAACCTTGGTTTGAGTCATAATAAGAAGCCGGCCTTCAACTTTGACCTTGACTTTAATTGGGGTCAAGAAGATCGCCAAGAGCCATGGTGGAACGGGTGAGTTGGAAATAACATTATATATATTTCTTGATTTAAAAATAGAAATAATGCATTAAGGTAAACAACCTATAATTCCACCTTTCTGGTCAATGATTCATTCGATTACATTCGGACGCCTCTGATAACTTCGTAAGCGATTATAACTCTAAAAAGCTTTGGGGATATTGCACGGATTCTGACTTAATCCTATTTCATATTGCGTTTGTAAAATGTCCCCTGCTTTTGGTTTCTTGGTTTAAGGACGTTCTCTGTAGTTTTTTTCTGCGCACTTCATCTGTGCATCCAAGGGAGATAACGATCTGTTACCGAAGAGGTTTTTGCATAGTAGTCGGATAAACGTTTTTATTCGGATGAAATTGATTCTATTCAAAGAATAATCATAAAATCCATAAATTTAGAAATGGTTATTAACATAATTGTATAATTCTCATACACATTAAGCCATGAGCTTCTATTTTTAGTCGTTTTTATAAATGTTTTTCGAATACGGTTACCATAGAAACTGTCATTTTACAGAAAAACTAACTCGTCAACATATACTTTTTTTGCATTTCATTTTCAAGATTGAATTTTACTTCATATACTGAAAAATAAGAAAATTCTACAAAAGGAATTTCTAAATATTTTCATTTATTTGCAATATACATATCCATTTTCATTGTTTTTTGTCCATTGCAAAAATTTGAAAAACTGATTTGGATTACAAAAATTGTTCAGATTGTAATAACTTAAAACGACACTGAATTATAAAGTATTGCATGTTTGAATTCATGTTTTTTGTGTTAATAAACCTTCCACAAATTGTTTTATCACCTTTGAAGATGGTATGGTCATTTTGACATTTTTGCCCCAAACGGTAACCATGGAAACTGTCATTTTACAAGAAATGTAACTCGTCAACCTGCAATTTTCTTTTCATTTTTGAATTCACAATAAAAAATTTAAATAACATATCAAAAATTTAGAAAATTTCATGAAAGGATTTTTTTTTATAAAACTGTAGAAAATATCCTTCAGGTTGAATATCAATATTCCGCCATTATGAAACGCATTCTATCGTCGGTTGACATCGGCCGTTCTCGATATACATCGGTCTTGGTCGGGACTGCTTGCATTAAACCGCATAGTTCCGACCCAGACCATTGTATACCGGTAAGTACCGAAGTCATCCGGCAAAAGAATTAGTTTCAAAATGGCGAACTATAGATTGTATGTTACTTGAGGCTAGTGATAAATTGAAGAAACACTTGCGTGATTGGATAACAGCGTTCTTTACTCATATTCATAAGAAAGATGGAAATTTACACAGGAGCCCTCATTTAGTTATTGCACTCGAGGCCCTGTATTTGCCTGCTTCAAGTCGCTAAATATACACGGTCACGATGTGTATGTATGCAAATAAGCTTAACCATTATGGCACTGGAACCAACTTCAAGTTTATACAAACAGGTTAGACCCAGGTCAGCCGCCAAGTAAATCGGCAACTGGCCTGAGATGTAATCTGTTTGCTACTCTGAGTATCAAAATCAAGCAGATATTTAAGGTTTTGGAAAGCAGACGACACATACATCTATTTTTTAAAAAAAATTACCCAGCATTCTTTGGTTAAGCTACCGCTACTCTGAAAGAAATGAATATCGACATAAATCATTAATTGTTCAAGTTCAAGTTCAAACATATATTCTCCCAAACATGGACATAAATATACAGTAAGGGGAAATGGCTAACCGATACAATTGGCACGGTACTTAGTACATTTTGAATAAACAATTTTATAAACAAACCACTTTAGTTTTATGACCATTATAGTAAGAATATGTGTTTGGTATTGAATAGAACATCTGAAAGTCAGTTTACAAAAAAACAAAACACAAATGGATACAAAAGATAAATTAAAAAAATCATTTTCATTCAAGTTAATGCTGTCATATTTTAGAAACGTTTGCATTTGTAAGTACATACAAAAGACAAAGCGATGAAATACAAGTATAAATGGTGTTGGCATAATCTGACCACTGAAACTTTCATAATAGTTTGTAAGTCTACATATGTTTCTTTCTAGACCCAATGTTTGTTTCACCCAGAAGGAGGACAAGTCCGGAGATACAGGGGAGATTACCCACCACTTCAATTTCCAGTCCATTGTCTGTGACGGGACGGATACTACCTTTAAGTGTGTCAAAACGTGGGTATTGATACTTCTTATTTCTTTTTATTTCGTTGTATTTTGTAACGTTCGTTGAACGTTTATGAAAATTAGGGAACCCAATGCATTATTTGAGAGAACATGCTGTCATATATCTACACAACACAACCGCTGAGTGTACGACAGTGTTTACACTGATCGGATGTATTTGTGTCTTTGAGACGTTCATTTACTTGGTTCGTTACAATTTCATCGTTTTATAATAAACCAGTGATTATTTCATTACAAATAAAAACTTTTCATGTAAATCATTTTATAATTGACCGAAAGATGTCCTTGTTACCATGCAAGCAAACTTACAATTTCGTAATGTATTCATCCGCTATTCATAAATGAAAACCATTTGAATAAGTATGTTAATCTATTGATTAGATTAATTCAATCATTGATTTTGTTGTATATAAATGCTCGTGATACAAGGAAGTCTTTGGTGTAGTATCCTTTCATAGAGTTTACAATTTTGTTCTGGTTGCGTAAGGTCTCGTGAGTAAAACATGTTCTCACGCGGTTTGAATTCACTTCAAGTCTTTCTAAATATACTACGCCATATTATGCCGTATTGAATAAGTCCATGACTATTAATTAATTGCCAAAAACGGTTTGTCTTGATATCAGTGATTGGAAACTGTTTGCACGTTATTTTACGTCATTTTGTAACTCATGGTATTTGCATAGCCAACATAAGCCTTGGGTCGTGGTCTAGCATATACCCAGTACTAGGGGTATATGCATGGGCAAAGATCTCAGGCTACGACAAATTCTACAAGCTATTACTTTTCCTTATTCGAGTCACGTGTACTGTTAATTGAAAAAGGATGAAATACTAAGTGGATACGGGATGTTGTGACATGGTCAAATGTACTTTCAAATCAAATGTTGCCGTATCCTTTCAAGTAAATTCGACTTCCCAAAGCCAATTCAGAGCTAGTTAAAAGAACATTTTTCTAAATTGTTTAATTTTATTTCCTGAGATGGAGAATGTTAATCATATTTTTTTACCCAAACTACTATTTATAGCATTTAAACCTCACAAACATTGGCATACATTATTGATTTTTGTCTAGCGTTTTGGAGGACACGAGGGTCGTGGGTTCGAATCCCGTGAGTAGCGGGATCAAACCCTGCAAAGTTTCATTAATCTATATTCGGCTAGAGTACTGGTTATGTATCCAGGAAGCAGAATCAAGAATGATTCATCTAAATTGTAAGAACTTGTTTCACAATCAATGTAAAATAAATAAAATTTGAACTAAAATTGTTGAGCTACATGCAGTATTACAAACACATTATCATTATTATCAAAAGAGAACGATGCCCTATGCTTTAATATCAAAACTACTATTTATAGCATTCAAATCTTACAGACATTGACATACATTATTGTTATTGTAGAGCTACTTGCACTGTGACATACACAATATCATTATTATTAAAGGAAAATGACGCCTTATGGGAAAGTAACCATTACCGACATCCATGAGTGTTGCCTTGGTTACACTCGAAGTGCAGACGACTTTGGATGCCAACAAGGTAAGCGGTCTCGTTTCTCTCTAGCAGAGAAAATGAAATTTCTTTAACCCTCTACCAAACGTCGAATATTTTACTGTCCCAAATTGAAAAAGTTTTCAGACGACATTTTAAAATGTGATGAAATTGGAGAGCAATCTTTTAACAGTGCAGAAAACATCGTGGGAAAAGAAGAAATTGCTTGTGACGAGCAATATCTCCTTTATCAACAATGTTCTCCGTAGTTGTCTGCAAGAAACTGGTCAAATGCCTTTATTGTTTGGTGATGGGTTAAGGTATAACATGTTGAAATAGCATGATATTCAACAAGTCATTTGATACTGCAAGATTGATTTTACGATAAAAATTGTGTTAATAACTTATTTCCTTCCTTCCTTTCTAACTTGCTTGTACATTCTCACTTTCTGACCATTACGCCAAAGGCATGTGGGACAACAACTTAGGTAGGCCACTCCTGTCTGTCCTTGGCCATCTTGAGAAAACTTCCTAAAGTATGCTGCCTTTCTGACATCTTTGCCTCAACAGTACGCCATAATGCTTAACTACGGGAAATGTTTATAAAGTGTGTTTCTAGTGTCTGTAGTGTGTTTTTCATTAGTTTTCTGGACTTCGTTCTGGAACGCATATGGTGTGTTTTAATTAGTTTCTAGAACTTAGAACTTCAAGCATAGAATTTCGAATTAAGATCTTAGATGTAAGAACTCAAATCTTGGACATTATAACTTAGAAATTATATCTTAGAACTTAGAACTTAAATCTTAGATTCCCATCTTATAACTTCAGATTTAAGACATCGTTGACCTAGATACATTCTGAATATGAAATATTTGAAAGTTACATTTTGGATGTTCATAGGTCAAAGTTCTATGAACTAATGAAAAACTATATACACTAGAGTTCACTCTTTTCAAACATATTGAAACATTTTAGGTAAAGTTTGATTATTGTCCATATTTGTTAACGAAAAAGGTCACAGTGTCAAATACGATACTTTACTAAATGATCCCATTGGTCAGAACATCTAACGACGTTACAAAGTATGAAGCAGTTAACTGGGCAAACGATCATGATCAATACGTTTTTCTTTACTATGTTCCCGTATTTGGAAAAGAAATGCCTGCAAATTACACTCGATAAGCTAGTAGTTGGTTTGATACACAGATACTGGTAAAACGGTGTGAATTGGTGAAGATTTTTCACCCTAAAAATCATAATTTAAGTTTCAATAAATGATCGGAAATACATAACGTTCTATAGCGTCAAGTCATTTGACGCCGCTGATATTGAAAGTCTCGATAAAAATGGCGTTTTCCCGCCTTTCTGGCCTACCTTTTTTTCTATGGTCTAATTTCTAAGTCCTAAGATGTAAGTTCTATGTACGAATTGCTACCTTCTAAGTTCTAACTCAAAATGGCACTAATGGGCTTCCGTACTTAACTCATTTTACCCAGGTTTATAGTTCTTTGGGCGTCATTCTGGCTTTAACCCATTACCAAACAATACCGGTATTTGACCAGTTTGTTGCAAACGAATCTGGAAAACATTTTGGGAAAAGGAAAAATTGCTTTTAACGAGCAATTTCTCCTTTTCCCACAACGTTTTCTGCCGTATCAGAAGATTATTTTTCAATTGCATCACATTTTGAAATGTCGTCTGCAAATTCTTTCAATTTGGGGAGTTGTAAATTTGACGTTGGTAAATAGTTAAAAGCACATAAAAGGAGATTAATGGTATATAAAACTATATAAATTGGTAAACTTTTGGTCAGATTCACATAGTTATCACCAAAAAAAACCCATCAGCACAACTTAAACGTGAAAGCAAACAAGAAATAACCCAGATTAACCAGTTTAATTGTGTGATTCTTCACCCCTGACCTTTACAGTTGATACACAAATGTTTGAACCGACCAATCAGAAATTCGTTATTTTGAATTTGTAAATAAACAGGTTGTTGATAAACATGATTGAATTGGAGACTACTTTATTTCAAGCACAAAATAACTTATGTTTAAGGGGTCTTTTCAATAGGGTCTCAATGCATTCGTAAATAAATTCTCATGACTTATATGAAAATAATAAAAGAACTCCATATATTTTTTTAGTAATTTATTTGTAGTTTTCTCCTTTTATGTGCCTTTAAAGAAAATGAAAAAAGGATGAAAAGCGTCATTTGAAATCTAACGACAGAAAAGAATGAAAGAAATATATCAAAATGTCATCTATATCTATTTATAGATCTTCCGCTGATGGACATTCCGACCCTCCTAGAGACCTTGAACTTGACTGAGCTGATCCAGTTTCTGGACATAACGGGCGTGGATCCCAAGTTGTTTAACCAAGATGACGCCAACTTCACTGTATTTGCACCCTCTGATGAAGCCTTCAGGAAATTCCAAGGAGTGGTCAGAAAACTCACGCCTGACGGCACACTTATGGTAGATATTTTAATATCATAAACAATACATACTCATTGGCCAATCATACATTTCGTTACATTAGCCACTGCTTCCATATACGTTACGTGTTGCTATAAGATACATGTTCGATGCACATTTTCTAGGTTGAAACATTGAATTAACATCAATTGTGAAAACAAATATTTACAACTGAGTTAAATCAACCTTATAGCCAGCACTCATGAAAATATGAATTAATGAAATGTCACAAGGCAGATCCCGCTACTCACGGAATTCCAACCAACGACCCTCATGTCCGGGATAGACGTTTTACCCCTTGACCACTGTTCTTCACTAAAATGTGCTAAAATTCAGACGAATTGAAGGTAGTGAAAAGTGTAACGTAGCGGAGCATTTCAATATGAGGAATGTTTATAAAAGATGTATGTCAATGTGGTAGCACACAACCCAGCACCTGTCTAAAAACCATATTTCTAAATACACAAAGAATATTCTTTGTTTGATCTTTTTGACCCGTCAATGACACAATTTTTTATAAGGTAAAATACCCACAATCCGCCATTTTGAAACACATTCTTTCGTCGTTTTCAGCATACAACGATCTGGGCCGGAACTATTTGGTTTAATACGAATAGTTCCGGCCACGACTAATGTTAAGTTGCTCTTTTAAGTGATTAAAAGGACACATTTCAAACAACCCACCTTGCTTCCACAATGTAATGTTTGTTAATCGTTTATATAAATATCCCAATCAGATATCTCACACAAAAGATTATATTTTATAACTCCTTTAGGACGATTCTGGATCTATCGTGCTGGTATCGGAGCAGATCAGTAATGAGGTGGTGGACAACTCGAAGAGTATCCTACTCGGACATGTAGCCTCCGGTGTGGTGACTGCCGCCCAGTTGTCCGACAACCTGATGATTGAAACGGCTAGTCCCTATAAGTCTCGGGTTCGAATCAACACGTACACCCGACCTGTCCAGGTGGGAATGAAACTCTTTATTATTTGTTTATTGGTGTTCCTATTTGCTGATTTGTTTATTCAATCATGTGTGGTTCTACATCTTCTTTCGGTAATTGTGCTTTGTTTTTATAATGATGTTTTTACATGGCGTTGACTCAAACCTGACAAGAAATTTCAAATTCCTTTGAGAGAAGCCAAAATGCTTCTAATTGGCCATTTATTCTTTTATGAGAATGATTCAAGAAACAGAACATACAGGTATGTGCCATACTTCTCTGGTGTTTGACACAGTTTTATATTTGGGGCAGCAACAAAACCCCAAAGGGGTCGAATAGACAGATTATATATCTAACGATCGAAAACAAGATCAGTATTGACCAAAGCCGTCTTTGTGTATCCGATGGCAATCGAATGATGGCTACGAGTATCTATGTTTTATGCCAAATGAACATTATTCTATGTTATAATATGTGTATTACATTTGTAGCTCGTTACTGCGAACTGTCGAAAGATCAGCAATACAGACAACATGGCTATCAATGGAGTCGTCCATATTGTCGATGAAATCCTCAAACCTGTGACTCAGACTTTACATGAGCTTATTGCCAGAAACCCGGAGCTGAGCATATTGAAGACAAGTGAGACATGTTTAACTTACTTCTTATCTTTAAATATCTAAATATAACACTTAAAAGGAGATATGATTATATTGGTGATTAACATAGTATTCCATAAGAGGAATGTTTGCAATAGTTTAAATGATTCAAAATATTCAATTCAAATGTAGACTGAGTTTTTGAAATGTGTTTAGTTATAGGACATTGGTTTGAATAAATCCTACAAAAGATCTCTAAGATTGTTGCAGTGAGTGACTTAGAAGTATTGCTTGAAGTCGTTGATTTGTTTTGAGGCCATTAAGAGCCTTCCGATGTTCAGATGTTCTTGTCCAAACGCTGTTGTTTTTAATTATATGCATGCGAACTGACTTTTATCAATACTTGTGCATATTAAGCCAAACAATTTAAAAGCATTTATGACGCATTATTCAGTGGTTCACTACATTTAACACCAAAGAATAAATAGTCATTGACTATTTATTCTTTGGGGTTAAATGAAGCGAACCACTGAGCGACTCGTATTATAGAATTTTTATCATATACTGATTGATCACTTCAGTTATCGGTGCGTCTGACCTTGGCACGATGCTGAAACAAGATGGACACATAACCATGATAGCGCCGACTGATGCTGCCTTCAAGAAGTACCCAAAACTTTTGAAAGACAAGAAATGTCTTACAAGTAAGTTTTTAACCCCAAAAACAAATATGCAAGAAAAGTTTCTTTGAAATCACGCAATTAATGACGGTCTTTAAAAAAATCATTAACAGTGTTTAACAATAGACTAGTATTTAACGTACTTTTCAGCTCTTAATCATGAATAATGATACCGCTGTTCTCAAATAATAAACGAAAAAAGGAAAACTAGAAACCTTCCTGAAAGAATTGTGAGAATCGTTTTAAGAATAAATTGAAATCTTTACTTAGGAAAGAGATAAATCCCTTTGAATGGAACTTATCATTCTTAAAACAAGTGTTTTAAACCGTGCAAATAAATCTCCAAAAGACACGATTGAGGGCGATCAGTGAAATACGCTGTCGTCAACCGATCTCGTATGGTGTATAATTATATACCCAAATGTTCACTATAACAACGCTTTAGGTTCCCTAATTCGCATAAAAGTAACGAGAACATTACACAAATAGCAAGTCAATACAAGGTTTGTATTGGTTGCATAATGCAGGTTGTCAATTTTCATAATTCCTATTTACCACGATAGGCAGTGTTCCTATCAAGTATTTCCATGCCGAATCTTCACACTGTCCTTTCCAGACCATCGACTACGTTCCCACATTAACACATGTATATAGCAATGAGGGACAATTACATTACATTACAATATAAATAAATAAAAGCAACATTTTATTTTTTCTAATGAAAAGTATGACACCGCTCCTATTTCCAGATTCCTTAATTTCCCATAAATTATCACATCTCTATTTCCAGACATTCTGAAGAGCCACTTATTTCCGGATGTAGTGTGTAGCGGTGTGATCAAGGGTGAGACTAAAACCAGGAATCTCCTCGATAAATACTCCAACCTCACACGACGTGATGACGGTAAAGTTTACATTGATGGTGCACAAGTGATTGTGGCTGATGAAATGGCAACTAACGGCGTTCTACACATCATCGATGATGTTATTATCCCTGATGAAGGTATGAAAATGGTGATTAATAAGTAGTTGATATCTAAATGGTTAAATGTATATAGTAAAATTCAACTTTTCCTTTCTCTTACTCTTGATCAAACAAAAGTGTTTTACGTTCGAAAATTGTAAAGCTATATGAGTTTTAAAGTTCTACTAAATAGTAAATATATGATTTCAATCGAAAAGGATACCCTTTTAATTTATTCAAGCAAACACTTAAGCTATACAAATTATGCTTATTTAAAACGAAAAGTAGCTAAAGACCAGAGACAACAATTTTGTTTTCAATAAGATCGATACAGACTGAAACAAACGTGCTATTGATATTGCACTGGCTTAGTCACTTGATGAATGTGTGAGAGAGATAAAAAAAAAGAAGAGCAACAACAAGCGGCTTTAGGCAAGCTACAAACCCGTTTTTAGCATACGCTAATTAGCTTACACATAGATATTTGATAACATAGTAAATATATATATATAGGAAAGAAGGCATTGTTAGTCGCTCATATGAACATTATTTCCATAGTTGTACAATTGATCATAAAGTTGTACGCAACAAACAAGTTATGTATTAGAAGTGTTTACTTAAGAATGATCTTGCTACCTGAACCATGATGGCTTTGGATTATTGGTTAGGTCTTTAATAAAGCATTTGATAAGTTATTAGTTGTAGTTTCGTGTAAGACGAATTTGACTTGACATGTTAGTAATCCTGTGATGATCATTTATATTAGAATATACCGCTATTCTCACGAGTATCCAAGTACGATCGTGTGTGTAAGATAGGTACATGTAATGTTTATCCCGATGTGAAAACGAATACTCGTGTTGCTTTTCTAGGTCGTTCAATTCTTGAACTTGCGATTAAAAATGGACTCAGCGGTTTTTATAGCCTTGTCGACAAAGCTGGTCGGAAGAAAGAGCTGAATTTGGCAGAGAATGTAACGGTCTTTGTACCTACCAATGACGCTATAGAGGTAACCATGTACAGGAGCCATTTTGATAAACGTAGTCAGAGTTCTTGGAAAAATGGGGAAAAAACAGACGGTTTGACCCTTTATCAAACGACAAATTTTCGACGGTCCCAAATTCAAAGAGTTTGCAGACAACATTTCAAAATGTGATGAAATTGAACAACAATCTTCTGATAGGCTAAAATCATGGGAAATGGGTGGAGAAAATGCCCGTTAAGAGCAATTTTCCTACATTTTTCAGAGACATCTGCAACAAACTGGTCGAATGTCGTTATTGTTTGGTAATGGATCAAAATATTGATCAAACATTGCAAACAGAATGATTCTCACTGTGACCTATGTCATAAAAGTGACAAAGGAAAAGTGTTCAATTTTAAAGCTATCTTCTTGGTGTGGTTTTTGAAAGTTTCCATATGTATAGGGAGAAGAGTTAATGTAATCATTAGGTACACGAAAGCTCACTTCTGGAGAGGGTCAATTCAACTGTAATTAAGCATTAAGTATTAATTTAAGCATACATTTTTCTTTGAAGTCAGTTGATTTTGAAGGTGGAAGGTCCAAATCATGATCAATAGCTTGATGAAAAATGAGACAATTCTTTAAATGAAGTTTGGAAAAAAATGTTTAAGCTGATCTGAAGACGGTTCATAAATTATACTATTTCTACGAGAAAAAAAATGAATTTTCAACAAATAGTTAAGTACTTATGAAAGAGATTAATGTTTATGTTTCAAAATAATTCAATTAATTATCTTCTCTCGTAATTATACGAGAAAGAAATTGAATTTCAACAAATATTTGAATACTTATGAAAGAGATTAATGTATCTCTTCATAGGAATCAATTATACATCGCATGGCATAATATTGATACGAGAAAAAATGGAATTTCAACAGTTTGTTAAATACGTTTAAAAGAGGTTAATGTTTGTGTTTTTAAAAGTCATCAATTATTTATTTTCGTGCATAATATATCTAGTGTGAGGTCGTACTATCTAAGGCTAATCTCTAATTGATAAGCCAGTTATACTTTAACCCTTAGAATGTTGGGTAATTTTCTAAAGAAACAAACATGTTTGTGTCGTTTGCCTTCCAGAACCTTGAACTTCTGCTTAACGTTGTTGAAGAAATATTCTAAGAGTAGCAAACAGGTTAAATTACAGACCAGCCGCCAATTTACTTGGCGGCTGGTCTGGATCTAACCTGTTTGTATAAGCATCAAGTCGGTTCCAGCTCTATAAGGATTAAAGCTAGATATAAAAAGATGCAGTCCTGTAACACATCATCCGATAAATTCAGGCGCTGCCAGTTAACGTCCTGCAATCCCTTGCGGATAACCCGGAAGAGCTGAGACAGGTGTTGTTGTACCACGTGGTACCCAGCGAGGAGACATGCCAGTCCTTCTACAACAACAAACAGTTCGAAACGCTGGCACCCGGCAACCCGAAAATCAGGATTAATGAATACTCAACCGTAAGTGTTTAATGCATTCAATGTTTCGAAACAACTCAACTTGTTTTGACTTTACCATAACCAATGAACTGTTCAAAAAGACTTGCTGTGACATAATCCAAACCAATTACTTGACGTGTTATATTTCAAATACAACTGATAAAGGATTATTATAAAATAAGTTCATAACGATTCCTCATTGAGTCATGAATATTTCTAAATACTAAATGATATCAAAATAATATTTGTCAATTTTGACATTGTTGTTAACTCAGGTTTTACATTGGATCCGGTAAAAGAATCTCACATAGCAGAGATGTTTATCAAAATATCATTCAAAAAGGAAGGACAACTTGCCTTTAAGAAGACTGCGTTTTGCTTGTTATTCTCAGCCTTGATTATTAAGATTTAAATTCGCTTTAAGTTTTACAGTTTAAGAAGTCAATATCTTACGTTGTATGTTAATCCACAGTTTCCACATGACCGCAGATGGGTACGAACAGCACAGTGTGCAGAAGTTGGATCTAGACATCTAACTTCCTGTAATGGAATCATCCAGATTGTGGACAAGGTAAGTTATTCAAGGTATAGTCCACCCAGCTGACCGTTGAAAGGACCTTCCATCAGATTGTGTGTTGAACATTTTAGAATAAGTCGTCTTCAACCGTTTAAATGAGAACAAGTATATTTAGAAATAACACAAAACTAGATTATTGATAGCTTTCCTTTCCAGCTGTTCTTCTATCTAGAATGGCATTTTCACATAGCTTGGCCACTACCTACATGTATAAGCTTTCAAAAACCACTGCTGTATACGAATGTGCTTGCTTGCAAGAATATTTTCTTTGGTACTGTTTTCTTTAAATATCCAAAGTGAAAATAGACCCTTTCTTACTTTCTAAATGCTGTTTTGTTATCTCTCACGAGTTTATATTATATGATGCTAATCGTATGCAACTTTTGGAAGTGTGTTACCATTCGAACGTGTGAGCAACAACTCATAACAATGATTAGGTATTGAATCAACATGTTCTTTGTGTTAGTACTTGTAGCCAATTGTGCTTAAAGGAAATATTGGTTGTTACAAACTATGTCTCCTTTCGTCATTAGGAGTTTGTTATATATTCTGTTTCAACTATGCAGCTTGAAGATAATTCAGAAAGTATGATCTACTGTTGGTTAGAACTACCAAATACTAGATATTTCAAACAAGAGAGCGGTGGTACCGTTTTACTAAACAATTTAAGAAAGACATTTGCGTAAGTCAAATCTGATGAACGTGGATGGTAACCTTAATGAACTTACACTATTGCAATGTGACACGTCATTGGAAGCGTCACGAAGAGACAATTCCATGGTGTGTTACTTTACAATATTGCTCATGCCAATATTGAAATAATAATAGGGCATGTTGTTTTGGGCTTGCGCAAATTCTTAGCACAAACTGTTAAGTAAACGGGTATCCAGGGTTGCCGAACCCACACAGCACGGAATTCATTCCGCCTCTGACCATAGGTTAAGCCATTAAAATCTAAACTGACGTCTTTACCAGGCATTCGTAGTATTTATTTTTACAAATGGAAGTAAGCCTTCCATTATGATACATATTTTACACCCAAAATAGTAAACCTCGAAGTGAGAGATATCGTATGTGTTGCACATCTCATGCCATTGACGATGTAAACCATTCGCATGTATTTGTAAGACCTTCCAAACAATGAGTGCTTTCATATAAAACCCAGCACTATTTACTTTCTTCAAAATATTTCTACATTAAGTCACGAAACCACGAATTTTTTTACACCCAATAATTGATGTACCGCTTTTCATCGTCGATATGGAGAAGACATATATCACACAATTGATGTGTTTTCTTTTGCTTTTTGATATATAAAAGACATTATATCCCATAATGGGAGAATCGGTTAAACTTTATTAGTGAAACTAACTGTTTTAGGTGTTGATGCCACCCAAAGGTAACGTGATTGACGTGTTGGCCAAGGATAAGCAGTTTTCCACCCTCGTATCCCTGGTGAAGCAAGCCCGATTGGCTGATGTGCTACAGGAGGAGGGACCCTTCACAGTGTTCGCACCAAACAATAAGGTTAGTAACATGTTCCTTTGTTTTGTGATTCAAAGCGGTATTCAATTATCTAGTCAATTTCAACAATCTCTTCACTCAAAATTAGATGTAAAGATAATGTGTTCCCCAGTGTTCCTTTTCATACCTTTCACAATTACATCACTGTGGAACGTCGTATGGGCCAAATACCATAATTACTCGTAGTCATCTTGTTGACTTGTTCATTGTTGGGGATCTTATAGAAGATTGCCCGTTTGAATTGTCGAATAAGTTTCCTACTTAAATGAAGTCTTTATCATTATTATTATTATTATAATCAACTGTTTGATTCGGATCACTTCAAGTTAGGATGGTTTGCTTCGATTGTGAAGGAAGTTGGAAGCTCATTTAAACTTATTCATTTAACATCGATAGTGAAACAACGTGTCACATCTTAGATATTTCAATCTCAAGTCTGCTTCCTGAATACATAATCAGTACTCGCACCGAATGCGGATTGATAAAAGGTTGCAGGGGTGATCCCGGTACTCAGGGGATTCGAACCCACGACCCTCGTGTCATGAGGCCGAAACTCTACCCCAGGGTCACTTTACTCCACAAAGCAAAAATCAACAATCTCTTTATTCAAACTAATTTAAAAACCTTTTTGGATTATAATCGAAATTAAAACTTGCACATTTCAGGCATTTGCCGCTCTCGGCAGCGATGCTATTGATGAACTAAAGGACAGCCCCACCACTCTGAAGAACATTCTTCTCAATCACGTGTCCAGAGGTTTGTATACATAACATCATAACAAATAGCGTACAAAGAGACCGGAATAGACGAATTAACCAAACAAGAACTGTATATATACCACGAGAATTGTGTCCCCCTTTTTATTATGTCATTGCTTCGGCAAAGTGTCCAACTTGAAATACAAGGGTCCTCGGTAAAAGACACGGCTGCGTCAACATTCTTTCGTACACAATAAGGATAGAAAAGTTCTTTTTTTCAAACAATATTTTCAAAAGGGTATACAGATCATGCTATATAAATCCTTTTTGATTTACTTGTCCGTTAATGCCAAAGCCTTTTCTGCACTTGTCCCTATTACAGTTGTATATCTTATTACAGTAAAAATCCACTTGTCCATGAAGGCTATTTGGGGCAAGCTAGGTAATAAGAACAATTGATTTAGCAACCCTTGTCTATATTTTTCAAATATTTAAGAGGTAAAGCTTTTGTTTATTAAAGTGTCACCCTTATTGTAAGGGCCAGCCAATTTGGCTTATGAGACACTTTTCACTAGGCGCCTGGCGGATATTAGTCGGTGACTATTAAGTTTAACTAGCTCGCGTCTCACGAAGCGGCCATTTCGGAACAGGTCTCACGAAAAACATTCTCCGGATGAACGCCTCCGGTGGGGCTCGGACCTTCGACCTCCCCGTCCCAAGGCGGACGCCTTATCCACTAGGCCACGATGGCGGTTTAATTGAAAATCATTAATAGAAATCATATTTTACAGACTTCGTCTGCTGCGCCGGTATACAGAGGTCAAACTTCTTCCGTACACAGAAGGTTAGGACCCTATCTGGCGAGGTCTTTAACATCAGGAAGAACAGGCATAATGAAATACTCGTGGGTGATGCTGAGGTGGTGCAATGTGACGTCACGGGAACTAACGGAGTGGTGCATGTGATCGACCGAATTCTGATGGAACAACCCAAACCCTGGGAGTTTGATCTTGGATGGGATTGGTGAACACGTGGTCTCAGATTGGTGAACACTTGCTCTGACGATGAGATTTGTTTTCAGGTTTGCAGATCCAAGGACTTTCTTTGCGCAAACGTTTTCTTTGTGACAAAAGTCGCTGTTTTCTATTCTTCTTTTCTGTGTGCATGACAAACTTTTTGAAATTATTGCCAGGCTAAAGTTAAAAAAAAGAAGCATTTGTGTCCCTGGTTACGATCTTTGTTTCAAGGACTGTGTTACGCAAGTTATTAAAGTTGTCTGTACAGACAGAACATGTTTTTATTTACTGTATTCCCTACACGTTTATGATATCTAACACTCTAATAAAACATGGAAATATTCATAAGAATCCTTACACTAAATAAATACCATTACAGTTAATATATTCGGTATACAAGTATCCAGTTAATTAAGGTTAATGAAGGTCCATGATTACCCTAGTACTTAATACATTCGGTATACAAGCATTCAGTAAATAAAGATTAATGAAGGTCTATGATGACCATAGAACTAAATATATTCGGTATACAAGCATTCAGTAATTAAAGATCAATGAAGGTCTAAGATAACAATAGTACTTAATACATTCGGTATACAAGCATTCAGTAAATAAAGATTAATGAAGGTCTATGATGACCATAGAACTAAATATATTCGGTATACAAGCATTCAGTAATTAAAGATCAATGAAGGTCTAAGATAACAATAGTACTTAATACATTCGGTATACAAGCATTCAGTAAATAAAGATTAATGAAGGTCTATGATGACCATAGAACTAAATATATTCGGTATACACGTACCCAGTTGATAAAGATAAATGTATATAAATGATGACCGGACTAAATATATCTGGCACAAGACCAGCAAATAAAGATCAATGAAGGCCCATGATAACCATAGTATTTAATAATATATTCCGGTATACACGTACCAGTTGATAAAGATAAATGTATATACATGATGACCCTCGGACTAAATATATTCGGTATACAAGCATTCAGTAAATAAAGATCAATGAAGGTCCATGATAAACTATAGTATTTAATATATTCGGTATACACGTACCCAGTTGATAAAGATAAATGTATATAAATGATGACCCTCGACTAAATATATCTGGTATACAAGCATTCAGTAAATAAAGATCACCGAAGGTCCATGATAACCATATAGTATTTAATATATCTGCATACACGTACCCAGTTGATAAAGATAAATGTATATACATGATGACCCTCGGACTAAATATATTCGGTATACAAGCGTTCAGTAAATAAAGATCAATGAAGGTCCATGATAACCATAGTATTTAATATATTCGGTATACACGTACCCAGTTGATAAAGATAAATGTATATACATGATCACCATCGCACTAAATAAATCGGTATACAAGCATCCAGTAAAGGAGAATAACGCAGGTCCATGTCTAGCTTTACACCGAATATATTCGGTTTACATTCATCCAGGAATAACGATAACGCAGGTACATGATTTGCCTTGTACAAAACCGCTCCTACCACACTAAATAAAGATAAATGAAGGTCCATGATTACACTTTTACCTAATATATTCGGTATACAGGCATCCAGTAAATAAAGATAAATGAAGGTCCATGATTACACTTTTACCTAATATATTCGGTATACAGGCATCCAGTAAATAAAGATAAATGAAGGTCCATGATTACACTTTTACCTAATATATTCGGTATACAGGCATCCAGTAAATAAAGATAAATGAAGGTCCATGATTACACTTTTACCTAATATATTCGGTATACAGGCATCCAGTTAATAAAGATAAATGAAGGTCCATGATTACACTTTTACCTTATATATTTGGTATACAGGCATCCAGTAAATAAAGATAAATGAAGGTCCATGATTACGCTTTTACCTAAAATATTCGGTATACAAGCATCCAGTTAATAAAGATAAAAAAGGTCTATGATTACCCTTGTTCTCAACATATTCGGTATACAAGCATCCAGTAAATAAAGATAAATGAAGGTCCATGATTACGCTTTTACCTAAAATATTCGGTATACAAGCATCCAGTTAATAAAGATAAAAAAGGTCTATGATTACCCTTGTTCTCAACATATTCGGTATACAAGCATCCAGTAAATAAAGATAAATGAAGGTCCATGATTACACTTTTCCCTATTATATTCGGTATACAGGCATCCAGTAAATAAAGATAAATGAAGGTCCATGATTACGCTTTTACCTAAAATATTCGGTATTCAAGCATCCAGTTAATAAAGATAAAAAAGGTCTATGATTACCCTTGTTCTCAATATATTCGGTATACAAGCATCCAGTAAATAAAGATAAATGAAGGTCCATGATTACGCTTTTACCTCATATATTCGGTATACAAGCATTCACTATATAAAGATAAATCAAGGTCCATGATTACGCTTTTACCTAAACTATTCGGTATACAAGCATCCAGTTAATATAGATAAAAAAGGTCTACCATTACCCTTACACTCAATATATTCGGTATACAAGCATGCAGTACAAAAAGAATAACGTAGTTTCATGTCTAGCTTTACACCGAATATATTCGGTATACATTCATCCAGGAATAACAATAAATGCAGGTACATGATTTGCCTTGCACTAAAATCTGTTCCTACCTCACACTAAATATTCAAGATTATCAAGTCAAGTTATCACAGAAAAACTTTGGAAACAAATCGGAAATCTTTGAACTTTAAAATAGAACAACGATTTTTCCGTGATAAGATTGATTGAAAAGGGCTTCAGTTCCGCTCAGTAAGGAGGTCGCCTAAATCATATGACAAGGAAAGCAGTGGCCTATCGCCACAATAAGTTTGTGTTGTCAGGCTTAGAACGGAAGAGAAACAGACCCAGTTTTTTAACTGTCCATATAGATCGCCTGCACAGGTACAGCGGGGAAAAGGATACGGAGGGGTGTAGGGAGATAGGAAAGGAGGTAACAGGCTTCTTTCCCTTGAATCGTATGACAAAGAAACATAGCAAACAGTGTAGCCCCAGACCAGCCGCCACGTCGCTGACGTGGCGGCTGGTCTGGGGTTACACTGTTTGCCATCTTAGAGGACATCCAGTTATACCTTTAAATAAATACAAACTTTCGTGACCAGATGCTGAAATAATAGCGCTAAGATAGAGCTGAGTCAGCGCTTTCTTTATATGTCCGAGTGCCCCTTTTCGCGTGACGCGGCCCATATTGTTCTCGCCTCTTCAGTTTCATAAGCTGTTGCTTTTTAAGCTTAGTTTCTGAATCCTATAAAAGGGAATCAATGGGTCTGGCAAAAAAAATCTTGAAAGTTATGGGGTTGAGATCGACTTACATGAAAGTAAGCGTAAAGGAAAATGCAAGGGAGGTAAATAGGTAGTAACTTAAGATAAAATCCAATGAAGTTAATCCCCTTTCGATGATGTCTGTAACAAGTTTGGTTTGGATATTTCTACCTGATTTCTGTAAACAGTCAGCGTTAACCGTTGTCTATGCAATAGGTTGTTATCGGTCGACTTAACACAATTTAAAACTATGCGGGAATTTCTCAATTGCTTCCAAACAATTCACCTCAACAATGCGGTGTGATCACGTGATCAATGGTTACGATATAAAACAGATTGCAAATGACGGCGCCCATAAATGAGCAGGTATTTATACCTTTTACCAGCAGATTACTTTTGTTTTCCACTATTTTATATACGCCATATTCCGACGATCGATTTCCACAACCGCCAGTGAAAGTTGTTTGCATTTTGTTCGTGCCGTTCGCTCGAAAACTGCAGAGAATTTCGTGTCGAGGGATGCGAACGACCCAAAAACATCTTCCATTGACTGTGATTCCTCTACAGAGTGTAAGACTTAACGCCGTTATAGGGGGCCTCCGTGGCCTAGTGGTTAGAGTACAGAACTTGGAATTACATGGCCCCTATCCGCGTGGGTTCAAATCCTGAGAGGGCTATGGATTTTCATGAGAGGCTGTCTCCCGACTGACTTACGAAATGCCGATGGTTCTACCCTCCTTGACCAGCCCTTATGGGCAGTTGAGTATGGGGTCTTCCTCCACCATTAAGAGTCGGGTATTGCTACATAACTGAAAAAATGTTGATGTGATGTAAAACCGATATAAAAAAAACCACCGTTATAGACCATGAGTTATCATATACCACCAGAACCGGAAAATTGATGGTCGGAACATGGCGTATATAAAATAGTGGGAAACTAAAGTAATCTGATGAAAAAAGAAAATATGCCAGTGGCGCGCTAATCTTCTTCGGACATTTTTCGTAGACATTGGTCACTTTATCACCTACCCAGACTGTACAATGTCACAATTGTTTTTACCTACCTTTGAAGCTGTTACTTCTTTTCTCCAAATCTGCCGTTTGATGTTTCTTAACATTTCTACGAGTTATAGAAAGCAATTACAAGGGGAGAAGAGATCCAGTTTTTTACGCGTAAACCAAAGTGTATAAGTGCGCCACAGCTAAGCAAGCCATATAGCATACCATGTCCATAGTATTTCTTTAACTCTTGTTATAGTATTTTTCTTTGAATATTTGTGTTTTCATGAAGATCAGCACACCACATTATGTAATCTCACTAAATGGCACCATGGGTGGTTATTGCCTCTATTGCATTATACGACAGAGATTTCTTCAAAATTATGAAACAAAAATGTCTATCCATTAGAATGAAAGTTTTTTTCTTAGAAAAGAATCACAAAAATGATAGTTAAATAGCTGTTTTAAAAGGTTAACAAACAATGAAATATGCCCTATATGTGTGATGCATTAAATAATAATTTACAAATAGCGTTTTTTTTTTTTTTTTATTCTATCCCTTTTCTAAAGCACACAAAAACATGTCCGAGTTTGGCGTAGATATTATGTTGTTGGATAATGTAATGGGTAAGCATTTTTAGAATGCTTGGGGAATGTTTATTTCTGTAAGATATTAAACAAAGTTAGGATTTTATTAATGAAAACATGGTGACTTCGATCGTTCACCGAATGACATAAAGGTGAATAGGAGGACAGCTTATATTGAAATATATAAATGGGTAGGAACCATTAAGACCTTAATGTAATTTGTTTATTATGACCAACTCCTACATCCTTCACATCATTATGTTAGCAACAGAAAACATAACAAGAGCGGGTAGAAAAACGACAAAGATCCTGATATAAGGTACGATAACTCGTTTCGCCACTTTGTCACGGCGCCCTTTTCTGCTTCATCATCAGGTAGCAAGCTGTTTCATTTCATTTCTAAAAATGAATTATTCCACTTCGCTTTAAGCGACTGTCGCTGTGACATCATACATCATTGCTAATTGATTTTTTTACATTTTCCACGCTCAATTAATTAAAGGAGATCTCATCCTCTCTCAACCATTTGCATATTCAATTGCGTTACTCGAAAAAGCGAATTTAACGATTAAACTCTGAACTAAATTTCTCGAAAAGGAGTATAATATGTAAAAACAACCAAATATAACTTAAAGCAGTATCCGTGTTATAGTAACGCAACATTTGGACACAGATTTTAGAGTATACGAAAATTATTCCGACAATTCGACAACTTTCGTCAGGGATTGTACGTCCAAAATGCTCTGAAACATTTCACGATACCTCTAATGTCCCTAAATGTTGGGCAGTTATATTTGTGAAGTCAAAATGAATAAAAGACAATCATGACAAAAAGAGAATCTCACACAGAATGACTCCAATACAAGGCGGCATAAAATAACAATTATTTCAATTATTTTATTTGGCAAATTCAGCACAAGCATGCCTTTGGCCATAACATTTCAGTTGACTATGCATACAAAATAAAAATACAGTTTCAATCTATCTACAAGAATATTCAATCAATACACATATAAACATACAAACATACATATTTATTAACTCCCTCCGAAAAGAAGAGCACTCTATTAACACATTGTATTGCGTAATTCAAAAGCTTCCTTTAAATAATGAGAAAGTTTAAAAATAGCATTTCTGCCTTTAGACGACATTATGTTTATAAACATATGCATATTAGGCCATGGTATATTTCCAAAAGACTTTATTTGATTATGATTACATAAATTTAATTGAAATTGAAATTGGTATTCGTGCGAAACGGTGTACTTCCCAAATAGAAGGAACCATCTACCTTTGGCAATTCCATACACCTATGGGCTAAAAATGTAGCCGTTGGTTAGAAAAAATGCATTATTTTGGATAAGAGCCAGATTTGTATCAACGTTCTTAATTGCAATTTTATTTTTATTTTTCTTATTTTCAATCTGTTATCAAAAATATTGAAAGGACAAATACGTTTTTGACCGCAATACTGAGCCATCAGGTAATGCAATCATTTGAAAATGCAATGATGAATCCGTTGGGTTTTAACATCTCTAACAACAGTGCCCAGGGTACCGTTTTACCAAACAGTTTACGCTTAAGATTTGCGTAAGTCTAAAACAACAATTCCGCTTTTATCCATATTGGGCAAAGCAATATTGCAAAGTAACACATCATTGGAATCGTCTCTCCGAGACGCTTCCAATGAGGTGTCACATTACAATATTGTTCTTTCATTGAAGATACTATCCATGTTTATCAATTATGACTTACGCAAACATTTTCCGTAACTTGTTTAGTAAAACGGGCCCCTGTTGAATTGTGATGCCTGGCTAAAAATATATAAATGAATCTTTAAAGGGACTTATTCAGAGAAATGTGGTCTTGGAGGAATAAAAGAAATCAACAATCACTGTCAAAAACTAAAGATCATTTTCAATTTCTTACGCCTTACTTCTAAAATCATTTGAATATCCTAAACAATGTTAAGCGAAACTTTGTGCCTGTCAGAGCTTCTATGTGAGGCTTTCTGGTTTATAAATAAACACAAAAATTCCTTCTCAGGCATCTTGCTCACGTCACATGACATGAGCGATTAAACGTTCCCGAAGACCTACGTGACGATTTTTATCTAAAACCAGCGCCTCTTATTCTAATTTTCGATCGTTGAAAAGGAAACAAAACCGTTTAAACGGTTTACAGTATCAACAATACAAATATACTATTCCTTTTCAATCCGGTTATAAACGGCGCTAGAACTTTGTGAATCTGTGAAACTTATGATACTTTTGAAATATAAGTTGCAATTTCATCGGTAGAAGACAATTTATTTTAAAAAGTTAAAATCCGAATCCGTGAGATGGTTCTTTAAAGCAGGCAATTATAACTACGTGGATAGTTTCGTTACCTGAAATGTACACCTTATTATACACAAATGCGGGTTACAACACGTTTCATAGTAGCGTCCACGTTGAGTATACCAATGTGTATGGAGGTGTTGGTTATCATTTTAAATCATTTATCTTGGTCCGCAACTCGTACATAATCTATATCTGTTTCCATAATCATCTTAAATGAACATTTAGAATAGTGCATTTAAGATTTGTTTTTGAATACGAAACCATAACGAAACTGGTCCTTCAAGAAACAATATGGGCCACGTCACGGGAAAAGGGGCACTCGGACATAGCAAACAGTGTAGCCCCAGACCAGCCGCCACGTCACTGACGTGGGAGCTGGTCTGGGGTTACACTGTTTGCCATCTTAGAGGACATCAAGTTCTACCTTTAAATAAATACAAATGATAACTGGCGTGACTAGATGCTGGAATAATAGCGCTAAGAAAGAGCTGAGTCAGTGGTTTTTATTTATGTCCGAGTGCCCCTTTTCGCGTGACGCGGCCCATTTTCTTTATTATGGCAGAGTTGTTCTTATTTGAGAAACCTGGTATATTGAGATCGGTTATGATGAGGTACCAAGACGGAACCATTTTCTTCTGACATAGGTCAATTACAAAAAAACCTGCTAGGAAATACACACTACAGATTGTTTATAATGTAAATACCTATAAAACATCCGCAATCCACCATCCGAAAATGGGACTTTAACCAAACGCCAATTCTTCGGCTATCCCAAATTGAAAGAGCAGACGACATTTCAAAATGTAATGAAATTAGAAAATAATCTTCTGACAGGGCAGAAACCATTGTGGGAAATCGGGAAAAAATGCTCGTTACGAGCAATTTCTCTTTTTCCCAAATTGTTTTCCAGAGTCGTCTGCAACAAATATGGTAAATTTCGTTATTGTTTGGTAATGGGTTAATACGTCTTTATACTTCCACCAAAGGTATCGTCAACATGGATAAGCATATGCAAGCTAGATGTGCCGACTCTAGGCGATAATAGCTGCACAATATAAATTGTCAAGGATAGTCTAGTTCAATGCATATATACATCGTTCATGTACAAGAAAAAATAACAGTCCATTGAAGAGAGGCATGGAATGAATCCAAATGTTTTTTTTTGTTTTTGGTTTTATTATTTTTTTGTTAAAACTATTCAGCCCCCTTTATAATTACACGAAATCTTATAAATATCTTTACTCATTTGGTATTTACTTATTTCAAAATCCCGTCCAAATTTTGTCTTCCCGTAAATATTTTGATATACATCGGACAATCAAACAATAACGATTCATTGAGGGGGACTTGAACTGCAAGTAATAAATCAAAACGCGTTATTCTTGCCAAAAACAAACAGTCCCTTCTTTCATGAGACGAAACCATATGAATATCTCGAGTATTAACTCATTTCAACATCCCGTCCAATTTGTGTCTTTCCGCAAATATTTTGATCAAACTTCGCGTTAAAACATATATAGTTCCGCAGTTTACTTACCAGATATACCAGGGCTCCTTTGTTTATTTGCAACTCGGGCGCTGTAGCATTAGCGTGCATTTAGGGAACCTTTCATCTTCAAGAGCGATACTAGAACCGTGAGAGGCAGAAACGACCCGACAATATCTTACACCATAACAACTCACTCTGACGCATATTGCATCGAATTATTGAGAAAAGGATGTAAGTTTGAACAGGATGAATTGCTCCCAAAAAGCATTTAACCATTTTGTGAAAATTACGAAGAAAATATATTTGTGTTTGCTATGTGTTGTTTTCTGTTGTTGGTTATAATTTAGCAGGTCGGAAAGCCACATATGGAAGGGCCTTCCCAAGGACCTTTTTCAGGCGCTCGAGTGCTTGGCGCTAGGATAGGGTTGCTCGGTAAAATAGTAAGTACGCCCTTTCCCTGTCAATTTCTTTTTTTAATATAATTTCTAAAATGGTAAGTTTAACGTACACTTCAGTTAAAGGACAAAAGAACACAGTTTTTAAACCAAATCAAGTGTATCAAACAATGCCTGAAGCAAGAAGACTACCTGCGGGACAAATTCAAAGCACTGTGGACAAATTAAGGAGGCTGGGGTGCTGATTTTGAAATTCAGGTACTGGGGTCCCCCATCGCTTAAAGGTCTGGGGGAAGACACTTTATAGGGTGATACTCAACCGTACGTACGTGGATTGACCAGATTGGTCGAAATTGAATAAAATACCAACGACGAACAATTCGCTGAAAATGGTACAATACTTCGTTTTAACATTTGGGTAGAAATCACTATGACATACAGAGAACATTCTGATACAGATACCCATCCATTCGAGCTCGTAAAAGTGTAGAAGGTTTTCACGCAGGCAAGTGGTTAGAATGATAAAACCCAAAAACCTCCGTTAACATTGGTCCGATTCCAAGAACTTTTTGGTTCGATTTTTTACATTAGGTTGACTTAATGCTGAATTATGAAATGCTGGTGTTCAACTCATCTTACATGTACGCATGTATGTGTATATAAACGTAAATTTATCTGATATGGAACGCACAATTTGAACTCAAACATCAGTAACAGTTCCTTAGTTCACGCGTTTTCAATATGAAGTTAACAATTCCATGAAGGACGGTGGTCCAAGGGTAGAACGTCAGCCTCGAATCATGTTCGAAGTGGGATCTGCTATGCGAACTTCTTTTACAGTCAATGTTAAACTAAAAATTCCATAACTGTACGAGTATGGAGCAGACGGCATTTTGGCTTATATTTGGGAATTAATGCTTTCCGCATACTTGGAATCACCCATGCTTCTGCAATACTTTTAACTTTAGTTTAAACATAATTTTTTCATCGGAATATACACAATATACATAAGTATTATGTTATACAATACATATGAAATGGATAAGAACGAAATCAAAATCTTTCTTCTAGTTCTCTTCTAGTACCATTGGCAGATATGTGACGACGCGAGTATTTATGATGAAAATGGAAAATACAATAAAGGAAAATAACACCACTTTAACATTTATTGAAAAAAAAATGTTGACTTTATACTTTACTATACATGTGTCGTTCTGGGCTTTATTATGCTTCTCTACATTCTTTCAATTTGGTTAATAGGAATCCATGTATGTGATTTTATAAAAGGTCAAATTAGGTGGCGATTCTGCAATGTTTTCACTTCAATGACTTTTCAAGAAGGCATGTTCCGATGTTATAAATTGTTCATCTGCATGCATTAGACAGTTCCTTTTGTCCCAGATTTACTACAGTGAGAACAAAGGTATGATAATTAACTCCTATTCCTTTCATGACACTTGAAATACTCCTTCAAAGGTCCTTCAAACATGTCTGCATTTGACGTTCAGAGTCGTCGACTGTCTTACTTGATATAAAACAGGGGTAAAATCAGTCGTTTTTGATATCTGTTTAACGTGCTTTTGCAATAGTATTTTTCCAATTTGAAGGCGATGTACAAAACCAATTGTTCTAAGAGAAGTGGTGCTCGACCCAAAAATCAACAGTTTACACTCTTACACACATACAATCACCTGCCTCCTTTCCATCAGTAGAAACAACTTTGATCGAGTGATAGATATGTTTCTTGTAAATGCACCAATCCTGTTGAAAAGCAAAGGTCAATATAAATTAATGCTGTCAATTTGTTGTTTTTGAATCATTTTATAATAACTATAGTGCGGAAAAGTTTACCTAACATTGACCTTTATGCAAGAATAAATTAGAATGGGAAGTCGCGGTATAAATAAAAATCGCCAAGGGCTCGTATGTTTTCGTGATTGTACGATAAATTCCGTGACACTTATTACAGGTTTAGAGAGAGTATCAATGAAACGGATTAAATTTCACTCTTAAATCCCCTTCATATGACAAAAAACTATTCCTGATTTCCATTGAATATTTTAAGAATTTATAATTGCAAAATAGATAAGTACATTTTTTGTTCAAGATTGATTCTTACAGTGTGTTCTCTTGCAAATAATTGACGGAAAGTCCCTAAGATATATATAGAAACCAAACATAGTGTGAAATTATGATAATAGTGGTCATCAACGTCAGGTGAATTTGTTCGCACTATACACGGTTATGTCATAACAATATAGTATATATAGAGAATAGATGGTTGGTGTCGTAAATCGGAAATGTTATCGGGCAAGGCTTAGGAATATCATCCGGTGAGCCGAAGGCGAAACGGATAATAATCCGAAGCCGAGCCCGATAACTTTTCCCATTCAAAGACACCAACCATCTATTCTATTTATCCTGTTACTTTTATGTATTCTTTCAAACAAACACAAATACATCAAAAGAAAAACTTAAAAAATAAGTAGAGAATGATGTAAACATGACGTCATGTCGTTCGTATGACGTCATGATTTGTCGCGTGGATGTATTATATTGTTAGTGCCGGATATCACAAATGTTATACGGAACCTAGTTATCGGTCCCAAAATGGCACTAGTGGCAGGATAAATATCTTTCTCGCTCCAATGGAATGATACCTAGAAGTTAACTTCACATGGACTGGTTTTCCAAAGAAATTCTTTTAATGCCAAGAGCGTCTCTATGGGAGGCTATTGATACAATTGGTGTCGTCATTATATCTCCCCCGGACAACTTTTCAAGGGTGGCGAAATGTGAATGGCAAATCATTGTCTGCGTTTGTCTGTATAATTGGTTATATAGTGAATTTCAGTTAAAAAAGACTTGGCCTTTAAGGTTTTGGGACAAGCAGAACAATACGGAAAATATTTTGTCCGACCTGCTTTTAAACTATTTGACATACGCTGACATTTTACCTCTATAGCACGGAGGTACAAGCAATTTAGATAAACGACAATTGGTGCTTGATTTTAAAACGAAAACCTGAAAAGAAGTTGACTGTCAAATTAAAGATCCTCAGAAAATGAACTAAAGGTAGATGTCTTGTTAATTAAAAAACTGTAGGCGGGAAAGTCGGTGGTGAATATTCATGCTTTTAATGCTGGAACCGAGTTCATGCTTTTGCAAACAGGTTTGATCCAGGCCAGCCGCCAAATAAATTGCCGAAGATCTAACCTGTTTGCTACACTGAGTATCTTTCATCAACAAAATTAAGAGGATATTTAAGGTTTTGAAAAGAAGACACAAAATCTATTTTAGAAAATTAACCAGCATTCCAAGGGGTTTTCTCACCAGCTGTACGACAATTATATATATGCCCGATCGTCCGTGTGCACACTGTGCGTTCAACGCTATTCCCGAGAATAGATAGCGCACGCAGAACGCTTAGAGTGCGCACTGTTCGAAGATCGTTAGCGGGAATTTTCATTAAGTCGCTTTGCCTCGGGGTATGTAATAAAACAACGGCGTGCAAGCAGAAAGGGATTTGGATAGAAATCCAATTATTATGGAAAAAAGACAGAGTGGTGTTATTATCAGATTTTTATATCGTTTGATGGAATCGAGAAGGAAAATCTCGGAAACAATTTAGTGGGAAGGCTTGTGACAATAAAGAACCTCCATTTTTTTAAGAGAGAAAAACGATTATGAGATTTTATACTTGTAATTTTTGTCTGTTATCGTTAAGTTGTCTCTGCATTTTTAAGCTGATTATCACATTCTTAATTTCATGAGATGTCGGATTTAGAGGCATTTATGAATGATATCCAAACTATGCCAATTCTCATTTCATTCTAATGATACAAACAAAAGCCGTATCTCAACATAAACAAATATATTTCCATTTAGCTGCAACGGTGTTATGACAAAATAATATTCGACATAAACGAATTGATGACAGAAGTTCAAACAATGTCACCGTTCTTTCTTGATTAAGTTGATTTGGGTAATACATTTCGATTCTACAAAAACAATCAACAAAGTAAGCTTAGTTCTTACTGTGTGCACTTCTATCAAAACATAGAAACAATACAGAACATAAGTGTATTCGTTTTATGCCATTGAGAAGAGAACACCCACTTAAAGACTCACTACTTTGACAACGGGACGGACGAAACATTCCTGTGCTGAAGCATGCAATATTCGGACCACTAGAAGGGCTGACCACCCATGTACTTAAAAACGTAATGCTTTGAATTCTTAAAAGGAACAGCAGGGGTCTGGAATTTCAAGTGCTGCAAGCCATGTTGATTTGTTTCCTGGAAGGAATAAGAAAATGTCATAAACAGAAAGACAGGAACCTTCAATCTAGTCTTAACCCTACTTTCTGCTGGTAGTTAAATGCACAACTCGATGCGGAATGCATGGTTAGCTTAAAGATGCAATAAGTACTGTTACTTGTAAACCACTTTCATTACATAAATAAGTTTGTAACATTCTTGAAGATGTATTTCAAAAATCCCATTCTTTTGTTGCCTTGAATTAACAACATGTGTTCTTCCAAAAGACATATTGCTCCATGTATGGTGTGAGTTTATGGCTTCTGCAATTGATCCCCGTATGTTTACACGTTGTCACAAGCATTGTTGTATACAGATTATCGGACAGCACACCACCTGCTATAAAAACATATTGCATGTAATGAGAGATACGCAATAAGATAGACTATATTGCATTCTCAGGAAATACTTTCTGTAGTCTGCTCAATATATCCTTTGCACCTGATAGAAGGAGTTATTAAGGTAGAATTCTCATAATCTGCCATTTTGAAACCTTTTCTTTAGTCGGATAACTACGGTCGTTTTCGGTATACATCGGTCGGTGTCGAAACCATTCGTTTTACATCGAATAGTTCCGGCCACGACCGATGTATACCAAGAACGACCAAAGTAATCCGATTAAATAATAGATTTCAAAACGGTTGATTATGGGTATTCCGCCTAAGGCCATCTTCTGAAAATAAATGTAATGTAAGTATATGGTTGCTGAACGATGAATAGCAGCTCGTGGACAGCCATAAGTGATAACCTTTTAAAACGCAATTAATCATCCGAGCAGGAGACTACTATCAACACGGGTAAAATACAAACAACGTCGTCTTCTGAAGGCCAATATGCATCGTGTATTTCTATTTACTTGGCGGCTGGCCTGGACCCAACCTGTTTGCACAAGCATGAAGTCGGTTCCAGGACAATAAGTTTTCGTAAGATTTAAAATTAGTACTTTTCCTCGGTTTCTCATCATTAAAAGTAAAATTATAAGTTGTACAATACTTTTGTTCCCTAAAACAAATAAGATGACTGTCAAGATATTGCATTTTACATTTTCATTCAAAATCGAAAGTTGTCTTGCAAAAAACAATAAGGCGGCTTCCATATTATGTCAGAAATGTTACATTGAACAAAACTGATGAGTTCAGATTGCATTTGCCGTTGTCTGCAATGAGCAGTCCAAACAAAATTCATTTATGGGAAGAGTAAGGATTAAAGAATTCCTGTGGGTCTTTTATCTGTAAGAATTGTAAAATTTGATAATGGAAACTCTTTGAGGAACTCTTTCTACAAGACAATCTGTCAACGTCACTTTGTTTCGTGCTTTGAAAATGTAATTTAATTTTGCAACATTTAGAATGTGTCAGTCCAAAATATCCATCATTTGGTTAATAAAACAAAACATAGACATAGAATCAGGAAGATGTTGTGAGTTAGAGACAACATATCCATTGTTATCCATTGACATTGATACCATGGTATCATAGTTGGTTGTGTGGCTGTAAGTGTCGAGTACTTTGGGTTGGACAACCTCGGTATGATTCCGGATAGTGTCTTATTATTTCGATGTTGTGTGTCCTTTGACAAGACATTCATTTTATCCTGTCACCATCGCAATGAACGGACCGATAATAGGGTGCCGTATAACATTTGTGATGTCCGGCACTAACCATATATCACACATTCACGTGCAAAATAATGACGTCATATATACGCCATGGCATATGACGTCATGTGTGCATCATTCTCTACTTGTTTTCTGTCTTTTGTTTCCTTTATTTCGTATTTTGTTTTCAGTGTGTTTGTTAATAATAATCCATGGAGGTAACAGGATAAATAGAATAGATGATTGGTGTCTTTGAATAGGAAAAGTTATCGGGCTCGGCATCGGAATATTATCCGTTTCGCCTTCGGCTCACCGGATAATATTCCTACGCCTTGCCCGATAACATTTCCGATTCACGACACCAACCATCTATTCTCTATGTACAGCCTAGTACTCATAGATATTACATTAAAGGTGTAATTCTACTAGATTGCTCATGAGGCAATGCTGTACATTAAGAAATGAAATAAGGAAAGAAAGATAGAATTGTCATTGTGGTTTAGTCAATGAGTTTAATAAACCTACCAATGCTCATTGTAATCGTTCGCAACTGCTGCACAAAACACTTTCTAAGCCAATAAATGTTTTTTAGTTTAAACGTGTGTTACATCGAAGTTGGAGATGAATGAATCATGCTTGACAATGTCAGGACCCTGATATTGCACGTAAGACTCGCTCCAATTGAGTTAATGAGGCTTAATGACCCATCGTAAGTTACGATTCGTAACCATGCTGTATTGGTCGAAATTGATAAGTGTATGACATTTTTGCTTTTAAACTAGACAAATCGCACAATATACAGATTTATATGTGAAACCAGCAAAACTGACACTTAACTCCAAAAGGACTGTCGGCATGTTTCTTTTTTTTTCTTTTAACTTTTGAATGAAAATCCATTTAATTTACATTATGTTTTCGGATTTTCAACGGACCTGATGCATGTGTATGTCTTCATTTTTGTATGTTATGGAAAATGTACTCACTGATTGCTACCACCGTTATAACACATTACTCTTTTGTACCTCGGTTTGGTGCATCCGATACAAAGATATTTGGAAGCCATGAGAATTAACACTACTCATCACCGTTCATCATTATGAATTCTACCAAATATCTACCAAAAAGAGCAGCATTTGTGTTTGCTTATTTCGTCGTCTTTGATTGCTTTCCATTTGTTTAATGTGTATATACCTTAAGATAGAATAACCATAATCCACAATTTTGAAACTCATTCGTCGAATTACTTCGTCCGTTCTCGGTACAACGGTCGTGGCCGGGACTTTTCGGTGTAAAATGAATAGTTCCAGCCAGTACCGATGTACGAGGGGTGATTGAAAAGTATCCGGAAAACGTTCATTACTTATACATCAATGCGAATAGTCGAATGAAATTTTCAAAAGTTATACGTTGATATGCTGTGCACAAAATGATACAAATTGCTTTGATACACAATCCACAGTCACCGTGGCAACGTCTCCGATTTTGTTTTTTCCCATTAACACACAAAACTTTATGGAATACCGCTCTTCAAATGTCATTTTCACGGGCTCCACTCTCTGCTTCCGCTGTTTACAAAAAATACGTCATATTTTAGCATATGATGCTGCGCAGGCTTTGGCGAAAGCGTGCGGAATTGTCACGTGAAATTTAAATTAATTTTTGACGTTGGGAACATGTTCTATGTAATCCCAAAATGCATCTATACATGTGGAGAATATCCAAATTTGCCCCGCTCAACATTACCCGACGTTGCCATGGTGAATGTGGATTGTACGTCAGAGCAATTAGTATCTCAGTTTCTTTTGGATTATGTGAATAGAATATCAAAGTATCAATTTTGAAAATTTTATTCGAATTTTCGCATTAATAAATAAGTTATGAACGTTTTCCGGATACTTTTCGAACACCCCTCGTATATCGAGAAGAACGAAGTAATCCGACGAAGGAAAGAAAACCAAGATGGCGGTTTATGGGTACTCTACCATAATAGGGACATGGTTATATTCGTCGTATAATTTGAAAAATCAAAAGCAGAAAAATTCGAAAATAATTTTCGCAAATATCATAAGATTTTGAAATATTTGGTGAGGTTAATGTTACTTTCTTCAAAAAAGGGACTATAAGTAGTCAGTATTTTTTCCTTTTTTAGAAAGTGTAATTGTGTGACAAAAGTTCGTGACTTGGTTTTTTTAAATGGCACCAAAATCATTTCAACCAGAACAATGCTTCTTGTGGCGATTCAAATTTTAAAAAAGTTCGATCAAGAATTAAATTGCTGGTCATCCATAATTGAGGCTGAATGAAAATCTTTTGAAAGCGGACACCATTTTAATCCACGCTTGTTCTTTACAACCGAATCACAGGACGATCATAGCAATATCATGTCTCAATGGTATTCTATATCCAATACAGATCTCCTGTTACAGAACCATTCTTCGGTACATGCGTCCCATTCCGGTAATTAGTGGTCCTTGCGCCTCAATGAGGAGTTTTACCCATTCACGAACTCACGCTCGGTCGCCGAGGTGTGAATAACGCGCATGAAGAAAATAATGCGAAGCGCTGAAGCGATTACTCGGACAGCACCGAAATAATGTAGGAGATTAAATTAGTAAAATATGAATTCCTTTTTTCCGCGTCCGACATTGGTTAAGTGTGAAATATAAGACTTCTTTAAGAGGGTTCATCGGGATAACGAGGGACTATTTCTTTTCGTCGGATTTATTCACTCGGAATAATTTTTGTCGGGATCGCGGAAGGATTTGACACCACGTGACCCCGCCCGACTTATTCTTTGTAATTAGGTCGTGCAAAGTGGCAGCTGCTTGCTAGTTGTCTTTAGAGTGGTCGTTGTAGATTGTAAATGGCGGAGAAAGACGAATTTTGGGGGAAAAACGAAAGAAAGCGATTTGTTATACTTGCATATAACCACCTTACACCGCATTTTAACGTCTTGAAGCAGATGACTTTCGAAAAGCATTGTGCCAAAAGGAGAAATTGCTTGTCAACAAAAGGAGAAATTGCTTGTCACAAGCAATTCCTTTTTTTCCAACAATGCTTCTTCAATATAATCCTGTATCACAAGAGCAGGACTGAAATGTTGTACACATGTTTACAATGTTTTTATCAAGAAGTCTGCTCCAAAATATCGTCAGCAGTTGGTAAATAGCTAAAGTCAGTTATTCAAAAAAACAAACAAATAAAAACGCCTTTTGCCAAACTTGATTTTAAGACTATATTCTAAGGAATAATGCGACTTTTCATTACCAAACGATGCTTAGGTTTCTCTTTAAACCAAAAGTTGTTTAAGATAACCTACAGTTTTGTTTGAAACAGTTCGTAATATGGACACACATCTATTTAATTTTCGCTCTATATTGTATATTCTTCAGAAATATGCACACACTTGCAGGAATGAGTTCTCCAAGGTTCTTTCTAAGCCATTGTTCGGGCATGTTGATCTATCACATGATTAGTTCTATTTTAGGAAGCAGGGTGATCTTAAGGATGGAGCTATACCTTTTGCAACTTGGCAAGTCTATAGCTTTAATCTAAAACGTTACCAAGTCGTTAGTGACGACGGTCGAATCGAACAAACTAACGGTGTCAAACATGGTGTTGGCACGTCATGCAAATTCATAATTTTCTAACATCAATCATATTTCACAATCAGTTTTGACAAATGACAAAATCGATGTGTTAATTAGTTCCGATTTCTTCATATCAACTTTAAAGAACATGCTGCTAAAGACTTTATAAATCATATTGACAAAAGGATAAAATGCTTTGAGAAAATGAGCAATTTATCTTTCCATCATGATGATTTCTACCAAGATTAACCTTTATAGTGCTGGAACCGACTCCAAGCTTATGCAAACAGGTTGGAGCCAGGTCAACAGCCAATTAACTTGGCGTCTGGCCTGTGATCTAACCTGTTTGCTTCTCTAAGTATATTTCCTAATGATATTAATCAGATACTAAATGTTTCAGAAAACAGACCACACAAAAATATATTTTCAGAAAATCACCAAGCATTCTAAGGGTTAAAGGAAGTATTCTTTGCTTGTCGTCCGATGTTGCTCTTAATATTTACCTGATATGAATTTCCGTATGGGCAGGGTAAGAATCAAGCGCTGTTTCTACATGTCTTTGTTGATTAGAACAAGTCACCGTTAACAGTTCTTCGATAACCGTTTCCCTGGCTTTACACGCGAAGAAAGTCGTCTTTCTGCTGGAAATGAAAGATTTTGTATATTTAAGTTGTAATACATATGACATCGAAGATGAGTTGCATTTAATATTTTTCTGCACTTGTTTTGATAACCAAAAGAAAAGTATTCGAAAAAAATCTTACTACGAAAGACCAAATATGTTTTAATGTATTGACGTTATGTAATGCACGAGTGAAAACGCACTATGAATGATGCACTATATACAAGTCAAAGCAAATTTCTGTTCTGTTTCGCTCATATCAGCGCGACGAGAAAACGATAACATTGTATTGGACTGGGAACCGGTCTCTCAACCATCGAATATAGAGACCGGTAAGGTACAAATCTACCTGGAGGTCAGAAACCGCTAACTTTTGGCCTTTCTTAATTCTATATAAAAAAAGTCATATTGGACCCTTCACAGTACCTTCCATGATAAAGTTCAGAGTTGATCCTTGTTGTTTCGCTAATCCAAACTCCGTTCCCTACCAGAATTTCACGAATAGTCATGCCGAAGATCAGCTACTTCTTTCGCTATCGGCAATCCGTCTTTACCACCCTCAAAAATCGCATTTAAAATGCTGCAGTCAGCGAAGGGCGTCTTCATTATCGCTTCGCCTTCCGCGAAAGTAGTTCTAGAAAAAAGAAATGTTTAAACATGGTCAACGCCGACAAAAGATCAACAACAGTCAAACAGGCGTTCACTTCTGTCCTATAAGCATATAATTGACACACAAAGTAACATTCTAAATTTTCTTTTTACTGTGCAACAACCTCTGGCCATAATTCCGCAATGGTCTCTAATCTGGAAGAATTCTGGCTGGTACCGGAAGGAACGAAAACAGCACGCTGTCAATAGATATCAACGATTGTCGATTCAAAATAAGCAAACGGTTGGCCGTGAGACGAAGTTTCCCTTACGTAATTGTGGTCAAATTATTTGAAATTGAATATGCATTACATCGTTTTTGATTCATTAACGTGTGTATTCAGAGAAATAACATGCATTTCTGTCCAAAAGTATGACAGAGAACTTGTGATCTACCGTATATAAACTGTACATACTTCGATAAATTGACGTTTCCTGATTTTACTATGCTTTTAAATGCAACTTTAAATTGTATATCAAACAACACTACAAAAACTGTATTGTTTGGACTATTTTTTATTTTGACTCTCAGTTTCTTTTTCTTCTGTGAACAAGCAATTTTGAAATTACAGCTCATCAAAGTTTAAATATATCACTACCGGTATGCCATTACATGTCTTGAACTATTACATACCATTGTCTTATGGGACACAGAGACTAAGCGTACCGACATGAATATAAGCCTTTCACATTCAGGAAGCTATTTACTCTGCAAATATTGTTTATGGAATTGCCTCTTTAGGATGGACATTAACTCTTTGCCACCTGTAGACGACATGTTTTTTACTTAAAGCAGACGACTTTAGAAAAGCTTTGTAAACATCCTAAAAAACTTTCAGTTCTGCTGTTATGATGTGTAGGTTGATTGAAAAAGCATTGTTGCAAAAGGATAAATTGCTTGTGGCAAGCTTTTTTTCTTTATGCCACAATGCCTTTTGAAAGCTGTCTGCTGCAAGACACAAACGTGTGGGGCTATGTGGTAATGTGTTAAGCTGACCTGCGATGTTACTGTAGTCTAGAATACCCGACCCGGGTTCAAGCCTTTTAAAGGAATATCAGAACCTTAGCCTGGTACAAGTGATTCCTAGGAAAGCCTCTTTATCAATGTAATGAAAAAAAGGGTTTTAACAGTTTGAGATCATTGACCTATTGAACGACTTCTCCTTTTGTCACAACGATTTTTAAAATACCATCCAAAACATATACGCTGAAGTGAGTACAATGTGTACTTTACGAGTATTTGGTCAAACTGGAAATAACCATGTTTAATCAAATACCATTATGTACCATTCACAGATGCCGTTCTCACTAAAAATTCATTCGAGCTATCTCGGGAGACTAAAACATTTTTATCCTCGTTTTATTCATACACAATGATAACACAATGGCAACACAACCGTAATGGTTTTATTGTTATCGCTGGAATCTACCTCGCAAGGACTGCAGGCAGTTCCTCGAAGATGACTATCGCAAGAAAAGGTTTTCGGTATATTAACGTTCGCTATTTAAACAATTGTTTTTGCCAGCGGGGTAACATGCGAATAATGTGAACGCGTTAAAACGTTGAAAGTCGTATCTTTTATGTCCCCCATTATCATAATAGTTTTCTGTTGACCCTTCGTCCTTTTTGTCCCTTTATGTCGCTTCGAAGCTTTCTCGGGGCTCGATATAAAGGTCGTCCGTCTTGTACGCAAAAGGTCATTGATTCGACAGGATATATCCTTGACCGACGGCGTATCCTTCATGGTTAAAAACAAAACTATAACTTAGGTTGTGTTGATGCGATGTAAAATTTAACACAATAGAGTTGTTAAAACCAATATTTTAGGAGATATTCCTGTCAACGGAATGTACACCGTTGTTCAATCGATTCATTGATTGATTAATTGATTGGATCATAGCTTCGACATATCTGAGAGTTTAACGAAAAGTTAAGAAGAAGAACAACAAGAAAAAGGAGGAGGAGGAGGAGGAGAAGAAGAAGAAGTAGAAAAGGAAGAAGAAAAAGGAACAAGAACAAGAATAAGAAAAAAGAAGGAGATGGTGAGGAAGAATAAGAAAAAAGAAGAAGAGAAATGCTTATTTGTGCATTGTTTTATATTGTTGAAAATGGTATAACGCTATTCCGGGGCAAATACCCTTCCGTACAAGATCTGGGGCCCGTTTTACTAAACAACTTACGGAAAATGTTTGCGTAAGTCATAATTGATTAACATGGATAATATCTTCAATGAAAGTACAATATTGCAATGTGACACGTCATTGGAAGCGTCTCGGAGAGACGATTCCAATGATGTGTTACTTTGCAATATTGCTCTGCCAAATATTGAAATAAAAGGACTTGTTGTTTTAGACTTACGCAAATCTTAAGTGTAAACTGTTTAGTAAAACGGGCCCCTGGGGTATATAAACTCAAAGCGGAATGGCCATCATTACGTTCTAAATGATTTAGACAACATTCCCCTTGGCTTCTTGTCTATCTAATAAAAATACATAAGAAATTACACGGAATCGAATCAAATTCCCGCCCAAGATGACCAGAAGGAATTCTTTCGAGGAAAATCTCGTTTGGCAAATACGGTACCGTAATTGCAAAATAAATTCTATCAAACACTCTCAGTTGATATCTATCGGAATGAATTATGAATGTTTAATGTCGACGCACCGAATTACCTAAACCTAAACCCATATGCTGAGTCCTTTTTGTCTGATAAGAACAATATTAGAAACCAATGTGACAAAAGGATACAGTCGTCTGCTTCAAGTAAGAATATTTCGTCTGCAGGTGGTAAAGAATTAAATCTAGTATGATCTGGAGTAGAAATCAGATTGAGTCTTTATCATTATTACCATAACTTGACTTATATTACAGCGATAAGATAAAACAAAAGATGAATATAAAAGTTATTGGTACTCCATGATATGGAAATATTATCACGAATAGGTAAAAGAGTTTCTGATGAAAGATGGCAGAACTTGTTTAGAACTTTGGAGCTACAGAGCATAACTGATAAATCGTTTACGAACGTCGTTGTTCACAACAAACAACCACGATGAAGGCTGCATTCGACGTTTAAAATTCAGGTATCCATCCATACATTTACAATGTATAACAGTATTGTTTTGCTGACGATGTTCGTTAGTTGCCTTCGGCGAATAACCATTAACGGACTCACCCTTTTAATCGAAATTTACTCTTTCCTTGGAAGCCTGGGTGATTCAATGACATTACCAAACAATAACGATATTTGGCCAGTTTGTTGCAGACGACTCTGGAAAACATTGTGGGAAAAGGAGAAATTGCTCTAACCGAGCAATTTCTCCTTTTCACACAATGTTTTCTGCCCTATGAGAAGATTATTTTTCAATTTCATTACATTTTGAAATGTCGTCTGCAAGCTCTTTTTAATTTGGGACAGTCGAAAATTGGGTGTTTGGTAAAGGGTTTGTCGAATATTAACTCTTTCCTAGGGAGCCTGGTTGGTTCAATGACATTAAGTTCAAGCAAGGGTACAGATATAAAAATGTCCCTTTAATTCACTGTTCTGCTGAATAATAATGTCGAAAGAAAAATTGCTTATTCAGACGGGGAATCACGTGACCAATGTTGACGAACATTTGTCCGAACAAGATGACCGCGTCCAAGTATGTTTGCCTTTTTCATATACGTTTACCATGATAGCCGCATTGTGTACCCGGTATGAATTGACCACCAACTTTCCGGTTCTGGTGGTATACGATAACCCATGTTTATAACGGCGTTACGTCTAACACTCGGCAGAGAAATCGCAGTCGAAGACCAAATATTTTTAACATGCGCGCTCGTAAGATACATTAGATCGTAAACAATGGTCACGTAGACCCCCGCCTGTATTCACATTTGCATCATCTATCACACTATTCTATTTCTTATGATTGGAAAAGATTGATTCATTTTATCAACGGATTCCATGTTGTCGAACAGATGCTTTCAACATTATTTCTTTATAAGTTAACGAAATCAAATGTAATTTGTCTCCCGTAAAAATCCCTTACAATCATTCCAGGTATTGGCATCTAGTTTGACAATGAGTAATAACAACATAGAAGAATGTTATTCGAATGATGCCGCATTGTGTTATAACATAACATGTGTATTGCAAGAACCAACCTGAAGTCATATACATATTGTTAGATATGCATTTATATACGGATACAATAATCAGGGGAAACGCACCGTTCCAGACTAGCCTGTTGATTAAAGCTTATTCTAAACTTTGATTTTTATTTTTAGTCAAGAAATATAAACGCATATTGAAAATGTGTTAGTTATTGTTATTCCTTTTGGAATATCTTTTGTTGGAAAGTATGCTAAACGATTGTTACGGTTTGTTAAACAGCAAATTTTCCATTTATTTGTCAAAAGTGTTTTACCCAACTCGTCAAAATGAATTATATTATTTAACACTTTGTTCATTAAGCATGTGGTAGTTTATTTCGGTTCCCTTTGTTATCTAATAACAAAAACTTTTCGTTTTATCATTTTATAACTGATTACGAGCTTCTGTTACCGATATTACACATTCAAGTTTTGACACATGTCTTTTTAAATAAATTGTGAGTAGAGAACTTTTGTGACGAAAGGAAAGAATTCACGTAACAATTAAGTCTTTTTTTGATAAACGAAAATTGTGTATGGCAAGAACACGGTGGTGTTTTTTTCTTTATAAGGCATTGCTAACAAATGGCGACAATGCAACCCGGGCAAATATCAAAACGAGGACAATTCGCTCCGTTTTCTAATATAAACTGGACTATTCTTGTCAAAGAAAACCGCTGCCCCGCTGTCACCGCCCTTTAATTAAGAGCGAAATTAACAGAATTCTATTAAAATGATGGAATGGCCACGAGCAACAATATGGTGGTGAGCTGCACGAAAGCATCATGGCGGTCCATGGCCTGGCGCCCGAGGTCTTTAGCACCACGCTATTGTGTAACACACACTCACCCCCCTTTCATATAATTTCCCCTCCCAAATTAGTAAATTATGTTGCAGTATCAATTATAGTCGCTTACGAGGACAATTTTCGGACTGAGGAAATCTCTCGAAAGCTCGATAATTAACGCCCATATCCTTTCGAAAACGGGAACCAGAAAATTGGAAGATTTGAGGCGCGAGACGCAGCCTCATATCCGCTCCATTTCCGGTTTGACTAGCACTCCCCCTGTCGGTGAAAAGTGCCCACGGTTATATTCGAACTTCTTTTATCTAATTCTGGCTTAAGACTTCTAATGGATTCGCCTTTATGATTTCTTTTTCTAAAATTCATGAAACTGAAATATTGAATTTAAAAATGTAATTGAAGATATGATGAAAGCTGTAAGAATCTAGTCCGATGAAAAAAGACGCTATTTCTTTTTTGACATGCTTTGAAATATAATTCTTTTTATAAGATCCATGAAACTTAAACATTGAATTTAAAGATGTAATTGAAGATATGATGAAAGCTGTAGAAAATCTAGTCCCATAAGATATCAAAACAAACCGCTATTTCTTTTTCGACATGCTTTTAATTATCAAGTTTTACTACCAACGTGATCATTCTATCATTATGAATATTTACTAACATCAAAGTAAAACGTTTATTGACATATCGTCATGCCTACCAAAGATTTATTAATGAATACATCTTCATAGACAATGCAGACAAATAAAGGAGACAGTCGGCAACTCAATGTTATAGAGCTAAGTGACGTCTTTAACCCTCATAGTGCTGGAACCAACTTCATGCCTATTCAAACAGGTTAGATCCAGGCCAGCCGCCAAGTAAATTGGCAGCTGGCTGGCCTCAGATCCTACCTGTTTATTAGTCTGAGAATATTTCCTCGTCGGAATTAAGCAGATATTTGAGGTTTGGGAAAGCAGACGACACAAAAATCTAATTTCAGCATATTACCCACCATTATAAGGTTTAGGTACATACCGTATGCATACTCTACCATCATCCTACCTGCTAGTATATTCATTAATGAATCATCTTAATATACAATGCACACCCATGAAGGAGACGGTCAGAAAGCCATTGTTATAGAACTAAGTGACGATTTTAGCACTTGAAAACATGGTCACTGAATATCAAGTCGTTGGTTGACTTTTCTATAAAAGACAAGGCGATGTCACATTTCATTCGTTACTAGCGCCCCACCCCTCGAGTGTTCTTCATATTTTTGACGCTATGAGCCAATTAACGCCTAGCTTTTCTTCCCCCAGAATGACTACCAATCGCCACTTGTACAGTGCTTGGGAAGGAAAATAGGTCATAACACTTAATGAGCAGTTGTGCATTTTCTTGATATTGCTTGTTTAGAATAGAATCAGACGCAAAATAATTTTATTGACTTTTACAATACGGTTTATCGTCGTTTTAAAAAACATGTTTACAAAATAATGGTATAGAGTATTACGCCTTGTTTAACAATATATCATTTTAATCGCAACTATAAGCACACACATCCATGTTTATGATATTCCAACACGAAGAATGGACACTATTCTTTTTAAGGCATATTTGGTGTTGCAACAGTATGTGATACTTGAATTGCTTTGGTCAACATACCGTTATTTCATGAGCAATTTCTTGAGCATTTCAAATCATTGACTTTAAGTCAAACTTTTCTTATATTTAAAAACACATGTCATCTATTAATTCGGTTTGTCTTTTTCTATATTGACCTAAACAGGCGAGGGAATCACGTGACCAATGTTTACGCTCTTACGTTTGCACAAGATTTACTGACTTCTTTTTAAAGTTATCTTTTTCTATTACATGCAGTATTCAGATTTGTGTACAACAAAAATCGTGAACGACAACGAAGTTTTCCGAGAAATCCCGACTGTCGTCGATAATAGCCGAACGTTTACATCGATTGGTGTACATTTCACGAAGCGACGGGAACCTGTCATACGTCGCGTGCTGGGTTTGACAGCGGAGCAGGTGCGCGCTGGACGAAATTGACACGAAACACTGTCGAGGTTGGAATTAATCGACTCCAAATTTCGCCGGTGGTCAATGAATCGACCCTGTTGTCTTGCAAACATTCTCGCCTAAACTAGAGGAAGGGGTGAATAGATAATTGGCGCCTGTCATTTCTCATGAGATTTTCCATCTCAGTTTTATTTATTTTTGTTTTTCGGGTGTTGTTAAACTAATTCAAATGATCCGGGAGCTTAGGTCAACTGCAACAATAAGATTGGTGAATTTTGTTTTAAACATGAATTTGTACTGACTACAATTTCATGCACAATTGGCATGTAGTATAATGACAGTCTTGTGGGAAGGTTGGCGTTAGATACAATAACACAAACACACCAGTTTGAAATAAAAAGGAAATTATACAGACCAGGGGACTCCTCGTAAACGGTAGTTTTTCATTTAGTTTGAATGAGTTTCAAACTGTATAAGACATACAGATTAATCTTTGTTTTCAAGTATTACGTTCAAATGGAAGGGTTTTTTTATATAATGACCCAGCAGCTTTGACGTTTTATGGAATCGTTTTTCTACAAGTAGTAGTCTATAATTACAGACTTTCAGAACCTCTGAGTTACCGATTTACGACAGTGTGCCGTATGGTTTTGTTTTTTCAGAGGATGAGGCGTCGTATGGTATTATGGCGTATGTGGTTAATAATAAGATTTTACCATCATAACAAGGGCTAACCTATCTCAAGCGTAGGTTGTTGCCATTACTATGCCTAGTTTTTTCTCATAAAATGCGTTTTGCCAGCGGTGATGTTTTTGTATAGAAGACAACATCTCCGCTTTTCACTTAGCCCTAGATGTTTCCCTCTTTGGTAACGCATCGTTTTTTTTTCAAGTTTAACATGATTCAAGAGTATTCTCGATTAATCGATCAATATTCAAAAGGTTTTTGAAAGCATATGGGTAAAATTGATTATTTGATCCAGAAGATCGATTTCTTCTTTATTTCAAATTTGCAAAATGGTTCGTTTCTTAGGCTTTTGAAATATTTCTTCGTTGGTGGACCGCTAAATGGTTTATCCTCACTCCAAGTAATAAGCTGTTAAATCGACGTTAAATCAACAATTTACATAATCGTAATTCATAGCCTCTAACAAAGATTTAATCATTAATATACTATAACAAAATAACGGATATAATAAGTTTCATTCTTTTTACAAATATCAAACTATTATATGTATAAAGAGTATCCTATACACTGACATTATATCGAAAAAAGGGTTGGAAAATGATTGCATACGAAATATTTCCCTAATTCCACCAAATTATGGATCCGTGAAAATTAAAGGCAATCCTGTGTGATAATTTTCGCGATGTTTGTAAGCCTAAGGTAGGGTCATTATGGGTCAGAAAATTAACATTCTATTAGAGCTCTTCCTTCGAATCGTATTAGAGGGAGGGGTTCGGGAAATATTAGAAGTGGAGAAAAATGGATTGATGTGTCTACATAAATAGCTCGGGGAATTTCGGGTTCAATATCTCTCAGGTTCCTTCTTCTGGTCCTTGTGTTTGTTGAATATGTTCATCCCCTATTTCCTTTTAGCTAGGAAGATATTTTTTATTTCTTATTTTAGTCTTGTTGGGCATTATGCTTGTTTCACTGAGGCTGTTATAAAACTCCTTTAATTTGTGAATGTCATTTTGTTATATTTTTGTATACAATCTTTGAATAAAGAAATCCTTTTCTATGAACAATGAACGATCGAATACCAAGAACATTTTCCAACAAACTCTCTCGAATCTATTTCTATATACGAATACGAACTCGGAAATCTGATCAGTAGAGATGTTTAACTAAGTAAACATTGTTAAATCTTTCCCCAGTCTGCAAATGAAACCGCTAGCACCCGTCTGCCACGTGGCCTGTTGACTTTGGTTCGAGGCGATATTCTTGTTGCCATGGCCGCAGCGTCGATCTCTGCTTTACAGTACTGAGTAACATGGATATAAACAACGTGTCAATCTGAAACACGCCGGGTTTATCAAATGAAAATACCTCTGATATAATATCGAAGGCGCCATATTGTTTCTTGCAAGACTTCTTTCATGGTATTTTCTTTTCAAATATAGATCTTAAATGTCATATATACATGTAAATAGTCATTTAATCTGATTAGGAAAACTGATATTTATTCCAACTTATAATTTCGCTATATAATGTATGAGTTATCGACCAAAAGTAATGAGTTGAAATGATCTTCAACACTGCCATATTCATTGAACTACTTAATATGGACACTCCTAGTAAACGTGTCATTAGCAGGGACAAATAAAATAATACATTTATATACGACCAATCGGAACTACTCTGGTATTTCCGTGAGCTGTGAAATACACTTTGTGTTTTCATTGGATAAACCCGATGTGCTCAGAGTGATATACGACGTGTATTTCTCGGTTCACGGAAATACCCGAGATGTAACGATTGGCAGCTTATATGTCTTTCAGACTATTTCAAGTCTAGGGTTTTCACCATTTACCCAAATATGCGCTTCGATAAAGTATCTACTGGAAAATGATCATAAAACCATTGGGACAAAAGATAAATTGCTCCTGGGGAACAATTTATCTTTCGTCGCAGTGGTTTATACCAAAAACATTTAAGAACATCTATTTTGTTTTGTCGTGTTTTACTTATGTAATCTGATGTTGGTATGACGAATGTATCTTTTCTCCAGTGTTCCTGAAATTTCTAAGTTGATATCTAATGTGAATACGAATAACGAATACGAATACTTGATTCCGACGTGAACTTACAACGTTTCTTGTCATTGCAATTTACAAACAAACATGATTACACTACAACGTCAAAATAAATGATGTATTATCATTTATAACGACAAACACAGAGAGAGATTGCTCTGTATCAAAATATTCCATTATTGAAAATGCGTATTCTTTTATCAAAACGACTGATTAAATGGACACAGTCAAAGCCGAATATTCGTAACAATATAAATAACATCTTAAAATTACAAATAACGTGTAAAGTATTAATCAAAATTGCAATTTGCTTGTGATTTTTTCGGTAAAACCTCAATAAACAACGTCGAGGTGGCTGTGCATGAAACTGTTGAAGTTTTCGGGTCAACCGTTTATACGTGCCTTTACATAAGATCATAAAAGACTACTGTACCATACGTGAGTCCATAGAGTTTGCTTGAAATCTAGTAGAACACACCGATAAGTAATCTGTCAATTTACGTTCGATTAAAACTATTGCCTGTTAACCTTATTGCTTAGGTTTCGTCAACTTGTAGGTAAGTGGCATAGAATAAAACGGACCTTACATAACGAAGGTATTGACCAATACACATGGTTAAGATTCCATTGCTAGTCAAATTGAAAACATCAACATACGATAAAATGCAAAGAACAACATTTGTTTTCTCTTTACGAGGTTTGTAGAAACCATTGTAACAAAAGGATTTATCGATCATACTGAATAATTCGTCATTTCTAAGTGGTTTCGAATGACTTCTGCAGTAGATGTGGTAAGGGTAGAGTATGTTGAATAATGAGCAAACGATTACTGCGTAACGGATCGCAGCGTGCCAGGCTTGGTGTAAATCCGTGTCTGATCCTCGAACCAACACACTCCATCTTTATCGATATCGTGGTTGTTACATCTTTTCCCGAATACCAATGCATAAGTTAGTCGTTAAAAAAGATCACATACATGTTTGGGTCTGTGAAGTTGGCAGAGCGCAGAACGCAGGACATTCAGCAGAACAGTTAAGATAGACACGAAATATTTAAGATAGACACGGATTTGAATGTTCTGCTGGCAGAGCACTCCAGAAGGACAGTCTAGCAGGACAATAATGTTCTGCTGGCGGAACGCTTTAACAGGACAGTCTAACAGGACAGTCTAGCAGGACAGTCGGATTTTTTTAATGTTCTGCTGGCAGAACGCTCCAGCAGGACAGTCTAGCAGGACAGTCGGATTTTTTAATGTTCTGCTGGCGGAACGCTCTAGCAGGACAGTCTAGCAGGACAGTTGGATTTTTTTCAATGTTCTGCTGGCGGAACGCTCTAACAGGACAGTCTAGCAGGACAGTCGGATGTTTTTAATGTTCTGCTGGCGGAACACTCCAACAGGACAGTCTAGCAGGACAGTCGGATTTTTTTTAATGTTCTGCTGGCGGAACGCTCTAGCAGGACAGTCTAGCACGACAGTCGGATTTTTAATGTTCTGCTGGCAGAACGCTCCAGCAGGACAGTCTAGCAGGACAGTCGGATTTTTTTAATGTTCTGCTGGCGGAACGCTCAAACAGGACAGTCTAGCAGGACAGTCGGATTTGTTTAATGTTCTGCTGGCAGAACACTCCAACAGGACAGTCTAGCAGAACAGTCGTTTTTTTTTAATGTTCTGCTGGCGGAACCCTCTAGCAGGACAGTCTAGCAGGACAATCGATTTTTTGTAATGTTCTGCTGGCGGAACGCTCCAACAGGACAGTCTAGCAGGACAGTCGGATTTGATTAATGTTCTGCTGGCGGAACGCTCCAACAGGACAGTCTAGCAGGACAGTCGGATTTTTTAATGTTCTGCTGGCGGAACGCTCCAACAAGACAGTCTAGCAGGACAGTCGGATTTTTTTAATATTCTGCTAACTGAACACTCCAACAGCACAGTCTAGCAGAACAGTCGGATTTATTTAATGTTCTGCTAGCGGATCGCTCCAGCAGGACATTGTAGCAGGACAGTCGAGTTTTTTCAATGTTCTGCTAGCGGGACACTGCAGCAGGACAGTCTAGCAGCACAGTCTAGCAGAACAGTCGGATTGTTCAATGTTTTGCGAGCGGAACGCTCCAACAGGACAGTCTAGCAGGACAGTCGGATTTTTTTAATGTTCTGCTAGCTGGAGACTCTAGCAGAACAGTCGGTTTTTTTTATTGTTCTGCTGGAGGAACGCTCTAGCAGGACAATCGGATTTGTTTAATGTTCTGCTAGCTGGACACTCCAACAGCACAGTCCAGCAGAACAGTCGAATTTTTCAATGTTCTGCTAGCGGAACGCTCCAGCAGGACAGTGTAGCAGGACAGTCGGGTTTTTTCAATGTTCTGCTAGCAGGACAGTCTAGCAGCACAGTCTAGCGGAACAGTCGGATTTTTTAATGTTCTGCGAGCGGAACGCTCCAGCAGGACAGTGTAGCAGGACGGTCGGGTTTATTTAATGTTCTGCTAGCGGGACACTCCAGCAGGACAGTCTAGCAGGACAGTCGGATTTTTTTAATGTTTTGCTAGCAGAATGCTCCAGAAGGACAGTCTTACAGGACAGTCGGATTTTTCAATGTTCTGCTAGCAGAACGCTCCAGCAGGACAGTCTAGCAGGACAGTCGGGTTCGTTCAATGTTCTGCTAGCAGAACGCTCCAGCAGGACAGTCTAGCAGAACATTCGGGGTTTTTTTTAATGTTCTGCTAGCGGAACACTACAGCAGGACAGACTAGCAGGACAGTCGGGTTTTTCAATATTCTGCTAGCGGAACACTACAGCAGGACAGACTAGCAGGAACGTCGGGTTTTTTTTCAATGTTCTGCTAGCGGAACGCTCCAGCAGGACAGTCTAGCGGAACAGTCGGATTTTTCAATGTTCTGCAAGCGGAGCGCCCCAGCAGGACAGTGTAGCAGGACGGTCGGGTTTTTTCATTGTTCTGCTAGCGGAACTTTCCAGCAGGGCAGTCTAGCAGAACAGTCGTGTTCCTTCAATGTTTTGCTAGCAGAACGCTCCAGCAGGACAGTCTAGCAGGACAGTCGGGTTTTTTTAATTTTCTGCTAGCGGAGCGATTTAGCAGGACAGTAAAGCAGAACCGTCGGGTGTTTCAATGTTCTGCTAGCGGAACGCTGCAGCAGGACAGTCTAGCAGGGCAGGTGGATTATTTTTAATGTTTTGCTAGCGAGACAAATGGAAAATATGTAGTATAACAATGAACCAAAAACATTTAAACAATTACGTTCTTCTTAGTCCTTAATCTGTTAGAAAACAATAGTACAAAAACCACGTATCTACTCATACAATGTTTTGGTCATTAATATAAATATAAAATAGGGTACAAATATTCACATTAAGTCACTTATCTTAAAATACCATTTTTTGCAAAAAGATAATGCAGAAACTACCTGGTAACATGAAACCAAAATGGCTTATCAGGAAAAACGACAGTTTTGTTGGGAACAATCTGTAACAATTCACTGTTAATTAGGGACCAAACCCAGCATTATCTTATTTCTAATCTATTTTCCCCGAGTTTGTTTGAGTAGGCTTGAAAAAGACGTGATAGACTGTCCTTCTAGAGCGTTTAGAATATAAAAAAAATACGACTGTCCTGTTAGAATGTCCTGCTCGATTGTCTTGCCAAAACTGCAGTCAAAAACAGTCCTGTTGGAGCGTTCCGCCAGCAGAACATTAAAAAAATTCGACTGTCGTGCAAGACTGTCGTGTAAGAGCGTTCCGCCAGCAGAACATTTAAAAAATCCGACTGTCCTGCTAGACTGTCCTGTTGGGGCGTTCCGCCAGCAGAACATTAAAAAAATCCGACTGTTCTGCTGACTGTCCTGTTGGAGCGTTAGCGACTGTTCTGCTAGACTGTCCTGCTAGAGCGTTCTGCCAGCAGAACATTAAACAAATCTGACTGTCCTGCTAGACTATCCTGTTGGAGCGTTCTGCCAGCAGAACATTAGACTGTGCTAGACTGTCCTGTTAGAGCGTTCTGCCAGCAGAACATTAAACAAATCTGACTGTCCTGCTACACTATCCTGTTGGAGCGTTCTGCCAGCAGAACATTAAAAAAGTCCGACTGTCGTGCTAGAATGTCCTGCTGGAGCATTCTGCCAGCAGAACATTAAAGAAATCCGACAGTCCTGCTAGACTGTCCTGTTAGAGCGTTCTGCCAGCAGAACATTAAAAAAATCCGACTGTCCTGCTAGACTGTTCTGTTAGAGCGTTCTGCCAGCAGAACATTAAAAAAATCTGACTGTCGTGCTAGACTGTCCTGCTAGAGCGTTCCGCCAGCAGAACATTAAAAAAATCCGACTGTCCTGCTAGACTGTCCTTTTGGAGCGTTCCGCCAGCAGAACCTTAAAAAATCTGACTGTCCTGCTAGACTGTCCTGTTTGAGCGTTCCGCCAGCAGAACATTAAAAAAATCCGATTGTCGTGCTAGACTGTCCTGCTGGAGCGTTCCGCCAGCAGAACATTAAATAATTCCTACTGTCCTGCTGGACTGTCCTGTTGGAGCGTTCCGCCAGCAGAACATTAAAGAAGTCCGACTGTCCTGCTAGACTGTCCGGCTGGAGCGTTCCGCCAGCAGAACATTAAAAAAATCCGACTGTCCTGCTAGACTGTCCTGTTAGGGCGTTCCGCCAGTAGAACATTAAACATATCCGACGGTCCTGCTAGACTGTCCTGTTAGGGCGTTCCGCCAGCAGAACATTAAAGAAATCCGACTGTCCTGCTAGACTGTCCTGTTAGAGCATTCTGCCAGCAGAACATTAAAAAAATCTGACTGTCCTGCTACACTATCCTGATAGAGCGTTTTGCCAGCAGAACATTAAATAAGTCCGACTGTTGTGCTAGAATGTCCTGCTGGAGCGTTCTGCCAGCAGAACATTAAAAAAATCCGACTGTCCTGCTAGACTGTCCTGTTAGAGCGTTCTGCCAGCAGAACATTAAAAAAATCCGACTGTCCTGCTAGACTGTTCTGTAAGAGCGTTCTGCCAGCAGAACATTAAAAAAATCTGACTGTCGTGCTAGACTGTCCTGCTAAAACGTTCCGCCAGCAGAACATTAAAAAAAGTCGACTGTCCTGCTAGACTTTCCTGTTGGAGCGTTCTGCCAGCAGAACATTAAAAAAACTCGACTGTCCTGCTAGACTGTCCTTTTGGAGCGTTCCGCCAGCAGAACATTAAAAACATCCGACTGTCCTGCTAGACTGTCCTGTCGGAGCGTTCCGCCAGCAGAACATTAAAAAAATCCGATCGTCGTGCTAGACTGTCCTGCTGGAGCGTTTCGCCAGCAGAGCATTAAATAATTCCGACTGTCCTGCTCGACTGTCCTGTTGGAGCGTTCCGCCAGCAGAACATTAAAAAAATCCGACTGTCCTGCTAGACTGTCCGGCTGGAGCGTTCCGCCAGCAGAACATTAAAAAAATCCGACTGTCCTGCTAGACTGTCCGACTGTCCTGCTAGACTGTCCTGTTAGGGCGTTCCGCCAGCAGAACATTAAACAAATCCGACTGTCCTGCTAGACTGTCCTGTTAGAGCGTTCTGCCAGCAGAACATTAAAGAAATCCGACTGTCCTTCTAGACTGTCCTGCTGGCATGTTCCGCCAGCAGAACATAAAAAAATTCCGACTGTCCTGCTAGACTGTCCGGCTGGAGCGTTCCGCCAGCAGAACATTAAACAAATCCGACTGTCGTGCTAGACTGTCCTGCTAGAGCGTTCCGCCAGCAGAACATTAAAAAATCCGACTGTCCTGCTACACTATCCTGTTAGAGCGTTCTGCCAGCAGAACATTAAACAAGTCCGACTGTCGTGCTAGACTGTCCTACTGGAGCGTTCTGCCAGCAACACATTAAAAAATCTGACTGCCGTGCAAGACTGTCCTGCTAGGGCGTTCTGCCAGCAGAACATTAAAAAAACTCGACTGTCCTGCTAGACTGTCCTGTTGGAGCGTTCTGCCAGCAGAACATTAAATAAATCCGACTGTCTTGCTAGACTGTCCTGTTAGAGCGTTCTGCCAGCAGAACATTAAGAAAATCCGACTGTCCTGCTACACTATCCTGTTGAAGCGTTTCGCCAGCAGAACATTAAAAAAAAGTCCAACTGTCGTGCTAGACTGTCCTGTTGAAGCGTTCTGCCAGCAGAACATTGAAAAAAAAACGACTGTCCTGCTAGACTGCCCTGCTGGAGCGTTCCGCTAGCAGAACATTAAAAAAATCCAACTGTCCTGCTAGACTGTCCTGTTGGAGCGTTCCGCCAGCAGAACATTAAATAATTCCGACTGTCCTGCTAGACTGTCTTGCTGGGTTGTCCCGCTAGCAGAACATTTAATTAAATCCGACTGTCCTGCTAGACTGTCCTGCTGGGGTGTCCTGCTAGCAGAACATTTAATTTAATCCGACTGTCCTGCTAGACTGTCCTGCTGGAGCGTTCTGCTAGCAAAACATTGAAAAATCCGACGGTTCTGCTAGACTGTCCTGCTGGAGTGCTCTGCCAGCAGAACATTCGAATCCGTGTCTATCTTAAATATTCCGTGTCTATCTTAACTGTTCTGCTGAATGTCCTGCGTTCTGCGCTCTGCCAACTTCACAGACCTTACATGTTTAAGTTTAAAGTTATAGTAAGGGAAGGTTGGTTATGATATACAAGGAACGTTAAAGGTTAGCGAGATCGCTGTCATTTAACTTAAGTATTGCTAAAACTAACACAACGTTATTTATGTTGTCGCTCAAATGATAAACCTTGCAGGGACACCTTTGCATCATTATCATAATGGATGTTAATGTCTCAGTAGAGAAACAGATATGGTTTGGGTTTTTTTCTTGTTGCTTAGCGCCTGTTTAAGATCGTAACCCATTATGTGTATCACCCTATAACCATTATGTTTAACACCCTGTAACCATTATGTTTAACACCCTGTAAACAAACTTTCAGTTATATTACGCCTTTCCTGGATTCACCCATTTTAGATTATAGCTTTGAAGCATTTTGCAAAAGGATACTCCCACAAACGCTGTGGGACCGACGGGGCTCGAATCGTTGAGGATTTTAAGTGTCTTGCCTAGAACCTTCTGAGGCGATCCTTGTTACCTCCGAGTAACTCTATTACTAATCCAATGCCATCGGTTACTGTTTTGTAACTTGTTTTCCAGTTGTGATGCTATATCGATAACATATAAGTCAGTGGAAGATTGTTTTGTGCATCTGCGTTGACAAAGTGTAAACAAATACAGTGAGCTTGTGATACCCGGCCCATCAAGGTTGAGTAAGACCCTTTATCTAACTGTCCACAATGACTGGTTATACGAGTAAAACCATTGGCATTATGTTGATAAGCCAAGGCGACCATCTTCCATTGAATGTCAAATCGTATGTTGTAGTGATATGAACCAACATGGTCCGTGTCGCAGAAAGGCTTGTACACAGGTTTCCTCGTAAAGGTAAATATAAAGAGGATAAGAGCACCTTAGTAAAGCGTTAAGTCCTACCTGTTTCGTTGAAACCTTTACCGCAATACCAAACGCATGTCTATATATCCTTCATCAAAACAGAGGTATCTTTGAGATTCAATGGTTAAGACAATTTTGTAGGCGTAGACGTGAAGTTTCAAAACTTTGTGAGACAGGCCCATGGAGAGGGATTTCGTGATTTTGGGTTCAAAACATTAACCATGAAACCTTTACGATGAAGGGAAATTCGTGTAAATTAATCTATCCTATCTCTGGAGTAATCTGACGTCGTCTCGAACACAACATTTCCGTACCACGCAGGCATCCTATTTCTGCATACTCGGGATGGTACAGGGGAAAGGTTAGCAATACATACCAAAGGGATGTGTAGTTTTTTAACCCTTTCCCAAACAATAACGACAATTTACCACTTTGTTGCAGACGACTTTAGAAAACATTGTGGGGAAAGGAGAAATTTCTCGCGACGAGCAATTTCTCCTTTTCCAACAATGTTTTCAGCCCTATCAGAAGATCATTTTCAATTACATCACATTTTTAAATGTCGTCTGCACACTCTTTCAATTTGGGACTGTCGAAAATGTGTTGTTTGGGAAAGGGTTAAAGTGTTTTAATTAACATTGTTTTAGTATTGGTAATTCAAAAATCCAGCCATTAGGTTTTCGATCAACCTGACCGCAATCGACGTAATTGACAATTTTACTTAACACTGTTCGATCTAAGGCATTATTTCGCAAATACTCGTTTAACTCATGAACTCACATAGCTTAAATTACTATAAACTTATTCAACATGGCTGATTTAAAATCAAAACACTGCTACAAAAAGTGGAATCGCTTGAAGGAATGTCTCCACATCTTCTTTTGTTACAATGGTTTATAACCAATACAACAAGGAATCTGTTTTTTTTTATCATACTGTAAATTAAGTATTACCTGCTGATGCTTTTCAATCAAGCTCAGGAAAATATTAATGCGTATGAAAGGTTTTAATAATCTCTTCAAGTTTATTAAATTAAAGATATACTATATACTGATCTTACAGACTATATACTAGTTTGGAAATATAACGGAGCACTTGAACTTGACAATTATGCAATGAAAACACAGGTTTTCAACACTTTTTAAATGTAGATATTGAAAATGGTAATTTATTTAGTGATGAGGAGTGTATGCATTATCTTTTTAACGTGTGTCACATACTCAAAATATTTTCTAAAACCATACGTAAACTTAAAGCAAAAAGAAACCGACAAATTGACAAAATTTTACTTGAAAAACACATGCTTTTATATGTTATTTCATTGTTGATGTTTTTTTTTTATCTATATAAGTGAAAATAAAAATAAATAAAAGAAGTCTAGGCTTCATTAAAAGAAAACAAAAACAAAAAAAAACGTTTGTTATCCCCATGCCGATACGTTCGGCGGTGTGCGCATTTACTGATAAGATGATTAACTAACTACATGCACGAGAATGATGTTTCTAATCATTTAAGAGGATTTTACTTTCAATAAACCACAATTAACTATCTAAAGATACTTACTGTATGAGTTACTTACCGGTACCCGCCCGGGCAAGAAGATACCGCCATTCAGAAAGATACGGCAAAATGGTGGGTGTGTTCTAGGTGCGACACCACTATTGAATCACTCCCGTACATGTAGGTCGTCATACCGCAACAGATAGTTCTTGAAAATTACAAATACTGCATTTTATGCTGAGAAATTGCCAATAAGATCTAATAGGAGGATACCTAATTGAATGATTGTTGAGGTGTTAGCCATGACTTTGAACGTTTATTTTGTTGACCATCTGAACGACTTGCTCTGGAGGATGAACGAAAGATGGCGGTAAACTGCGCTGACCTCCGCATTTCGGTAATTGAAAGAAGAGGGGGTAACAGGAAAAAAGGCCGATAGAAATCAACATTATTATCCGCCGAATCTTTTTGTTGGAAGCACTTTAAAGGGTCCAAAGTGACTATTTATGTTAAAGAGCAAAGAAGAGGTGCCAAACCGTGCACCAACACCTTTATTGTTCTGTAGTCAAGAAAATCTTTCCCAACGCATCTTTTTAGTACAAATAACATTTTTGCCTGAATTGCAATTGGTACCGTGTCCAAATTGAAATATCAATAAACAGAATATCTAGTACAAGGTGTAGATTAAAAAAGTAACTTAACATTCCGTAATTGAATATGTTATATGTTGGTTTTTTTTTGTTCTACGATACTCTCTCAAATGTAAGAAGCAAACAAAAAATATGCTTTCTGATAATTCTAGTGAAGTTATTTTGCGACAATCTATTTATGATTCTGGGAAATCCATTTAAAAGCGTAAAATAAACATTGATAAACATACCGACCTTTAGACAAATCAAAATTGTTATTGGGTAAGGAAGAGAATCAGAATAATTTTATTGAGTTACACAAATGAAATAAATTGTCGTCTAAAAGAATATCCTTACAAAACTTAAGAGTAACTTATAAGAATGTCGGATGATTAGTCACTTGTGGTTTTTGTTCGTTTGTTCTGTCACGTTAAATGACCATCGATTAATTGATAAATCGATGATTAATTTGATCAAAACAAAGATCAAGACGAATTAGTTGAGGAAAACACGTGACTAAGACAATTAACGGGTTGATGGGAAAGGGAAGGTTTACCACAATCTTCATGTTGTTTTTTATTTCAGTTTAAAGAATTCTAACAACAGTTAAGTATGTGTCATAAATAAAGATTAACCGATTTATATATAAATAAAAAAAGATTGAAAAAAAAAGACATTAAGGAAGTCATATTTATTGCAAAACATTCAAAAGGAGTTTCCAACCAATCTTTATCAAACTATAATATGAACATTTTTCTTCTCCTTTTTGAAATAACATTCATGCCAGCATCTTATTAAGTGTCTCATGGGCGTTTTACCCATTTCGTAATTCATTTATGAAGTCATACAGCATGTTTTAAAGTGTTTTTATTAGAAATATCGAACAGCAATTGTGGAGATATACCAACTAGAATAATTATGTTATTATATATTGTATATGTATAGGTGTAATGAACCCAGCTGTTAAACTTATATTGGCCTGCTGATATAACTGTCTCAAACGCTTATACACTTCATTAAAGAAAACCATACCAGAAGAGGTTTCCTAGATGTAGATGTCAGGATATGATGAGTATGTAGTTCCAGACCCTAGACCCAATTGAGGAGGTCAGAAATCCTGTTGGCGATTAGAAATGAAGGAACAGGGAATAGACCTCCGAGGATAACGTCGGAAAATGAGCAATTAATCAAGAGGCCAACTTCAAAAGATTAAAACGCGAAAACGCATGACAAATGCCGCCGAGGTAATCTTCACGACAAAGTAATTATAACGATAATTAACGGACACACCCGGCGGCGAAAGCGCTCCATCTGAAGTCTACGTATTAGTTGAGTAACCGGCATGAAGAGACGGTCACCCTATGACCCGCTTATATCCAGCTGACATGACCGATCTTAAGGTGGAATACCCATAATCCGCCGTTTTGAATTTCGCCCTTTCGTCGGATTACTTCGGTCGTTCTCGGTATGCATCAGCCGTGGTCGGAACTATTCGATGTAATGACTTGCTAAATGTTACATGGCAAATGTTTACTTCTGCTTTTGTTTTAGATGATAACAATGTAAATGTTTGTTCACGCAATTTTTTTCTTCATGTCATTTGGTAAAAAAAAAAATCGCACCCTCAAAATACATGCATCTGAGTGCTAGTTTAAAACCGAAGGACTAAGATAGTAGCTACATGTAACTATACGTTCGAGCGCCGGTTTCAAAACGAAAGACCAAATAAGCGTTTACCGATTCACGTCCAAACAACATGTGTCCGATGATGAATTTCAAACCGAAGTGCTACGTTAGCGGCAAACCATCTACGTCCTAAAAGCATACGTACGAGCGCTAGGTTCAAACCTAAAGGCTAAATAAATAAGCGGTTACATATTCTCCTCCTGAAAAAAAACGAGCGTCCTAAGTAAGCGGACAATAATTCTCTATAAGGTGAATTTTAGTTTAATCTTTATTAACCTTTATGACGGAACTGCAATCAATAATGGCAGAACGTAATTTTTACATTCTGGCATTTCCTTTGGTTTACTTGTTTATCTGTATCTGCCTCAGAAGCTTGCTTATTCGGGCGCCAATCTACAAAGGTAACCCACAAAACAACGTGGGGGACAGTTGTCCAGAAGTAGAGTGTCAGCCTGGGGACACGAGAGTCGTGGGTTCGAATCCCATGCATAGCGGGATCGGCCTTGCAACCTTTCACCAATCCACATTCGGCGCGAGTACTGGGTATGTATCGAGGAAGCAGAATCGAGAGGGATTTATCTAAGTTGCAAGATCTTGTTTCACAATCGATGTAGAATAAATAAGTTTAAACTAAACTTTAACCCATACTACATTTCCGGTGGCTTGCAGCTATTTGCTCTCCTATGCGTGTAATTATAATTGGTCTATGCTGTCAATCTGAAAGAATAGTTTCAAAAAGTCGAATTAAATTTCAAACGTATAAACACCGGTGTATCTTCAAAAACTTGCTGTTTTTATAGGTCCGCCCCCATGATTCGAATTCCATTGCCTGTCACTCAGAGTCCTAAAAGGATGTTTATTTTACGGAAACAATTTGTTTTTCTGACAAAAAGCCTTTGCGGATCAACTAATTTGGGGAAGAATAGAGAACCCATCTGAAGAAACGGGGATTAGCCTTCGTAACGTGGTAGTTAACTTGTCCGATTTAAAAAGCATTAGGGTTGTTCTAAACCCTTAATCTTTTATTCGAAATCAACCCGGTCCTCATTTGGGCCAAACACGGGTGGGCAAGTCGGTGGCAAACATAGTTGATGGTGCAGAGTCATGTGCTCAGACTTTTATTGCACTGGTCTCGGGTTTGAAGCCCTGGTTTAACCAATGCCGTCGTCGACGTTTAGATATGTAAGCACAACATAATCGAATAACCTCTTATTATTAAGCAATTAAGTTGGAAAGCAGTCGGACGCCATGATATCGTCACCTACTACATGAGCTCGCATTTGAATTTATGTGTTTCAGGCTACCTAAAGATTCATAAGACATATTTAGCGTGATATTACCAACAATCTCTACAATTAAAAATACCTTACACATTTTGAACCGTTAACCAAATAAAAAAAGAGACAAGTAATATCCCGTCTGCTTCTATAGTAGTTAGTGGAATACACCAATTAGGATCAAACCGCATAAAGCACGTTGTTATTCCAATTGTGCGGAAAATCTATCAAAGCAAATTCACCCGATTGTGAATGGCCGTAGTTTGATGGTTCATTACAGTCAAACAGGTCACCCACGACCAATCTCCAAACACCTTTACGACTGCAAACCACCGTGAAAAAACATGAGTATTGTTTCACGCTGTATTTTACTTATGATCTGGAGCTTAGAAAACAAAAATAGATGGTAATTATAAGTGCAATATTATAATGAATTTATCGTACGGTACATTTTTTTCTTTTTGGAAGAAATCTTAATAAACTGGTTCATTACTGACATATTTTGTTGATTTATCCCTTTCTCATTAACCCATTACCAAGCAATAACGACAATTGACCATTTTGTTGCAGACGACTCTGAAAGAAACATTGTGGAAAAAGGAGAATTTGCTCGTATTGAGCAATTTCTACTTTTCCCACAATGTTTGCAACCCTATAAGAAAATTGCTTTTCTATTTCATCGAATTTCAAAATGTCGTTTGCGAACTCTTTCAATTTAGGACAGTCGAAAGTTTAACGTTTGGTAAAGGGTAAAAACTTAAAAAGTAGTCAATGAGGGTATCGCGGGGTAAGGGATTAATGTTGCATCCCCCGGGCTCAGACTCACGGATGACAACTTCACAAAACATCGTCGTGGAGTCGGGGACCCGGCCATGGGCGAATTACGTGACCTCGTGTGACCCCGACGAGACCTTTTAAAGACTTGTGAGACCTTTCGACAACTCTTCTTGGACGATCGTAATGAGTGTTCTAAAAGTGAGAAAACTATTTGATAGAAGTTTTCTATGGCTCGAGATGATATATTGGTGATTATCATCCAATATTTTGTCAAATTTTCAATGGTAAAATAACTTTATTTTCTGACTTTCATACGATGCCGTTTTTTAGGCTTTTTAAATGGTGCTGAATCACAAAAGTGAATATTTGAAAGTCGAAATGAAATGTCGTTGAAGCAAAACGCTGTTTGTATTGCTGTTTTATATACAGGAAGAAATGCCTATGTGGCCGAATGTATATACATGTATTATGATAATCATTTGATTAGATTTTGTACACATGTCACAATAATTAACTGAATTCTTACTTATGAATATACAGTTCTTATGCAGTTTCAAAAAGATGTTTATGTAATTTTCAAATTTCCTCAAATCTGTTTACAAGCACCTTTGAAGAGAAAGAAAGGATGCAAGTTTGACCGACTGACTAAGAATTTCCCTTTTGACTTTTTTAGAGACGTATAATGTAATTGTGACCATTTCATACAATGCATTATTTCATTTCAGTGTTAAGTTATACATTCTTTAATTCAAAACCTCACCAACTCTGATCTTATATCTCAAATTTAGAGTTTCTTTTCTTAAAAAAAGGTAAAGAGAAAACATAGAATGCAATATAAATTAACTGGCTAAAAAGATTTCTCTTGACTTTTCCAGAGACGTATAAAGGAAATGTGGCTATTTCGTGCAATGCATTTTTCAATTTCGATATGAAGTTAAACCTTTTCAAGTCTGAATTTTATAGATCAGACTCAGGGTTTCGCTTCTTAATAATGATAATAAGGGACAAGAACGTATTCATGCAAGTTTGACTGACAGGCATAGATTTTCTCTTTTGACTTTCTGAAGTGGTCTTCCAAAACTACAAGGGGATCGATGCCCCACTTAACAAACATCATTTGAGACTTCCTTTACACTGTCTATTTGATCGCTCAAATGCTTGAAATTCTTTTTATTTTCTATAGATTTGAGTATCAAGCGAATATAATGCCCAAATGATAGGCGAATTAAGCTCGAGTATTGACACAGTGCTTGTGACCGTTTGTATATCTAACATACCGATGTTATTATTAATACTTAAAGTGAATACAAAACTGACTCCTTAAGAGTGGCGAATAATATTTATCAAATATAAAAGAAACGTCTTCAGTTGTTTTGCTATATTATAACGGTTGAAATAAAATACCACAATGTTTTCATACGAGAATAGAATTTGATATATTGTTATCATGAACACTGTTCTGGTATTAACCCCTTATTACATATATTCCTGTTTATATTCATTTGAGCAAAATTTAAATGCGGTATAATCAAAATCCTGCTATTACAAATACCTCTTCATAGTGATGTACAATTTATTACGAGCAACTTTTCAATTTGTTGCATTATTTCCCTCCAAAAAAGGAAACTGTTTTCTTTCGTAATAGTTATCATCTATTCCTGTTTCTCGATATCATAACCGTTCCTTATGGAATGGGGTTTTAAGAGATTCGGCTCTACAGCAACATTCTCCCACTTTGGTTTAATGCTTCCTTTACCAAACCAGCGGGGGGTCTCTTTTACAGAGTACAATCAAAGTTAAATCTGCTTATGTTGTATACATTATCGATTGTATTAAGATTTTTTGTCTATTTATTTACAGGTCTCTTTAATCTTCATAAAGAGTCTAAGAGAATAAAACATGGAAAGAATATGATTTTAGCAGAAATGAGACTTGTTCCAAAACATGAGACGATGCTACAAATAGGGTATAAGTTTCAGATCAACACGCATTCAACTTTAATAGTTCAAGTTCTTGATATGCCAATGTATGAAGGCCAATGTAAATTGGAACGATTGGTTGTGTTCCGGGGTAAGTCATCTAGAAGCAATATGCATGTACCCCAAACCTGGACCTGTCCCTCGAAACATCGTACAAACCTTTAGCTCGATGTTGTACCATTATCGTCATTCACTTAACACATTACCACAAAATGCCATATTTTTGCATCTAGCAGTAGACGACTTTCAAAAGCTATTGTGGCAAAAGCAGAAATTGCTTTTCACAAGCAATTTCGCCTTTTGCCACAATGTTTTTTCTCAATCTTTTCACATATCACAACAGCAGAACTGAAATGTGTTAAAACATGTTTCCAAAGTTTATTCTAAAGTCGTCTGCTTCAAGTTGATTAAATGTCTTATGCAGGTGGTAAAGAGTTAATTGGAAGTCTTGCAAAAGTTTAAAATCGAATAATCCTACTTCCGGCGAAAGTCATAGACAATAGAGGAGGCACAAACCGAGTTATAAATTAATGTCAGCGTAGTTCTAACAGAATAATCAAACCCTCGTAACATCTCGCATAACAACGAGACTTAGCTGTTTAATTTTTGCCGGGAAATAGAATACAAATTGGGTAATTACGGATTTTATTGGGCCAAATGCTATCAATTGTTGACAGGGAGCCAATTCTGCGGGAGAATTATTGTCTCGAATGTGTCCAGTCTGCGACAAAAGGTGAGATAGCTCTGGTAATATTTCATTTGTCAGAGGGCATTCTGCATAGGGCTTATCTACTAAAGTCCTAAAGGGAAATAATCGCCTTCATGAAATATTAGGATAGATAGATATCTTTTATTTGACCACCACACATGTGTATAGTCATTTTTACAATACAAACAAAATAAACATACAATATATACAGGTCAATAATCAAAAATACAATTACATACATTTTGAATAATTACTTCCTTTTCAATGTGGATGAACTACATAAATAATTATGTTATATCATGCGTGAACGATATTCTTTCTTTAAAAGCAAATTTAAGATATATTGCCAAACTTTTATCGCATGATTCTAATAGTTGAATGAATTTAAACATGCTTGGTCTTTTATAATAAAACTCATTTATGTATTTCTTTCTAATAGAGATATACTGTGGACATTTCAAAACAAAATGATATTCATCTTCAACATCTCCATTATTACAAATTTGGCATATCCGTTCATTTCTCGGTATTCGTTGAAGATTATATCGACATGTTTGAATTCTCAAAGAATGCGAAGATGTTCTTATCTTAAAAATGTACGATCTCAATTCCACTGGTAAATTATCCAGGTATGTTTCATATTAGGAACGTTTCGCCTTGGATCAGCCTGTGGTTATCGCATGTTCTGACATGGAACAAAACAGTTATTTTGAGGATTATTGTTCAACTTCGAAGTTCTCTTCTGCCAATTAAGTTTGGTGTATACACAACCTTTGGTTAATTAGTGCAGTAGAATATCTTTATCTTGAATTTCTGACTGTCGAACTCCTCTATACGTCGAAGTAAATACGGTTCTTGAATTATTTTTTTTTCTCTATTCTATGTATTTATACTTCACACTTTAATACGCCAAATATCTCTATGTCGAACATATTTTATGGGGTTCCTTGAACTTGGTGGAAAAGAGATTCTACTGTAATGTTAATAAACTTTCAGTTTTGATGTTTTTATTTAACATAGATTTTGGAACACGTTATGAAACTTATATCATTCACTCTCGATCCTGCTTCCTTGATACGCAAACAAGCCGATTGTGTCATTTACAATTTAGCAAAATTTATAAAACATGCATTTGAAATTAGGAACATATGTATAAATTCCATGATTACTGATTAATAGTTAACTTTTATACACGTACATCATGCTTATTCTCATTTTCATTTTACGAAAATCTTTCTTCCATGGCGGTTATTATTTATGTATTATTTTCTTTTTTGAGACGACGGTAACATGTTATGTAAAGTAATTGTAAATATATATTGTTGTATATGACGAGAAGCTGTACTAGCTTATGTCAATAAAATTTTGTCTTGTCTCTTGTCTTGTATAAATGATCAATCGCATAGTTGACTCCTCTTTACGACCCTGCTGTCCTTAAGCATTCGGAACACCTCGGCCATTTCTTAAAATAACCTCGGAGGCAATCTGAACACATCGGGTTTATCCAATAGAAAACACCTCTGAAATAAAAGGGATGACGCCATATTGCTTCCCGCGAGAATGACGTCACTTTCTTTCGTTTCTAAAAATAGATCTTGAATGTAAAATCCAAAAAGTCGTTAAATTTGATTGAGGAAACAAGTATACATGTCACAACAACAAGTTCGCCATTTGGTATGAGTTACTGATCAAAAGTGATTAAAAAGGATGTCCAACCTTCCAAACACATTGAACTACTTAACGTGCACGCTTAGAAAATGTGTTAATTGGCGGATGCCGAATTACCCGAAAAATTGTAACCCTACACTTATATCCGAGGTGTATTTCACAGCTCACGGAAATACCCGAGTAGTTCCGATTGCCTCGGAGGTAATGGGGAGCCATTTTTGAAAGTAGGTCAGCAACGAAGGGCCAATCGGAACTACTCGGGTATTTCCGTGAGCTGTGAAATACACCTCGGATATAAGTGTAGGGTTACAATTTTTCGGGTAAATCGGCATCCGCCAATTAACACATTTTCTAAGCGTGCAAGTTAAGTAGTTCAATGTGTATGGAAGTGTTGGACATTCTTTTAAATAATCTTTTTATCAGCAACTCATACCAAATGGCAAAATTGTTGTTATGACATGTAAAGTTGTTTCCTCAATCAAATTTAACGACTTTTTAGATTTCACATATAATATCTATTTTTAAACACGAAAGTGAAGTGACGTCATTCCGCTGGGAACCAATATGGCGTCATCCCTATTATTTCAGAGGTGTTTTCATTTGATAAACCCGATGTGTTCAGATAGACGAAGGGCATGTCCGTTTGCAATCGTATCTACTCGGAAATCCCGGGGATTGCCGAAAAGAGCCGATTAACAAAATATGAAACAAAGATGTGTTGATATGATCATCTTTAATGAAAAGGGTAATAAAAACCTTCACTTGTGATATATAACCAATTTGTGTATATCTAAATACATATTTAGTGCCTGTGTGCATTTTGCGTTATCCGCCGGAAATAAGGCGAATTACCCCAGGATTTCTGGTGTATTCATGTACTGCTTACGAGGTATATCTACCGACTTGTTACGGGGATTGCCGAGTAGATACGATTGGTCCTTAAGCAGACGATCTACCAATTGACAACAGTAGGCCGCGTCACGCGAAAAGGGGCACTCGGACATATAAAAAAAGCGCTGACTCAGCTCTATCTTAGCGCTATTATTCCAGCATCTAGTCACGAAAGTTATCATTTGTATTTATTTAAATGTATAACTGGGTGTCCTCTAAGATGGCAAACAGTGTAGCCCCAGACCAGCCGCCACGTCAGTGACGTGGCGGCTGGTCTGGGGCTACACTGTTTGCTATGTCCGAGTGCCCCTTTTCGCGTGACGTGGCCCATATGTATACAGGAGAAACTCTATGCCTCGAAGTTCACTGGACCTCAAGAAAATGTTTGACTGTGAGAGAGTTCTATACATAGATGTCTGCAATATAAAGACATATACTCGTAGATAAAGAACAAGTTATTTGCGACCCCATATCTACCTCGAAGAAAAGAGACGTTCGAAAAACAGAAGTTCAAGGTAAAGATTATCTAATGTAACATATTATGAATGGTATAAGGTTCTAAGGATGTAAACTATGATAAAAAAAATCTGACTTTGGAGTTTTGTTGCTTCCAAGGCTAACGACTGTCGATTTTTGTTACCATAGCGCGGCTATTTTTCTGTATGTGCGCGTCCATTTTTCTGTAATGGAGCGAGCGTTTGATGCAATATTGTAGAATCCGACTAGAAAGCACCTGCAGGCCCCACTGAGTTAATTGACTGGACACGCCCCTTTTAATTATTTACATCACTGAGATGCCTCCATCATGTTCCGTAATGGTCAACATTTACTATGCCTCCCGAAAGATGAAGATTAATAATTAAATATCCGAGTAACTTTTCTATTTGGACTTGACAAAGTGGGAAACCGTCGTGAGAAATCAGCCAGCTGGTGTTGACATCGTTTCCCATATTGTTTCCTGGACCTCGTCTCGTTCTTTCAATGCTAGGGCTGGCCTGGGGCTGAGAACTATTCAACTTGACACTGTCGACATCGTGTTATTCAATACTGACCACAGTGAACTGTCCGTGAGAAATTGGTCACCAAAAACACAAGATTCTTGTAACGTGAAAGGTTAACACAGAATGCTTTGGGAAACGTTGTGACAAAACTTGGAGCAATTTATGACAAACAGGCTCTCCCATTTTTCTTTGCAATATTTTCTCCCTACATTTACGCTTACACTTGTCTGTGTATATAGTAATACTGAATAACATAGGGACTTTGAACATAAATTGCAAAAAGAGATATATAATCATAAAGAACTAGATTGTCGTAATTACAGCTCGTGTGGAAATTCTACAGTTTTTAAGATAACAAAGGGGTTTACTAAACGTAAATCTATGTAGTATAGTTGAAAGAATGTTGAACATGACGTTAAACCACTTAAGCCATCCTTGTCCATTTTAAGTTTAGGTGCAATAACCATAATCCGACATTTTTTCGTTGGCATGCTGCGGTCGTTCTCGGTATACATCGGTCAGGGCCGGATCTATTCGGTGTAAAGCAGATTATGGGTATTCTACCTTAAACAGGACAATATAGCTTCCTATATTTGAAATCGTGAATTCCTGATTTTATGAATATCATCCTGCACCAGACATCTATAAGATGTAGGCGTATAAAATAAATGAGTAAAAAATATCCATTCAAACTCCGGATTTACTTGTTGACAAGTTTTACAAATGCAGTCGATTTCACACTAGAACGTAGACGTTTATGACCAACCTAAACTCATTGAGTTATCCAATGAAAACAGTTCTCAGCTCACGGATATAACCAAGAAGTTCCGATTGCTATATGGCAGTACAAGTGGCAATAGTTCATCCTGCTGCATATATTAAATGTGTAAATGGTCGAGTGAAAAAACAAGACGATAAATGTAACTTTTAAAGATTCAACAATAATTTCATTTTATTTGATTTTTTTTTAAATATGTTTTAATACAGTCTAAAGATTCAGGAAGATATTAATTAAACATTAATTTATGATGGTATTCGGATCTTCGTTTTTTTTGTCACTTGTGTTTGTTTTCGAACAGCATCCGGAAAACTGCTCTTCTTTCAGGAGCGAGAAACGATCTCTTTAGGAGAAATCGTTCCGTTTCCTCTCCGAAATCAGAACCGACTGAGATGTGAAAAGTAGCTAGGCCAATCCATTTGTGTTATGAATTCCAGGAAAATAGCCGCTAGCCGTCTGGGGGTCTCTCCAGCGCCGATGAAATTGTCCATTTATTGTAAATTGAATTGACTTTTTCATCATTCTTCTATAAAGTCTATTACGGACCCCTCCCGGTTATGTTTTATACACGATTCCATTTACAGGATATAAAAAGACAACACCAGGGAAACGAGGGGAGAACCACAGGCCTACGTTCACTTATATAAATGAAAGTGGATATGTAAAAAGTTGGTACATGCGTCTCGTTGAATCAATTCAAATAGATCAAAACCATTCGAACCAGACGTTTTGTGAAGTTTGTTTCAAGTTTGGGGTCTGAATCCAATTCAGTTTGGATGGTCTTTGTTTTTTGTTGTTGGTGCCGCTGTTGTTGTTGTTGTTGTTTGGTTTTTAAGACGTTAATTTGATCCCCTCATGAGAGTTTGCTACTGGTCTTAATTGAAAAGAAACACCAAACGGCACAAAAAAACTTGAAAATAATGTATTTCCTTCGAGAATTGAAAACAACAATTTATACGTACGAAACCAATAGAATACAATATACTAGGAAAGGTAAATTAGAGATGTGTTAGTTTTATTTGGAATAATGATCCTATAAAACATATATTGGGAAATCCATTGAAAGTATCTATTCACTGTGAAATAAGTAAATATAATAAAAAGAAAATGGGCAATACAACTTAAAAATTTAAAACTTAAATCTATTCCATTCACATTAATTGTAAAACAATTTCTCAAGATAAAGGTCGCATTTATCTCTCTCGGTTCTGGTTCCTGGATACAACACCAGTACTCGGACCGAATGAGTGAGACACGCTACTCATGGGGTTCGAACCATTCGCCCTCAAATCTCGGACCAGGGTACCGTTCTACTTAACATTTTATGCTTAAATGTGCGTAAGTTCAAAACAAAATTCCCTCTTAATTCAATATTGGCCGAAACAATATTGCAAAGTAACACATCATTGGAATCGTCTCTCCGAGTAGCTTCCAATGACGTGTCACATTACAATATTGTACATTTATTTAAGATGCTATCCATGTTGATCAGTTTTGACTTGCACAAATATTTTAAATAAGTCGGTTAGTAAAAGGTACCTTGTTCTCTTACTAAGGCCCACTGTACAACGGTTGTCGGTATTCCATCCGTCGTGAATAACGCATGTACTTAAATGACCAAGCAATAAATCTATAGAAAAATCATCGAAGTAAAAGGGGAGAATTGACATCATATTGATGTTTCCAACTAATATTCAAGCAGACATAAGTAGTTTGGCGTATCTTGTTTTAAGCGGCTACTATTAAACTGTGATTGAACGGTTATTTAGTATGGGACCATTTTAATACATGCCGCAAGTCATTAAGAAAGCGAATTTCTGATTGATGTGTGTCCGTATTAAGCCGTTAGTTGTCGTATACGCCAAAATCATGTCATCTGTTACTATGGTCGCTTAAAACAGAATTAACTGTCCATACATGTGTTTGTTTCAAATAAAATACATCTTGCGCATCTAAATTATTTTGGAAGATAAAACGATATTGTGGCTGTTTATTTCTATTTCTCTGTTTCAGACTCATGCACGTAAATCATCTATACAGTGTGTAAAAAATATTTCAATAAAAGTACTCAAACATTAATTAAGTGAATTAAAGGAAACTGTCACAGATTCATAATAAAAACATCTAAATATCAAGATATTATATATTTTAAAATCTTATCCGTTTGTTATAATGATATTAGACTACTCTTAAATATTCAATGATATATGGTTCTTGATAAACACTTTCTCTTAACATCGAATCGTCCTATAATTACCATTATTTTTTTTCTTACCTCTTTATCAAAGGAGTTCGTCCATACCAGTGTAATATGAAGGGACACATTTTGTACAAATAATCGCAAAAACAAGAGAAATGAATATATCTATTGAAATAACAGGGAAAATGAGGACGTTTATAAGTCATTATACAACAACAAAATAAGAGATAATTTTAATAGGTAATACAACTGAAAAATACTTCAAATTAATATTCATGTTGATAGAATTGATAAAGAAAATAATAAACAAGCTCATCAAATATTAGCTTATGCAGATTGACCGACTGAGTTTTTCCGTACCTGTTTGTATCTGTTTGGATTGACTACATAATGAAATAAATAAACAAACACAGAATGCTTCTTAACAATCTAAAAATATGATCCAAATTTACAAATAATTTAATTAGAAATAATGATGGATCATACTTTAAAATTAAATCGCAATCAGTTGTGGTCAAAGAAGACATCGCTCATCAAGTTTCCTGACCGACAATTTGTCAAAATGAGGATTCACGATTTTAACCCTTTACCAAACAACAACTTTTTGACAGTCCCAAATTGAAAGAGTATACATACGAAATTTCAAAATCTTATGAATTAAGAAATAATCTTTCGATAGGGCAATTGTGGGAAAAGGAGAAATTGCTCGATTAGAGCAATTTCTCCTTTTCCAACAATGTTTTCCAGAGTCGTTTGCGACAAACTGGTCGCATGTTGTTATTGTTTAGTAATGGGTTAATGGATTCAATTATCATCCGTCCCGCAATGTCCCAAAAACGCTTTCAATTTCCTTTTATTATCACAGCATCTGTGAACACAGATTCACACATACATAAATAAATTAGCTATATTTATACACTCGCCGGTTTCCGGTCTCAGAATCATCCGTGTACTTTACATGCTTTAGACAAATAAACGGAACCAGCTTCCATATACACATACACATATTTAAAATAAACGGAACTGATTTTCCGAGTCTGTTTCTTAACGTAACTTTAATTTTGAATATCAAAGTTTGACTATTTTTTTTCATATGTATATATTTTAGTTCGTGGTACAGTCCTCTTGAATATGCCATTATTCTGCAACCACGAAATTCATACGACATTGATTTATTACCTCCGTACGAATGGAATACACCAAACATGAACAGAACCGATCAGATCATACATTTTATTTGACGAGTAAATGGTACATAGTCATGTTTACATACAAAAATGTAATCCTCTTTAGAACAATAAGAGACAAGACAATTTCACACATTTTTAGTGTTGACATTTCAAGCAAGCTGCATATTCCTATATTCCGTTTGTCAGTGCAGAAAATCTATTTTCCTTGTCACTTTTTTCCGAAATGTTTTTCGTCTCTTTTTTTCTTAAAACTCGAACCCAATTAATTCCAAAGTGAATGTATGCCCATCAAACGTTTAAGGGAAATGACTGAAGAGAAATGAGGAGAGAAAGATGGTTGGTGATGGTGTTTTATCAGTAAATGGTGGCAGCCTGGAGGTGCATTGTGCACGATACACGGAGAGCTATGTTTATCGAGTCCCCTGCTTCGGGTCTCGAAAACCGGTTGGTCGCGTCGAAATGTGTCCTTTCGGCTTTTTTCCTATCCTTTCCCGTAATTAGCAAAGATTTTGTAATTTGTCCAAAACGAGGCTTCGGTTATAAAAGAAAGAGAGAGTTAGATATAGTCGGAATGATCCAGACGTAGATATTTCATTCTACTATACCATAGTTACAGCTTGGATCATCCGAGTTAAGTTAGATATCGAGTTTTCATCTTTCTTCTTAGTTTTATGTACAAGAAAGTCCAAAAACAAAATCAAAATGAGTGAGATCATGATTTCACGCTTAAAAGAAAATGAAAGAATATACGAGATAAATTAAGATAAATGTTCTAATGGTATGAAATCAATGGTTTCTATGAGGAACGTGCATAAATTTAATTTAAAGGCCTAGTTTAGTCCTTCTTTAATTGACCCCCCCCCCCCAAAACCAATAACCAGATGCCCACCCGGTGTGATGGCCAGCTGTGATCATTAATTGGGATTACGTAATACCATGTATAGCACTGTGTCAAACTGATGGGTTTCTTTTGAACCATTTTTTTTAAAGAAGACATTTAAGCAGCAGAATTGATTTTTTTTTTCAATTAGGCTTCAAATTTTTTTTTTTAAGTTTGAAAGGTTTTTAGTAGGTTTTTCTTTCTTTTTTTTTTTTCAATTTGTGCCTTATACAAAGATCATTTTACGCAATTATGACTTGCAGCATAGTTATAGTTCCTCTGTAGTATCATCATCATCAACATTATCATCAAAATCATCATCATCATCAATGTTATAAGTATAACGAGTGCTAATTTATGGAATAACTAACTTATTATTTTCTTCACATTTCTTAACAGTTTATTCAGAAACATCTACATATCTTGTAAATCATTGTTTTAAATAAAGAAATCAAGAATTCAACATCAATTTCTTATTTATATTCCACATTTTGAAAATTGAAGCAAAATGACATTTTTTTCTATGCAAGACTTGAAATATATTTTTGGAATTTTGGATGGGTTTTTGATAGGGGACTGTTTTCTTAATTTGTACCTTGAATATAGATTAATTTATGTAAGAATGACTTGCAGCAGGAAATGTTATAGTTCCTCTGAAGTATATCATCATCATCACCATAGTATATCATCATCATCATCATCATCCATTTTATAATTTTGACAAGTGCTAGTCCATTGAACAACTAACTCATTATTTTTTTTTATATTTCTTGTCAGTTTATTCAGAAAAATCTATTAATCATGTAAATCCTTGTTTTAGATAAAGAAAACTATAACCAAACACTTATTTCTTATCAATATTCTACATCACGAGAAACCGAAGGGTTGGGGTATTGCATAATCTGACCACCCATTCCTTATCAAGTAATATACAGGAAATTTGCTCCATGCTGTGGAACTGTATTGTTGCCCTGTAGGGTGCCCAGTGGGAGATAAGATACCAGACATTCCAAAGACTAGGCCTTTAAAAGACAAATGGATGGATGAAAAAAAGGAATCTCCGAACGAACGGATGAATAAATGACTGGATAAAATAATGATTCAACAAATGAATGAAAGAAATTAAGATGAACGAATGATTAATTCAGAACGAATGGTTGATTTGAAATACAAAATTGAATTTATTAATCAATCAATTAATCAATGATAGACGATATACTAACAGTCAAACTTTTACTCGAAAACTTAATATACTTATGAAAAGTAATTCACTGAGGAAAAATAGTAGAATGTAAAAATGATTTATTCCCGCATACTAAATTTAGTCTTCATAATGCAAGACAAGGGCGATATTATTTGTTTGTAAATACGGCCCCAGGGTGACAGTCTGTCCGCTGTACCAGATACAGTACTGTACTACAGGTGCACAACGCCCAGTTAACCCTTTACCAAACACTCACTGGATCGTACAAGGTACGGTACAGACGAATATTATATAAATTGTTGGATAATGGAACAATTGCTCATACATTATTTTTTTAGATCCTTTCTTTAAACCGAAGTAATAACTTTAAATCTGAAACGATTTTGTTTTTACGGTCATTCACAGTCTCCTTGATTTGAGGAGAATGGAAATAACATGTGGTAAACTAAAATATATCCCTTCGTCAATATTTGTACAACAAACATCAAGGAGTCACGGTAACAAATAGAGAACAATCTTTCAGACGAGAAATCTCCCCTTATTGCACAAAGCTTTTTTTCTAAAATTTCCAATAACATAGTTCAAGCTCAAGTTCAGGGGCCCGTTTTTCTAAACAACTTACGGAAAATGTTTGCGTAAGTCATAATTGATAAACATGGATAGTATCTTCAATGAAAGTACAATGTTGCAATGTGGCACTTCATTGGAAGTGTCTCGGAAAGACAATTCCAATGATGTGTCACTTTGCAATATTGCCTCGTCCAATATTGAAATAAGAGGAATTGTTGTTTTAGACTTACGCAAATCTTAAGCGTAAACTGTTTAGTAAAACGGTACCCAGAAGTTTATTACCATTTACATATACGTAAAGTTGCTTATATATCATTATGACAAGCACCATCAACAGAAAATACGATGCAATGAACTATTTTGAACAAAAGCTTTGGATCTGTATCATTAACGTATCCATACAAAACTTGCGCCAGCTGAGAAGATTAAATTTCAGTTTGAAACCGTCTTTTCCAATGACATGGGAAATGCAATTCATTAGATATTCATATTCAAACCATCAGTAAAATAAAGTCTCGATTCATGAACAAGACCAGCATCTCATATTTGAAAATGTACTGAAAGCAAAATAACGAGAGAAACAGTAGCTCGACAAGCGAATTTATTTATCTATACGTAATAATTTCACGATTATTAACAACATTTTCTTAAAAGATAAAAACAAATGAAGTAAAACGTTAAAAGGCAATTTGCAAATACTAATAAAGACTCTTCTCAGCAACCGATATTTAGATTATTATATAATACACAGTCTTCGTTTCAAAATAAAATTCGCTGATGGCTGTTTTAAATGAAACAGACTTTTAGACAACTACCATAAAGGAGCAGTGCTAGACTTATTCAATCTGAACACATCGGGTTTATCAAATGAAAACACCTCTGAAATAATAGGGATGACGCCATATTGGTTCCCAGCGGAATGACGTCACATCACTTTCGTGTTTAAAAATAGATCTTATATGTGAAATCGAAAAAGTCGTTCAATTTGATTGAGGAAACAACAATACATGTCACAACAACAATTTCGACATTTTGGTATGAGTAACTGATAAAAAATGATTATAGAGGATGTCCAACACTTCCATATACATTGAACTACTTAACGTGCACGCTTAGAAAATGTGTTAAATGGCGGATGCCGATTTACCCGAAAAATTGTAACCCTACACTTATATCCGAGGTGTATTTCACAGCTCACGGAAATACCCGAGTAGTTCCGATTGAGACTTATTGACAAATTATGCAGCCGTAGGAGGGAACAAATAAAACACAGTTTTGGAAAGAGTTCTCGTTGGTTCAATGTACCGACTTAATCATAAAGAGGGCGTGATACAGTTGGTATGAATGAAGGTTAATATTGGAAACAGATTAAGGGAAAGTTTGTATTAACCCTTATAGTGCTGGAACCGATTTCATGCTTGTGCAAACAGGTTAGATCCAGGTCAGCCGCCAAGTCAATTGGCGGTTGGCCTGTGATCTAACCTGTATGCTACAACGAACATCTTTCCTCATTATTATTAAGCAGATATTTAAGGATTGGAAAGCAGACAACACAAACATCTATTTTTAGAAAATTACCCAGCATTCTAAGGGTTAATTCTGTCCAACGTTCACAAGCCGCCGTACCAGCTGTACTGTCATAACGATGTTAACTTACATTGGTCGATCCCAAACGTTTAGCTGATATTGACCTACCAGATATTAAAATGACTTTCTCACAGATTCAACTTTTAGAAATGAATTATCTTCATTCGATAAAATGACAGTACAGATTAGCAAAGTAACATAATACTAGATTATTGACAACTTCCTTATACCGTTCATGGTCGTTTAGAAATATATGAGAAAAAAAAGATTTATATATTGCAGATATCGCAAACCATTGAAACGGTATTTCTTTAAAATTAATAATCTTACGTTAGAATGCATTTGGTAAATAAGATATCATTTTCACGTGGGTCACTGAAAACGTTTAGCCATTCTCGTCACGTGACACTAGCAAGGTGCACAAGAAAGAAAATCTTCGTCAATTTATTAACAGGCTTCCCAATAGAAGCGCTGTCAGGTGCAAAAGAGTACCTCACATCGTATGACGCAACAACTTAGAAGTAATGAAATTGAAACCCGTATTCTGTTTAGTGAAAATGCTTGTACATGTTGAATGTTACGTTTATTACTCCCAGAGCATAACTCTCTGAGATAGTCCACTTCAATATTCTCGTCTCATTGTTTCAAGAAGTACCCTTGTAGATTATAATTGGCAATTGACAAGCTGAAAAAAGAAATCGAGTCGTTGTTTGCGACGTTTTGCGTGATATTTCAGTTAAATACGACTTCCAGTTTATTTGAATTCCAAACAATATTGACTTGTTCATATACAGAATGACGTTTTGGTTTTGTTTATCGTTCTTGTCATCGGAATTGTGAAAGAAAATCAACGTTATCACAATTGTTCAAATATAGACATTTAACCATATGCCACATGTAACTATAGCATACTTGATAATCAGAATGAGGAATAGATACCATCTACACTTTTCACATATCTTATCAAACTCCTTTTCAATAGAAATGTAAGTAAATGTCACAATAGAAATAAAAGATGTATTAAAGTGTGTAATACAAGCATGGGCCTTTTTGAGCTTATGGTAATAGCACTGCATTTACTACGAGCAGGCCCCCGTCTCAGTGTAGGCTCGAAATCTGACACCAGTAGATTGACATTCTCGAGAACTTTCCCGGCTGACCCATTGAATACTGATAGTTACACTACCCTATGGGTATAAAGGCCGCAGTCTTTCTGCATAACCTATGCAGCAAAGACCTATACCAAATACAATAAAAGTATATACTTACTTACTTACTTAATCTTCTTCACTCATTGATGAGCATATAGCCACCACCAATGCTTTCCATTTAGGGCGGTCTGCGGCTGTTGTCTTTGTTTCACACCAAGATTGCTTTCCCCGGCGTAAGTCTTGGTACAGAGATCTTCTCCACGGTGTGGTAGGTCAGTTCCTCCTTCTTGTTCCATGTCTATTCCACTCTGTATTTGAATAAGTTACATTAATAGTTTGCTGTTGCTTTGAATTTGGGCTGTTATCAAATTTACGAAAGGTGTAAAGGGTTGATATTAAGAGTTTCGTTTTCACACTAAAAGGGCCATGCAAGTATCTAGTCACTTAATGGGTAACGGTTCGTTAATGATGAAAACATTGTTCATTAAAAGTTCGTTTAGGAAAAGTTTTCAATTAAAACTTGGGTGATACGAATCAGACCTAGAGGGGGTATTCAACCCATATTTCCATTGGTATTCGCTTTACCTTACATTATCTAAACTGAAACGGGAGTCAAAACGAAACTTTGTGATAAAAGAAGATATTGCTTGTAACGAGCAATTTCTTCTTTTGTCACAAAGATTCCTTTCCGTCCAACAATTGATGACAGTGTCATTGCTATTGCCTTTGATATTAAACTTAGGGATTTGCAAATGGATTTATTCGGATCTAATGATATACATGTATGGGGTTACGGGTATGGTAAGCAAACAAAGTAGAAAGAGTGTAAGTTGTTGCAATGCTGTTTTAGTTCAAACTCCTGCATATTCTCTCAATGCATGTTCATTTTCCTTATAGTCATCTTACAAACAGCCCACATTACAAAAACTGTGCTAAACAACAACGATGATGGAGATGATAATAATGATGATGATGATACTGCCGCTGCTGCTGCTGCTGCTGCTGCTGCTGCTGCTGCTGCTGATGATGATGATGGTGATGATGATGATGATGATGATGATGATGATGATGATGATGATGATGATGATGATGATGATGATGATGATGATGATGATGATGATGATGATGATGATGATGATGATGATGATGATGATGATGATGATGATGATGTGATGATGATGATGATGATGATGATGATGATGATGATGATGATGATGATGATGATGATGATGATGATGATGATGATGATGATGATGATGATGATGATGATGATGATGATGATGATGATGATGATGATGATGATGATGATGAAGATGACGATGATGATGATGATGATGATGATGATGATGATGATGATGATGATGATGATGATGATGATGATGATGATGATGATGATGATGATGATGATGAAACAATAGCATTAAAACATGTTCTTTGATTAGAATTTTACAGAATCGATTGTGACAAGAGGTATAAACGGTTAATCAAGAGCAATTTATTTATTTCATCGTGTTGCTTAAAGCAGTCTGTTGTATATCCAGCGAATGGAGGTATTGTTGAGGTTAAGAAAAATCCAAAACACATTTTATGCTAAAAGAAACACAATTGCGTTCGTTGATATTTAACACTTTACCAAACGCCAATTTTTTACTGTCCCAAATTGTAAGACTTTGCAGACGACATTTCAAAGTGGGGTGAAATTGGAAAGTAATTATCTAATAGGGCAGAAGACATTGTGGAAATAGGAAAAATTGCTCGTTACGAGCAATTTCTCCTTTTCCCACAATTTTGTCCATAGTCGTCTGTAACAAAGTGGTTAAATATCGTTATTGTTTGGTAATGGGTAAAGTGAGAATTCCGTTCAGTGACAATCTAAACCTGTCTATTGCCATATAGAGTTACGCTACCACAGTGCAAGGGTATGCGAATTGAAGACGCCCGTGAAATCAAACACCCGAGATCTTTAAAACTATCAATTTATTCGCCCAAATCCGGCGGAAATTAATTTACATTCTAAACCACTGCCTCTCTTCATTCAGTAGTTGGCATTGTCGAAATTGAAAGCAAGAGCAGAATATGGTATTGTTGATTGAAGAAAAATGTGTACGTGTGAATACAGCTCTACGAAGGAAGTGAAATGTAGAATACATAACTTTCACCAGATTGTCTTTCCATACCTCATTTACATGTATTGCATTGCAGTTCATGACATCGGAATACATCACTACAAAGATAATTTGAAGAGTATAATATAATAAGGTAACCAGAGTTTGTAAGTCAAAAATGTAATGAAACAAACTTGTTTTCAGCCCTATAATGTGACATTTTTTTTTATCTCATGTTAACAAATTAAGCATTGTTTCGCATTACTAAATGCATGTGTGTGTGTGGGTGTGTGGGTGTGTGTGTGTGTGTGTGTGTGTGTGTGTGTGTGTGCATTTACATGTATTGTCCATTCTTTTCATGTTTGGGTAAACGATGTCATGAAATAAACTTCTGTTCTGTTCTGTTCATCCGTAATATTTCCATTGAAGTGAAGTGAGCTGTTACGATTCTGGATTATCGATATGCTTATAAATTTCTCCTTTCACGACATTGCGTCTCTTTAGAAATCTAGCATCGAATTAAAGTTTGACAACTGGATGATAGTTTCCTATTGTATAAACATACTCGAAACAACGAAATCGTAATAACATAACTCTAAAATATCTCACTGTAACTCATATGCGGCGGTGGTCTTAGTTTAAGGTAGTATTCCTATAAATCGCCATTTTGAAAGTCATTCTTTTTCGTATTGCTTCGGTCGTTCTCGAAATCGGACCGGAACTATTAGCATTAAATTCCGAACCCAACCGAGATTAACCGAGACCGATCGAAGTAAGCTGACGACAAAATGAGTTTCAAAATTTCGTTTTGAGGATATTCTACCTTAACCTCTCTATTTTGCATAGTTTGTGACGGAAGCTTGCAGCTTATCGAATTCACTCTCATGAATGCTTCCTGGATACTCAAGCAGTAGACGCGCAGATTTCTTGGCTAGTCCGGAAAATTGTCACGGGATCGAACCCGGGACCCTCGGTACAAGAAGCCAACGCTTTACCACGACACCAATGTCGCGTTGATCTTAGGAAATCAGTGTGGTAAAGGTATATATAAAGGCTCCTTATGCTCATGTAATCCTTTCGTCACACCGGTTTCTACACATTAATAGTTAAAGGGGAGATTTATTCTGTCTAATGTTGTCGGTTGCTGTTGTATTGACGAGTACGGTTCAGTCCATTGTTTATGATATATGTATTTTTTCATTAAAGTCTCATCATATGTACATTCGTATATACAATATAGTATATTTTTTTATTACATGTACTGTACATTAGCCCCTTTTACTGAGGTATAGGAGGCCGCAAAGGTATTATTAAAAAGGCAAAACACAGCCTATGAAATCCTTCAGAGCAAGTTAACAGTAACAGAATATACATGTATACTGTATTGTTAAAGAAACAATCTATCTCTCAATGTGAAATTATGACCATAGTCAAAATGAAACGATTAAGTAGCGACGATTTTATATCTTGACATTTTTTCAAGTTTTAATATAACGGCGTGACAAAAAATAAAAGCCAGGAGCAGTTTAGTAAATTGATGAATAAAGTAGTTTATAAGACAAACGAACCGGCGGAACGTTTTATTTCATACTGGCTATATATAATGCAATTTTAACTGAAGAAATAAGAAACGACTGTAAAATTGAAAGATATAGATCACTAAAAGTAACTCTTCCTTCTGTTGTGATGGTATTTATCAAAAGTTGCGAAGATGATGCTGTCATTTTCAAATTTGCTTTCTATATCTGATATTTGTTTCAAATTTGACTCGTTTTGCAAAATTCCATTTTGAAGAAGGGTGTTTAATTTGAGTTTGACGGAGGTTGTTAAATAGCATAAGTTTGACGAGGATGAAAAATGTTTTAGAATTATATTTAAAAAACTCAAATATTGTTGCCAAAAAGTATGTTTCATTACAGCTATTTCAAGCCAGTTTGTTATCTTAAGCAATTTGCTACAGGCATACATATGTATCAAAAACACTTTCTACGAAAACAACTGTATTGATTGACAAAATTGGAATATTTGACATCGTACGTTTATTGAAGAAGTTTTATTCACAACATTTTATGAGAGAATTCTTTGTCTAAATGATTTTGATAATCCGTTTTTGTAAGGGAACAAGGCATATCTATATCGAATTTGATATTGTATAGTTAGGACGTTAACTACCACAACAATGCGACTTTTATTGCAAATATATATTTCCCAAACTCACACACAAAAAAGCCGGTCGGATTGCCTTGTTTGCAGAGATCTGTATGCATTGGGGTTTACATATATAACGGTACATAAATAGATATACTTCAAAAAGGTGTCCATGTAAACAAGAACATTTATAAATGTATACGCCGCGAAAGGCTAAGCTAAGCGAACACGAAAAACGCCCCCAGTCCTTGTACGAGCTTTACGATAAGAGTTAAGCGCCTCCCAGTCACGGATTGCCTCGCGAAACTAGCCAATCGCCTGGCGACAGGGGCGATAACGCGAAAATGTAAATTTGAATGAAACTCACATTCAATTACCGGGGGATACCTAAGTTCAGATATATGGCTCTTCGCGCATCCTAAAACAATAGCCCTAGAGGACGGATGATACTGAAGGCTTGTTCTGCATCTAAAGCTGTTCTTGTCAGTTTATTTTGCCTAACGCGATCTCACAAATCCCCCACTTGAAACGAAACTGAAAAACAAAAATTGAAAACGTTTTATCTGATACGTTCGCATATCGACTCGCGTTATACTTTTACAATTACATCTCGGTATTTAGAATTAATCATAAATACGACACTGTGCTTGAATATAAGTGGTTGTGTGTGTTTTACGCTCTTGTTAATTCCTGTGCACTTTATACATTTCAACTGGATTCTAATCGGTGTGTGTGAATTCGTCTTTTTTTGTTTCCGGCTGGAAGAACAACCGTAATTCTGGAGTATCATAGATTTTCCGTAAATCACCCGGGTTTATTCCAGGACGTGGAAGGAGTGTTCCCTGCCCATGAGAAGATGTCATTCCTGGCGCTGGATACCAACTCATGGCAGGTGCGTTTTTGTTTAATCAATCCGTCCATCCCTCTCTTGGTTTATGCTCTGGATTTAAAGTTATAACAAACGACTTTTATAAAAAAAAAAATAGATAAGAAATGACATCATCTTTGCAAATTTGGCACTAAGAAACAATCGTGACAAAAGAAGAAATTACTCTCACGAGTAATTTCTTCTTTTGTCACAATCGTTTCCTAAGCCTCCCGATTAAGATGAATCCAATCGCATTTATATGAAGGAAAGGATTCGAATATTTTCCTTGCGGCCCTTTGGCGGTGTTTGAGCTCTTCAGACTTCCATGGCTTCATGCATAGAGCAATGAATTAGGTCCGAGTGGCACCACCTCTCTCTTTCCTTTATTTTCTTTTTAACAGTTTTAAATCATTTAAAAAAAATACAATGAACAGATCGGACTTGTCATCATTTCGATGTTGATGTGTATTCTAAGTTTTACCAAACAGTTCGGGGACTTTTGAAACTATTGTTTGGATACCAAAGTTGTGCTGATAAGCAATTTCTCCTTTTCTAACAATAAGATAAATAAGTAATATGCAAAATGTTCAATTCAAAAATTCACACACAATGTCATACGTACAACCATGTAAGTATGAATGCTCGAAGTTAATGTATTAATGTGTAATAATTGGGTTGTTAAGTATACAAAGGTATACAAAATACAGTTGGTACCTGTTCAAGCTTCGAAGCAATTTCTATGTCCGCGATAAAGCGGAAATAGTACATTGGTTAATCAAGTTCCTTAAAAGAAGACATTACTCGTTTCAATGAAGCTTTCATTATCAACATTTCATCAAATCGTTCGTGAAATTTTCAAATGTGAAAATAGTATTAGAAAATATTCTTTTATATGATACCAATTTAAATCAAAGTGGAAATTATTCATGAAATTCATACAAATGATGTAATATTTCATGTCTGCAAAGGTACTGGTTGGAATCGGATGCTCGAAAATATGTGACATACATACATATAGCATAAAGTTAATAAATACCGACAGAAAAGGTTTCCATAAGTCCAACAGGAATCGATTGTATCAAGTAATCCAACAAGCAAAGGAAAGTTTCTTTCAATGTCTCAATGTTTTTCTTTTTATAAAAAAACTTATTATGTATAAGATAGATGGTCGATGACTGGTAAATGATATTGTTTATTAGCAATTTCATCAGAGTCGATCAATTCTTCTGTTATTTTCATGCCAGTATTATAAACAATTCCATTGCAGTCACCAAGGTTTAGGTAATCAGGACAAACGGTTACGGTAGTGAGAAACTATTTGTAACATACTTAAATAGAATTAGAATGCAATTTGATCAACCCGATTTCAATAACCATAGGAAATGATAATAACATAACACAACCAGGGTTTGGACCATAAACCCCTTTATTTAAAGTCCGACTAGGTTATTGTTTTACAAAACAATTTAAGGAAAGTACTTCCGTAAGTCAAAACTGCTTAACACGGATAGTATCCTAAATGAAAGTACAATATTGCCATGTGACACGTCATTTGAAGTGTCTCAGAGAGACGATTCCAATGATGTGTTACTTTGCAATATTGCTTAGCCCGAAATTGAAATAAGAGAAGTTGTTTTGAACTTACGCAATATTTTTGCTTGATACGTAAAGTAAGCTTTAGTTAAAACGATACCATTGAGTTAAATCAAGAATGAGTCTATGAACAGAGAGAAGTTTATTAAATATTAAGTTTATTTTTTTTAACATTTAATTGAGTTCGTGCCCATGTAAAACTGACATTTGATATATGTTTATAAAATTAAACCCAACAATACATTGATTGGTTCTGTTTTTCAGGGTCAATTTGAAATTTGAAATTGATGAAGTAACAGTTCATTTAGGTTAAAAAACGGAGATAATAAAGACTGTAAAATTAAAGTTTAATGGCTTCGGGCATTTAGATAGTCAAAATATTGACATCTCTTAATGGAGCATACAGGTTTATACGTATTTCATGATGTACTGTTAATCAACCCTTAATAAGCGTTCAAGCAGACGACTTTAACCTTAAAATTAACCAGTCACCGGAATTTAATAAAAAATGCTTCATAAATTACGATTCAATGTTCGAATCATTTCTTTAAAATTATGCATGGTCCACCATGACTCAATCTCATTTTATCTCAACATTACTATATGCCGTTTGCTGTGTGGATGATACGGCTTGGATGCACTGTGTTAAAAGGCATGTTTATTCACCTACTTATGTAGTAATACATCTATGCGTGGACTTTAATAATTCGTTAACCTATGCCCAGCCATAGACAGCTTTGAACATGCTTATATAGCAGATACAGCTTTGTAAACATTTGTGACAGAAGGGATATCTGCTCCCAATGAGCAAAACATTTCCTTTTGTCACAATATTGGCAAAGTTTGGTTAAGGCGGTCGTTTACAGAACAGAAAATTTGAAAGTAAAAAAGATGTTATTGAAAAAATGCAGTTTTAAAATGGGTTTGACATACAATTAACCGGAGCTATTGAAAGAATGATTAATTCAGGAAGCGTCAGGAAAATACAGGTGTTACGCATTTTTTAAGAAATTAATCTTAAACTTCCAAATTTCCTCACATCTGTGAATGAGCACTTTTTCCTTTAGCTTAGTTTTTTATTTATACAGTATAGTTTTGTCACGTCAATTCTTCGTCTGATATTAACTTCTCTAACAGGAAATGGGTTTATTCGAAAGAAAACTGAAATTGAAGTTTCAACCTGTTTGCCTACCATTTATGTGCAATTGCATTGTACGAAAATTTGGAAGTTTACAAAATATTAATAGATATATTAATCATTCATTTTAATACTGTTCCCACGAGGTTTTATCCATATATAACAGAACATAAACCTTGATAGTTCATGTTATGATTGACAACTAAGCTGATAAAATATTATATAATTGAGTTGAGTTTATACTTCTTTTAAAATATATATTAGAATTAAATATACATACAGGCTCTGTGTAATCTTGTTACGATAGGTATGACTTTACACAGAATTTCGATTGGTGGAAAAAGTAAATGATATGTTGGCAAGTTGTAAAGTTTGGATTTGGACGGAAAAAACAAGCTTGTGAAAGTTCACTTTTTATCCACTTTGTTAGTTTGAATTTTGACCAGTGATATCTCATTTTGACGCATCCACGGTACGTGTCTCATTGAACCACAGTGACAAAGGGGTGAACTACTCGAATTAAACAGAACAGAACAGAATTTTACTTTATAACTTGTACATAGTACATCATCATAAATACATAGCATGAAAAACAAATATATCACATGGTGTATGAATAACGAAAATACATATCATGAGGATGAAATTTTAAAACTAAACAATTGAATTCTCAAGTAACGAAGCTTACTTTACGCATTTAGCAACTCTATACACTGCATTGTTATTTGTTAATCTCAAAAGTTTAATAAATTTAAACATATTTGGTGAGTTATAGTAAAATTTGTTCAAATACATTTTTCGTTGATTATCAAAACAAATACAGACACAAATGAAATAAACAATATCGTTCTTTTATTATATTTCGTTCAAACCTTTCTGTCCGTATTCTCAAGAAGTGCTATGACAAACCTTATCTTGAGGGTTCAATACCTAACTAATTAAGCAACACGTCTGAATACGGTTCATATTCACAATTCATCTTAAAACACTTGTAAATATCTATGAGTGAACTGTTGTCAATGGAATGATGCCATTGTTGGATCAAAGATTCAATTAAACGTTGCATAAAATACGTGGGAATGTTTTGATATTTAACTCTGATTGTGTATAAAAGTCATTCCCAAATTCGTTCATATTTTGAAGACTTTTAAAATCAGTAACCCAATAAGCAGAATCGTTCTCACTATCAATTAAGACTTACTCGTAGACTTTGGTAACCCGAGTGTTGTCCGAGGAAAGTATTCTGCACCAACGTTTGATAATATCTACATACCTACTATATAAAGAGGATAACACCCAAGCTCACCACAGAGAGGGTTGAGCATGTGTTCATCCGCACACACATCCCTTACAAAATTTGAAATGAACCCTTTCTATTTCTTTTGACTTGAAAAATCCCAAGACCTCTGCGAATTATATCCTAATATGGACCCAACAAAAGAGTAAAGTACCTGACATAATATTTTTGAATTACATCTAACTTTCCAATCTGAACACATCGGGTTTATCAAATGAAAACACCTCTGAAATAATAGGGATGACACCATATTGGTTCCCAGCGGAATGACGTCACTTCACTTTCGTGTTAAAAAATAGATCTTAAATGTGAAATCTAAAAAGTCGTTAAATTTGATTGAGGAAACAACTTTACATGTCACAACCACAATTTTGCCATTTGGTATGAGTTACTGATAAAAGGATTATTTAAGAGGATGTCCAACCCTTCCATACACATGAACTACTTAACTTGCACGCTTAGAAAATGTGTTAATTGCCGGATGCCGATTTACCCGAAAAATTGTAACTCTACACTTATATCCGAGGTGTATTTCACAGCTCACGGAAATACCCGAGTAGTTCCGATTGCTAACTTTCTTGCAATTTGCTTATAGCGTAGTCTACCCTTTAAAGGTGTTCACAAAAGTGACTCTTGGTTTTCTAAAAATTTACTATCACAATAGTTAAACAAAATTCCAAAGTAGTTAAAGTCAAAACCGATATCTAATTTAGATCCCTTACAACACCACTTTTCATTTTTTCATGTTCCTCTTTTCCTGAATGCCATTTCTTTGGGTTTTTGTTTTCAGTATTTACCTCGAGACCCTAGTTGTCACAAATTTTTAAAGAAGAATAAGACTTTTTGTAACTCGTCTGGAGATTTTATGTCAAGACGGGTAGAACTATCAACAAGAAAGCTGGGAGACTTACTCTAATGAAAATTCAAATACTGCCATCGGGATTTAAACCCACACCGAGAGGGGCAATGTTATCTCAAGTTCAATATGCTTACACTAGGTGCCGTTTACGTTTGAGTGTAGCTTATCTTGAAACATATATTTCGTATATGACTTGAAGCTGTTCTTGCCCATGTCAATAACATTTGTATATGTCTTAAAGTCTAAGACCAACAATAATGTTTGAGAAAGAGGAGAACTTTCTCTATTCAATCATACGCCTTTATGAAGCACTGTTTTCGAAGCCAAAGGACGTATGGTTCGGATGTGTATAGAATTAGTATGCATCAGGCAAGTGATTATTTGACTTGTCCATCTGGCGCACTACCCTATCTTCAGGATGACTCGCAAAACCACACCTGTATCGTGCCGAGTAAATTCCCGTTTCGTAACAGTTGTTTCTTCACAATGATTTAAAGGGAAATGTTCATAGTTTGTTCTTGATTACAATCGTCTGCTCTTGCTTTCTTTCAGTTTGAGAAGGTCTCTAACTGCATTTTATATCGTGTTAAGTCTTATAGATTATTGGCCGACTATTTAAACTGCATAAAGTATTGAAATACAATTATTAGAATTATTTCTGAAAAAACACTTATTCCTCGTTTGAAATAAATCTGTAGTTGAATTTCAAATTCCTAGACTTGTTTAGTAAAGAGAAACGTCTTCAAACTTATTTGAACTACCAAAAGGAAGCAATGTTTGAATGCAATAAACTCGTATCAGGCCCTGTCTAAGTTTTAGCACCTTTTGTTGGGTTGCGGTCAAATCCCGTTACGAATGATGCATTGCACGTTGCACGCAAATGACGTGCAGTGACGGCCATGCTAATTGTAATGATTTTACTGGTTGCAGGGCATTGTTTAAAAAAATTAAGAGAAAGGAAAAAAGAGGAGAGAAAGAAAGAAACGATTAATCTGTTGGCAGAATGAGTTTTGAAGCTCCGATCTCGTTCACCTTTTGTTTGACGGATCACCACTGTCATATCAAAAAGGCTAAAGCATTGTCGAAGGAATAAGCACGGTTATTGGTATTACAGTGAAGCCCATTTATTCATTTGTGAATTTGGTCAAAATCGAAAGAAAACAACAGACAAAATAGAATTCATGGAGAAGTTATTTACAATAATTGGACGATTGTGGCAAAATGTCAAATAGCTCATCAAGAGCAATCCATTACTTATATTACGTTTATTTTCACGATCGAACTTCCACGACAGATGTGCCAAGGCGATCCATGATGAGGTGATATAAAGGAAAACACCTTTTTGGTGCATCAGCATTATTACATCTTACAAGACCTGAATAGGACGTAGCTCGGAAGACCATACTGAGATGTTAGAACATTTTGTTAAGAGTATCCTTTTATTTCTGAATCCGATGATTAATTAGAAATGATTGGATAATAGTATCAGAATTCATAAACAAAACCACGCACCATATTAAACAGTAGTCTTATATCAAACTTTCTTACACCGATTTTGGAAGAAATTCTTACTACTAAAACTTATAACTCTCGATTCTGCTTCCCGGATACATAACCAGTTCGGAAATGTATCGCTCGACTTAAATTCTTCAATAGTGTTAACGCATTTATTTTAACAGTTTTACCGTTCTTTTAGAATGGTGAAACATGATAACAGCAACACTAGTTGTCAACGGGGAAAACTTTTAATCTAATCTAAGGGGAAGCATTATAAGGGGAAGTCAATGCTTCGTTATCCGACGAAATGTAACGTAATTCTAACTAACGATTTGAAGAACTATCATATACAATTACTGAAGTGTATACACATTTATTAGAATGAATTATAAAAGAAATCTTGCAGCTTTCCATTTACAATGAAATATGTTTGTATGTTTCTTATTTTATCCAAACAAACCAATAAGGCGTAAAGCAGTCGAAAGAATTAGAGCGTTTCAATTGTATTTCAATTTCAAGGCAGCAAACATTGACTGAAATGATTATTTCTGCAATAACATACTATATACACTGGTCAATCCTTTACTACATGGTGCCTCATTTAACTGAATAGGATGTGGTATATTTTTAAACCTCTGTGACAAAATGATAAATTGCTCGTAACGGGCAAATTATCTTTTTGTCACACAGGTTCCCTATGTAGGATAAGGAAAAACATATTTTCGTCATGTCGATTTTGACACCCGCTGTTGCTTTTGATACGGACAAAAATTTAGAAGAATGGATTAAAATGGAAATGTCTTTCCTAAACAGACATTAACAAGCACTGTTATATGAGGTTTTCCCTCTCCGTTGGGTCCAGATCAGAACATTTCAATATACATGTCGATCCGGGATAAACTCTTCATCTCGAAGTCATGATTTATAAGGGAATTATACGTCTGCTACTTACATAGTATCCTGTCAAGCGTTTTTCAAAAACATACACATTTGAGGCATATATTGTCCTTAAATTGTCATGAATAAACATAACATTTTCTTACGTTGCAAAATCAGTTACAGTTTAAAGCAATATCCGTATAATACAATTATTTCATGGCAGAGAACATATAAGAGTATATTATAATAGATAAGAACAGAAACTGATCTGAATATATTTCACTGAGAGACGACTTAAGTAAAGCTTTGTAGGGTGAAGGTGAGTTCTTAAATATGAGGAGAAAAACAGTTTAAATACAAAGGTTTAGAACGTCCCCCAAAATTGATATGTTTAGCAAGACACATATCTCGCTATGGATAGATATAGTAAATATATATTTTAAGATTATTTACATTTTTCAACAAGTTTCGAACAACTTATAGTCTGGACTCAAACGTACGCCTTACCATGTTGATCAGCGATTGGCTTCTCTAATTGTAGTGTTTTCTTATTACGTAGAGTGACGTGGAGGAAAGCTTTTGAAACTGCAATTGCAACATTTGACCTCTCCGCCACTCTCACTGCAGCAGTTTTCTATGTGTAATGTTGTTGTGAAAGAATAAAACATTGATGACAAAATATTTAAAAAGAAAATGAGAAAAAACTCTGGCCAAGTTGTTTGAAGTAAGAATACCCCTAATTCGCCATTTTGAAATTCATTCTCACGTAGATCTGCTTCATTTGTTCTCACATTACATCGGTCGGGGCGCTGAACCATTCATTGTAAAGCGAATAGTTCCGGCACAGACCAATGTATACCGAGTTAGACCGAACACATACGATGAATGAAATACATGTACAATGGCGGACACTGGGTATTCTACCTTAACACATTTTTGTAGAAAGCCTTAATTTTCGCATGTGATGCATACAACATCAAAAGCCACTGTGGAAAAATTGATAATTGCTCCCAACGAGCAATTTGTGATACTGTAGATATTGTAAAAATGTTCTTAACTCAATGTTAAAAGGAACAAAATATTTGTAGTGTTGGTGTCTGCATGTTGCTTTCAATTTTATCCAGTCTGAAACCCTTGTCTGGTTTAACAGCATGAGGCAGAAAAATCAGCAATAATAGTTGTGTAAAAAGGAAATATTGCTCGTATCAAACAAGGTCTCCCAGATTTGCAAATATATTAATAAAATATTGCAAAGATGCGATTATATGCCATGATAAATACCAAAGACAAAATAAATGCTTAATAGGTCTTTGTTGGTATGTGTCCCCTGCTGTATCCCCTGCGTGTATAAGAATGGGTAAGCCATTTAAAAACATATAGTTTTGTTTGATTATGAGAGGCTTGCTGTAGGCTAAAGTGTAGTCGACTCATATTCACTACAGCCTTCAGTTAACGCATGCATGTATATTCCTCTTTGAAGGTCTACCAGTACCAGGCTATGAGATATAACATAAAACAAACATAACATAAGTTCGATTTGCATTAAGAATTACAAATTCAAAGCCATACAATTTTACATACAATATGTAGTAGTAGTAATCTTTATCAATATCTCACCATTGCACAATCATAAAACAAATTTACCACATATGATTTCATTTCACATAAGATACAATGCAACTCCATTATGGAGTTATCAGAGATGAGTCTAAATGCGATAAGATTCAAGACATTTATATTATCATTCTTATGATCTCCTGTTCTAAATGGGTCGATTTCTTTATATCTTAAATTAACCCTTTCCCAAACAAAATCGACATTTGACGACTTTGTTGCAGACGACTTTAGAAAACATTGTGGGAATAAAACAAAAATGCTCGAAACGAGCAATTTTTCCTTTTCCCACAAGGTTTTCTGCTCTTTCTGAAGAAAACTGTTCAATTTCATCACATTTCGAAATGTCGTCTGCAAACTCTGAAAAATTTGGGACTGTTGAAAATTTACAAAAGATACAATGTGCCATGCCAGACGACGAACTACTGCGAGCTGGGGTTTGAGCTCGGAACGACGGTCTCAAATCCCCTATGCTTACCCCACTAGATCATCATATACATTTGTATCTCAACTAAATAAGTTACCATCTATGTTGAGAACGCTCAAGTTTAATTTCGGTAACAGATCGTATCTCGAAAAACAATAACATTTTGTGGAGTCTTTGTGAAACAATGGAAACAACCCCTTTAACCCATTACCAAACAATAACGAAATTTAATCAGTTGGTTGCAGACGACTCTGGACAACATTGTGGGGAAATGGAGTAACGAGCAATTTCTCCTTTCCCCACTATTTTTCAGCCCTATCAGAAGATTTGTTTTCAATTTCATCACATTCTGAAATGTCGTCTTCATACTCTTACAATTCGGGACAAACGAAAATGTGTCGTTTGGTAAAGGGTTAAACAAATCCACGCGTTTTTCAAAACCGAGTCTCTAATTCAATTATTCAAATCGCGTTTGGGTCCCAGGCCGGCTCCGTAAATCACCGACATATTACGTAATGTCATCACCACGTGACACAATGAAATAAAACATCGGCGTAGATGAGCCTCGGGCCTAAGACTCCTAGTCCCGGCGTAACATGTGCTTCCACAGTCACCGCTAGGGGGCGTGCAGCATGGTGGATCTCAAACACGCCGTTCGAGAAGGAGCCTGGATGTGTTGGTGCCAGATAGTTGTGGATTTGGCTCCTGGAATTGGTTCTTGATCTGGATCATGACAAGCTTGTAGATTAATGTATGTTAGATTCGACCAATGCAAGAGGTGGTTATTCTAAACATAAATTGCGAGAAAGAGCTTGGACGGGTTGTTTGTTGGCAGTGAGTTATGGATTTGGCTCTTGCGTTGGAACATTACGAGCTTGTAAATTAACCCTTTACCAAACGCTTAATTTCCGACTGTCTCAAATTGAGATACTTTGCAGACGACATTTCAAAATGTGATGAAATTGAAAAATAATCATCTGATAGGGCAGAAATCATTGTGTTAAAAAGAGAATATTGCTCGTTATGAGCAATTTCTCCTTTTCCAACAATATTCTCCAGAGTCGTCTGCAACAAACTTGTCAAATGACGCTATTGTTTGGTAATGGGTTAATGTATCTTAAACTCGAACAATTGAAAAGTGTGGTTATTTCAAACAAGCCTTGCGAAAGGGAGCGTGGACGGGTTGTTGCCAGGGAGTTGTGGATTTGGCTCTTGCATTGTAACAGGCAAAGCTTGTAAATAAATGTTTCTTAGGGTCGAACAATAGAATTGGTAGTGATCTCAAACATGTCTTGTGAGAAGGGGCTTGGACGTGTTGTTGTTTAAACAATTGAAAAGTGCAGTGTATATCTTAAAGGTACCTCAAGGCAAGAAGAACTTGAGTTCTAATAACATCTTTATCGAACGACGGACTAAGATGTGTTACTGTCATTATAAAGACCGAGTCTTTAACACGTATAGCGCTATAACCGACTTTATGCGTACGCAAAAAAGTTTTTCAAGGGCAGCCGCCAAGTAAATTGGCGGCTGGCCTGTCATCTAACCTGTTTGCTACGCTGAGTATCATTCCTCAACAAAATTAAGCAGATGATTAAGGTTTAAGAAGGCACACGACACAGGATCAATTTGTAGAAAATTACTTAGCATTCTAAGGGTTAATCGTTGTATGTGTTTTGTTCGAATCTTGGTGATTCGAACCAAGGGGACGAGTGGCGGCTTTCAAATAAACCTCACAATTCTAAGATTCCGCCCGCTTACAAGTTTGCTGGACGCAATCCTGTGGTTCTTGGATTTGTTCTTTGGCAATTCACAGATTTATCTCCAATTTCTATCGCTATACGTAGACGTTGTGTCGTATTTGGTGATTCTGTCATCTAGAATGTCAATTGATAATCCTTTATTTGTTCCGAATTACGCAATGATTGAATGGTATGTCAACGATAGAAAAGAATGGAAACCATATGAACTTTTTGCATCAAATATTATTTATAAAATACATATGAGAAAAACAAGTTAGAATATTGAAAACGTATTTTAGAATTTCTCAGAAAGTGCAAAAATCCACCAGTAAACCATGCTCTGTTTTCCATAATTTATTATTTGATCTGTTTAATTTGCTGATATTTGATAAAAAGGTAGACACAAATAATATAATGGAATCATAGCAATGATAGACAAATCAGTTTCGAGCGGGAAAAAATAAACAAATGAACAAACGCTATAAAGTCAAAGTATAGACCCTCATAAATTGAGCCACCCATATCGAGCTTCCACTCCATAACGGGACATGAAAGGACGCTCCTTATATCGATGGTAATAATGATAATAAAAATCGCAAAACTCATTTATTACCTGAACCACCATCCGTCATCGGAGATGAGCGCATTTTGCTCACGTGTCGCGTCATAAACCTCTCTCTTAATTGGCATTAATTGAGGTCGGCTCTTTTAGGAAGCTTACTCTTGCCATTTCCAATCCCTATTTTCAGAAATGCGAGGAATTCAGTAAAAACAAACGGTATAAAATTGAGTTCATTGTACAAGTATACAGTGTACACATCTGGTCTGTTATTTCTTGAGAATTTCTAATAATAGAGCTTTTTATTGTATACAATATTCGTTTTATAGAATTGAATTGAATAGAAGTGAATTGGAATACACTACAACACGTGTTCAATATGAAATAAGTGCATTTTATTTGGATGATTGAGTAAAGAACAATACATTATGCCTTTAGAGCTGCACTGGTCAACGGCCGTGTCGTACACAGCGTTAAGCCATGAATGGTCTTCTGCACGACTAATCTACATCATTAAGGTATTCCTCCCCTGATTGAAAACTGGTAGAAAAGTCATAATAACAATGTCAAAGATTTTACAGAACAAATTCCGTTATAGAATTAAGTTTTATATCTTAAGAAAAATGAATTGATGGGATGTGATTAGTAGGGATTTGATAACATAATTCATCGATATTCATTTTGTAAATATAAAATCAAAATCAGACAAATTGGAAAAAGTGGCTTGGTGACCGTCTTTGAAATAATAAATTATTTCATGATTTACATTTCAATGTATCCTTTAATCAAAGCAAATACAACTTTTCCATTAAGGGCGGAATACTTTATCCATTCCCCCATATGGAAAGCTGTAATAGGTCTATATTAAAAGTAACGCCATACGATGCTTCGCGACATTCCACTGCAAGGTAAGGGTGGTCTCTAAGTAAAACAGAGTATTGCTATTGTAAAATGGTCGTTTATACAATTAATAGCGTCGTTAAAACGAAAGATAATATCAAGCACTTTCAGGCACCTTTAGGAGAGCTATAATATTAGTGATGAAACTTTCAATACTTTTGTTGTTTCTTTACCACCGAGTATTAGCTCATTTTTTACCCTTGAATTTTAAGTTTTTAATATTACATTCACTGTTATTTCATTATCATTTTTGTATAACCCATATTCTTTGTTATGGTAAATGGCCATAGACACATTTTGTCGACGAATGATATTAAAGAACGAAAATAAATTATGACTCGAGTCCTACATGACCAAGTGGTTAAAGGTGGAGACTTGTAAATAGGGTGCCTGGGTTCAAAACCCAACGACGCCGCTGCGGTCTCCTTTGACAAGCCACCACAAAGTCCGAACCTGGTACTGAAGATGATTTAGTTCTTGTTGCCTTTACCAAAGATTGCTGGCAGACATTTGTCAGGAACTCACATGATAACTGACTTATAGTTGATTAAAATCTCATTGAAAGTCGGATTATACAGAATTGGTCGCAAGGATAAAGAATCCCTGCTATCGGAGTTTACTGTACAAATATATCATGACACGCCTTGCCAATTTATGAACTGCATGGATAGCATCAGTAAATACACAGGTGTAAATAAAAGCCGCTATCTAGGCCGGTCAGTTAGATGTTGACCAGAGATTGCACTGACCATCAGTCCATCTTCCGGTCAGATAAAGTCGGAGAACTTATAAATCGCCCTCGGCCAAAACATTGTACATAATGTCAATATTTGATATGTCTGGAAACGCATGTACATCCGTATAGTAGCATGCCAGTGTGTATTCAGGTTTTGCGCTTGACCAATTTCAACCTTTTGGGATCAAGTGTTTGCTCCGAATTGAAAGTATCAACAGACGACGATTCAAAATTTTGAAAAAAATATATATATTTATTAGATACAATTCCTTTATCGTAATGGGAAGAAATGGGTTTGATAAATACAGAACTCGCCACAAGTATTTCTCAGATCCGTTATAACAATAATATGTATATATTAGGTAGTATCGGGTTCGATTCAATTCTGTAGAAAATGCTTCGCGTTTTTTAATGATTAACCATATAGTCTTGCATTGAACGCTCGATATGGCAACTTGGGTTAATAGCCATCAAAATTATATACACTTCATTCTAGAATATGATACGACAGTGAAATAATGACATTTTCACGTGAGGCAGTCTCCCCATTGACTTACGGCGTGCCGATGGCTCTACCTATTAAAAGTGCTTGTTCACAAAAATGAATATCTGAAAGTCGAAATACAATGTCGTTGAAACAATACTGTGCTTTTAGAACGATATCCGTTGTATCTTATTAGATGCATTATAATAATAACATTTTGATGTAAAACAGTTTCAACAGAAACTATTTTAATTAACAAACTGTATGAATGTCTACTTTTGACAAATTTTATCCGAAGTAACTGGGCTTATAACGTCAGATCTTTATTGGACGAGTATGGTTTTTCCTATGTATTGGTTAACCCATTATCAGTAAATTTAAAGAAAGTTCATCCTTGTCACTAAACCAACAACCATTTCAAATTTCTTAACTTTCAAGTTCCTGAAACCCCTTGACTTAGTAAAATAATGCGAAGGGAACCTTCATGTCTGTCAGCGCTTCTATGGAAAAGCCGGTTTATAAACAAACACAAGCATTCCTTCTTGTGTGCCTTGCTAACATCACGTGACAAGAGCGCATGAAGGTTTCCGAAGACGGTATTATCTGGAATAGCACATCTTATTCAAAGTTTAGTTTGTTTTTTACGAAATAAACCCGTTTTAATGTTATACAAATGATCTTTTCTGTTCGGTTGTAAATCAGGGTTGAAAGCTGTCAACAATCTTTTCTTGTGTTACTTAAGAAATCTTTAATGTCATTGTATCGGTAGTAGCTCTGAAGTGGCTTGCCAAAGGTCACTCCCACGAAACCAGAGGTTTAGATTGGGCTCGAACACAAGACCCACGAGTTTTAAGTCCGCCAACCTTACCACTGGACCACGCAGGACCCTAAGTTGTGTTTTCGCATGACACGTTTCAATAATTCCTAATACAAATGAGAGAGGGAACCCTTAGGACAAATACCTGATACCATTATGCCCTGCATGTTTGTTGATGCTCTTCAAAGCGTTGCACATGGTTTAATTTAAACTTATTTATCTTACATCGATTGTGACGAAAACCTGAAGCTTTTTTAAAATTCACCCTCGATGACTGCTTGCAGGATTCGCGCCGATTTATGTGTTAGTCCTGGAAATTTTCACCTCGCTTAACGTAGATCGAGCACGGTTTGTTATTTAAACGCGAAAACATGCAAGGATGGTAGATAAACAAAACATTAAGGATTTCTTTTACATTTTCAAAAATGAGACAAGCGGGAAGACATGCTTCCTTCAAAATCCACAAGTATCGTCACTACAAGGTCGCAGTACGAATATATAAATTAATTTCAACAGTTGGGCACGGAATGATGCGTGCAGAAAACCATATCCGTTTCTAACGTAATCAGGAAAACATGCTTTTCCCGCGGACGCGCAATGTTAACTGCACATTTTCAACATTCCGCTAGACAAAAAAACATTTGATCGAATAAGTGGAAGAGGAAATATGGTTTGCATTAAATAATTTGATAGAGATCGTCAACTTGGTTCTTTCATATTTTCCCGTTTATTAAAAGAAAACACAATAATAATTGTCTTATTGGTGTTGTTTCGCCATGATATCAATTGTTGCATGTGCCCATGACATCTTCGTTACAAGAAGTTTTACTACTAGTCTCATTCAGGAGAATAATTGAGTTCGGACCCTTGTTCGCCTGAAGCTTGTTCTTCTTAACCCTTAGAATGCTGGGTAATTTTCAAAAAATATATTTTCGTGTCGTCTCCCTTCCAAAACCTTAAATATCTGCTATGTTTTTACCAGAAAAGTCACCCAGAGTAGCAAACAGATTAGGTCACCTGTACAGGGTTAAACATTATGACAACATTTTGGTTTCAAAGCGAACGAGATCACATTGACAATATTATCAGAAAGGATGTTAATTTCACTCTGTTATTTTTATGGCCAAACATAGCATTGTGGAGTAGTTGCAAGTCGCGACGAGATATGATTTATTGGTTTGCATTGTAGCGTCCTTAAGGCTTTTAATGATCAATTAATTAGCTGCAGAACCGGTGACCGTTAATCGAATTATGCTCTCGGCATTTGGAAAGTGGGAGGCCTCTACATTCTGTAAAATCTATACGAAAACTTCAGTTATTAGGCATTGTTTACTTAAAGAAGGCACATCAAATTGGTGATTTGTAGCTTAGATAAGGGTTTGTCATTGTTTTTTTTCTAATCTTATAAAAGCGGTTGCTTGTTTTAAACTAATACACACATATGGTGTGCACATAAATGTGTCCATCATAAAAGATGTACATGTTTTTCAATACCATGAATTCGTCAGAGTTAACTATTGATTCGTTTTAATTTTTTAATAACTGACTGCTTTTCCAAACCACACGGTTATGATCCATGATAATGAAAGAATCCAAACGCCTTTATTAAACGCTCTTTCACAAAGAAACAGGCTGGCAGTTTCATTAATTCATACGCCATATATATGGCGTGGTTGGAAATATCACTGTTTTTCATTCGTCCTCTCTATAAAAAAAGTTCTTTTTCGAGACGAAATATGCATATCATTATTAGTTGCTTTAAGACGAGTTCATGAAAGATTTCCGAACGAAATAAGATAAATCATTACATCCCACATTACCTTTCGTATATCGGTATGAATGTATAACTATGTTGGCACCCTTTTGTCGTGTCCTTTCTCTCTTACATTTCTTCTGAATGTGTCATAGTCAGAAATTAGAGACTCTTTCTTCTCGATCGTTCAAAGTTTTTTCTCCCTACAAACTCGTACAAAGAAAGAAATTTGAAAATGAATAGGAAAACACGTCTCTTCCAAATCATAATGAAAACATATTTAGTTTCAAACACTGAGGTTTCGCAACGCTTCACCCAAATTAGATAGGCGTCGATATTGACTAACCAAGGTAGGGTAAACATATTGTATGGAAATGTAAAATATCGTTCATATAAACATAAGCAAAGTTTTCATGCTAGTTGGATGTTCCATGTCTTAGTAAGCAACAACTGTTTACAATTTTAACCCACAAACAGTCTTGTTGTTTATAATCATAAAATACTGTAGTAAAAGGTTGTTTCTTTGGTTACGAATTAATGATAACACTTTAAAAGGTTATGTCATTTCGACTTAACGCTTGTCATGTCGCAGGTAATTTAAAGCGGACGAATTGAAGTATGCATGAAAGTAAAAGAAATTATATAATTTTGTAAAGATCATTTACCAAAACTCTACGTTATGAAAAGAATGAGAATGTAACCATTTTGAGCATTTTCTGCTTGTGTCGGAATTTCACTAAACCTTTACTCCTTGTCACCGTACTTTGAAGCATCAATTGAAACTGACTTCGGAAACAACTGTGTTACAAAAGAAAAATGGATTGCTCCAGTTTATTGTTTACCGAGCTTCATTAAGGAAATGTATTTCGCTCAAAATGGATGTTTCAAGAAATACTGACCAGGGTACCGTTGTAATAAACATTTTATGTTAAAGATTTGCGTATGTTTAAAACAACATTCCCTGTTATTTCAATATTAGGCTATGCAATATTGCAATGTGATACAAAATTGGAATCGTCTCTGCGAGACGCTTCCAATGTTGTGTCACATTGCAATATTGTATTTTCAATAAACCCCCTTCTATGTGTATCAGTTTTTACATACGTAAATATTTAATAACACGGTACCCTGATCCGTTACCAGGGTCGGGCATTGCCTTTCGCCAATGTTTGATGAAAGCAATACGACGTATCGCCACCGATTGATATCTCTAGTATGGGAAAGAATTAAACATTTGACAAACGATTTTTAGAAAAGAATTCTTGACTATCGATAAAAAGAATAAAGATACTGTTCAAATGATGTTTTAAGAACCTGTGGTGTAGAACCAATCGGAACTATTCGGATATTTCCGTGAGCTGTGAAATACACCTCGGATATAAGTGTAGGGTTACAATTTTTCGGGTAATTCGGCATCCGCCAATTAACACATTTTCTTAGCGTGCACGTTAAGTAGTTCAATGTGTTTGGAAGGGTTGGACATCCTTTTTAATCACTTTTATTCAGTAACTCATACCAAATGGCGAACTTGTTGTTGTGACATGTATACTTGTTTCCTCAATCAAATTACACGACTTATTTTATTTTACATTCAAGATCTTTAGTTTCTTTTAGAAACGAAAGAAAGTGACGTCATTCTCGCGGGAAGCAATATGGCGTCATGCCCTTTATTTCAGAGGTGTTATTGGATAAACCCGATGTGTTCAGATAGGTGTAGAACGTGTGAGTTTCAGAGCGGTGTGCGATACATGAGTTCGAAATAACAATAGTTTATAACGAGCATCAAAGGAAACTACATTACTAGCTTCCTTTCTTTGCACTCTGAATCAAAAGAATAAAGGCCCTTGTTTGATTTCTCCTGGTTCGATCCAGATATTGTGGAAAAAGCGATTTAGATCATCTAAGAAGATGGAATTTGTTTAGATCCATTGATCATGGACATATCCGGTTCTGGGGTATATGCCTGGTTTAACCTAATAAATTATTGATATGAGTACGTGTCGACACAAACAAACTGAAAAATGCTTTGAAACATATTAAGACCTTCAGCAAATCGAATAATGCATAGTAAGATATAATATCACTTTTATCCAGCGTTTATAAATATGTATACACTCGCAAGCAATATTACTAGACAATTGTTGAGAACGATGTCAAACCGAAACTTTCGCATTTTGGACATAAACATGTATATTGAAATTATTTCGTAGAATGAAAGACGCAGTTGTCAAGGGTAACAGGCGACTTAAGTTTTAAAATAACCCATTACCAAACAATAACGACATTTGACCAGTTTGTTGCAGACGATTATGGACAACATTGTGTGAAAAGGAGAAATTGCTCTTAACGAGCAAATTCTCCTTTTCCCACAATGTGTTCTGCCCCATCGGAAGATTATTCTATAATTTCATCACATTATGGAATGTCTTCTGCAAACTCTTTCAATTTGGGACAGTCGAGAATTTTGCGTTTGGTAAAGGGTTAAACGACCCTCTACCTTTCCCATTGGTCTCAAATCTAGTTTATGTAAAACCCTCGCCTGACGCGAGAATGACGAATCACGCGCGAGAGTTAAGGTCCGTTATCAACGTGCTTTGTTACGTGACGTGACATAAACCATAAAATCGACGTCATTTTGACCCCACGCGACCCCGTCCCCAAATACCACGTGATTCAGAGGTTTGGCACGTGACTCAGTAGTAAGGCTCGTTAACTCATTACGAGAAATTAATTGCACTAATTACGTAAAAAAGAGCGTCGTTGAGGAACCTAATGGTCTTTTCGCTTCTTTAGATACGTTTTATTTGTTGGTAATGCGTTTAACGCCGTATCAACAATTAGTCAGTTATGTAACGCTTTCCTTGATCCACAAGTACTATACAAGGGCTCTGAAGTGACTTGCCAAAGGTCACTCCCACGAAACGAGAAGAATCGGGGGGCTCGAACCCGGGACCCCCGAGTTCTAAGTCCGCCAATCTTTAGGTACGACAATTGTTACTTACAATGGCGTGAAATAAATGAGTGCGGTGCAATATAGCTTAGCTGTGGTAACAGAACGCTGCATATGTTTATTGGATGAAAAGGTGTAGTGTTATGGTGTCCATCCACACCCTCGTTCATTCATTCGTATGCGTTTATACCTTTCTCAGACAATGTGATACCTCACTGTGAGACGACATATGGGCCAAAATACCTTAATTGTCCTTAGTTTTTTAGTTTTATTGTTCACTTGTTCATTGTTGAGGATCTTATGGAAGATTGTCAGTTTAAATTGTCAAGTAGATTTCCTCGTTAAATAAAGTATTTATTATTATTATTATTATCATTATTATTATTATTATTATTATTATTATTATTATTATTATTATTATTATTATTATTATTATTATTATTATTATTATTATCATCATCATCATCATCATTATTATTATTATTATTATTATTATTATTATTATTATTATTATTATTATTATTATTATTATTATTATTATTATTATTATTTTTATTATTATTATTATTATTATTATTATTATTATTATTATTATTATTATTATTATTATTATTATTACTAGTATTATTTATTATTATTATTATTATTATTATTATTATTATTATTATTATTATTATTATTTATTTTTATTTTTATCATTATTATTATTATTATTATTATTATTATTATTATTATTATTATTATTATTATTATTATTATTATTAATTGATATACATGTAATAGTATAAATAATACAAAATGTATGATCATTACCAAGTAATTCAGCTATTAGTCTTTACTGTCTAATTCAGTTTACCTTTGATTCCTGTGACTAAGCTTTTTTTCAGTCCAAACCGCATTGTTCTAATTTATATGTTTGTGCTGCGATGTTTATGTATTTTCATGCATTTACAAGTTGTATATATATGTTTGACACCAAACTATGTTTAATTCATATGTCTATATACTATTTGAAACTCGAAACTTATTTATAACCCCTTTGTGACCTGAGCCTCTTTCTCTTTCAATAGAAACATAACTAAACACCAATACAGTCCAACTTGCATTAAGCAACCACCCTTATAAGCAACCAACCTGTCTTAAACAACCACTTCAGAAAGTCCAATTGTTAGATTTATTGTGCACATCAATTTGTGTTAAGCAGCCAATCTGTCTTTAACAGCCAACTTCTCATTTCCATAGGCTGACCTCTTAACACAAGTTTGACTGTATGTTATAATCATTGAATATTCATGATTTATAACAAAGCAGTTACGGTATACGCGTAAAAAGAAGCTAAAATGATGGGTCACGTAGGTCACGTGCTCGAAAATGTTAGGACACATGCATAGGTTGACTGACAATCGTGATACATTTTGCTTATGGATGCAAACAACGTATAAACACCAGGATACGTTTTCGTAAGCAACTTACGGAAAATATTAGGGGAAGTCAAATCTGACAAACAATGATAGCATCGCAAATGAATGTACAAAGTCAATATTGCAATGTTACACGTCATTGGAAGCGTCTCGGAGAGACGCTTCCAATGATGTGTCACTTTGCAATATCTTTTAGCCCAGAATTGAAATAAGAGGGCATGTTGTTTTGAACTTACGCAAAATTTTAGCATAAATAGTTAAGTAAAAGGGTACCCAGTGCACCAGTTAACTAAGCACCTTACGGGAAAATATTGGCGTAACTCAAAACTGATAAACATTGATAGTATCTTTGTTACGTAGCCACCTCACTCTCTTCAGTGGTTATGTCTTGAACTGTCACCCGGGAGAACCGGGATCGAATCCCCTCAGGGGACTTAAAATCCAAAGTCGATTTTTCTCGCTATGCTTCGTTGCGGACATTGTTCGTAAGAATCTTAAATGAAAGTACAATATTTCAACGTGACGCCTCATTGGAAGCGTTTCGTAGAGACGGTCCCAATGATGTGTTACTTTGCAATATTTCTTAGCCCTATATTGATATAAAAGTGAATGTTGTTTTGAAGTTACGCAAAACTTTAGCATAAAATGCTTAGTAAAACGTTACCTAGTAGAAAAGGAATGAACTCAAATACGATTGCTTCACAAACGTCTCGTAGGGTAAGAACCCTTCGGGGGACTCGCACGTAACCTGTTGACAGACGCTTTACTAAATCATTGTTGCCGCTAAATGAATCCGGTGCCTGTATGTCGGAGATTGCCAACCGGCTGAACGATTACTTCAAATATGTTGTCTAATAATATTACCTTACGGATAGAATACCTTAACCCTTATAAATGCTTTCGACAGACTCAATTAAGTGTAAGAGGAACTTAAAGGCATTGTTCTACAGTAAGATATTGCTTTTATTGCTTATATTGAACATTTTCTCATTTATATCAATGATTGCATTATTCACAGACCAATACCATTTTAATTGTGATGTCTTTTCTAGAAGCAATTGCTTGATGTAATTTATCATAAAGAGGCTATTTGATAATGATCAATAAATTGTCAGATTATTGGTTTATTCATGAAATCCCATGAAATCCATACTCGCTCCATAAAGGCGTTTCCTTTATTTTGGTTGGTTTCATTATTATCATACCTGCATTATTCGACTGGGTCGGTCATCGATAAGTGATCTGTTTGGCCGTTGACCGCGGAGTTAGATTATGATAAAACTTACTAACGCTGGATATGAATAAAATCTTAGTCATTTAATTATATGTTTATGGACAAAGATTCCAACTATTCAAAAAGTAATATGTTGTTCCTGATCATTGGTCAATTGATTGTATATTTGTTTGATTGTTTGATTGTTTGATTGTTTGATTGATTGATTGATTGATTGATTGATTGATTGATTGATTGATTGATTGATTGATTGATTGATTGATTGATTGATTGATTGATTGATTATTGATTGATTGATTGATTGATTGATTGATTGATTGATTGATTGATTGATTGATTGATTGATTGATTGATTAATTGATTGATTGATTGATTGATTGATTGATTGATTGATTGATTGATTGATTGATTGATTCATTCATTCATTCATTCATTCATTCATTCATTCATTCATTCATTCATTCATTCATTCATTTATTAATTCATTCATTCATTCATTCATCCATCCATTCATTCATTCATTCATTCATTCATTCATTCATTCATTCATTCATTCATTCATTCATTCATTCATTCATTCATTCATTCATTCATTCATTCATTCATTATTAATATTGCTGGCGTAGTGGTAAGTGTTGGTGACCTCGGTCCGTACGCTCCCGAATCGATTCCCGGCAGATTATTTCGCTATAAAGTGTCGTTCAGTATAGTAGGATAGCTAGTATTGTATTGATGTATTAAACAGAGCCACATGTCCGTGTAACTGAAAAAGATGAAAATGGTATTGAACTCCAACTTTATCAAACAAGCAAACTAACCTACGCATAACATCCAGCTGTAAGCGCTCCACCTTTAAAAGAAAACGAGAAAGCGTAGGAAACCACGATTTAGCACATTGAAATATTATTCAAATACTGTGGTAGCGATGTTAAATCTTTACCAACAAGTAAACTAACTTACCTGTAAGATCAAACTGGACGCGCCACCCCTTTAAATAAAAGACGAAGAAGCGTAGGAAACCTCGATTCAAATAAGACCTTACATAAGGAATGTGTTTTTCTTTACTTTTTCAGCCGAATGTAAACGACAAGTTGTTTGCCCAGAACCAGGGTGACAGTTCACAGGTAATTTGGACGATACAACACACATATGCCTGCTCTATATTCGGACACTTGGTGATGGTTGTGGGCTGTTTTCTTATGTTACGAGGAATGCTTAACATTCATTTATTTGATATACCTTCATAGGAAAAGATCTGTTATTTGGATTTTAAGAAATGATTGTAACGAAAGACGAAATTGCTCGTAGCGAACAATTTCGTCTTTCGTACAATAATTTCTGTATCGATCTGGGTACCGTTTGACTAAACAGTTTACGCTTAAGATTTGCGTAAGTCTAAAACAACAATTCCTCTTATTTCAATATTAAACGAAGCAATATTGCAAAGTGACACATCATTGGAATCGTCTCTCCGAGACGCTTCCAATGAAGTGCCACATTGCAACATTGTACTTTCATTGAAGATACTGTTTATGTTTATCAATTATGACTTACGCAAACATTTTCCGTAACTTGTTTAGTAAAATGGGCCCCTGGGGCTTTAAGCCTGGGATTGATTCATGTATTCAGTCATGATTGGAACATTTTTGTACTGGGATAATTTGATGTGTTACAGAAATATATCAAGGAATCTCAAATCATCATACATTTTGTACAGCGGACTTTACTTCGCATCTTTTCTTGATTCAGGTATGGCAATCGATTTGTGTAAGTTCAAAACAACATCCATTCTTATCTTTATATTTTGCGAAGCAATATTGCAAAGTAACACATTAATGGAATCGTCTCTCCGAGACGCTTCCATTGAAGTGTCACATTGCAATATTGTACGTTCATTAAAGATACTATCCATGTTTATCAATTTTGACTTACGCAAATACTTTCCTTAAGACGCTTAGTAAAACTGCATAAGACCTCATTATGCTGCAACTGCTGCTGATTTTTTTAACCACCGTGACACATAAAAAAAACGCTCATAAGAAAAGGTTTATCCAATATCATGCACAATTCTTAGTTACGGAATACCGTTAGTTCTACCCGGGTTACCAGCCCGTATCGGTAATTGAGAATGGGCTCTTTTCACATTATTTAGAGTCAGACATCGCAACATAACTAAAATAATTAAAATCGATATAAATGAAGAGAAAAGTTTGGTACTATACGGCTGCATTCAATATTGACTGTTCACAATTTTTACGTATTAGGGAATTGGTTAATCGTAAAGGGAACATCCACATGCACAATGGATATTAATCTAGGCGGAGCAGCAAAATGGCAACCTCACGACAACACCGGGAAATGCTGTTTGTTTCACTCGAGAGATCACGTGACAAATGTGGAGGGAAACTGTTGACATTAATGATATTACAATAAGTAGAAATTAACGAGAATAAAAACATCATAAATGATCAATAATGAATGGTGTTATGATGCCTGGCATTGCATCTGGTTTTTGATATCAGACGATGTCGGTCGCGAATATCTGTACATAAAAACCTTATTAACGCATGCGCATAACATGTACTCGTGGGTCTGAAGGCGTCGTTCAACTGGGCTGATCTTTCCCACAACTGGAAACAACTCATTCCGTCTCAATTAGTAACATGTTTTAACCCTTTGCCAAACGCCAAATCATCGACTGTCCTTAATTGAAAGAGTTTGCAGACAAGATTTCAAAATGTGATGAAATTGAAAATAATCTTCTGATAGGGCAGAAAACATTGTGAGAAAAGGAGAAAATGCTCTAAAGGAGCATTTTCTCATTTTCCTACAATGTTTTCCAGAATGATCTTCCACAAACTGGTCAAATGTCATTATTGTTTAGTTATGTGTTAAGAACAAAACGACTGAAACCCTCCAAATCTGAAGAAATAAAGTTGTGCCAATACGTTTAATGCTAATTTCAACGATTTCTCAAGCATATTTTGATAATAATTTACATTTAAGAGTAATCTAGACCTCAATCAGAAAGATAGAATATTTATATATACATATCAATTATACTCTTAACGTTTTGGGGAAAACCCGTTACTATCATTGTGATTGTCTAGGCCATTGATCAAAATATTATACTAAGTAAACGTACATGTAAGCTACTTTCACGGTCAGACTTTGCAATTATAACATGCTAATCGAAAACACAATTCATTCCCTCATTCGTGGTTTGTGCTTGCAATAGTCTAAAAGCTTGTGATCAAGATGAGATTCTTTCAATTCGCTTTACTTTTGAAGCGGGTATTTTCAACGTTATTCGCCAATGGCCTAAGTTATCTTTTTTATATTCTATTTTCTCCATTACACAGTGAATTAATCGTTAAACACTCATAGTAGGCTATACATTATCACACGTCGATTACTTCTATGTCAATATATTTTTAACAATTGTAGGCTTCTGTATATACAAGTCGTAATTTCTAAGTGAAATCTCTAAACCGATGCCCCCAATCGGAACAATTTCTTCCAAATATATCTACCGACTTGTGCCGGGGATTGCCGAGTAGATACGATTGGCTTCATACATGAACTTATTGATGGCAGAAGTGCGCATGTCTGTTTATTACCGCCGCCAGGGTCGAGTGATTTAATGGCGTGAGTTACAATTGAGAATCGAAATTCGGGGTGCTCGCTTCCATTTCCATGCCGACTGGGACTTGTAAAAGCATGTCATATATCAAGCGGGCTTGTCATAAAAACGCAACCATGTTCCATAAACCAACACTGTATAACGTTAAACACGTATCTCGATAGAGGCAGAACAAATAGTTACAGGCTTTTTGAGTGGAACAGGGGTTGTATATACACAACCAGGACCACGGTAAAATTAAACTTTAATCTAGATTGTTTTGGGAAATTGTGAGACGGCCCCTTGAGGCGTAGTCTGGCATGGTCTAATAGACGTTAGAATAACCTCCTAAATCATGGGAACAGAATTACGGGGACATTGTGGCACTCGGAATATATTTTTGTCACGTAGGGTCGGTCGGGGTAAAACTGTACTGCTTATTGAACTGAATTCAGCTTCTTGAAAAAGAAACCCTTAATATTTAGCCCGGTCGCTTGCCCGTGCGTATATCCCTAGTGCACGGTATTCGCACGGCCCAATCGTATCAACTCGGCAATCCCCGTCACAAGTCGGTAGATATACCTCGTAGGCAATACATGAATACACCAGAAATCCTGGGGTAATTCGCCTTATTTTCGGCGGATAACGCAAAATGCACATAGGCACTAAATATGTATTTAAATACACACACATTGGTTATATATCACAATTGAATGGTTTTTTTTTACCCTTTTCATTAAAGATGATCATATCAACACATCTTTGTTTCATATTTTGTCAATCGGCTCTTTTCGGATATCCCCGGCTCGTGTCGTGGATTTCCGAGTAGATACGATTGCAAACGGACATGCCCTTCGTTGCTGACCTACTTTCAAAAATGGCTTCCCATTACTTCCGAGGTTATTTTAAGAAATGGCCGAGGTGTTCCGAATGCGCACGGCCATGACCCATGGCTGCACAATGCTTTACTTTGACACATCAGCTGATGAAACTAATAGAACAATTTGACAGATTGCATTGATTTCTGTTAAAAATGCTCATTTTATAACGATACTCTCTTATAAACGAAACTCATTTAGGTAGCAAGTCTGTAGGTTTATAGGCGCTTAACCATCATATATAATGAGTCGCTTAAACCACATTATGCAAAGTGTGCACTACGAAATTCACAACAGATTTCAATGCTGAATTAGTAACCTTCTTTCCTGAATGGAATAAAGTTAATACACTGGCCGCCTCATAAAAGGTTCAACACTGTTGAATACGGCATTAAGTCTGAAAATATAATAAAACATTGAATTATAAAATCTGTTTCCTTACTTAAACCTTGTCTGTGGTTTTGAAATATTTTAGGCGAAAAGTAGCTAACAATTCTTTTTTTGTGCCTGCAAAAGATTCATGAGCAATTATTTGTCCAAAATGGTGAGGTATTTCTACAAGGGTTTCACAGTTTGGATTGACTGATATAATTTGCTTGGAATCGAAAGATAAATGATAAATGATTTTGTTTTACATATTATACACGCGCATCGTGTATCATACTCCATTAACCGCTTCTTTTCCCAAAACAAAACGAGTAACTAAAAACGAATTCTACAAGTCAGTCTTAAAGAAGCTCGGTGTTTGCATAATAAGCCCAAACATAACACAAGACATAGATGCTATTAAGTTTGACCATATATTACTTCAAATAGATGACAATAAGAAATCTACTAAACTGTTATATAAAGCAAACTAGAATCAGATGCCAACGAATGAAATGCCTTTGTTAGTATAAAAAGGTTTTGACAATATAGTGACATCATCATTTCACTTTCATTTGTGTTTTTAAAAATGACTTGAGGAGCAGCGGAAGTAGAAACGGGTACATTGTCGCAAGGAATAAACCGGAAGTCACTGACTAATTCACACCGTAGAGAAAAGACATAAATATTCGCGAGAGTCACAGAAAATGGCTCGTTGCTCATCTACCCTTTTAGGCTTTTGATCAGTCTTAATTGATCTTTTGTACAATTTTCTTGTCACATGTTTCATCTCAAAGGTTTGCTGGATGCAAAACGATAAATCGACCCTTAACATAAAGCTACTTTGCAGAAGAAAATTACAATATGGTAAAAGAAAAAAAAGCTATCTAAAACCCTCTTGAACGAAAGCATTGTTGGAAAAGGATACAATACTAAAAGAGCATTTTCTCATTTTCTCATTTTCTATCCTGGCCTTTTTTTCTAGAAATTTTGTCCGCACCAGGCATTTAAAAATTTATAATCCAGTTATGTTTGTAGAGGGTTTAAATACGGAAGGAAATTGTCCTTTTATCTGAAGGTACTCGCTTGAAAACCTCAAAAGCCTTGCTAGAGTATAGTTAAGGCAAACGATCTTAACATGTTCATATGAATGGCGAAGTTACGACAATTTAGTTTTCCAGTGACTAGATATTCGTCCAATTATGGGCTCCTTTCAATAAACTTGATAAGAATCTGCAAGTGTCACCAGTTTAATTTGATACTTCGGATAATTGATTTCTGACCCGTTTTACAACTGCGGTGCATTACTTCGTAGTCAAGAATGTGATTGGGGGAACACCACCACCATTCGAAATCATTCGTGATATGAAGTTTAAACTAAACTAATGTCTCATTCACAAAAATGGTGAAATGCTCTGCAAGAAATGCTGTTTTGCCTTGTCGGGTAAGAGCATCGGCCTCCGGACACGAGTGTCGTAGGTTCGAATTCTTTGAGAAGTGGATTTCGTCCTGCGAATTTTCATTAAATCCACATTCGGCGCGAGTACTGGTTATGTATCCAGGAAGCAGAATCGAGAGTTATTTTTTCACAATAGATGTAAAATAAATACGAGTAAACTTAACGAACTAACATTGGTCTAGCTTACAATGTAACCGTATACTGCTTTATAGATCAGGTGTCAGACTCTAAGAAATTATTTCTTTTGTAGTGTGAGATTCTGTACCTGGTCAGAATTCATTTCCAACAGTGAGAGACAATAATGAACCATAAACGAATATTATTTCCCTTGTGATAAAAAAATAGATATGTAGATATTTTGTTTTATTTAGTAACGTAGAATTTACAAAGTTTCTAGTTACGTACAAAAACATATTTACAATTCTAAAAGTCAGATAATGAGTAGAAACCTTCGCAGAGAGCAGGGAAAAAATCATTGGCTGTTGTATTTATGGGCACTGGCCTAACAAAGAACAGTCACCTATATAATTGAAGTGATCGTTAGACGAAACAGTCATAATTTTTAACACGAGGGTTGTAGTTGTCTGTCGAACAATATCATTCATCGACCAATGTTCATTTTTGTGTCAGGAAGGGTTAAATCCTTCGCAAAGAGCAGTTTTTGTCTTTTTTATTCATTATAACTTCTGGAGGAGGGGTACAAAAATACATTAATATGTAAAAAACAAAAAAAGAAAAAAAAATGGTAAAAATCTACATAGTCGTCACACTGGTACCGTATCACCTTTAGGCAATTTTAGACAAGCAATCACCAAATTTCTCAATCAAGTAGCCCTAAATAAGTCGAAATATCAAATAAGAGGCCGCTTAGATATTAATTCATTTTATAAATTGTCAGGGCGAAACGATTTGTCATTCGTTTCCTCCCAATTCGTTAATCCTTAAATCAATGAATCGCTTTTTACGCATCTGTCGCAGAAATTTTAGAAAATATTGTGACGAGATGATAAATTGCTCGTAAGGAGCAATTTATCTTTTTGTCACAATAGTGTCCCTCGAATAACCCAGAAAATGCCTATTTTTCTCGCATTTTGTATCATCTGTTACTGCTTTCAATATGTAGTCAGCGTCACAAACTCCAATTGGGGGAGACGGTTTCCCCACCCTCCCAATCCATTTTTTATCCAATAACCTAATCGACACGGTGGCTAATGCGTCAGGTTGACTCGCTGTAACTTATAGACGGCGTCGCACGACCTTTTGTTAATGGAGTCAACTGATTTGCTCCCTGGAAAACTCTCCCGTCCCCCCGGGGCAGGCAGTCCGCCACTTCAGACCGCATTCCCGGCTCCCGTTAACCGGATTTTGGAAGAGATCCGATTGGGTCGATTGGCTTTGTTTGTATCTGGCGTCGGGACGACTTGATGGAAGGGGGTCGGGGTCTGGTCTGGAAACGATGTGAAACTATGGTGCAAGAAAAATGGAAAAGTAACGGTTTTTCTTTGGCTGCTGCTCCTCTACTGCTTATAATGGTGATGATTATGATGATTATGAGATGATTATGAGATGATTATGATGATGATTATGATGATGATGATGAAAGGAAAAACAAACGAACAGTGGATAAACAACAACATAAAGAAGAGAAACAAACAGAAAACTAAACAGGTGAACAAGAAGAACAAGTATAACAATGAAAAACCACGAATAAGAAGAATAAGTTGAACAATAAACAACTGAGCAAGAAGAACTTGTAAAATTAGAAAATATTCAACAAAAGCTACTACTTAACAAATAAAAATAAAAATGCGAACATGAAGATCAAGAAGAAGAAATGAGAAAAAAACAAGAAGAAATAAATGATGATGATACAGAAGATGGTGAAAGCACTGCTGTTGTTAATAAGATGATTGAAATTATCAAAATGGAATGAAATGGTAAGAGTTCGAGAAAGATGAAGAACGTGAGAAATAAAAAGGAGGAGAAAGGCGCAAGGAATGAGAAAACGAAAGACAAAATATGGGTAACACAGATTAGTACATCATGTCTGTCACCCGACATCACGCTGATACAGAGGTTGTGAGTTCGAGATCACACTTTGTCATACGAAATGCCCAGAACCCAATGATGGTTATTGTTTCTCTCTATTGCACACTGAATCATGAGGATAGCTTCGCGGTTTTCAATATGAAAGCTAATTTATAAGAAATAAGGACGGTATAGGGAATTGTTGTTACTTATCTAAGTGCATGCTGAAAATGAAAATACATGGAACTATCCGGGAAAAAATGGAAAAAGAACAACAACTTTATTTTCGCAACTTTCGATTAAATGCTTTCAAAGTAGATGCATTCCATTTTTGAATTTTCAATTTGAATTTTATTAAACTTGAAGTATGGTATCACCCATGAAATCATAAATCAGAATACTACAATAATGAAACCTGTGCTTTCTTTTTAATTAAATAAAAAGTTTAACCTTCAAATGCAAAACAAAAACGAAAATGAAAACGTCGACTCGAAAAGAGATATTCAAAATTCCGTACTGATAGTAGTTCGTCATTTAATGTAACCGAAATAAAATAAAAACAAAACAGATGGACCTTGCGGGTAATGTCAAAAATCATCCACAATACAATATACGAATGACTCTTTATCAACTTAAATAGGCATTCAGACATTTATATTAGACAAGGGAATATCAGGCAAACGTCGTGCATTTAGGAATCTATTTGTAAACCAATAAAGGTCCAATTCTATTAATGTGTGGTATTCCATGAGAAAAGAGCCGACTCATTCTAGAAGACGTATCCTTTGTCGCTATTATTAGTATATTTGTTTCCTTTATAGTGCTGGAACCGACTTTATGTTTATACGAACAAGCTAGATCCAGGCAAGCCGCCAAGTATATTGGCATGTAATCTAACCGGTTTGCTACATCTATCTTTAAAAAGTCACCCAGCATTCTTAGGGTTAAAATAGAAAAGAGATCGGCTTATATGTTTATATACCAGCATGGCTAGCTATCAGTATGTCTACAACCGTATATTCTTAGCAGAATATAGACTCCATAGTTTATTAACATATGCTGCAGATGTGTGACAAAAGGATAAATTGCTCATTAAGAGCAATTGATCTTTTTTATCACAATAGTTTCTTCAAAATTTTATTTTATAAAGAGATTGGTATAATGCATGCATTTGGTTTTGATCTTGTAACGTTGTTTTAGATTTCGACCAGTCACGAATTCTCATATAACGGAATGGGTTAAAACTTTTCATTTATTACAATGTTATTATCGTCTGTCAAAGGGCTGATAGCTATCTTCGGTAAAGAAAAAAAAAATGGGCTGCAAGCATACGATCGTATATGGTCAATCTTGAATATATCACCACGTTTGAGATTTCATAACAGTTGTTCTATTTACGATTTTGAGGCACTTTGGTTAAACTTAACGTTTGTACATTTGCTGCATTATTGACCAGAGCAGTATATAAATAAATCACTAACTTAAACTTGATCCAGTTTTAAGCGACTATCATTCAATACGTATTGATCATGTGAACGAACCAAGTGTCACGGAAATTCTTCTCCTCCATTACGCATTTTCATGGACACTTTCATCCAATGAAAATCAAAAAAGAAAAAATAAAGAAGTACTTGTGAGAATCATAAGAGCATAGACATGGCATTGGCCGCCATACGTTAAAGATGTTGAAACCGGTTTAAAAACTTTTATTCAATAAAGTCATACAATTGTTTACACTGTGATTCCAAACTCTGTTCAATGTACACATGTCATGTCCTTTGACATAGCTTTGATCAATGTGGTTTCGTGACAGAAGTACGATTCGAGCAGTAAAATGCCAAAATTGATATTCATTAATAGGTGAGTCATTAGTTTCCCGGAAAAGTTAAATCAAAATGCAATTTGCTAAGAACCAGTTCCCCGTATTTTTCCATGCAATGAAAAGCCGACTGCCCGTAGGCCCAACTAAGACGGATCGTTCATGCATTTGACAATATGGCGGGCGGACCGTCGTTTAGGAATATTTATCGCCTATCCATACAATCCGTAAATGGAACTAGCTACTGAAACGCTCATGCTGTCTATAAATAGAGACGTGACGTCATGAGCCATAACTCGTCACTCAGACCAATGTTTAACCCATTACCAAACGTCAAATGTTTGACTGTCCCAAATTGAAAGAGTTTGCAGACGACATTTCAAGAGTGATAAAATTGAAAATTGATATTCAGATTGAGTAGAAAACATGGGGAGGAGAAATTGCTTGTTAAAAGCAATTTCTCCTTTTCCCACAATGATTTCCAGGGTCGTCTGCAACAAACTCGTCAAACGTTGTTATTGTTTGGTAATGGGTTAAACGCATTGCGCTCAATGCTGAAGGCACATTTGCAGACTACTCTCCGATGTCTATAAGGTTGTCTAATTGTCTGACTACAACTTGAAATAGTTTAACCGTTGCACAAACCAAATGTACTTTCACCGTCTTTAAAATGTTAAAGATACAGCATTAAGTTAATGAAAAAAGCTGTGTTTTGATTTGAATTGCTTGAAAAAGCGGTATATGCATAAATTTTCCGGTTCTGGTGGTATATGATAACCAATGCTTTATAACAGGTTTGCGTCTAACACTCGGCAGAGAAATAGATGTCGAGGGGCGCGAAAGAACTAAATACACCACCCGTCGACTACTATTTCTCTGCCGAGTGTTAGACGAAACGACGTTATATGATACGGTTTATAATACCAACAGAACCGGAAAGTTGATGGTCAACTCATGCGGGGTACAAAATGTGGCTATCAATGGCAAAAATATATGCAAAGCAAAAGCTTGTTCGGGCATGATATCCCAAACGTTGGTCACGTGATTCCCTCACCTGTTGTTAGCCTGTTTCAATGACTTCTACCCTAAATAAGTTTTCGGTAAATTGCAGGGCGGACCTGGGGCCCGTTTTACTAAACAACTTACGGAAAATGTTTGCGTAAGTCATAATTGATAAACATGGATAGTATCTTCAATGAAAGTACAATGTTGCAATGTGGCACTTCATTGGAAGCGTCTCGGAGAGGCGATTCCAATGATGTGTCACTTTGCAATATTGCTTCGTCCAATATTGAAATAAGAGGAATTGTTGTTTTAGACTTACGCAAATCTTAAGCGTAAACTGTTTAGTAAAACGGGCCCCAGATCCCTATGTGGTGTGTTTCAAGTCCGAGATTCAAGTGAAATTCTCGTCCAGAGTACGAGGCATATCGTACCTTCGTGGAAATATTCACTTGGACGCCAGTCTTAACCAGAAATAAGGAAGTACATCATCTATTACTTTGACATGAACAACCCCTCTGTATTGATTATCTAAATATAGGGGAACATACAAGAGGTGTAATGCAAGAGTTCCTTCCCTTTATCTAGAAATCGACGCGAGCATTCGTTTGCTTCATTTATATAAATTCAGAGCCGTATAAGATGTGTTTTTGAAGCCTGGGGTCTTTGCCCGTGAGTACACCCCTGGTGCAGGACTGAGCGCTATGATTTTTGTTGTTGTTTTTTATTTTTGTTTTTTGTTACTGTTGGTTTTGATCAGATTTCTCTCTCTTGGTGCAAACTATTCGGGAGAAGCAATAGGAATATTGTGTCAAAGGCGTATTGTTTAAAATTTCTTGCAAGGAAATCTGAAAGTTCATTATTTATGTGTGTCGTCTGCAGGTGCTTTGTTTTTTACATCTCCAAAATCCGGACCGAGAAGATGAGGAAATATCTTGGTATTTCAGAATAGCAGCATTTAAGTACATAAATGTCTCTGTGTGATTCGATGACGTCAGACTTTAGAACTGTATAGACGTAGTTGTAGATGCTCCACCTTGAGAGTGGAAGGTTTTGTGTTCGGAACTAACCCAGTCTTACCAATTAGAACTCATCAGGTTAAATAAAGGAAATAACTCCGACATAATATGGTAGCCACTATGTCGCTTCTAGCAAGGCTACATTCGTTGTACTTTCGTTTTCAAATAAAAATGTCATATGTCAACTTATTTGATAGAAGAAAAACAAATATATCATTTACAATTTTACTATTACGTATGAATAAGGCCAAAATAATGCTTTTAAATGATGTTCAACATTTCCATTAACATTGAACACTCTAACGTGGACGTTCATAGGAAACGTGTTATTAGCCGGGGACGTTTCTTCCGAAATTTGTAACCCTACACTTCCATGTATATACGTGGTGTATTTCTCATGTCACGGAAATACCCGAGTAGTTACGATTGATGCCTAGGTGAATTGAACGTTTTAAATGTCTTCAATCGGGTATTTGGTAATTCAAATACCGAGGGTTCGATGTAAGACTATAGGGGATCTTGCTATTGTCTTGTATATAACCATCGATTTTATTACGAATGTGAAGTTATTTCGAGAATAGTTAATTCAATTAAATTCAATTTTATTAAGCAAAAGATGCATTTTATAGCGATTACAAAATAAATACTTAATTACCATAACACATGCATAGACAGCACTTGTTCTGCAAGAGTTTCCAGAGAAGTATAGGAAAAAGAATTACGTATTTCAACTATGAATATCATTTGTAACAGAATAGAATAATCATGATACTGTAAGGAGCTCTTTCTGCTTAATAGGGAAAAAAGTCTAAAAACATATAGTTACAGGTTATTTTCTTTATCCATTTGGAATGGGTGTTAACTCTCTCTATGATAAAGATGGGGAAATGTTGGAAGCGGTGGAAAACAAATAAAGAACGAAATATTATTTGTATCAATGTTTGGTTTAAACTCATTTGTTTAAAATCGATTGTGAATCAAGTTCTTACAAGATTAGTCACTCTTGATACCGCTTACTTGATACATAACCAGTACTCGCGCCAAATGCGGATTTATGAAGGGGTGCATCGCAGAGCTCGCTACTCACGGGATTCGATCCCACGTCCCTCGTGTCTAGAAGCCGACGCTCTAACCCTTGACCACTGACCTCCATTTGTATCAATGACAGTAAGCCTTCGGCATGTTTGGTATAAATATGATGTTTTTGCTTCTCGGACTTAACAACGTATAACGTTGTGGGGCGAATATAACAAAAACAAACAAAGACAGTAAAAAACAGGAATGACTAATGATATAGAACGGTGCGAGGTTTTTTGTCCAATAATTAATGGCACTAAATACCGCAGTGGATTATAATAGTTGATATCCCTTTCCCAAACAATAACGATATTTAACGACTTTGTTGCAGACGACTTTAGAAAACATCGTGGAAAAAGGAGAAATTGCTCGTGACTAGCATTTTTTCCTTTTCCAACAAGGTTTTCTGCATTTTCTGAAGAATACTGCTCAATTTCATGACATTTTGAAATGTCGTCTGCAAACTCTTTCAACTTCAATTTGGGACAGTCGAAAATTTGTTGTTTGGGAAAGGGATATAGCGTGAAGACACCTATCTATCTATCTTTATATGGAATGCGTCATCGGACGAAATTACTTTACGGTGCTCTGGACGGGATAGATATACAGTCCTCACTGTCCTACTGACTCACTTTCATCTGGCACATTTTGCTTGGGTTCGATCCACGGCTACGCCACAACCTCACTTGCGAATGGGCGGCTCGTAAAGGTTACATGCAGCGACGAGTGTAAGAATAAACAAAATGCAAACATATTGTTCTTCTATGATATTTTGTAGAATTGTGGCAAGTGTAAAAGAGCCCTTTTCTATCATCATAGAATCGTAAAGTTGCTTTTTCACATATGAGAAAATTTTAAACTTTACACTGAATTGTTTCGGCTCCGACCGATGTATACCGAGAACGAACGCAGTAATACAACGGAATATTGAGTTTCAAAATGGCGAATTATGGGTATTCTACCTTAATTCCAACAAAGCATCATTTATCACTCCCTTTCGGAGGCGGCAAAATCCGAGTGACTAAAGCAGCACCACCCATTCTATCGAACGTCCATCTTTCAGTCCGAAAACACCCAACACAATTAACACCCAGATTAATTACTCGCGGTGCACTGGTGTTTTTATGGGCCTACCTGGGCAGGGTTCTTTGTTTTTGTGAGGGAGTGTCATTATTTACCTGACACTGTGATGGTACTCCTTGTTAATGATGCACGCAATTAATAACGTTCCCGACAAGATAGGTGTCTTTGTCTTTAGCATGCGTAATCGGCCTCGATCTAACCCCCAACTAATACGGCGGTAAACAGGTGTAATATTTGTCTGTTTCATTTCTTTCTATTTCGTTATAACGTCTTACGGCCTCGTCATAACGACCAATCCGTTACAACGACATGCTAACTGGTCGTGATAGATCAGACGCGCTTCGAAATAAACCACCGAAAATACAACTAAAATCAGGACTAGGGACACACTTTTACCTCGAGATATCCGAATTATTCTAGATAACGAAAATCGAGATATGCGAAGTCACTTTATATAGATAAAGAATGAGATAAGTAGAGACATTGGGATTACCTCGACATATAGAAAAAATCGAATTATTCGATGTCGAGATAAGGAGAGTAGACTGTACGATATATTTCATAACGAGTTTGTAAGTCGTTGATCGTCACAATTATGTGAATCGTCCGTATTTGACTACAGGATATTTGAAAGCACCAGCTACTCAAATTGGTCAACAGTTTTCATTTTTGATAGGTCCGATCCAGCTTGTTTGATATCAGATATGTTTCATGGTTATGCACTTTTTTGTAGTATACTGTCTCTTCAAAATTCACAAACGGTGTGTTCAGCTCTAAATCCATCATTAAAAGCGATTTAAAGTCCGGAGCCTTGCTATCGTGCATTTGGGTGTTGTCGAATAACACCACCCGGGAGTATTCTTGGAAATATTTTTGAAAAAATCAACGCGTACAGTCTTAGTGTTCTGTAATTGATGTTGATGATGTTGGTGTTGGTGCTTAAATTGCTAGTGTAATTGTTATTTATGTAAACAAGAAAGATGTTATGTTTAGGCAACAATCATAGTGGCAACAAATAACATCTGCAGGTATTCTTTGGTTTAGGATTGTATGTATGTATACATGTATCCTTTTAGTTGTGAATGTGATACGTGTATACATGTATATACTTTATTTCCAATGCTCATATGATTCTCTAAATAAACGGTAATACACCTTTATTTAATTTTTTATTTAATGAATATGTTCATGATGTATTGTACATAAATGAGAGGAAAATTAATGAATGTATATCCACACTCTATGAAATATACTCAATTACTCTCTGCGATGGCGGGGGTGGGGGGCTGATTTGCGTTTCCAACACAGGTAAAATGCTACCATAAATCTATGTTAATTTAAAATACAAGTAAATCTGAATCAAGAGGAATTGCATTGTTTGTAAGTTTTCTGATATTGTCAAGACTATCGATTTACGTGCACATGCATTGTTTGTCCCCTGTTCATACAAGCCTACTACTGTATGTTTCTTCCGCTGTGTGTTGCCAGAAAAGACGTTAGTCCATTTGTGTAAGACTGTGCTTAGTGCCCTTGACAACACAATACCCTTGATAACACAATACCCTTGATAACATAGTACCCTTGATAACACAATGCCATTGATAACACAGTGCCCTTGATAACACAATGTCCTTGATAACACAGTGCCCTTGATAACACAATGCCCTTGATAACAAAGTGCTCTTGATAACACAATGTCCTTTATAACACAATACCCTTGATAACACAATGCTTTTGATAACACAGTGCCCTTGACAGCACAATAACCTTGATATCACAATGCCCTTGATAACACGGTGCTCTTGATAACACAGTGCTCTTGATAACACAATGTTATACTACGATCGATCTTGTTTAACCCTTTCCCAAACAACAACGGCATTTGACTACTTTGTTGCAGACGACTCGAAACGAGCAATTTTTCATTTTCCCACAAGGTTTTCAAGTCTATCTGAATATTTTTTTTTCAATTTCGTCACATTTTGAAATGTCGTCTGCAAACTCTCTTAGTTTGGGACAGTCGGAAACTTGTTGTTTGGGAAAGGGTTAAAGCAACCACTCTTTAGCAGTGCGTGGAAAGTTGCTTGGCCTGAGACAAGCTTTTCACACTACCACCTAAAACGTCTTGCCGCAGATGACTTTCAAAAAACAATGTGGCAAAAAGGATAAATTGCTTTTCACAAGCAATTTCTCCTTTTGTCACAATGATTTTTCAATCTATTCACATATCACGACAGCAGAACTGACAGGTTTTTCACATGTTTACAAAGGTTTTCTTAGTTCGTCTACTTCATGTTAAAAAAAAAAGGCGCCTGCAGGTAATAAACAGTTTATACAGTACCCAAGTATTTCATAAAGATCCCTACTGGAGTTTTTTGAATGATTGGCGTTCATATTAAGCCAATAATTGTCTCGTATACATTGATTATTTCACCTTTTATATGTTCGATTAAAACCTGATTGTCTGCAGTTGTAGACAGACTACATTCCATTAGGATGTGGGCCAGCCTTCTAATGATTCCTGATTAACGTTTGAATACTGCATTAACCAACAAACGTGTTATATTCTCACAAGGTGTTGGTCGAAAGGCAAATTGTGTACAAGCACACATACATTTTCGAAATGCCGCGGTACAGCGGTGGCGAAAATTGAGGGTGGTCGTTTCACCTCCAATTGGATTCGTAATTAATTTGGTTACGTCTAAACCCGCGGACGGCCACCTTGGATAACGCTGTCGTCTCATTGATGTTGGCCCGTACCTACATCGTTTATAAACAAACCTCCCGTCGTGTCATCCTATCATGTCATCTGAGATACGCTGACTTCTTATTCATCCAGAACAAACGTATGAAAACTGCTAAAAATGTGACTAATTTTTTAGGTTATTTTGAGACCGATCTTAAGGTAGAATAACCATAATCCGCCATTTTTAAACATTTCATTTTATCGGATTACTTCGGTCGTTCTGGGCATACATTGATCGTGACATTGACTCTTGTAAAGTGAACAGTTCCGGCACTACCTGATGTTTACCGAGAACAAACGAAGTAATCCAACGAAAGAAAAAATTCAAAACAACATCCCCCTTATTACAATACTGGGAAAAGTAATATTGCAAAGTATCACATCATCTTCGAGACGCTTTCAATGACGTATCACATTGCAATCTTGTACTTCCATTTAGGATTGAGTCGTTTAGTAAAAGGGAACCCTGGACTAATTCTAGGTATGGCGTCACTTTTGAGTTGTCTGTTGCAAACCTCATAAACGTTCAGTTGTCTATGTTTAGTTGGTATTAACGAGTGGTGTCAAATAAAGTGATATGCCGATAAAAGAAACCCTGAAATCGTTTACGAGTTTACTACACATATCTCAAAAGGCCGTGGTGCTGCTCAAGAGCATTTCAGACATTGCTTTTACCCTCAATGAATGCTTATCTGCGAGTGTGGATTCAACTTCTGGGGTTATACTGGTTAAATAACGGTTTCTTTCAGGGGTTCGATGCAATATTATAATAAATACTGCACAAACATGAGGCACTTACTGCAGTCTTAAGTTTTAACTAAATTATTTTACATCGATTGTGAAGAAAGCTTGATAGTTATTGAATTCACTCTCGATGACTGCTTCCTGGATACTATACCAGTACTGTCGCCGATTCGTAGGTTAATCCCGGCAATGTTCACCTCGCCTAATCGGAACTCGAGCCCTGGCCATTGGTACAGGAGGCCGACGCTATACCACTGCACCAATGTCGCCCACTATTGAATGGAATAGAAAAAGTCTTATTGTAGACAATGTCTATAGTCTTGCATTGAGCCCTCGCTTGGCCTAACACTAGTATGGGAATAAGGGACTTGGTGTACTTGCAAGCAACAACAGACGTCGACCGCAAAGTACTGGTATTAGATCCATTAGTTTGTTAATTTTATTTCTCATGTAGTATTGGAATCATTGTGACAAAAAGTGAAAATTGACTCGTAATGAACTAATTCCCTTCTTGATATTAAGTTTTTTCTTCATTATACCATAGTCATGTGCATTACAATGCATATATTTGAAGAAACATTTCAAAAGAGTAAAAGAAAATATCATGAGTGCTTTCCGTCCATGAATGCAAGGGAGGTAACCGCTCCTCGCCTCTCGCCAAAGAGAGGAGGGGGTTCAATAACAAAGTGGGAGGCGCTTCTCACCTTCAAGTAACGCCCCAAGAAAGGCGTGGCTTAAATCAATGAAACTGAATATTCACGTTATAAAGCGGGAGGCTGGCTCTAAATACGTGATGGGAGTCTGGGATTATAAAAAATCGCCCCCCTTTCCACATCCTCCTCCGCATCCATACCGATGAAATTTGTTGCTTACGGTAAAATTGTAAGCGCCGTGTGTTGAGAGGTTGGTGTTAGTAAATAAATGTGCGGATGCGTGGATAAATGGATGGATGGACTTTCGAATATATGGATGGTAAGGCCCCGCAGTTCATCCGGGCAGATGACCTGTCTGTTGTTGTTGTTGTTGTTGTTGTTGTTTGTTTTTATTTGTTGTCATTCAGCTTTGACAGGAAGGGTTGGTCAAACATTAATTTGACTCATTACTTAATGCGAGTTTCTTTGTTGGATTTCATTGGTACATTTTGAATTAATCGCTGGTCGAATTTTTGCGAATTACAGAATATACATTATTTTGTTTGCGTAAGTAACAAGCGGGTGTGGCAGAAATTAAATATAGCACAAACAGGAGTCGTTCTACCTTTTCATGGCTGAGCAATTTCTCCCTTTTGTCACACCAATGAATGTTGCATGGTTATAAAGGGTAGGAAATCAAAGGATTATGGCGCGATAGTTTTAAAATTGTTCAGCAATGCTGAAGAACAGTCCATTTAGAGATTTCTTTTCTTCTATACCATTTTTTTTTATTTCATTTTCAGTCTGAAACATTGAGTTAAAACCGTTGCGACATAAATGAAAATGTGTTCATTCATGAGCAATTTCTTCATTTTGTCATAATCATTTCTAAGCAGATCGACTGTTGCATTTGTTAAATTTGGTTGGTATATTTAATCCATGTCCTCATTTTTTTATAATATTTTTTGGGAGTGTGGGATAATAAATGCAGCAGCAACTGACAGTTAGAAATTTGTTTTCAAAAAGTGGATTTCTGATGGTAATGAGCAAATATTATAGTGACGAAATGAGAGATTGCTCGTTACGTCTTTCACCCTTTGCGACAGGAGCTTATACTTGTACATGTTTATATGAAATTATGATTTATTATACATGACGACGGTTTTCATAAAATAGTTATTTTTAACTTAAGATCTCAAAGAATGTTTAAGACTTTTAGAACTCAGATTTCTGTATGACAATGCTGGATCGGGATAAATCTCATAGGTGAAGCGATTCATCGTTTGTTATAACAAAACAGCCGTTTTTATTGCCGCTATTTTAAGGTATGTCATAACATAAAAATAAAACGCCTCATTTGGTTACATAAAGACCCGAGTCGGTATGTACTGCAGCTAGTTTCGTGTATGCATGTTAAAATCGCCTGTTGGATGAAATGATGCGTGAATCAGTTATTCGTTATTTGTGATTGATCATGTTTTGTACGGGTGGTTTAACATTAATAAAGCACCCGATGTTTTATCAATTTTCGATAATTTCAATGAGCCGATTCAAGTTAAACAGAAAAATAACTTGAAAAGTATTAATATGAATTAGATTTAATGCTAGAAAATACGCTTCTTAAATCAACGTTAAATATCTAATATATATAAATATATGTATCGCAAGGAGAGTATACCGTCATAAGAAGAGCAATGTGGTTATTTTTCACACATTTCAAGTTTCACTTTTTATAGTAGTTATCAACTAACGTCTCCCTTTACCTTCAATACCATTTGAATAATGATTCCGATTAAACCTGACACCCTGGTTAGTAAGTTTAAGATTCCGTTTGCTTTCATCACAACTAACATAATAACAGCCGGCATGATTAAACTATCTTTTATTGCAATGATCTATCGGAGTACACGTATAAAATACTTATGGATATTATTTTGTTGAAATGGAATGCTTATTTTTTAAAATGGTAAATAGCGATAACTATATCAAGTGAAAGAAAAAGACCGGGTTTACTTTAGGTAGTCTTGAAATCTTTAGGGTTTGAGAAAAGCATGTTGGGTTCCAACAGTTTGAGTATTTCCATTTTAATCTCTTAAAGTATATAACCCATAGTAAAGGTCGGTTAACGTCGCAAATTCCGACATCGTCCGAAGAGCTTACGGACGTCGCTCGACGATTTCCGCGAATGCCGAGGACGTTCGCGGAAATCTTCTAGTGGCGTCCGTAGATCCTTCGGCAATGGTCGGCGTCTACCGAGATTTGTCGACATTTGCCGTTCTTTATTAAAGGCCCATTAAAGGAGATTAATGCTATATCAAACTATATTATTTGGTAAACTTTTGGACAGATTCAAATAGTTTTCACCAGAAAACGCTATCAGCACAACTTAAATTTGAAAGTAAACCAGAAATAAATCAGATTAGCAAGTTTTATAATTCTGATTTCCTGATTCTTCCCCTCTGACCTTGACAGTTGATACACACATATTTGAACCGACCAATCAGAATTAGTTATTTTGGGTATGTAAATAAACAGGTTGTTGATAAGCATGAATGAAATGGAGATAACCATATTTCAAGCACAAAATAACTTATTTTAAATGAGACTATGTAATAGGGTCTCAATGCATTCCTAAACTAATTCTCATGACTTTTATGAAAATAATGAAAGACCTCCTATAGTTTTTCAGTATTTTAGTTGTACTCCTCTCCTTTGATGTGCCTTTAAGGGTGATATACCAAAACTCTATCATGTGATCGTTTCCTCTGTGATATTAACGGTAAAGCAACATTTAACAAAATTATTTCCGAATGAGATTAGTGACCTGTCTCATAAGCAGTAACTATGTGCTCGAATCATTTTAAGGCAACATATTTGTAACAAGAGATTAAAAACAGAGTTCTGAGCCGTAATAGATCCGTGAATTAGGCTATGTAAAACGTAGATCTATGTCCCTGGTAAGACATTACAGCACTGGGGCATTGCTTTTACCATTGATATGACATGGATTTTATTTTCTTCTCAAACCGAGTAAACAGTAACATGTACATCATTCAGAAAGGCCGTTATGCTCGTGTATGCATATGTTATACTCAACCTTGCTTACAGCGACCGTAGTAACAGGTGACAAAATCCTGACAAGTAGGAAAACATTTTGTTTGACCCTTCTAGTGCTTTAACCGACTTCAAGCCTATGCAAACACGTTAGATCCAGGCCGGCCACCAAGTAAATTGGCGACAGGCCTGTGATCTAAGCTGTTTCCTAGTCTGAGAACCTTTCCTCGCCAACATTAAGCAGCGTTTTAAGGTTTCGGAAAGCAAACGACAGAAAACTATATTTCCAAAAATTACCCATCATCCTAAAGGTAAATACAGACCCCAGCTCCAACAGGACGTGCGTCTTGTATAAGGAAACCCTTAACCTTAAACAGATGAGCCCCACCGACACCTCTGGCCTAGGGAGAGTGGTCCTATTTGGCAAATCACTTCAGAACCCTAGCCTAGTACTGTTAGATCCGGGCAAGCCGTTACATAACTGAAAAATTGTTGAAACGGTGTTACACACCAAACAAAAAAACAGTAGATTGCTTATTGCGCTCTGGTTAGGATTGGTCGCTTAGAACAATATTCATTGTATTTTAAACGGTTTTCAAGACCGATATTGAATTAAAGATTTGAGTTGTAGTATAAGTTAATCAAAAACAGAGTTAATACATGTGATTGATTTCAATTCATTCTATGTTTCCGTTTAACTGAATCAACACGTTTGACGTATTGAAACTCTCATGTGGTGTAGGCATATGCTGACAAAAGTCTCTTATAATTCTAATTTGAATGGCATGGTTTTATTGTGTCTTTAATATTTTATATATTCATAATGGCTGTTGTTACCATGATGAGTCTTTAATAAAGATTTATACATACGTGATATTCGCAAAGAATATTGGACTACCACGCATGCTGGATAACTTTTTTCCTCATATCTGCACAGAATGTATTCATATAAACAACTTAAAATGTTGCCATGCATGCCATTTTATAATCTAATTTTGAAAAACCAATCATTCCTATAGGGCAATTATCCCAATGCAAAGTTGTGAAAGATTCGACAGTTCTGAACGTGTAAGTCGCAATAAAGGCGAAACTGTTGAAAAAAAAAATAAAGAGAAAAATAAACTTTACACGAAAACAGTAAGAAACGTTGTAAGATCATGCTGAATAAATGGACGATGAACATGCAATGTCTCTCATTTGTGTAATGTTTGTTGAATTCAATTTCAAAACAATGCACCGTTTGTTATAAATCCATCTCCCTATCGTGAATAGATATTTCCAGTCTTTGCTTGCAGTCATGAATTACCATTATAGGTTGAATAAAGACAATTAATTAGAAAATTCGCTGCATTTAACCCCTAAATTGCTGGTACCAACTTCGTGCTTAAGCAAACAGGTTTGATACATGACAGCCGTCAATTTACTTGGCGGCTAGCCTGTGATCTAGCCTGATTGCTACTCAGAGTATCTTTCCTTATCAAAGGTTAGTCAGATATTTCAGATTTTGGATAGCATACGACACAAAAATCTGTTTTTAGAAAATTTACCAGAATTCTAAAGGTTAAACAGGTTATGTTTCCCTTATTGTATTGGGGGAGATACGTATTTGTGGATTTTCAACGCATGGATGAGGGTATATATGTGTGCTATCGTTTGTTGTTGAAACGAGTACATAAAACGAGGGAGAAACAAAGGCAAATCGCCAGAGGATAATGAAATCCAATTCATTGGAAATGATTTATCTATATTTGCATAGAAAAACAAAAACACTATCGATCCAATGGAGTCGAAATGAACCGAGCGACAGAATCGCATTGATGAATATTTATGAGCGAGTGGCCGGAGGGGTTTTACCTGACAAAGGTTCGCGCAGGTGTCAATATCTCCAGAACCCGCCCACTTTTGATGTGAATTTCTCACGCTCTTTTGTTGGACAGGGGAAGAAAATTGTTACTTTCAGAGTAGCTTGGTTTCAATTAACCTTGTTATTAAATTGAAGTTTTCGAAATGTTTCTCTCGTCCCCCTTAAAAATAGCCCCAAGACTTTTCCTGTCAAATATTAAAATAAGACACAACCCCAGTTCGCGTCGAACAAGGGGGGACGGACTTTAGGGACAGATTGGCCAGCGACTTGTATTTGTTGTTTACTTTTATGCGAATTTAATCGCGAGGTCCCGAACGAAAGCGCGTGCGTTCGTGCGAGTGTTCTTTTCATCTCACAGACCAGACTTTAATGGAGTCACGAACAATAATCACAGCTATTATCGTGTTCTTAGAAAATTATGATTCCTTTTTACGTGTGTCCTTAAAGATGTCCCATTTTTAAACAAAAATAGTGTTAATCCTTTATGGTGTTGCAAGTGTAGGATAACGGGATCTATGTGACTTATATTACGTTCACAGTGTAAGAGGCAATATTAGGTCCTTCAATACGACAATAAAGAGTCTACCAAAATCTACGAGCAGATTCTATTTCTATCTTTTTACAATGACATGTAGAAACCATCGTGACATAAGGAGACATTGCTTGTTAATAAATCACAAAAGTAGGCATTGAATACGATTAATGGTATTTTGCATTCACATTCAGATTCTGATTGTACTGAAAATGTAGATATACGGCTACATCAAACTATATATCATGTCGTATTGTAAATGTATCCTATTGTATTGCAAATATATTGGAGTTTGTCACTCACCCATATATGATTCTGTTCGTATTAGGACGACGCTGTTGGCATGACAGGTATTTGTGCAGCAGTATTGAGAATATCAGGAGCTTGACCGATTACAATAACCCCATAATATAACTGAGATTGGGGTAAATGATTAGGATCAACCGAATTCAAATTTCAAAGGTGCTTGTTCATAGAAGAGAGAATTGGAAAGTCAAAATAAGATTATCATTGAAACAATACAGTTTTTGCATAGTTGTTTGATGTACAATTAAAAGTAGCTATTGAAAGCGTAATTGAATCAGGAGGCGCGATCTTATCACAGTACATGTATGTACAGTCTATATTCGGTAGATCTCAATAGCGATGTCACGTATTTGGATAAAATATCATAAAAAAGTTAAAAATGTTTTAATTGTGCTTCCAATTAATAGTTTAAAGTGAGTATCATTTAACAGTATAGCTGTTGTACAGTTATAAGAAATCAATTTTTGACATCCAAATTCCTCACATCTGTGAACAAGCACCTTTCAAGTCTGGTTCCATGCCCAATAAAAAGTCGTATTCAAAAGCTTGAACATCTTTATCTGAACCATTTCAATATATTTCGTTCTTGGCCAACACCATTTTGCAACTTAACATTTTCCCCTCTTTCATTCCTATCTTCTAATTATTTTTAGACGCCTGACATTGATTGGTATCGAATTAAACATAGAGCTAGTTCAAAAGATAAAACAAGCGCTTTCAATCCGTACACCAATCAAAATAGAGAAAATGTAACCCTTAGAATGCTGGGTAATTTTCTACAGATAGGATTTTGTGTCGTCCGCTTTACAAAATATTAAATATCTGCCTAATTCTGATTAGGAAAGATACTCCGAGTTGCAAACAGGTTAGATCGCAGGCCAGACGCCAATTTACTTGGCAGCTGACCTGGTTATAACCTGTTTGCATAAGCGTTAAGTCGGTTCTAGCACTATGAAGGTCAACTATTCTATCTATTCCACTTGGAAACCCCACGTTCTATTCAATTCTGTTCAAAACACCACGTGATTTGCGGGGAGTAGAGACAAAGGACGGAATCTGTGTGTTTTATTAATTAGCAGGCTGTTTCCATGACATAACGTCGCTAACGTTTACGCCTTCTTGATCGATGGCTACCGGACGTTGATTAACGCTTGTACAACGCAAGCTGATAAGATCTCACTGACCATTCGGGGACGTTTACGTAAAGTACACTGGATTCGTTAAACCCTTTACCAAACACCAAGTTTTCGACTGTTCCATATTGAACGAGTTTGCAGACGTCATTTCAAAATTGAAAAGTGCTTTTCTGATAGGGCAGAAAACATGGTTAGAAAATGAGAAATTGCTTGTTATGAGCAATTTTTCCTTTTCCAAACAGGTATTTTAGAGTCGTCTGAAACGATCTGGTTGAATGTCGTTATCGTTTGGTAATGGGTTAACACTTAGAATGCTGGGTAATTTTGTAAAATAGTGATTTTCGTGTCGTCTGTTCGCCAATACCTAAACTATCTGCTTAATTTTGACGAGGAAAGATACTCAGAGTAACAAACAGGTAATACCACAGGCCAGCCGCCAATTATGACCTGAATTTCCCTTTTTGCATAAGCATACAGTCGATTCCAACACTATAAGGGTTAAGCCCTAGCAAGTCATTTGCCATCGCTTGTGATTCAAAACTTTTGATTCTAAAACCTTATGCAAATTACTAGTATCTAAGTCAAATAAAATAAAATTTTTATTGAGTTCCTTTTTCGCACACATGACGTTTGCAGACTGAATTTAGTAAGCGTCCAAAGAGTGAGATCATGAAGGTCAAACGTTTTCTCATTAAACCAGGCGCTTGATCAATGTAAACAATTAGGCGTTTAGACACTGGTGCAGCGTAGTTGATATATTTGCACGTGCGTGCGCAATTTGTCTTTTTTAGCCTCGTTTGTCTGTCTTGTTGCACCCAATACGTCTGGTGGTGTCTTGTCACAATCTGAACACATCGGGCATATCCAATGAAAACTCCTCTGAAATAATAGATTAAGCCTAAATGTGACCTCTATATAATCATTTGATTTGAAGAAGGAAACGGTTATATATATCACAGCTTTTCTTTTCACAACTACGCGTGAGTTACCGATAAAAAATGATTTAAAATGATGTTCAACACTTCTATATACACTGAACTACCTAACGTGGACGGTATGAGGAAATGTGTTAAATGCCGGGGACGATTTACCCGAAATACTTTTATTTTAACCCTATAATTTATATCCAGGTTGTATTTCTCAGCCCACGGAAATACCCGAGAAGTTCCGATTGGTCTTGCCAATGACAAAAGGGGCATAACTACGATAAGGGGGATAACTACTGAGCGAAAAAACAACCAGAAGTAAACAATGTAAAATCAAAGTCGCGTGGCGTTCTCGATTTCAATTCGCACTAATTAAACATACTATCGCAAATATAATATTCTACAATTTGATTGGGATGGAAGCTTTAATCATATTGAGTCACCCTTTTGAATAACATTACAGCATTGAAATCAATGCAATACAAAACATATGTTAAAATGATTTTCAAATTCATCGTTGAATAGAGAGAAAATAATAAGAAGGAATAAAGATAGATATGAGTACTGATAAAATGAAGAGAAAGATAGAGTGTGTGTGAGAGAGAGAGAGAGAGAGAGAGAGAGAGAGAGAGAGAGAGAGAGAGAGAGAGAGACATACATACATGAAGACAGTCAAGGACAAAGAGAGAGAGAGAGAGAGAGAGAGAGAGAGAGAGAGAGAGAGAGAGAGAGAGAGAGAGAGAACGAGAGAGAGAGACACACACAGAGAAAGAGACAGACAGACAGAGAGAAAGAGAGAAGAGAGAGAGAGAGAGAGAGAGAGAGAGAGAGAGAGAAGAGAGAGAGAGAGAGAGAGAGAGAGAGAGAGAGAGAGAGAGAGAGAGAGAGAGAGAGAGAGAGAAAGATAAAGAGAGAGAGAGAGAGGAGAGAGAGAGAGAGAAAGAGAGAGGGAGAGAGAGAGAGAGAGAGAGAGAGAGAGAGAGAGAGAGAGAGAGGGCGAGATTATGTAAACGAATGGATAAGAAACGATAAACCATCAATGAATCTATTACCAAACAATATCGACATTTGACTAGTGTGTTGCAGACGACTATGGAAAACGTTGTGGGAAAAGAAGACCGCTCTTAATGAAAAAGATTCCCTTTTTCCCACAGTGTTTTCTGCACTATCAGAAGATTATTATTATTTCATTACTTTTTGAAATGTCGTCTGCAAGCTCTTTGAATTTGGAACAGGCGAAAAATTGGCGTTCGGTAAAGGGTTAATTGTTTCTTTTCTAAAAAAAATGTGAAACATAGAACATTTGTTCTTACGACCAACTACTTCTTGTTTCAATATGATTGATTCAAGCTCAACCGGAAGTTCATAAGTGCGTCGTAACACTTCGGTGACGACAACTGACAAAACAACATGTCCACCCATACTTATTTTTCGCTCATTAGTAAGATAGTTTTTGGATGGTGTTAATTTGTGCATGGCAATTAATATCAATCCACATTTTCCTTTTGATTTGCGGTTTGTCGTAAAATATGAGTGCCATTCTAAAAACGTCGTAAAACCCATGGATGGGATGTTATTGTTTTTGTTAATTGACATTTGTATAACTAGCTTATGTGCACTACACAATTAATGATATCTAAATGTATCTGCGGATAATAATTGTTTAACTCTGCGAGTTTGGAAGAATACATTTTTTATATATAGATGCAAAAACAAGTATTGTATTTACATGTCCTAGGAGGCTAGAACAATTGAATTCAGCAGGAATGATGTGTCCCGGGTGTTTCTGTTGAAGTCACCTTGAAAGAAAATCACTTAAAAGAATCGTTCTCATATGCTTATATATCTTAAAAAATCAAAGCAATCGATGACATTTCAGCATTATCATCGTTTCAATCGTCATCATCACTACTATAGCCATAGTTATCAAAATCATCATTATCAGCCCTACTACCATTATCATCAATTTAATCGTCATTATCACTACTATAGCCATAGTTATCAATATCATCATTATCAGCCCTACTACCATTATCATCATTTTTATCGTCACCATCACTACTATAGCCATAGTTATCAAAATCATCATTATCAGCCCTACTACCATTATCATCATTTTTATCGTCATCATCACTACTATATAGCCATAGTTATCAAAATCATCATTATCAGCCCTACTACCATTATCATCAATTTAATCGTCATCATCACTACTATAGCCATAGTTATCAATATCATCATTATCAGCCCTACTACCATTATCATCATTTTTATCGTCATCATCACTACTATATAGCCATAGTTATCAAAATCACCATTATCAGCCCTACTACCATTATCATCATTTTTATCGTCATCATCACTACTATAGCCATAGTTATCAAAATCATCATTATCAGCCCTACTACCATTATCATCATTTTTATCGTCATCATCACTACTATAGCCATAGTTATCAAAATCATTATTATCAGCCCTACTACCATTATCATCCTTTTAATCGTCATCATCACTACTATAGCCATAGTTATCAAAATCATCATTATCAGCCCTACTACCATTATCATCATTTTAATCGTCATCATCACTACTATAGCCATAGTTATCAAAATCATCATTATCAGCCCTACTACCATTATCATGAGCATCATAATTAACACGATCAAACAACAACAGCAAAAACAGCGACACTAAATAAAAACAATGACGAAAACAAAAGAGCACAAATCGTGCCGACAACAAAGGATGTTCATTTTTACACATTATGTATCTCTTTATTTATCTTTTTTGCTTTGGAAAAATACATAGACCACCTTATGGCACGGACAGACTGAGAAATGACCTTGTTGGCTAGTTAACCCTTAACCAAACAACACATTTTCGACTGTCCTAAATTGAAAGAGTATGCAGACGACATTTCAAAATGTGATGAAATTGAAAAGCAATCTTCTAATATAGTAGAAAACAATGTGGGAAAAGAAGAAAATGTTCGTTAAGAGCAATTTCTCCTTTCCCCACAAAGTTTTCAAGAGTCGTCTGCAACAAACTGGTCAATTGTCGTTATTGTTTGGTAATGGGCTAAAGTACGCCACCTGTTTAACTACGTGTCTGGTTTTGTTATATTAATGAAGAGGGGCCTAACTAGCACCATTTATCAATGTCGAATGTCTATATCATTATATTCACAACCATCATACTATACCGGCGTGTTTGGAGGTTTATTTTGTGACGTGTCTAAAATCTGATAAAAGTTAGGATGGACGCTGTTTTGTTAACCCCTTTTTGGTCCATATGTATCTCGTGTTGAGGAATCTGAAGCAGAAAATTAAAGAAAACAACGTAACCAAATTGAGAAATCGCTAATAACTACCAGCTTCCCGTCTTATTTATTTTTTTAAAGAGAAGCTTTCATCCAATGTAATACATGTTTTGGAAATGTTTGATGCTTTTGATTTGTATCTATCACATATTCTTAAATAAGGGTATGTGATGAATAAGTATGCCCTTGCCTCTTTATGAATGGGAGGGGTGAATATTGTGGCGAATTATTTCCTTAGTCATATAAGTTAACATATACAGGGATTTTTTTACATACATGTTCATGTATCTCAATGTTGCTTTATCAAGAGAACCCGGGTTGCATTAACTCAGTTAGAAGTTTATCCAAACTGCAATACATTGGGAATATGTTCAAGACTCAATCAATATGCTTTTTAGCGTTCAGTGGAATCGTTTTGGCATGAGTTTATCGTCTCTCTCCACTGATCATATAGGGGAACACGCAGTGGCGTCGAAAGAATGTTGTGTAGGACTGATGAGGATAAATCTGTAGCACGGACAGGGGGACTCAAATGAGAGAGATTTCGGATCTATCCTCTGAAGTGTTTTATGCTGCAGTGTTTTAAAGCAATTCCTTACATAGACGATAACGTATTTAAAACCAAACCATTTTGAAAGCAATTGTATTTTCTTTTCAAATATAAGTCCCTCTTTTGTCACAATCGTGTTCCAGTATCATCTGCTATGTGTGGTGTCGTTATAAAAGCATTTGTTCGAAAACGCGTTAAAGTCTATTGACTATTTACACCGCTAAAGGCTGTCTAGAAACTGCTCAAAATTGCCAAAGTTTTGTACTTTACATGTAATCTCTATTATCTCTAGCATACCAGTCTCTTCCCCTGTTAAGTTGGATATCAGAACTAGCAATAGATCATTGCTTATTATTTTTATTTTCTCCTTTACAAGTTTAATCAGTGAACAAATAGGAGGGTCGTTCGTTACCCTTACAAGTCGTTTGTGAATGAGAAATGAGAGAATTCGATGACTGCGTCATCTCTGCTCGTAGAAACGCATGTTACGGTTAACAATTAGTCCCTTAGTCCACAGCAAATCGGCTAAAAGCATATGATGTGTACAGACATTGTTAAAAAATCGTTTGCTTGACGTATGGAATACCGATGGATCTACCAGGTTTGATCAGCCCTTATAGGCAATACAGTTTGTGGTCTTCCTCCGACATCATTAGTCGGGCTTGCAACATACCTGAACTGATGTTGTCGCGATGTAAAATGATTCATCCATATAAATAGATATATAAATAAGAAACGATTCTGATAAACGATTAATTGCTCATGGTTATCATGTACGCTACTTGTAACAACGGAACTTACCCAATTGTGTACCAAACTGTATACAGTTACTTGATTTGTTCTCCTATCGTATATTAACTTTCCTCCTGTATCGGGCACTACTTACAGAAGGGGAAATCGGTTAACCTTCTCAATCTCACATCTCGCGATAAAAAGGGAGCTGACTTTTGCTACAAAGTTTTCCGAAAAACTTATTGAATGAGGATCTTTCATGAATTCACCCTTTTCATTATAGATACCCATTATAATGTGATACAAGCGTTATGCGGATTTTTTAAAGCCATTAGACAAATATAAGTCCGATCTCTCCGAAAAAGAGAAAAAATTGTTTGCAAGCGGTTTCCTTTCTCTACTCATTATAGTATGCTTTCTTTTACCGCTACTTTGTGTCAAAGTGAATAATATAGTACCAGTACATACATTATAGATAAAAAAAAGGCTATACAACAATACTAATATACATTGTTCAAGCCAGGCATGCACTGTCGTATCACTTATGACTTACAAAAACATAAACATGGCTTTAACAATAATTCATTTATTCTTTCTAATGAGTACAGTGATGTCTCGTTAATCAGAACACGTCCGTTCCCAACAAAGTGTCCGGATGACCGAGTCATCCGGACTAATGAAGCAGAGCATGTTCTTATACACATTAAGACATAAACAGTCTGTATGCACTTGTATACGTATAACCCTTTAGCAAACGCCAAACTGTCGACCGTCCCAAATTGAAAGAGTTGCAGACGACATTTCAAAACGTGATGAAATAAAAAATAATCTTCTGATATGGCAGAAAACATTGTGGGAAAAGGAGAAATTGCTCGTCACGAGCAATTTCTCCTTTACCCACAATGTTTTCAAAAGCCTTCTGCAACAAACTGGTCAAATAATTCCGTTCCCTTACAATTTCGTTCGGATTGCGAGACATCCGGATAACCGGGGTCCGGATAAACGAGGCTTCACTGTAATTCATATCAGAAATAATACAGAAGGATGGCTTTATTACCCCGAAAAGCGAATACATTGACCCACAATGCACACACCGATAGTGCGCAAGGTTTAGTTTCGGATCTTTTATGTTAGATTCCAACACTACAAGGTATCAATTTCAAACAGATTATCAGCGTTTCTAGAAAAACACCTTACGGAAAAAAATCGTAAAAACGCCGCGTGGTTAACCCTAAGATTGCTGAATAAATTTCTAAAAATAGATTTTTGTGGCTTCTGCTTTCCAAAACTTTTGATAATTGGCTAACTTTGTTCAGGAAAGATACGCAGAGAAGCAAACAGGTTAGATCACAGACCAGGATCTAACCTGTTTGCACAAACATAAAGTCGGTTCCAGCACTATAAAGGTTACCTGATTTTTTGTATGTTTCTAAATCGGTAAATTCGTTTTATTCTTAGATAGAACAATGCGCCGTCTATCTATTGATAACAGTTAGAGGTCCCTTGAGTAAGAGAATGAGAGTTGTAATCACAAGATTTCTTGTTTCTCGGGGAATTCCAATGGTGACATTTCACAAATAAAATCCTACGGAAAGACAGAGATGCTGTTTTTGTCGGTAGTTATCTCCCTTGATGCACAACTGGTATCAAGGGAGATATCTTTTTCACTGCTATATCCGCCCTCTTATTAATTGAATTGAATCATATGTCGGTTTGTGAATGGTTCAAATTTAACGCAAATAAAGACATCATTTAAGAAATGCAGTTTTTTAATATTTTTTTATTTGTGTTGTTGTTCTTTGTTTAAGTACAATATTTCACCCGAACTAATTTGAAATGTCCCCAGAGGGTTTGTTGAGTACAACGGAAATGTCAAATTGGAGAAAGTCTCTCTCGATTCTACGGTTTACTCCTTCATCTGTCATTATACACAAGTCTTCCTCTTCCAAAGTCACACACCTTATCCGTATAGTGCTGGAATCGACTTCATGCTTATGCATTCAGGTTAGATCACATGGCAAAAAATTGGCAGCTGGCCTGTGATCTAACCTGTTTGCACTTCTGGGTATCTTGCCTAATCATAATTAAGCGGATATTTAAAGGTTTTTGAAAGCGGACGACGCAAACATCTGTTTTTGGAAAATTATCCAGAAATGTTAGGGCTAAGGCTATACCTTTATTATGGCGTAGCAGACTTTCAGACGTATGGTCACCAATAAAGTAAACAGATGTTAACGATTGTATTTCGGTAACTATAAAAGCTTCGTAAGCGACTGTAAGTCCAAATTATTGTAAACTCATCACATGAGGTCTTTCTTGCACTGAAGTGTAGGACAGTGGTCAAGGGTTCGAGCGTCAGCTTCTATACACGAGGGTCGTGGGTTCGATTGCCGTGAGTATAGCGAGATTTGCCTTGCGACCTTTTATTAAACCAACTTTGGCGCGAGTATTGGTTATGATTCCACGAGGCAGAATCGAAAGTGGTTAATCGAAGATGTAAGAATTTGTTTCACACTCGATGTAAAATAAAAAAGTTTGAACTAACCTTACAAGAATTTAAACAACTACATGCACCTATATCCATATTCAGTATTGCAAACATGTGTCTATATCAAAATTGTTTTGGTGGGATACCAAAATATCGTTTATTTTGTGAATATATGTGTATCAAGGATAGATACATTTTGCTGTTTGGCAGCAGCAATAATTTCATAAAACTCGAGATTAAAATCGTACCTAAAAGAACACGAAATCAAATTTAAAGTAGCCTCGTAGGTTCCAGGTTCGACCCCTGTAAGGCCCGATGAAAATTGCCGGAACTGGCCCATAAATCGGCGCGAGTACTGGTTCAGTTTACAGGAAGTAGTCATCGAGAGTGAATTAACCCTTTCCCAAACAATGACGACATTTGACGGCTTTGTTGCAGACAACTTTAGAAAACATTGTGGGATAAGGAGAAATTGCTCGTAACGAGCATTTTTTCCTTTTCTCACATTGTTTTCTGCCCTATCAGAAGATTATTTTCCAATTGCATCACATTTTGAAATGTCGTCTGCAAACTCTTTCAATTTGGGACAGTCGAAAATTTGTTGTTTGGGAAAGGGTTAAAAAGCATCCAGCTTTCCACAGAATCGATTCAAAACAAATAAGAAAGGAATGAAGCTTCGATACTTCAGCCGGACCGAAATGACTCTCCTTTTTTCCGAACTCGACATAACTGTTAAATCATCTGGAATGTTTTATTCGTATTCAGTACATGTATATCCTTTGTGAAAACGACAGAAGCGAAAACATTGTAATTACCAATAACATTTGGACAAGATTTTAAGTAGATAGATAAACACCGATGTCGTGTTTGTGAACTGAATGAAAACATTGTTATATGACAGAGCAAAGTTGGTTTACGTACAATCGTGAGCTATCGGAAATGTTCTTTTCTCGCAGATCACTTAACCCTTAGAATGCTGTGTATTTTTTCTAAAAATGGAACTTTGTGTCGTTTGCTTTCCGAAACCTTAAATATCTACTTAATTTTGACGAGGAAAATTACTCACAAAAGCAAACAGGTTAGGTCACAGGCCAGCCGCCAATTTACGTGGCGGCTGGCCTGGATCTAACCTGTTTGCATAATTATGAAGTCGGTTCAAGCACTATAAGGGTTTATATGGCAGATGGTTCAACTTTTAGCCGATTCCCTTTACTGTTGGTACTCACTGGTGTTGTATCGTAGTTTTTGGCCAACAGACAGAACTGCAACTCAATTAACTTTAACCTTTAAGCCACTTTTGGGTAAGTGAGTAATGAGAGTTGAGAATTGGAATTTTACATGTAACTAATCGAAAGCCAGTACTGTATTTAATGATTCATGGGTTCACATCAAATCTTCCATTTCATTCGAATTTCCTCCGGTTAACTGAACTTATGATAGAAACTGTGTAATGTTTACGCATCATTTCGGATAAATGATTGCTCTCATAGTGCACTTGGACAGTAGTTTCTCTGTAGTTTCTGTGGGTGAGTGTAGGTCCAAGATACAGTGAAATTATTCTGTGATACACAGATCAGGGGCCCGTTTTACTAAACAGTTTACGCTTAAGATTTGCGTAAGTCTAAAACAACAAGTCCTTTTATTTCAATATTTGGCAAAGCAATATTGCAAAGTAACACGTCATTGGAAGCGTCTCTCCGAGACGCTTTCAATGACGTGTCACATTGCAATATTGTCCTTTCATTGAAGATACTATCAATGTTCATAAGTTTTGACTTACGCAAACATTTTCCGTAAGTTGTTTAGTAAAACGGGCCCCTGGCAGATACTGAGGAACGATTACAAGGCTACTGAAGCAACATTAGCTCTTACAAACACGCAGTGTTAAGTGCCATATAGGTCATGATTGGGGAAAAAACCTCAACCAGCCATCCATTATGATATCACATTGTAATGCTAAGAGATTTAAAACATTACAGCAGATCAGACTATGCGATTTCCCCATGCTGATTTGTGGTGCCACATTTATCGGAAGCAGTTTACCCCCAAAGTTATTTTCAGCCAAAATATATTTAAAAAGTTGACAACGGAGCGATAAAAAATCGCACAGGTTGTGCTGTATGCCTTGGCATTTCTAAAAGAAACAATGATATGAAGACAGAAAAACAGTTCAAATCTATTCCAAAAATTGTCTTAGAAGGGCAATTCATTTTACTCTTTTTCATGATGCAGGAACATTGTAAACATGTTATGTCGTTTAATAAATCGCCACGGATTAACTACATACCAAGCTGGGATATGAACAAGAAAGACATGTTCACGTCTCTTGATTCCATTCCAAATTCAGCCTCCGCACTTGCCGTCTATTTACCTCTCTACGTAACATTTAACGACGTTTATTTGGTCAGTGCCTGGCCATACACCCGCTCCGGCCACATGGTCAGATATATTCGTGTTTTTACTAGTGCGAGTGGACGCCGGTCAGTCTGACTGGACAGTTGCCCACGAATGGACACATCAATAATCTGTAAGGCCAACAGAACACAGGAGCGTGGTGCTACTCAATAACTCTTTACCAAACGTTAAATTGTCGACTATCCCAAATTGAAAGGGTTTGCAGACGACATTTCAAAATTTAATGAAATTGAAAAATAGGCTTCTAATAGGGCAGAAAACATTGTTGGAAAAGGAGAAATTTCTCGTTAAGAGCAATTTTTCCTTTCCCCGCAATGTTTTCCATAGTCGTCTGCAACAAACCGGTCAAATGTCGTTATTATTTGGCAATGGGATAACCGAATTATCACGTGACAAACTGTTTATCCATTTTTGCAATCGGATGTCTTCGATTAATTCCGGTAAGACCGATCAATCTGGTCTTATATTACTTGCCGCTAATTGTCTAGACTGGTATTAGTACCAACAAACACTAACTCTATAGTTCCACCTTCCTCCCATCTTTGAAATCTCTAATAAACCAATAGTATGATTATAGTTAACATTCAGGAAATGTAATAAGAATGTTGCATATATCAATATTGAAAGGTAGCGACTTCATGAAACTTTGTCACCTTTGATTTTTGAGAAAGAAACTCACGGTAGAAAGATGCATTGCATGATTCTGATTTAGATTTAAAAAAGAAATCCAGAATATATCGCAGAAAACAGGAGAATATCAATTCTATCAGTTTTCAGGGAAGACAGGTCATGAAAAATGAAAATAATGAGTGTTGATTACAACTTATACCATAACATGATGTGACAACATGGTCAATGTATGTTAAATGTTAAATATTATATAGCTGTTATAGTTATCTTATATATAGAAACATTGGGAAATGTTTGATATTACAGTTCCGGAATCTTAACTCGGATGTCCCAGACTGTAATTGCATTACAATAAAATAGATTATCTCCGCCTGGACCTTTCGAGCTATATTAAGTAGCTTCGAGATGTTCGAAGTAAAATTGGGTCGTTCAATAATATACCAGTATTAAGGTAGAATAACCATACACCGCCATCTTGAAACCCTTTCTTTCGTCGGATTACTTCGGTCGTTCTCGGTAAACATCATTATTCTATATATCGGTGATGCAATTCGTCAACTTTATAACTCTGGCTTCCAGACATGAATTTGTCTTTAAGAAAATCAGAATAATAGCAGTTTAATACGTTCTATGTGTGAGGTTGTGTGTCTTATTCTAACGTTCATCCTTTTTCAAATTCTAATTGAAAGAGCTATCTTTCTATTTGTTTAGATTGTTCCTACCAAATATATTTAAATTTGTTCCCATCATGAGAACAAGTCTTATATTCCTAGCAAGGAACTGAGTTGCTAGAAACCAATCAATACCCTACTTAGAAGCATAATTGGTATTTAGGAAAAAAACAAAATTTGGTTTGTTTGCATGGTATGGTAATTAACCGTATCCAAAGATTAAATTAAAGAAAATGAGAAAGGTGGTGTATTCATTTTCTTAGAATTCTTCTGTCTGTGTTATTTGTACGCATTCCCTTAACATACATCACAGCTAAATTGATATTAGAATTTGAACCAATCAACAGGTTTTTTTTTTTCAATTAGATATTTCAAAACGACAATGACAAAGATTCGTTCTTCTGAAATGAGAGCCGTGCGATCGAATAAACATACCTAAATATACTTTATTAGCATCGGAAAATATGATGGCATTTAGCCATTTACATTTCAAACATGCCAAAATACATACTATATAAGCGACAGTTAATTCTGGAGATAAAAACAAAAGTTATCGTCTTTTAGAAATCGTCTGCAAAATATTAACGAAACCTGTAGACCACTTGCAATTGATTCGTAAATAAGTATCAGAATACGATTTCGAAACCAGCAGCAGAAAACACTCTTTCAGTAGACTTCTTCTAGTTAAACCCTCTACCAATCAATAATGCCATTTGACCAGTCTGTTGCAGACATCTCTGGAAAACAGTGTGGGAAAATATTCCCTTAACGAGTAATTTCCCCTTTTCCCAGAATGTATTTTGTCCTATCAAATGATCGTTTTCAATTTCATCACATTTTGAAATGTCGACTCTTTCAAATTGGGACCGTTGGAAATTTGGCGATTGGCAAAGGGTTAACGCTGTTTAACCGTTTCATCAGGTTTTCTTTTAATCAAAAATAGTGCTCCCTTTTTATCTGAAGCCTATTTGTTCGTTCACTATGCTGTTAAAATAAACTTTCAAATATCTGGATAAAAGAAGAATGAACATTTAGTTAATCAATCCGAGTAATTAGTAACGAAACTGCTGGTATCACTGCATTTAAAGTAACTGGCATTGAGAACTTGTAAATGTTAAAAAATCGATACTTACAGAAAACTGAACTAGAACTTGCAACGTTCACCTCTTAACCCTTTACCAAACGCAAAATGTTCGACTACCCCAGATTGAAAGAATTTGCAGGCGACATTTCACAATGAGATGGAATTGAAAAACTTCTGATAGGACAAAAGACATTGTAGGAAAAAGGAAAAATTGCTCAACATTTCTCCTTTTCCAACAATGTTTTCCAGAGTCGTCTGCAACAAAGCGGTTAAATGTCGTTATTGTTTCATAGGCGTAGGAGCCGCGGGCCAAGGGGGACCCCCCCCCCCCCAACATTCACAATGGAAAATGAAGATTTTTGGAAAGAAAAAACGAAAAGAAATACGAAATTTAACAGCAGAATAAATATAAATGTGTACTTTTGTGCTTTATATAAAACCAAATCGTCTTTTCTTAGAACAATAGCCAAAACATTTTTTACGTCATCATGATAATCTGAATACATCGGGTTTATCCAATGAAAACTCAGCTCACGGAACTATCTGAGTAGTTTCGACCGACGAAAACAGTGATGCAAAACGTACTCTAAGCAGTCAGACCCTATATTGTATTCAAATATAAACTCATTTTTTTATAAGTTGAAATAGACAAACTCTTGGCTGTGACAGCATGGTCGCTGTCACTTTGAGTTTAGATCAACACATTTGATTTCTGCGTGAGATCGAGACCTGGTTATTTTGTATTAATTAAGATACACGTTTTCATACGCTTTCTTTTAATTCATTTAATGATATTGAATTTGTAGATGCATGATTAGTCATGGAAACGTTTAGGAACATTCACTCTTAGACCAGTCCTCATCTGAAGTTGCTCCAATGATGAAACAGCTCCTACGCCTATGTGTTTGGTAATGGGTTAAGCGAATACTGTGAACATTTTGTCGTTTTCATGACTATCAGTACTGTAGGGAGCGGGGTATGGGAGTAATTACCTACTCCAAAGAAATTTTAGATCCACTTTGCGTCGAGTTATTTTATTCGTTCATATTATATCATTGCTCTTTATGCACCATGGGAATTTTCGCACCGCAGAAAATTGATGAAATCTCACATAATCCCGCAGGACCGCCGAGATCTCGTAATGGCGCTACTCGAACGGTACTTGATTCATTGTGTGACGTACGGAGAGCGATGTACTTCAAAGTCTCGCGAACTCTCGTCAAGTCTCGTGAATCGTTTATTGGTCGTAATAATTCGAGGAAAATATTCGAATCACTGGAATCCCTAGCGCCGAGGGTTTTCCGAGGGGCGGGAAAGTAAACATCATTTGTCGTCAGTTTATTAACCTTTCTCCGATGTATACTATTGATCAGAAAATGCAGAGAAAGTTTGTAACAAAACGAGGGGAAAGTGTTTGACAGCCATACACACCGCTTAATTACAACGCTTTCTCATTTCAAAGTATGGGGTATTTTAGTATCGATTTATTTATTTCTTGGAAGGTCTATGTATTTCAGTATATTTTAAATGAATAATTCCAACAAGTTAAGTCATGATTCCTTATATACAATAACATGTAAAAGAAAACTTACCATTTAAGTGCATTTAATTATTATCCATACCGATGCATCTTAGTATGTTGAATGGTTGTATTCACCTCATGATATCGTTTCAAACTGTGGCAATAACATGTTTCTGTTTTATAAAAAAACGCTTTCTAACCAATATAAAATAGACCAGTTTGTTTATTTGTACTTTGTGATTGCCATTTTCGCGTATTCTTAAATGTCTCATTTCATTCTAGTGTGCATGTAATCCCAGCTTTTGTTATGTATAGCAGTATGTTTTTTGGGTAAAGATTATTATCGTCATTTGATTGAAATAATAAATGGCTGACCTTATTTAATAACATGGAATTTTTTCTTTTGCTTTATGCAAAAACAGAGCTTCGTAAAGTCAGATAGAATATTCTCAGAGTAAATATTGATTCCGTTTTGTATATAAATGGAGTAACACTTTATGTCAGAAATGGCCGGTTTACATTCAGCGTGAGATAGAAAGCAGGATACGTGACAAACTTATTAAAGGTCAAACAAATCAACCCATCAATAATGAATTTTTATTAATGGTGTTATTTAACGCTTAAAGTTCGCATATGTGAAGAAACTAAGAATTAAAGTAAACCAAGTAAATTGGCGCCTGTCTGTGATCTAACATGCTTCCTACTTTGAGTATCTTTTCTCGTCAAAAGTACGCAGACATTCAAATTTTTTTAAAGCAAACGACACAAACAATCTTATATTTGGAATTTTACCAGCGGTCTTAGGGTTAAATGAGCTTTCCATGCTCACATACTGCCCCTTGATCTTGATTGGCTCTATGAACAAATGTACATATATATAAACTGTACAGGAAGCTGGTTCGAAATCCGACTTGACCCATTTTTTTTTCTAAAAACAATAACTCAATGAAGATGTCTAAACCATTCCTTCATTTTTACTCAGGTTCATTAATCAGTATTGAAAGGTTTGTAAAACAAATGTGACAAAAAGAAAAAAATGCTCATAACTATAAATTACTTCTTACGACCGATAGCAGCAACATTTAGTCAGTCAGTTAGATGTCAGTTATGATTTCTTTAGCATCTTAAGGCTTCAAATGCATCTTGCACACCGGTTTATGTGTATACTTTGGGACGAAAGTACCTTTTTAACGATCCCATTCGATTGAACATGTAAGTGTATGTGTGCTGTGCTGAAGTGAGATCATAATAAAGATAATAAATGATCGTAGTTATGTATACCAGATTGTAATCACAATTCGTAAATGTGCATATTATACTGTTCCATTGGAATATTTGCGAATTATCACACTTTGGGGCTTATGTCTTGTAAGCGATTCGAGGATGATGCTTGATATTAAGGTAGAATATCCATAATCCGCAAATCCATAATCTCATTCTTTCGTCGGATTACTTCGGTCGTTCTCGGTATACTTCGGTCTGGGCCGGAACTATTCGCATTGAAGCGGCTTGGAAATGATATTGAGTCGCAACGAAAAATAATATACTATCAAATAAATAGAAATGAAGAACATGTTTCCGATCGACGTAAAACAAATAAGTTTATACTAAACTAATAATCAAGTAAATAATCTTAACTTGATATATTACATCGATGATTGTTATGGAAGATTTATTGTAGCTTCGTAAAATCTCGGATATATAATCGTTTGATAAGTTTTAAGAGGTGTCCGAAATTCATTCGAACCCCTCTGCAAAGTGTACGAGCGATATAAACGCTCGAAATGTTGCGGAACATTAAAACAGGGATGCGTCCATTTGTTTGTTTACCGAAATAGTGGTAGGCATGCGGTAATATTTTCTTTTAACAAGAAGGGTTTTATTGACAAATAAGAGACTCGCGGGATGTCACTTTAATTCAATCAACCTGGCCATTGTATCTCGAATATCGGTTACCCGGTAGATTTATAATGCGTTAATGAATCGTCCTTACCCTTTTACCATGTATGCTTATAATATTGCATACTTCGCAATGGACTTAGGAAGCCATTGTGAAAAATGGAGAAATTGATCATGATGAGCAATTTCTCCATTTTCTCGCAATGGCTTCCTTGCTTTTGCATTACAGGCGAGGTCTCTGTCTCATCAAAGCCCTGCAAACCATGTATATAATGTCTCTGGCCTGTGTTGTTGTCGTGAGCTGGTGGTTAAGGTATTCCAACCCTGATGGAGATCAATCCGAAAGTTAGAAAAACAAAGCATCGATTTGTTTGTGTCTTCTGCAGTAAGTCACAGATACATAGGACGAGTTTTTTAACAAAAGAGAACTATAATATTACGAACGTATGCTAACGACAAGTTACAACGATGTAAAATCAAAATCAGTCTGATATCTCCCCCACACATTGTTTCCAATATCTCTCTATGTGGTGTACATAAAAGTTTCGAATCAAATTTAAAGAAAAAGCATTTCCTGTAGTAAAATGTAAACTTGGAAATACTTAAATACAAATAAGTTTAATCAATCACATCTGCTTGATTTTAATGATTTAGTCAAATAACAATTTGGAAACGTTTTCTAGTTCTGGAAGAAAACTATCTTTAGACATGTGTTAGAGTTTGATCCCTTGTCTTCCCCTTTAATTTCCATGGATTACAAAATAGACAGTTTATCGACATCTTTCGGTGGGAAAACGAGAGTCTAACCATTTATAAGTTCATTTTAACTCACGATGATGGTTATAAACGTGACAATGTGTGTGCCGTGTAAGGCATTTGAACCCCCCTTCCCTCGGACATATTTCTTTCACTGGAACTCTATACATAGGGTTAAACTTATCGAAGGCAAAAGCATAATTGAATTTAAAAAAACAGAATTACATTTGAATCATCTAAAGTCAAATGGACCATTTAACTGTAAATTATTCAGAAGAACTTCTTAGTGTTTTCTTTTCTGAATTAAGTTTTCCGATTGTTTTTTTTAATCTCTTACATCCACGGCTGAGTTTGTCCGCATTCTGAAAACGGGTAACGCCACTCTATCGTTCTCGAATGAAGGAATAAGTCATAAAATTTCGGGCAATAGTTTCCAAAGTCGCCAAGTGGCCTAATATTAAAATGTAATTATAACGCATCGTTCACTACTGATAATGTTACACAAAAAAAGGTCGGATGGAACGATGCTCTTAGGGCAGAATTCAGAAGCAAAACGATCTTAAATTGACCATTGTTTAACAATATAGTACTTAATTCCCGCACTGTAAACAAGAATGATATTAATGATATGGTAGGGAAATTCGTAGACGCATTTCAAACCATTACTGATCCGTTATTTTCTCAAGTCTTTAGCCCATTACGAAAACCTACTTTTCATGAAACAGAGACCAAAAAAGCAGATTGGTTTGATAAGGAATGCAAAGATGCGAAGCATTTATATAAAAGAGCGTTATACAATTTCAATAGATGTAAATCTGTCGAAAATAGAACATCTATGTGTACATTGAAAAGAGTTTATAAGACACTTATAAGGAAGAAAAAATGGTTACACTACAAAAAGAAACACAAAGCCATTGAAAATTTAAAATATAAAAATCCACGAGACTTCTGGAAATTATTTTGTTCTAGAAAGAATAACTGTAACCCAAATATCTCGATTGAACAGTTCTTTGACCATTTTTCTAATTTATCTTCTAATATGAGACAAGCCATCGAGAACAACGCAGAATCCTTCTGTAATAGTAACGACAACGAATCCACTGAAAGTAGTTTCGAAGAATTGGATCAAAATATCACCGTAAAAGAAGTGGAATACGTTATTCACAATCTTAATAAAAACAAAGCACCTGGTTTAGACCGTCTAATAAACGAGTTTTTTATAGAGTCATGTGATATTTTATCGTCACACTTGACTGATCTGTTTAATTCTATTTTTAACTCAGGTTGTTATCCTGAGCAGTGGAGTAAGGGTATAATTATACCGTTGTATAAGAAAAATAACCCGGATGATGTTAATAACTATCGGGGGATCACACTTATTAGTTGCTTAGCAAAAATATTTACTGGTGTTCTAAACCGTAGACTTTCACGTTTTTGTGAGGAAAAGGAAGTTCTCTCTGACGCCCAATTTGGGTTTAGACCGGGCCGTTCTACTACTGACGCTATTTTTGTATTGCATTCTATTGTACAACACTATTTAAACGATAATAAACGATTATATTGTGCATTTATTGATATGAAGAAGGCGTTTGATAGTGTGTATAGGAATGGCTTGTGGTATAAGTTAGATAAAATTGGAATAAATGGAAAACTTTTAAATATTTTTCGTGATATGTACAACAAAGTCAAATCATGCGTTAAGTCTAATAATATATTTTCTGACTTTTTTGAAAGCCCAGTCGGGCTCTTCCAAGGGGAGATAACTTCACCTGTCTTATACTCTCTTTTTATCAATGACCTTGAACTGTTTTTACAAAATAGACCAACTTGTGGTCTTAGTATAAAGGAACTTACTATTATGCTTTTATTATTTGCTGATGATATGGTTTTATTTGGTAATAGTCCGAGTGACTTACAAGACAGCTTAGATAGATTGTATGAGTATTGCACGACTTGGGGTTTAGAGGTTAACATTGAAAAAACAAAAGTATTAGTTTTTAGAAAACGTGGTCCTGTTAAAAGTAATGAAATATGGTATTATAATAACTCGGCTGTTGAAATTGTCAATGATTTTAATTATTTAGGAACGGTATTCAGTTATACAGGCACGTTCGCCCTAAATCAGAAGACTTTAGCCGGTAAAGGACTCAAAGCACTGAATGTTCTATTTGCTAATTTAAAAAAGTTTGATTTCAGTACTAAAACATGCTGTCAATTATTTGATTCGTTCGTTGGTTCGATACTGGGATATTCAGGCGAGGTATGGGGTAACACTAGATCTAAAGAAATTGAACGAGTCCATTTAAAGTTTTGTAAAAGACTATTAGGTGTGAAAAATACTACAAGCAGCCTCGCAGTATACGGTGAACTCGGACGATATCCTCTATACATCAATAGATTCTCAAGCATTGTAAAATATTGGACTAAGATTATCACTACAGATAATGTAATTATTAAAACCGTTTATGAAACTTTATTAGCAGATAATGTAAATGGTATTGTCAATTGGTGCGGAAACGTCAAACAGTTGTTGTCACAATCTGGTTTTAGCTATATCTGGGATAATCCTCAACAGAGTAATCTAAAATCTTTTCATTGCATTTTCAAAAATCGCTTAATTGATATTTTCAAACAGACTTGGTGTAATGACGTGCTCCAGTGCAGTGTTTTATGCACTTACAAACATTTTAAAACAGAACACATTTTAGAAGAATATTTAAATACTCTTCCAAAGCATTTTAGAACTTTTATATCTAGATTGAGATTGTCCTCTCATTCATTAAGAATTGAGACAGGAAGGTATGGTGCACATCGTGTTGAACAAAGTAACAGGTTGTGCACAATATGCAATGAAAACGATATCGAGGATGAATTCCATTTTATATTTGTTTGTAAAAAATATGATGATTTAAGAAAAAAATATCTCAAAAAGTACTACTATTTACGCCCTTCTATGCAAAAATTAGTACAAATGTTTCAGTCAAAAAATGCAAAAGTACTTTTAGACTTTGCAAAATTTATTAAATACGCTTTCGAAATTAGGAATGATTTTATTAATAGGACCTCCTGAAATATGTTTGTATTCATTACAATTATAAACAATGATTCTTTCTTCAAAAATTGTTTGTTTATTGTCACGTATGATTGTTGATTTTTATTGATATGTGCATGTATGTATAAGACTAGAAGCTGTATACGCTTACGTCAATAAAATTTTCTAATTCTAATAATTCCTAATATTCGAATCTCTTTAATGGTGCACATTTAATTGAACCAATACGCAGGACAAAGTTCCGCGTCGCCACTTTAATTGCACGTCTAATTAAGACGTCGCCATTTTTTTTCTTTTCACCACTCCGGGACCGAGGTGTTCCGAATGAAATGTAGTCGGGATACCTTGCAATTTGTCGTTGACCAATTATCACATCTCTTCAGATTTCATATTTCCGTGATAAAAGCTCGGTTAACAGTAAATTATGACACCTCCTTTGTAACCAACAAAAAATACTGACACTTCGAGGGATTAATGGAAAAGTCAGAGAAATGTGAAAAATGTTATGAAAGGCGTTGCACGGATCTGGTAAAAGGAATAGAAACATTTGCACCATTTTCCGTCAGATCTTTACAAAGGATGAAATACCACATCCTTTTTGTCTTCCTTGAATTTTGGGTTATTGACAGGAAAAAAATTATTCAATGTAGAAATAGGCATTGTTTACTTTCCTGGATTTGAAGAGAACGATGGATCTTTACTATAATCACCCTTTTTATAACTGAACTTTATATAACAAAAACTGAATATTTCCGTTCCATTATTAATTTTACCATTTCCAAAACATTATTTCTTTTGCCCAGATCAATTTTATAAACGATCTTCCGTTTTGCGTGGCTGTTGCAGACTCTTTTTGAAATCAGTGTGTGAAAAGAAAATTGTGTCTTCATCAGCAATTTATTATTCAGAGTATGCATTTTATTTGCCGAGAAAATGGTGCATAACAGTGTTCATATACAAATAGAATCTTGATTTAACCCTTATAGTGCTGGAACCGACTTCATGCTCATGCAAACAGGTTGGATTCAGGCAAGCCTGTGATGAAACCTGTTTGCTAGTCTGGGTATCTGTCTTTATCAAAATACAGCAGACATTAAAGGTTCTGGAAAGCAGGCGGCACGAAAATCTGTTATTAGAAAATTACCCAGTAATCTAATGGTAAAGGCCGCAATATATCTATTAGACATAATAAAGTATATTTCATTCGTCTTTTAACTATTTTAAACGTGAAACAACATCAAATGACCTACGTCACTGCAGGTCGGGTACGTACCAACCTAATACCCGGATACGCTCGAAATATCCGGATAGAAACTCATGACTGACTAATGATATCTCCAACATGCAACTTTTGCACGTTAAAGCGATCGCGACACCGATCTTACATTTACATCTTCGGTTTTAAAGTAACGGCTCGCCGACTTGTCATCACATCTACCAACCACATCACGGTGATCTCCCTTTGCTACGCTGCATTGATCTCTGCCATCACAAGATTTACCTCCTGATTTAGATCATATTTAAAAATATTGCGTTTTCTTAACAAATAAAGAACAAATGGTCAAGCATCTCGTACTTTTGAGATCTTGAATTACAATTGACTCCAATATTCATTCAGGTTTTTTAAGACTCTACAGAATTAAGAATATTGCTTTTTACGTTAAGTTTTATGCCGAAACATCAAATTTGGCCATTAATTCTCAAAATTGTAATAAAATGGACACCTCACTTGTCTAAAAGGATGTCCTACTCAGCAAAGTGTACTAGTACCGTCCAAAACTAAGTACCCAAGCTTTCATATCTGGCCGAAATACCTGCACATGTGTTCATGCATCACAGGCAAATAGTCATGCAATAGGTAATCTTTGAGAGCATGACAGGACTATCATCTATACAGGAAACACATAAGTGTTTTACCAGCCCATCTCTTACTAGCAAAACTATTCACCGGAAGTCGAAACTCAAAATGTCTAAATGGTACTATTTTGGGTACTCCGACCCGGAAATACTTCGTGACAGGCGCTAGACAAGATGAATAGTGTTCAGTTGTCGCCGCCATCTTTAATCGCATTTTCGTTTTCTAAGCAATATAGTCATGTGATATTTGTGGTGGCATCGATCAATTCCATAAAGGGGAGATCACTGTGAGCAGTTGTCACATCTCCCAGTCGAGGTAGGGCCGAGATGGTCGTGTGAACCCGTGACAGACACTTCTATAGATCATATCACATGACGCTATGTATGTTTGTGAGTATATTGAGGTTGATGATTAATCCTTGGTAATTTTCTAAAAATTGATTTTTGTGTCATTCCTTTTGAAAACCTTAAATATCTGCTTAATTTTGACGAGGAAAGATACCAAAAGAAGCAAAGAGGTTTGATCACAGGCCAGCCGCCAAGTAAACTGGCGACTGGTCGGTGATCTAACCTGTTTGCACGAGGATAAATTCTGTTCCAGCACTATAAGGGTTTAGTAAATAAGTTAAACGATAGGTGCTATATGATGATTAACTTATTATGACGGATATGTGGAAATGCGACGCTGGATAACAGAAAACACTTAGACATACCATGACAGTGAGTCATTACTTACAGCTTGTTTTGGAGTTTGATTTTGGGTTAACGTCGCGTAAATAATTTCACAATTATATATTTATTTCCGTTCATTACGGATGGGGGTACACCTAGGACCTAGAAGTATATAAGGAGCTTTAAAAGATCGGTCAAACTTTTGCATTTTGATAGTTAGCTGAAAGAGTACCCATTTTGCAAATTTTAATCGAACTCTTCTGTGATTTTGAACCATGCAGAATTAAGGGATTGGTAAAATGATATTCACTCATTACTCAATAAACATGTATTCTTCATATATGTTACACACTCCTTAAGGAACCTATATGGCAAATCAATAAATTGCTAATGAATTCACTCCTTTAAGATTAGGAAATGTTCACGATAAGCAACATATCACTTTAAACAACTGTAACAGTAGAGCAAAATGCTCCTCATGATGAATGTATCTTTTTGTCTTAATGGTTTTTAGGGATTCTTCAACAGATACATAAAAGTAATGTATTACTGAGTAAGGTGGTAAAGCTCTGCGTAAGCTTGTCAGGGCAGGATACAGAATAATTGAGAATTTCTTAAAGACGTTTTCAAAAGCAGGGGGTAATGTCAGACTTAAAATGCATGTAATTAAATCAACCATTTCGTTAAAGGGCCCAGATATATTGCTAGGGAATTGATATCGACATATGGCGGTAGTCGGCCTATGAGTGTTGGTGCATTTTTTTAAAAAAAAATCTAAGGTTAATACACCTTCCTCAAAACACTTAGGCATGAAACCAAAGAAACAGCAAAATGTGTTGTTTGCGATGTTGGCAATTGAGACATGTGTACCAAATGGAAGCTTCATCTTTCACTCTTTACCACCTGCAGACGACATTTGTTTTGCTTGAAGAGGACGTATTTACAAAAGCTTTGAAAACATTTGAAAAGCCTTTCAGTTCTGCTGTTGTGATATGTAAATAGATTGAAAAGGCATTGTGGCAAAAGGAGAAATTGCAATTGCTGCTTTTGCCACAATGATTTTTGAAAGACTGCTGCAAGACGCAAAGATATGGCATTGGTGGTAATGTTTTAATGATATTTTCCCTACAAGGGTTTACCCGTTGTCTTCAATTGTCGCTTACTTTACAATGAAACAAGTGGTCAGCTTTCTTGTGGTCAAATGGTCTTTCTAATGATCAAATGAATATTGACGCCTGTCCCAGTCCGAATGATCCAGACGTATATATCTAATACAGTTATAGCTTGGATCATCCGAACCACGCATGTCCGGAAATACTGTCGTTGTTTTTGTTGTTGTTGTTTGTTTGTTTTACATGGATTTAATCTGTTTCGTTCTGCGATTGCTCATTGATTCATTACAGCGACAAACGACCAAAACAGACGTGTTTTTGCAATATTTTTCATATTCCTACCTTCTATTAAGTCTCTTCTACTGTTAAGGACGGTTCTAATGTTTTGTAAAGTAAACATAAACACGTCAAAATGGTTTAATCTAAAAATAGGTACCTTTTTATTACCTAAAACTTTCCTACCATTATATAACCTAAAATATTCATTCTTCCGCCAAAGAATAAACTTGCCCATTTATCGTAGATAGGTTAATGACATTTTAAATCTTTTTGATGCATTTCTTCTCACTAACATTTTCCTTTACGTACAATTTTCATTTCCTTTCCAACGAAACAACGGAAATGTATCTTATTTTCCTGCTATTTTTGCAGGATGCGATTTCTTTGAATTTTGACCGGTCATATGTACCAATAGTGGTGAAAGCTTTTTGAAGAACCGTTTTATTTTTTGTATTTGGAAGATTCTTTAGACAGTGGATGTTTTTTCTAACATAGTGGTGCTAAAAGGAAATGCCAAGTTGGACCCCGAAACATTTGTAAAAAAAATTGCAAAATGAGAAAATGTTCCGTTTTTAACGTGTTTCCTAATGCAGCTCATTTTTAGCATGAAGGAATCATGTTACATGAGCTTACGGACTTTCCCCAATACCCCATTGATGCACAAGTGAAATTCCAAACACCCAAAGAAGAAGCAAATCATTCAATCACTGCGAAAAAATTGGCAATTTCTCGAAGAAAACGTTTTTTGTTATTCTGTCAGAGTGTTTATTATTCAGTGTTATGTCGAAAACATCCCGATTCAGAACTGACTGTCGTTTGTTTCTGCTTTGAATTTGGACAGGTCGTGTCAATCTTATACAAAGGGTCAAAGGGTTAATTCACCTTTTTCAAACGGCGATCCCTTCTATTCTCATTTTGTCAATGAACCACACCGAAGTAGTCATAGAGGTGAATCTGGGACGGTTGAGTAATTTGTTCAGCGCTTCGTGAACCGACCAATCAGGGCTGCGCTCGATCCATTAATTCGGTAAATGCGGAATAATGTTCCTCCCAGTTTGTTCGCAATCGAATAATTTGTGCTCGCCGAAGCGTTACGGCCCGCCCCTCTCTCGTTCGTAGGTGAAACATCGCTCGTGGCCTATTTAGTGAGAGTAGATCGCTTCTGGCGATTTTGCAGCATACGTTAACTTTACTACTGTATTTACTTTAGGCAAAAGGATTTTTTTGTTCGCTCTTGATATAAAACATGACCTATGTGCATCTTTGTAGGGCTATATAGCCCCTAGCGGAATTGCGTTTTTCTGTTTGTAAACATCTGAGGATTTTGTTTGTGAATACGGTTTAAATTCTCGATATAATTGATGTATCTATTAATAAATGATATATGTGTCATCTAGTGGATATACAACTGTTTCGACTGATTCACGTGACGGGGTTTCGCCATTGTTACATCGTCTGAGGGATTTCGGCCCCGGGCTGGATTTGTGAAATCGATCAAGGCTAAGCCCTTGTCTGTCACCCCACCCCCGGGGGTGGTACTTTAGGGCCCAATCAGCCATGTCGGCCGAGTTGAGTCCCGTAGACGAGAGTGCCCTAAGCGCTGTTGGGGACGAGAACGTTGGAATACAGAACGGTGTAGTAGTGAAACATAACGGAGTATTAACAGAACTCAATCGAGTGTCGCCAACTTTCTATAAACGACAAAACATGCCGTCGGCCTATGGCCTAGTGGACGTCCAACAAAACGGAACAAACGAGGATGGAACCGAGGTGTGCTTGTTTATTTAGTTTGTCGATTTCTCTAACATCAATCTAAATCCGTATTCGGTTTAGTTTCTTTCTTCGTATTTCTGCCCGGCGGACATATTTAAAACAATGGGATTATGTCTTCACAGAAACACTTCCGGTTAAAAAAACCGTTTTGTTATCCTGTGAGATGTCTTTAATTGACGCTCTGAAACGATGAGTTTCTGACAGAAAATATTAACGGAATAACTAACTATCGTTTCTGCAATATAATTGCTATATTGAATGATGCATGATGTTATTTGAATGACAATTGCTTAACCTTTTTAAATTCTGATTGCAATTTCTAGATTTGATTTAAAATTATTTGGCATGTATGTTTTAGCCTCAAACCTTATGTTCAACATTTAGATGCCAACGTGACGAATTCACTTTGAATTCATGTTTCTCTTTTTAATTATTCTATTCTATCATAAGCTCAAGAAGAAAAAAATGTTTTGTCACTTTGCTAAAAAGGAAATATCCGGAATCATTTTTTCGCCGTAATATGGCCTAAAATAGTTGTAGTATTTTGCGACGCATCTCTTTTAAACTTATGACTTAGTCGTTTATCCGCCGACGAAATTTGTTCTCATTATAACAGTTTAACTCATTCACTCATGCAAGGAATTTGATGTAGACGACTTAAAATGTATTTTATGAAATTACTAATCACCTCCCACGTTTGTGATTTGAAACATCTTACTACAGGAATATCAATCCGACCGACACACATTTTGTTTACGAGCAGCTTCCCATTCGGTCACAATGATTTGAAAAATCATATCCGCATCAACGCCATATTTTTAATTATTTTTTATAGAGGTTGTTTTTAGAGACAATTAAAATCGCTAGACGGGTTTTTATAGCCATTTACTCGTAAATGACTCGAGTTGCGATTTCTTTGAAATTTATTGAAACCTTAACGATGGTTAAATCGTGGCTTATCTTTTAACTAACATATCATGAACTGTTACTCACTCGATGGCTGCAGTTAAATTATTGACTATGTGAACACTATACTAATTTTCTTTAATGAATCCTGATTCAGTCGGTAATTGACGAATTACATGCTCGAACAATTGAGATGTCGCCTAAATTAACTAAAATTCATACAGCCAAAGGTTTAGACCGTTTTATATCCAACTTTCTGCTTTTTCTGCGTTCTAGTAATATTTTGCAGAATGCTGTCTCTACACTTGGTGTGTTAGGTAATCATTTACACACACTTCAATCTACTAAAATTACAAAAAAGCTTATGATTGCACAAGCGGGAAACCTTTAAATTTTCATATATTCTACATTCAAACTCATTACATTTAACAGATATTTCCAAATGGTTCATTCATAAGATAACATAACATAAATTTCAATTTCGAAATTGGACTTAAGTATGGCAATGCTCATCGTCCATTACAATGAATATATAAACAATTACATTTATATATGAGAAATTGTAAGTCGCTATTTCAAGAACATTTTAATAATGAGAGTATAACATTTTAAAGAAATTAATACAATATTACATAAAGAATCAGCGCTTGCTGACTAAAATTATTCTTTTTTGTCAAAATATGTGTCGCATTCTTCCGATGGTGAGAAGGAAAGCGCTTTTAACAATAAACGAAATCAGATTGAATACAAAAGAAAAAACAACTAGGGGTATTTCTTTCATCCTTCGAAAATTCTTTTATTATACAAAAATAACAAGAACTCCACGTAAAGAAAACTGAGGGTGGATTAAGAAGATGTTTTTACAAATTACTATGTTTTATCTTTTTTGTTCAAATGTACTAAGACCTCTTTCATTGCTTAATACACCCTTAACTTCGTAACTCGCTTTTATATTTGGGATTAATATTTGTTTGGTTTAACCCATTTCTCGTATGGGTTTTTGTGATCGTTCATTCAAAGATTACACGCCAAATAACTATTATTGAACTTATCATGGGCAAGTTCTTCTTTTGTCATAACGGTTTCTGAAGATTTTGAGGATACGTTGCAACGAGTATTTATAGAGGACATATTTTGAGATATGTATCTCCACTGAATTTACACACAGTTATCAGATCATATATTTCGATATTGTTAGGATTGATATTTGTCTGGTGTCGTCTGTTTGATCGTATGGATTTTGTGGTAGTTCGTTCAAAAGTTAAACGGCATTTAAAAGTTATCTCAAATAGTGTTACATATATGCGCAATTATTCTTCTGGCATCATGGTCTCTCGGATTTTTATACATAGGTTGTAACATTTATGTATGATATATATGATGGGAAACGTTTTTAAGATTTAAATCTACACTGAATTTAGACAGAGGTGTCGGGTCATATATTCTATATTCGATCATAAAACAAACAGTCATATTTAACAGGATGTAAGATAATTAATTGTGAAATCTAACTGTCATCGCTGAATCTCTAAAAATAAAAATAAAGAAAAAAAGAGGAAAACACCGAAAGTATCATATTGCTTTCGTAGTACCTAATTTAATGCACATGTTACAAACATATTTTGAAATCATTATGAAAAACGAAAAGCTGCCTATTATTGTCTTTTCCGAATTGAAAGACACCCTTTCTCATTTTACAATTGTCGTCGTTTGCTTCTTTCTTTTAAGAACACTCAAAATATTCATGGGGTCAAAACGAGTTCTGGTGGTATGGCCATGTCGATCAATGCACCGTGGTAAAATGTCTTTGTTTACAATGTTTTTATTTTGGTTGTGGGAAAAGCGCTACCCCAAATATGTGCACACTTTGCTAGGAATGTCACTCGATAGTTTATTTAAACAACAATTCATCTCATTAACACATTCGTATTTGTTGCAACAGGAAATTTTGAATCACATTTTTGTTGAAATTGTAACAGAATTAAGTCACTTACACACATTTCTTCTTAACTTCGGACACTTTTTCGTTTGTTAATGTATCAACATTCTCAATCAACATTCCAACGACATAAACTAACGAGAAAGAAACAATCAAAAATGAATATATATGTGAAAAGTTTGTGAAAGCGTCCTAGTAATATGTGGAACTATGGAATAGGTGGGTTTTATCTGTTTTGAAAATGGTTTTGACATAGAAAGAATGTTCTCAAGTTTCTAGTCTTGATTTTGAGACAAAAATGGCTAAAAAAGCTTAAGATTTAACCTAATCCCGGTTAAAATAAAGTTCATGCACACATTTAAATGTTATGGTAAAGGAGCAGTTAAGTTTACAATAATATAATACAAACCCTTACATTTGTTTAGCACAAATCAATACAAATGAACAAAATGAAAAAAAATAAACAACCTTACAGATCAACCAAAATTGATAGAAACAAATAAAATGTCCTAAAACAAATCGAGGATATGTTTTTTTTACGTTGACTTATATTAATTGATCAAGTATACTACAATTAAACAGATTAAATGTGTAGTAGCCCTGTATCTCGAGAAATAAGTAACATCAAGCTTTCAGTATTACTACAAGTCGTAAGGTATATTTTCATTGTATACGTCGGCGTACTAACGGGTTGCCATTGTTAACCCATTACCTCGGAGTGTAAGCTTTTATCAAACATCTTAAACACATATATAAATAAAATCGTTGCGAGTAAATGAGAAATTGCTCGGTCCGAGCAATTTTTCATTTTCTCACACAGATTATTCTTCGGTGTAAGGAAATGGAAATACAATTCCTTGTTTTCTCAATGCGTTTATTTTAATTTTCGAACCGGTGGTGGAAATATCCCTATTGTTAGTGATGGGTTATAAATTGAGAGACGAAGAGAAGAGTTAATATCCGCCTTGCTTGTCGCCCAGGGCTCTTTTCCCAAATGTCGTCTTTGGTTGCCTCGTTGAAAACGCGATTACAATTAGTCGAACGTTCTTATTGTATGCGTGCAAAGTATAAACTAGGTCCTTTATGGAGTTATAAGGTGGTGGTTGGCAAGTTTTTTTCCAAACTTTTGGATTTTCTTTCTTTTTCTTTTTTTTAGTTTTTTCGGGTTTTATTTCTGGGTTCGAATCCGGAGCCATTTTCCTGACGAGTATGGCATTGAATTGTTTTGTGTCTTCTTGTGCGATGTGTGGGATACTTGCTTGTTCTTTGTGTAGAAAACAGTAAGTTTTCGTTTCATTTCGTCTTAAAGAAAGGTTTTTTAACCAATTACCACACGTGGAATATTCCGACTGGTTCATGATACAAGATTCATAACGCGACTCAAAAATAACAAAAAAAGCAAATATTTGTTTTATGATATTGGTTGGTAAGTAACCATTATGACAAAGGAGAAAAGTTATCATTATGGGTAGTTAATCTGTTTGTCACAGTGACTTTTAAAGAGTTCTGCAACGGAAGCGGTAAAAATTAGCCATTATTTAGTAAGAGGTCAAATGATGAGTACCACTGATAATTGATATAATGCAAAGAAGTGTTTCTTATTCACTCCGCCTTTCAACGGTGTTTTTATTAGCGCTCGTCTGTAAACATATCTGTAGTCTAAGGCCGGTGAAACTATTACGAGTTGGAAAATAAATAAAAAATTATGGCGATTAACAACTTTATTAAATGAGATGATTTTTACAAATGTTGTTTCTGGTATTCATAAATGCCGAATTGTGTTGTTGTCCATCTCTGCGAATCACATATTTAGATAATGACGATATGTTTTTATATGATTAATAGTTTTCTTTTATAGTTTAATCGCTCCATACACACTGTCATGAATAAGGGTATTTTAAACGTTTATCATAGATCTTAATATATTATCACGAATAAGATACATTACGTAATATTTCGTTTCATTTTTGTTTGTTATGCGGTGTCAATTTTGGATTTTACATTGATATCATTAGTGTTCTTTGAATATTTGATAGGAGACAATATATACAACGATAATAACTATATTGATATAGGTGAAAAAAATATTTATTTCATCTGAAGCATGTACAAATTTAGGTTGACAAAAAAGATAATCATGAATCTATCGTTATATGATTGCAGTCATGATAAACATATATAAACAAAAGCTCACAAAAATAAAATGGCTTTTTGGCAGTTATAAATGTGTATTTATATGCTTATTCATAAGTCATGTATACTTATTTACATATTCATGCATTTACACGGCTATATTCATGTATATATGAAAGAACTACAAGAAATCTCATTGGAAATGCCTTGTTGAAAAGTATCTATCATCTAAATCGAAATGTCGCAATCTAAACTCCAAGAGACAATAAGAAACAAGTATGTATTTATCCCCCCCCCCTCCTGATTTCATGAACTCAATAAATTCAAACATGCTACGATGGGTTATATAGTTTTAGAAACCCTTTAAAATGCACAGCTTTGTTGTTGTTGTTGCTGCTGCTGTTGTTGTTGTTGTTGTTGTTGTTGTTGTTGTTGTTGTTGTTGTTGTTATCATTATTTGTTTGCTTTAAGTGACCCCATAATTCACACCCATAGGATTTGCATACAGTACATTTGATACAAATAAATCAAACGATTCTTTTATATGTAAAGGAGGCGTATTTACAAAGCTGCATCAAGATAATATCTCATGAAAAAAGTCTCCAGCATAAGTATCGTTTGCATTGATTGTTTTCAACGTATTTGTCATGTTTCTATAAAACATTGTCTGTCTATTATTGTTTAAATGTTTAAGGCATGAAATGTTACAGTCTTATTACATGCTGAAAACTATAAAGCATATATGGTTCACGTAAAACAAAATGTTAAATAGAAATGGGTCAAATCTGAGTAATAATGACCCCCTTTTGTCTCACTATTGTGTGGGCAAAGGCAAGTTATCAGTGAGAAATACTTCATTAGGGATATATATTGACTAGAGATAAAAGAAATAATTTTTTGCGTAAATATCGAAAAAGATTTTCCCCATAAGCCTGTCATAGCTGAGTTAAAACTGAAGTTGAATAGAGTATAGTGTTATTTTATTGGTTAACGCAATTTTATTACGTTTTCTGAAAAAGATCATACATATGGTATCTTTATTACGAAAACTAAATTGCTGATCTTGCAAACGAGATAAATATTTACATATATATGCATATCAACGCATGTTAATAATCCATTCCACTTGATATAAACTAAAATTAACAACAGAAACTAGAAATCAGCAAGACGTCTTGTTCTTTATGATAAAGAGAACTAGAAACAGTTGTGATAAATATGATAAATTGCTCAACATGAGCAATTCATCCTATTTAACACAACTGTTTCTATAGTTTTCTTCAGCGTACGAGAGAAAGTGTGATATAACGGGAAAAGGGGTTAACATTATTCATTAAGAGGAAATACTCGTTTCATAGAATCGAGTTTATCAAGCGTCATTGTCTTTATTTCCTTGTTTTATAAAAGCATAACAACCCTATTAAGGATATTATCCTGTCACTAGTGTCATTTTGGGACCGATAACTAGGTGCCGTATAACATTTGTGATATCCGGCACTAGCCATATAATACATCCACGCGACAAATCATGACGTCATAAGAACGAAATGTTTACATCATTGTCTACATATTTTTTCCTTCTTTCTCGCGTTTTATTTCAATGTTATTTGTTTGAAAGAATACATAAAGGTAACAGGATAAATAGAATAGATGGTTGGTGTCTTTGAATGGGAAAAGTTATCGGGCTCGGCATCGGAATATTATCCGTTTCGCCTTCGGCTCACCGGATAATATCCCTAAGCCTTGCCCGATAACATTTCCGATTCACGACACCAACCATCTATTCTCTATTTACCTTAATACATTAATTTGAGGAGAATGTCCTGACAGATATATAGGCTACATTAGATATGTACCACTTTAAATGATGAAGCAAATGGGATTGGGTTTTTTTTTTTGTGTTTTTTTTATAGCTAGATCTACACACTCATTCATTTGTTGTTACTTACATACTTCCTTTTGAGGCTTTTAGTCCACCAAACAAATTTATTTCTTTGATGCATGCCTTGGAAAAAAGACTAATTTGTCAAGGTACCTTGGCCAGATGTACAAAACCGACTTTCTGGGGATTATGATACAGAGGCATTAACAATAATGTAACGAAAATGTTCAAATATGATAATATTTTGCATGCTAACCATGATTTAAATTATTTACTCCATCTTCTGAAGGTGTGTATATTAGACAATAAAATCTGTTTAAAGTAACAATACTCACGAAATACTTAGCATAATATAGCAGTCACAACAAAAACCAATGTAACTTTGGGGATTCATTCATCACAATGGTTCAAAACGCCGTCTACATCAGAAATGTATAAAAACACATTTTAGCTTGTAGAAACCGTGTTATACTTCCGAACGTTGCCTGAAATGTATTTGGGAAAACAGATTATCTTATGCTTTGCTGACCATGTACAGTGTAGATGTTTGAAGGAAATACATCTTTTATTCTGTTAACCATTCACTCATTAGAAATTATGCTGGAGATCAAATTTGAATTAGCAATAGTCGAACAAATGCAATAATCTTGTCCGGCCTTTATGGACAGTCACACAAGGAGTGAAGTCATCTACCGTCTACGCTCAGCCGGGCTTCTTAATATACGGTGAAACTGTTGATGCGATGTTATATACCATTGAACCCACTAAAACTGTTAAACCATTTGTCTATTTCAGGACCGTCGGGATGTACTGGGGACACACCCGAGTCTCGGGCAGCTCGTGGCCTCGGTCTCGTCAGCGGCCGGGGGTGGGGGCTCGTTCCCTCCAGCGCCCCGCCTCTCACACACGCCAACGTCGGACTTCCAACCTCCCTACTTCCCCCCACCCTACAATCCCATCTCCCAACAACCCATGGAGTTTCACCATCATCACGTCAACTCGGCGGCCGACCCATACTCGCACCTGAGCGGATTCCAGCCACCACAACAACACTATCACCAGATACACAATCCGGAGCGAAATGTGCTCCGGCATAGGGATGACCTTCACAATATGGCGGGCGGGATTCAAGCCCATGACCGTAATCGCTCTGAGTATGGGGGTATGCAGCTGGTCCCGAGGGGTCCACTGCCCGTGGGATATGGGGACACGGACCCCACCCTTTTACACCTGCACGGTGGACACATGATGGACGATGGAAATCAGGTAAATACGGTATTATCTATATCTTTTATATATGACAGATACATAGGAATACGAAAACGAATACTTTATTGAGACGTAAACTTACAAAGTGTTTTGTCATAACAAAGATATATAAAGTATACAAACAAACACATTAAGGTTTCATATAACAAGGCAGTGGAATGCAGAACTGGAGTTAAATAAGTGTTAATAACTCGATATAAAGTAATAACTATCAGTCTATGATATGGTTCCTAACGGACACAACCCCGCTTGTAACAAGCTGAAGCTGTGTCCTATCAGAACCAAACAACGGACATTAAAAAATTGCGTTCAACAATTGACACAAATTCGTATGTACTAGGATTCCTAGATAGGGTAAACCCGAGTTCGACAAACAGAAATTCGAGCTATAGATATTCCACTATAGTATTATATCGCTTTCACCATATCCAGGAAATGTCCTGTGTGTTATCAAATATCTTGGTCATGTCTCAGTAGTGATCATGGTTATTATTAGAACGCGGAAAGAAATGTTTAAGCAAACCATAAACTATTTATAAGTGAAGCATGAGAGTTGATTATCATGGTCCAATTCACACCATAATAAGTTTGAAACAGTTTTAACCCTTTACCAAATGCCTAACTTTCGACTGTCTCAAATTGAAAGAGTTAGCAGACGACATTTCAAAATGTGATGATTGCAGAAAACAATTTTCTGATAGGGCAGAAAACATTGTTGAAAAAGGAGAGCAATTTCTTTTTTCCCACAGTGTTTTTTCAGAGTCGTCTGTAACAAACTGGTTAAATTTCGTTATTGTTTGCTAATGGGTTAAGTATTTAACATAACGCGTGGGAGTTCGCCAATTTAAGATGGAAAATAGAAATAAAATGGTACTTTCAACTTGCAATGTTTTTTATTATATTGCAACGAGTTGTGTTGGCAATGTCTGTAATGGACAATAGTAATTTTGATGATATAACGAGTTATTTCGTTCAAGGCAATACCATGATACTAGTGAGGCAAATTTGGCGATAGACATAACATAACATAACATAGATCGGCAAGAATGATTTCCTCTGTATTATCATTATTGTTTGTTATTTTTGCGTTGTCGATAATTAAAATGCGATATAGGTTGAAACTATGACATATGTTGAAACTATGACAATTAGATTATATTATGGCCACAGCACGATTTTAACGAGCAATATAATGATAATTTCGTATCAAATTGAGTTTTATCAGCCTATCGGACTTCATTAAGTCATTGCTTATAGTAATGCTCGCAATCTATTTGTAATCTAAATATGGAAATCATACTGCTTAAAGGAAAGAAAAAGACACGCATATGAAAAGCTGGTGATAAACAGATCAAGCATATTTTGAAAAGAAACGAAAATTTATGTCCAACTTGTGTGTTATGTATTAGATTTAATTATAAATAATTATCAGAAAAATCAAATTTCGAACCGTAGTCAATGTAGCATAACGTCGCAGCGTGTATGCTATGTACACTGTATATTGTTCACACCAAAATTAATAGACTTAACTCTTAACCAACTGCCAACGACATATTTTTCCTTGAAGAAGACGACTTTAGAAAAGCTTTGTAAACATGTGAAACCTTTCAGTTCTTCTGTTGTGATGTGTGAAAAGATTGAAAGATGGCAAAAGGAGAAATTGTGACAAATTATATATAATGTTTTTACCTCAAAGTCGAAGTGATCTCTCGAAAGAGGTCGACTTGAAAGATTTCGACTTTTAGAAGTTGGAGTTATCAATATTCCACTGTGGTATTCTTACTAAAGCTCATGTATTTTAGGCACATAACACTTCGAACGAGCATCCGCTAAATCAATAATTTCATTCGAGTCGGTTTATTGAGACATTAGTCGTTAAAAATATTTTAAAATTATACAAAACTATTGGTTAGTCACATGGAAGAAAATTATATCAAAATAACAGTCCTTAAAAGCATGGAATAAGTGTTTCAATAAAGGGTGAATATCTTATCGAGTTAAATACGGAGAGAGAAGAGGTGGCTATGGAAGTTTTGTAAACGTGTTGGTCACAATTGTGCGAGATTTTCGAGTTCCCGCGTAATTCGTCGGTAAGACGGTAATTTGACATGTTCAATTTTCACCCGTATTCGAATTGATAAGATTTGCTAGGAACGGGAAGAAGTTCAGTGGTTTTCTTCTAAATCCAACCCTTTTGGCAGCAATAGAATTAAGAAAATATTGTGTTGTCGTGACAGGGATTTTGTTTATGTTGTTGAGATAATTCTCATATAACACCTCTCTACCTCACCAAGCATTTTCTTTCTGTTCATTTTTCTCTGTGTTTCTGTGTACGTCTCTGAATTCCTTTCGTCTCCGTCTCCCCATGTATCTCTGTCCCTCTGACTCTCATCTATATCTTCTCTCATTCCTTTCCTATTTCTTTCCAATCTTTGCGCATTTGTGTTATAGCCTAGACGCTTTTGAAAAGACATCTTTATGGAATGCAGGGAGTTTTAAATCGCTTTGATTCAGACACCATTTGGTAAACAATCACTGCGTTTACATCATCTCAAAAGTACAATTAACTGTTCTATTGATAAGTTTTTAACTTTCGGTCAATTAAATTATTCAACTTGGATACATTGTATCAAATAATAGTTAGTTTTAACAATTCGATTGAATCCAATTATTCATTTTACAAAGACAAGTAAATAAATGCCTTTGGCCAATACTCTTATAAAGTTATGGTACAATTTACTCGGTTCTTATTATTCTCAACATGTAAATGGTTAACAAAATCGTTTATTTCGAATAAGGCTCAGCTTAGGGAACGAGCGGGAGTATAATATAATTTACGTACGAATATAAACCACGACAGAACTTATGATTAATGGTGCATGAGATATCGACAGTGTTAGTTCATAAAGGTCGTATCTCACACAGCAAAGTTCGCAATTTAAGCCATTTTAGATCGAAGATGAACAAATATGTCCCACTGCTCCAGTCGAACGTATGTGATTAATTAAACCCTTCGCAGAACGATCCCAGCAATTTACACATCTACATGTACTGCAAAAGAATTTTGAAAGTATTGTAGGAAAAGGATGATAATTACTCATTTAAAGTAGAATATCTATCCATCATATACTAGACACACCTTTTGATTTCGTCACGAAACCCGTCTGTAAACCCTCCTTCATATAAATTGATTGTTTTTCGTTTGGTAAAGTACAAGCAAGAATTGTAAAGACGACTACACATATGCATGCATCTATCAAGTATGCAATAACTCATTAAGGTATGTACATATCGCATCACGGGATCCCATGTGTAAGACACCAATATCTGTGTCACCGTCTATCAAGATTATATTTGTATGTGAACATGTCTATGTACCATGTACTCGTCAAATACAATGTATGTTCTGTTCTGTTTCTGTTCATTCTTTGTTCTGTTTCTGTTCTGTTTCTTCTGTCTTTACTAAACGCGATCTGTTCTTGCATCGCCCAAAATAAGGGTGTTTGGCAGACGGCATTTTCTTCTTGAAAAGTTTAAATGATCTTTTGACAAAATGAGAAATTACATGCGCGAATAGGTTCTTCCTTTTCACAGAACGAATTCAACAGCAAGTACATAACTTTCGAACCAGACCTTTTCGTTTGTCTACCAAATAAAGTGAAGATTTTTTTAAATTCTTTTCTCAAAACAAGAGAAATTATCCTGATCGAAACTAACGTAAGAAATTCCTTAAACTATACTAAAACTTTCAATTTAAATATCTGAATGAAATTTTATTAAACAAATCAAAAACTCAAGCAGTTATGGAATGTTGAAAGATTGCACAACCTGTTGGAACACGTCTGATCTCGTTACCGGTTAATCACGTGATAATCTTGCGAGACAAAGACTACGCGAGACGAGGTTCAAATCAGCGCAAAGGAATTACGTAATTGAATTAACGGTTATCTAAACTTCAATAACGTACATGGTTTGAAGTCATCTTATTTTAACTACCGCTCGGATAATAGGGAAAGCGTTTTATTCGGTCGTAAAAAAGAAACGGTTCTTTTGTGCAGGTTACCGCGCATTAACAGATTAGCATCATCCGCCTTAAAAAGTAGTCCCTCTTTGAAGCGCAATGATTAGCATAAAGTACATCAAAATGGTTTTAATAATTAATTCCACGTATAAAATATAATTTTATCCGGCATTGTATATGTGGTAGTTTTTATGAAAGCTAGTACCAACCATGTTCCATTTTTGAAAAGTATGTCGCTTCAAATACTGCGAAGGCGAATGTTATATACCAAAACCGAGGGCTTCCGAATCACAGTACAAGATCAGCATGTTGCTTTGACACTGACATGTTCGTAAGAGAGATTTTTGTAACTAAAAACTCTTGTTTACTGGAACACATCCTTTATTCCTTGAAGCTTATAACATACATTACCGTTTTGATTAATTTAAAATTGCCGCTTACATCATGTACTTAAATAAAAACAGTTACGCTTCACTTTCTATATACATGTATGTTTCCAATTTCCACTTTTCAAACTCTCCCGTAGGCTAGAACAAAATCACATTATCAACGCTGGAGCTGTATAAGACAGTGGTTGTGTTGTTTTACTCGATACCCTGTGTTCGAGAGTTTGAAGTCCGACGTAGAGATGCATCTATTCTTATAGCTAAGCGAGCCAAGATTTCAAGTTCAGAGTCAATGCTTGATACATTTATAACCTATTGTGCTTACCCGATCAGCCATCAATGGCGTAAGGGCTCACGTACATGTTGGCACGTTGATTCAATGTTAAAGCCACATCCGCATATATGTCATCATCATTGTATTTTCGTCTTTTTCTCTTACGGTATCATATTGTCACCAATATCATAGTTGTTTTTACGCTTTTCTCGTACTTCCAAAGACAACATTATTGTATCTGTAAGCTTTTGGTACCACGTCAAATGTCATCAATATAATATTTGTTTATATATTTACATGGGTTTTACATCGCAATATCATCATTTCGGTTTTGTTGCCATGACTGACTCTTAATGATGGGAAACCCCATTCTTAACTGCCTATAAAGGAGGGTCAATTCGGTGTGAATCATCGGCATTCCGTTAGTCAGTTGGAAGGCGGCCTCTCTTGAAAATCTAAATCCGTCACCGGAGTTCGAATCCAAGTGGAGAGGTGCCATGTGATCTCAAATTCTGTGCTCAAACGTCTAGGCCACAGAGCCTCACCTTTCCATTAATATGATATACAATTGTTATTCAACATTTATGCCTTAATCTGATCCGGTGATAAAACAAATAGTATAGTAGAATTAGAACATCTGAGTAGCTAAAGAAGACATTGCTCAAAGTATCATTTTGACTTTTTTTCGTCTGATGCATACGCAATAATCTATGAGCTGATACCAACGCATACTGAACTTGTGCACCGAGGCCTCGCAAACTTCATAGTTGTTTATCCGTTTAGAATTATCGATCGTGTTTGGCACAAATACGCACAATAATTCGTTGAATTGCCCAAACCCCTCCACCAGCACTCATTTAGTTGAGATGCGCTCTGTTATCCATTTAATTTGTCCTAGTTCCTTGGATTATAAGACGGTGAATGCACTATGTATTACTTGTAGGCTATAAGCGTTCGATTATCTATTCGAATCATCAATTTTAGATTGTATTTAATGTGTGTACTCGTTCATATCCCTAAAACGGTGAACATTTGTAATCTAAGTAAGCGTAGACAACATAAAGTAGGTCGTGTGTCTTGCAGAGTATGACTTTTTTAGTTTTAGTGCAATATTGTTGATAGATTGCGAAAAGAAGATATTTCGGTCGCTCTCTATTTCGCTTCCTTGAGACTTGACTAGTACTAGCGCCGAATGAGATTCAGTGGGAAAGTATTTATTTGGCAAATAAATTATTAACGTTGACAAAGCTTTGAGAAAAACCTTATAGAATACACTGTTGAACGAATACGTTGGCGACAGTGTTGCAATGGTAGAGCGTTGGCCTCTCTTGGCGAGGGTCCCGTTTGTGGAACTAGCATACAAATCAGCGTGCAAACTGGTTTAGTATCCAGGAGACAGTTATTAAGAAAAGACTTGATAAATTCCAAGCTTTCGTCACAATCGATGTAAAATAAAAAAAAAACTAAACCAAACCAATATACCAGTCTCGAAATTTTACATGCTGGAAAGGGTCGGTTGCCGTAATGTTTCGGTTCAGCGTTATTCCGGAAGGTACCGGGAACTATTGGCGCGTTTAATTGGCGATCGGGGAACCCGCATTTCCGGTTTGAATAAAGAGCTGTCTTCCCGCCATGATCAACCAAAGACATCGGGTTGATAACAGGACAAACTTACGAGGTTCTTTATCACGTAATTATCGAAAGACGAGTTTTTATCGTTTAACTTGAATTAATATTGAATTTGGAATTTCCAAATCCGAACATTGCTCATTTTCGACAGTTCTGTCTTAATTCTTTGTCAACCGCATACGAGCTATTTCAACTTCGATAGATTGCCGCTCCCTGAATTGATTATGCGTTTAATTTCTTCTTTTAACTGTATATCAAAAAACAATACAAACATTGCTGTATTGTCTTCATCACATATCTTTTAACTTTTAATGTTCGCTTCTGTGAACAAGTACCTTTTAAGAGGTCAGTGTAAACAATGGTAGGGTTCGGCGAGGTATATGTATGTTGTTCATTGACGCCAGTTTTATATGTACGAAATAATTCGTGCGTGAGAGATACATCACAATATGACGTTACAGACTTGTACAGACACGGGTTTGAACTTTTTACCGTTCCCTCATATGTCCACGATTCTAACACGTGTCCAGATTGACTTAAAATAGCAGACGACAGAAATCAAATACAAAGTACGAATTATACGATATTATTTATAAGTTTGGAACAAACCTTTTTGAAAAAAGTATGACATTTTCTTGACACGAGTAGTTTCTTCATTTGTCACACTGGTTACTTGAACATTAAGTCTCCGTTTCGTTAAAGCACGTATACAAGAAGTAAGTGGTTTATTCGAAAGAGACTACTTTATACAAATTTGCCATGTATACACATGACTGTTCTATGAAACCATTGCTTTGGCTTAATTTTTTTTGTGGAAATGTATTATTAAACATGATCTTGGTATTTACATAGAAACGTGTTCAACGCGTTAATGGGAAGGGATGGATATACTATGAAAACAAAGCTTTATAGGAATATGTCATTTCCAAGCATGACAATTCTATGAAAACATTGCTACGATTCAAACGGTCACGTCCTTCGGTGAAATTTATGATTAAATTGATTATAGATGAACTTTGAACAGTCCTTATGTGGAGGAGGGAACTGGAATGGTTTGATAACATGAACAGCACACCCAATATTAATGCTTTTCGTTGACATCTAATCTACTGCATAAGGAAATTTCCAAATGTTTGCTTGGGTTAACCCTTATAGTGCTGGATCCGACGTCTTGCCTATGAACCATGTAAGATCCAGGCCTGCCACCAACTTCATTGACGGTTGTCTGTAATCTTACCTGTTTGCTACTCTGGGTTTCTTTCCTCATCAAAATTAGGCAGTTTTTAAAGGTTTTGAAAAGCAAATGACCCAAAAATCTATTTTTACAAAAATTACCCAGCATTACTCTAAGGGTTAATACGTCAGAGTTCTTTACTATATTTGAAATGATTGTAACATTTTCTGTAAACCATTGAAGTAAAACAATAATGTATAAAAGTGTCTTCTGAAATTAATGGAGTTAATTCTTTACGATGGAATCCATACCAAGCCTTGTCCATATTTCATCAAACCCGCCATAGGGTCCACACGAGCTGTCGAATGCCCTTGGCATGATGGGGGAATTACAAAGACGACGGTATCGCCCAATCGAAACAGAACTGTGAGGCACTAATCATTTAATCAAATGAAAACAACGATCCTAATTGGATCACGGTCAATCAATTACGGTCCACTGCGGTGGTCAGCTTCACTGACCAATAGTTTATCTGAAAACAGCAAATAAATATTTATTTAGGTTGGTGTGCAGCTCGCACGAATACGGAAATGGCCGAATTAGTGTCGGCGGTGTCATAATAATTACACGTAATGTAATTTACACCGATCTGTGGTATGTCAAATTTCACACTTTATGGTTAAGATTTCATTGGTTGTTCGCTGCGAAGGAATCCTGATTTGTTTATCAATGGTCATCACAATCCAAAATCCAGGAATGTGTGTTTAACTTCGTTAAGTAAATAGTTGGACTTTTTTCATGTTCATTTCATTAATTGGCATATTCGACAACAATGGTCTTTGACCATTTACAATATAGAACAAGTAAATATTGCCTAGGAAAACATATACATACGTTATTACATAACAGTTTAAAGAAGTCAGAGCAACGCTAGCATTAATTGGAAATTGAATTGAAAATTGGGACGCACACGCATTCCAACGAGAGAGCAGTAGATATTTTTAACCCGCTTACCGTTAAAAAATCTTTTTAAAATTGATTACACACAAGTTGTGTGACTAAATCATCCAAACAAAAATAGTCATTTTTAGAATAAATCTACAAGAAACCAAGAGGAAAGAAATGTCCATAAAAAACCGTTCCCCCTGTTCTCATTACTCTCATTAGATTTCCATGGCACAATTCATATTTCTGCTTTATGAATGTAGCTTCAGTTTCCTTTGAATTTGGACCTGTCTCACACATAACCAATATAGACAATAAACACATGATCTAAATCCGTGCAAGAAAAAGGCCCGAATGCAATATATATGCACGATAGGCAATTAAATGTTTATCATTGCCATCGACAAGCATAAAATCGTACATTCGACGCACACTTTTAAGGAGTGTAATAAAGAATCAAAGACCTAATTAATCTGAAAATCTGCGTCTGTAGGTTTATTTGTGAACGTATCTGCTCGTAATCGAAAACTATTTCTCGTGAATATTTCATTTCTAATTTTTATTATTTCCTTTATTGCGAAACGCTCTCAATATCATAAGTAAAACACTACTTCGTTAGCTAATTCTCAGACTTATATACTTGTATTGAAGTTATTGTAGCGATCGCATAGCATTCTCACCACGTAGATACATATTTGGAGGACAGTGGTCCAGGGGTAGAGCGTCGGCATCGGGACACGAGGGTCGTTGGTCACGAATCCCCTGAGTAGCGGAATCCATCCTGCGATATTTCATTAATCCAAAATCAGCGCAAGTACTGGTTATGTATTCAGGAAGCAGAATCAAGAGTGATTTATCTAAGTTGTAAGAACTTGTTTCATAATCGATGTGAAAAACAAAAGACTATGGAAAGTTAGCAAAGAGATAGCAGTATTTCCTTGTTTTCTAACGATTCTGTTGATGTTGTTTTCAAGTATGGGCACAAGGACAAGTAAGTTATTGATGTATGAATCAAGAATCTAACTCAGTCAAGCCTTAACGTTTCAGTTTGAGTTCGTTTTAGAGTACAGGGTACCGTTTTGCTTACCGACTTATGGGAAGTTTTTGCGTAAGTTAGAACTTATAATCTTGGAAAGTATCTCAAATGATAATGCGGTATTGTAATATGACACGTCATTGGAAGTGTCTAGGACAGGCGATTCAAATGGGGTGTTACTTTGCAATATGGCTAATACCAATATTGAAATAATATGGGATGTTGTTTTGAACTTACGCACATTTCTAGCATAAAATGTTTAATAAAACGGTACTCAGATCTGCCCCAGATTCAAACCCCAAATCCTCAAGTGTTGAGTCCTGCGTACACTATTTAACCATTTAATCAATAGTACTATACGTAATTACAACTTATGTAGAAACCACTGTTTCGAAAGGGTAAACTGCTCCTTATGAGCAGTTCATCCTTTATTCACTATTGTTTTGACATGGTACTCCCAGCGCTTTTTTTGTTTACTATTGCTTTAAATAAGACCATTCATAGATTCCTATGTGAGTGAGCGAGTAAATGAGAACCAATCCACGTGATATATTCGAGCCCACCAATTAACAATTGTTTTTGGAGGACAATGGTCTAGGGTAGAGCGTCGGCCTCCGGACGCGAGGGTCGTAGGTTTGAATCCCATGTCTAGTGGGTTCCGCCTTTCAACCTTTCTTTTATCCACATTCTATGGGAGTACATGTACTTATTATTTACCCAGGAAGTAGGATTGAGAGTGATCAATCTAAGTTAAAAGAACTTGTTGATGATAAGCGACTTCAGAGGATTCGTAAAAGAAAAACGTCGGTATAAAACACGGCCCACAATGTTATTTCTAAACTTCTGTTGAAAACGATGTTATAAATGAAAATTCGAATCCAACAGAACCGACTTCGCTCGGAGAATCATTATAAGCATGGCATCCAGTTTTTGTGCGTGGTGGGGGTTTGAGTTAGGTGGATAGCAGACCTCGGCAGAACGCACATGTGACATAGTTTATATTTACGACAATATGTAGTCCCGGAGTATTAATTTAATTAACCAAATTCAAAGATCAAAGGAAATACTTTGCAGCCGTTTAGACGGAGCGTCGAAACTTGAAATAAAAACTCGAGAGAACAGCGCTAGTTATTACACGTGCATGTTCCAATACTGCGCTCCGAACAGAAACATATATCGCAACCCTTTACACATACGGGACTTTGTGTATGCTCCAAATTAAAAGCAACGGCAGACGACACTGATATGTTATGAGATAGATTTTTGTCCTGTGGTGCTCCATTGACACGAATGGGAGAATCTTTGGTCACGGTACTTCTTTTTCTTGTCCCATAACTGTTTCTTAAATCTTTTAAACTATTTGTATTGAACCGAGTAAAAATGAAGTATATATGAAGTATGGGACCACGCTATCCATACATTTCTATTTTTGCAAATCGATTTGAGTATAGAACTTATTGCTCACAAAGGCGAATTATATACATTCAGTTGTTTCTATGGGAATCAAATCATTATGTGACCGATAAATATTTTCTTTTGGCCTTTTCGGTTTACCTTTGAATCGGAATTATTTTCGCAGCATAAAGCGGCCTTAAGTTCTAGGTCGTTATGAAAAGGATTTCTGTGTGAAGGGAAACCTACGACAGGTGCCTAGTGCGAATCGCTTCGTCTGATGGGCTAAATCGGCGTTAATCGGCGGCAATCGCTGCAATATAGGAATAACTCTGCGAATAAAGATGGTCTGTTACCCACCTAGACACCGCCTACATCCATCCGGATAACACTTTACAAAGAGAGTGACAGAAGGGTGAGAGATGTGGAGAGAGAGGGAGTGAAAGGAAGAAAGAGGGGGAAAAGGGACGAAATAGAAAGAGATCGGCAAAATAGAGTGAGAGAGAGGAAAAGAGAGGAGAAAAGTTATCTAAAGATTTAGAAAGAGAAGGAGGGGAAATTAAGAAATAAAAGTCGAACAAAAACTGCCCATCAAAAGTAAAGTGTTTTGTATTGCCTTAGTGGTTTTCTTTAAAAGTGTTTTCTTTTATTCATTTTCTTTCCGTTTTAGGCTCTTTACAAATGAACTGCTTTCCAAACTTGACATAAAGTGAACACATAGTTTTTAAATGCAATTCCTAATGTTGTTATGCGCTCTTGCTTTTTTTTTGCCACATTTCTTTTTCATATAATTGCAGTTTTTGCAGCGTAAGACATGTATCAGAAAAAATAACTCACAATATTGTGAACACACGGGAAATATTTTTCTTGTCGTTCATTATTTGAATTCTTTGAATATTAAACGGGGAAAAAAACAGTGATATCTAAAATGAGCTTTTTGATGCACTTTTGCTTGCTCCTTGCTTGGGTGTTATCTATTCTTTAGGCAAGAGTACTTCCTTCCCCACAATAAAGAATGAAAAATGCGTGAATTGACCTGTCATTTTTCGTGCATGTCCCTATGTGGCCAACTAGTGGTTTTGGGTTTAACCCTTACAGTGCTAGAACCGACTTCATGCTTATGCAAACAGGTCAGATCCAGGCCAGCCGCCAAGTAAATTGTCCGCTGGCCTGTGATCTAACCTGTTTGCTACTCTGAGTATCTATCCCCATCAAAATATAGCAGATATTTAAGGTTTTGGAAAGCAGACGAGACAAAATTATTTTAAGAAAATACCCAGCATTCTAAGGGTTAAAGAAACAGGCACCGATCATTGTCGCTGACCAAATACACCTTCAAACGAAAAGTCAAACAGCGAATTTTCGCCGAGAATATTCATGAAAATTGGTCAGCCTCGTAACCCTGCAATAATTAATGTTTTTCGAAATCAGATTTCTCATTCAGTTATTAGCATTTATAACATGGCCAATCTTTAGAGGGTGTGAAAGCCATTCGCACCTCTTTCATTAGCGCCGATTAAGCCTGATTGCACCCCATAGGACGCCTTTTGAAGAGCTCGCATAATTACGCCCCATTTAGACCCCATCTCGTCCCGACCCCCACTCTCGGACTCGTTTGTGGAAATCCAACCCCGGGTCTCCGGGCCCGTGAACTGTTCGTGGACAGGTCAGTTGATTAGCGACTTGTGGATAGGTCAGTTCAAGTCGCTCACAAACACATATTTACCTTTACAATGATATACTGACCTTCGGGGTCGTGACCTTCGAACGATCATGGTTACCTGGACGCTTTAACCCTTATGATGCTGGGAAATTTTCAAAAAATAGATTTTTGTGTCGCCTGCTTTCCAAAACCTTAAATATCTGCTCGATTTTGATGAGGAAAGATACTAAGAGTAGTAAACAGGTTAGATAAAAGCCAGCCGCCAATTTACTTGGCGGCTAGCCTGGATCTAACCTGTTTGCATAAGCATGAAGTTGGTTCAAGCACTATAAAGGTTAAGCCCAAAACCACTAGTTGGCCACATAGGGACATACACGAAAATTGACAGGTCAATTCCCGCATTTTTCATTCTCTACCAAAGTTTACCAAACTCTTCGTTGATTCTGTTGTGCTTCGAAGTTGGTTGTACTTGTAGACCTTGATATACATTGTTTTAATCTTAAAACGTTTGATCTCGTATAAAAGTTTCAAATGCTCCTGGCATGAGCCTATCAGTGCTGTATGATATTCCTTATTGGTGCAAGGCTTGTTACCAAACATTGACTTTGGCAAAATTCTAGAAAAATTACAAAACAGTGAATTTCAAAATATCTAAATCAAGACATAGTTTATTTTCAATATTTCGGTTGAATGAATTAAAGTGGTTTTGGGGTAACTAGTGCTTTGAATGAGCCTCAAATGGAATTGAACCAATACTTTAATTTAAAAGTCACTGGCAACATGATATCTTAATTATAAGAATTGTTTGGTTACAGAAAAAATAAGTTAAGTGATCTAGAAATTTAATAGAAAAACATTGACGATTTTCACTAAAACGATGAGGATATGACTATCGATTGATTAACAAATACCATTTTGAAAATATAATAATTATAGGAACAATGGTTTTCAAACCACGACACCATTGTTCCACCAAAAAGATGACATGTAGTTTTACTTTTACCCAGCTTCCTGTGTGTGTTGTGGCTACGAGCATGTGTTCATTTGTAACAACAACTGCAAAAGCCAAATTATCACCGTCAGTCATTAAGGCTGCTCTTTAACCCTTATAGTGCTGAAACTGCCTTAATGCTGATGCAAACATGTAAGAACCAAGTGAATTGGCGGCTGGCCTGTGAACTAACATGTTTGCTACTCTAAGTATCTTTCCTCAACAGAATTAAGCAGATATTTAAGGTTTTAGAAAGCAGGCGATACAAAAATTTATTTCAAGAATTTTAGAAATTATTTTTTATCGGAAGCAAAGAAAGGCATTGACAAAAGTGTTGCACCAAAGTAGCTGATACAATCTATCAAAACAAAAGAGTTCCCAACTTTTTTTCCATTGCTTTCAATCTAATATAGACGATTCCATATTGAGTTTCAAACGACGAAAAAGCATGACAACATGGTGTTCGGAAATCAATTTACTACCATCTCATGAGACAGACAGCGATCTGTTTTTCCACACACTCCGTTACGCGCGCAACTCATGAACAAAATATTTCGACAGCGGCGCCACGAAAAGCGCGATTTTCAAATTATGTTGTGAAGAGTATCTTTCACGATTGAATTGTGCATTACGACAGATCATTTAAACATCAGTGAAACATAAGGATAGATATGATTTGAAAGGAAAATAAAACATGATACATTGAAATAAATTACAATAATTACAATAAGCTTGCACCAACTTTTCATGTCAATAATGGTCGATAGACTGTTGGGACGAATCAAGTATCGTTGTTTCACGTTGCGGCACTACTTTTTTTACCTGTGAGTGTCAAGCAAGATAAATTACTACGCTACACCGAAATGACATAAACGCGGCGTTGCTATGACGATACCTCCATATGTACATTTCACTCCATCAACATTTAACGGTCGCTTTGGTTTTGCTTCAGTAAAAGGGGAGACGGAAGAAAGAATTTCCTTAACCGGTCGATTTGAAATAAACAACTATTCTAATTATAAAAGTGTTGTTTAAAACACTTTATTACCTAATGACATTACACGATCACAATGTTTATATATACATGATGGCAAATGGGGCTTCGAAATGCTCTCCATGGCGTAAACCATGATGTTGGCCAATAGAGATCGTTGCCCATTGGTAGACATACCAACCAATCCTGATCTTTAAATTCAGATGATGTACTCTCTTTCTCGATAGTGTATTTAAAACGCTGCATACTTTGGACATATCAAATACTCTATTTATTGAAAGATGGGGAAGAAATCACAGTCTAAATCGACGTTCCATCAACACTCTTCTGAACTGAACACTAAACTACTACAAAGTATTATAGAATCTTTTTGTATCCGTGTATTAATACCTTTGTGACTGGAAACAAAGACGAATCAATCAGTTTATTAAGTATCTTAGGGTCATTAAGTTGGTGTTCAAAGAATCTTAGAATTTAGCTTAATTTTATTTTCCAACAGTATTGACGTATGCCTTATTCAGTCCACGTCATTTTGTACACTTTTAGAAGAAAGTAATATAAGGGTTAAGGTCATTGATAGAATTGACGCATTACGTATCCGGTATGGGAAGCACATATATTAAATCACACCTTCAACCTTTCTTAGATATATACACAGCAATTCGAGGCCACAGTCAGCAATTGAATCGTTTAATGATATAAAAATCTATAATTAAAAAAAAAACGGTGTTTGTTTCACACACATGTTACAGAAATAAACATAAATGTAACTGTCAGTGATTCCCAAGGTTCTCTGAATTAACGATTTTTGTTTGTAAAATGTCGCCTCCCTAAGCTAGGAACAAATCCTGTACAACTTCAATTAACCCTTATAGTGATGGAGCCGACTTCATGCTTATGCAAACAGGTAAGATCCAGGCCAGCCGCCAATTAAATTGGCGGCTGGCATGTGATATAACCTGTTTGTTACTCTGAGTATATTTCCTCGTCAAACTTAAGCAGATATTAAAGGTTTTGGAAAGGCAGACGACAAAATAAATATATTGTTAGAAAATTACCCAGCATTCTAAAGTTAAGAACGAGTCATCGTAGTATGAAGTACATGGAACATGGTGTAGGCAATGTTGTTTGAAATTAGCATTTGCTATTAGGTCTTTGGAAGGATGTACACTTTTATTTATTCATTTTTGATTTTTTGAAAATGTGGCAGGTCCCTCTTTATAAATATGATACCAGTTAAAGGGAACCAAGGGCTTAAAACATGTCCGTACCTTTGGCATTTATCAACAAAGTAATTCAAAACTGGTACCATTGGAATGGTTGACTCTGTAAGTAGGCATATGCAGGGACAATATGTACTCATCTGATATCTGTTTTTAATATATTTTCAGGGTAATCTAGATGACACAAATTCGTATCTCGACCAAAACCAGTCAGTGATTCGAAAAGGTGAGCACTCTTGGTTTTATTCTTGTTTATATCTTTTAATCTGTCTTACAGGCATGGATGTTTATCAAAGTATTTGGCTATGGTTTTGCGTTTCTTTTACAGTGCATGAGCGTATAGTAATTGTGCACAAGACAAGTTTTAATGAGACTTATCTTTTGCAAACGATACTAGTATCTAGATTTTATTTCTTTTTTCTTATAACGCAGCGGGCTGGAAACTGTCCACTTGCAAAAGGCGGGAAGTTCTGAATCCTAACAAGTTACCTATTAACTATGAAAAATTGTATCTTGTTAAAAGAGAAAGAAAATCACGATTCTTACACACAATGTGGTAACCAAAGACCCATTCAGATGCAGATTATTCTTCAGTATGAATTTACAAACAACAGATATTCTAATTTGTTTTAGGACTATTACAATATATCATACAACACTTGGGCTTTCTAGCACCAATGACATTGATTTGGGGATGCATTATAAACCCTTATAGTGCTGGAAACGACTTCATGCTTATGCAAACAGGTTAGATCCAGGCCAGTCGCCAAGTAAATTGGTGGCTGGTCTGTGAGCTTACCTGTTTGCTACTCTGAGTATGGTACCTCATCAAAATTAAGCAAATATTTAAGGTTTTGAAAGGCAGATAGAAATTACCCAGCGTTCAAAGGGTTTATAGAAGATTAAAGCCTTTGTGATAAGAGGAAGACACATTCAAGCTGTGCCTATTTCTTAGTAAAAAACATTCGATAATAGAATACACATTTGACAAAAATTGTTTCAAGTTGTGTCAAATGGATAGTTATGAAAGAAGAAAAGTCATTTAAAAATATTTATTCTTTATGTCTTACCAAGGCATATGAAACCTAATTTGTTTTAACATATACTCATGAAAATTCTTTTTCATTTCCCTGTTAATAAAATAATGTGAACACTTACATAACATGTAATTTTAACTCACAAATTGCGAACGACACGAAAAGGAATAATATATGATAAACAAAATGACTTGAGGACGTAACCACACACAGCTGTTTAACGTCTGCGTTTCAAACACAAAACAAAAGCAACTGACGTATTGTATCACCGCTTATCTAATTATTAAACAATAACGACATTTTACCAGTTTGTGACAGACGACTCTTGAAAACATTGTGGGATAAAAAGGAATCGCTTTCAACGAGCAAATTCTCCTTTCCCACAATGTTTTCTGCCCTATCAGAAGATGATTTTTCAATTTCATCACATTTTGAAATGTCATCTGCAATCTCTTTCAATTTGGGACAGTCCAAAATTTGTCGTTTGGTAAATGGTTAAAGAAAAAAAGGCATCTTATCGCAAGCATTCAAAATGAAGGAGGTATCAAGTTTTGAGTTAAAACAGCAAACGCCTTCTATAGACGTTTATATGCACGTTAACAAACGTCATTTTCTCTTCACATGTACGCAAACCGACAGCCCTATACGTTGGTTTTGTTGTGTGCGTTAAAATATCGACGTTAAAAACCAAAATAACGTGTTTTTGTATAAACCTACGGTATTGTTTTCTTATACACAGTTGTGCATAAACGTCACCAAGCGTAATATCCCCTACACACGTAGACTACACCGACGTTAAAAGACGTTGTTTTGATTGTGAAAGTTAACGTACCTTCTCAAGAAAACACATTTAATTATACGTTTTTTTTATATAGACATGATAAAACGCATTTAATTTGTGGAACAGGACAAAACCAAATTGGGCTTTTTAGGAGACAAAACGGTTTTTTTTTTATCGAAAGCAATGCTCTTTCTATACACGTTTATAAATAAACGTCGCCTAACGCTATTTTCCCCGACGTTTTATAACGTTGTTTTGGTTTTACAAGTTAACGTTATCCTCCGTATGCCGTCGACGTTTTACATATTAACGTCATTACTCACACACGCATTGTTTCGAGAGAGGTTCGTCACCATTAAACCATATTGAATGGCCCGCTGTGTACAATACACAATGGCGCCTTTGTCTCATCTACATGTGGTAAAACTTGTTTGTCTCATGATGCGTTTTTTGGACGACAGATAAACGTATGAAAGAAAAATTATACCAATTAATAGACTTTCTTTGGTTTGAGTCTGGTTAAAAGCTCATTGCTCTTTGTTTTCTGTTCCTGCTACTATAGTAGCAGTAAAATATCTTTACCTCGAACTTGATGATTGTTGAACTCCACTATACGTAGAAGTAAATATAATATCTTGAGTACATGTAATGTGTTAATCATTTATGTCTTTATATTCCACACATCCATACGTCGAACTCTCTATATGTCGAAATTTCATGCCGTAAAGTTCTGCTTCTTTAGTAAAGTCCATCAATCTTGCTATGCTTAGATCTATTTTGACCATGGTATTCCTTACTCATAACGACGGTATCAAGGGTTTCTAAGGCTTTCTTGATAAAGGTCTTTGTCGAAAGGAGGCCAATACAAGTTTCTCCTTTGCCATTTTTGCTGAAAGGTTTCATCACTGGTCAGTATTTGTGTTTTACATTTTTTATTTCCTTGTGCTACTTTTTTTTGTCTGTTCTTCCCAGTCATAACCCTCAGAATCAACATCATTTGAATAACAGTTTGTGTCATTTTTGAGCAATTGGATGACCTGTATTAATCGAATACAAAACGAATAACAGAAAACGATATTACTGCTTTCAAGAATTATCATGCGGTTGTCCTTTTAGAGTAGGATTGACTATAACTCTCATTTGCGGGTGTATCATACCAAGGTGAAACAGTTTATGCTGTGCATGTACATGCCAATAATTATTGCTTTAGACCGAACTTTCTAAATAGGCTGTATGTCAAATGCGTTCTCATTATAAGTCAATCGAAACAGAAACGTCCAGACATACATAAACACACCAAAGTACAAGGAAGGAAATTGTACGAGAATGTGCACCGCCATTCAAGGTTCAAATACCGTGAACGCCCGAAGCAAGAAAACGGCAAGCCAAAAGCCAGTAATGATAATCACTTGTTATGATATGTTTCATATATAGGGCAAGGTAACAGTGCCTGAAGATATGAACTGATATCTCGGTCTCGATGTTTTCGTGAATTCGGCGTATGTGAGACATTGCCAGCGGCTTTCCCCCCGGGCCATCAGCTGATTGTGAGGCTTTCTAGTACGCCTGTAATCACACAAACCCCACACATTGTCGTCTATTTCTGACGGCTACGTCACGTGATTCCCATTCATAACAAACCACACAAACAGCAAGGCTCCCCTGACGATATTTCTGAGTATTGATCTGTGATCTGAACAAAGAGTGATTTGTACGTGTAGTACTTACACATTGATGTACATATCCTTTATTGTTGGTACTCATTGATGTCATTGACCTTTTCACGGTGAGACGATTCTAATAAGTACCAACAACAAAGGAATCGGGGAGATATTACTTAAAAACTGATCTGCATATCCTTTATTGTTGGTACTCATTGCCACCTGTTTCATGCATTGGGGCATTGACTTAAGATATATATGCTATATTCAAATTAAGATTTATCCGGAGAACATTACCAAACGTGTGCTAGCCCAAACGTCGAATTAAAACGTAGCGACATAACACAAACAGCAAGACACTTGTTGGAACTTGCCATCACTTAAAACCAAAGATAATACCAATTGCCACTTTTTAAGTGTTTGCCTAAGAAGTTGGCATAAAAACATACAAACATGTGTATATGTTTACATGTATTTACTTTGGGCGAATCCGTACTATTTCACAAAATCCCTCTATGTTAATAATTAACCTCATAATTTGCACAATCAACTGACATACTGTATACATGTAACGGAATGTTTTCACTGTGAAGAGTATTTTAACCCTTATAGCGCTGGAACCCACTTCATGCTTATCCAAACAGTTCAGATCCGGGCCAGCCGCTAAGTAAATTGGCGGCTGGCCTGTGAACAAACCTGTTGGTCCTCATCAAAATAAAGCAGATATTTAAGGTTTTTGGAAAGCAGACCACACAAAAATTCATTTTTAGAAAATACCCAACGTTCTGCAGGTTAAGCAAGAAAATGGTGGATAATGCTAACTATATGATACCAATACGTGCTTGATTTCTCCTAGTCTCCTGGTCACACGGGGTTCAACCATAGCCATATGTTGCCTGTTTATTCAATATTTAATGTCAATTAAATGACCGTGTAAAACCGACTCTCGTTAGCGGACAGCTCTCCGCTGTGTGAGGTAGATAGACGCCTTCCCACATTATTGTTGGTAGCAACCCAAATTCAAAGGCCAATCATTCGACAATCCTTTTTTTTTTCAAATATGAAAGTACACTTTTGTGATAAATGTTTTTTGTATGGGGTTTAACGCATTTTCAACCCTATCATGACCGAAAGTGGTAGGCATCAGAACTAGGCTGTGGCTTTGAAGTGTTTCCAAAGGAGACTTCTACCAAACCAGAAACGCTTGTTGGGCTCGAACTCGGGTCCTTTGAGTTAAAAAGGTCTACTATCATAACCACTTTTCGGCAGACGCTTGCAAACGAATGAGAATGTATCACTTATGTAGTCGGTCTAAAGTAATGTGTTCATTTGCCTTTTCTATTATCCTAATATGAAAGAATGAAAAAAATCGTGTTAGAATGGATATAAGATTACTCTTTTAGGATCAGAATCATAGCATACAATGTATTTCAAACAATTCTCAATTCCCTACTGATGTTTTCAAAATTCGTATAATAAGTTATCATCTAACATACTAACTGATTTGTTCCTTAATTCACGAATACTTCGAGGTTTTTCATTTTCCATTAAAGTAACGTTTCTATCAAAGTTCTTTTTTGTCCGCCATCACCTTACACTGGCAATTAATCATCAACACTCACATTTCATTTCAAATCTTTTCAAGTTCTTATCCGACGAAAATCTTGATCAAACGATCTGAAATCAGACGACATTGGAACATGTGCGAATGCCGGAATAAAGTTATTATTTTCCGTTTGTAATAAATCACCGCCGAGATCCATTTCGTTCATCTCTATACCAGACGATGCATATGCAGCGTCGAGGACAAAAATACGATTTTGCAGACGACAACTTAAAATGTAACACTTGCAAAATTTAGATGATAAATAGTTCTACTCTGAAATGAATGTAATCATTGTTGAAAAAGGAAATAAATGTTCCATGGGGCATTTTTTTTTTATCTCTTTTTCAATTTTTTTTTTATTCTTTGAAATTTGTCAACAGCAGACGAGTTTGATACAGCAACATTTTTGGGGAAAAGGGATGATTCCCTCTTTCACTTTTTCATTAAAAATGTCGGATATGCATGTGTAAGTTAACAATAGTTGCAACAGCATCAATCCCTTTTCTTATCAAACAAATACGTGTTGATTAACGAACTCTTCGTTCGCTAACCCCAGAGTTTGGAAGTACGATGCACTTCGTAAAGGGATAAAATGCATATCCATATAGCGCCTCTGTCAAACTAAAAGGTGTTATATCTGCCATTGACATTAACCCTTTACCAAATTTTAAGACGACATTTAAAAATGTGATGAAGTTGAAAGATGAGCTTCTGATAGAGCAGAAACCATTGTGGGAAAAGGAGAAAATGTTCGTTAAGAGCAATTTCTCCTTTCAACACAATGCTTTCCAGAGTCGTCTGCAGCAAACTAGTCAAATGTCGTTATTGTTTCGTAATATGTTTAGGGGTTACAGAGTTAAAACTCGGACGAGGCAAAATAAATATTCATGTTCGACGAGGCGGGTACGAAGTTGTGGTGGTACGCGATGGAAATAAATGCGTCCCGCCTGAACGGTTTAATGGGGGTTTATGAATTCATATTCAGATATCATCGCTTACTAATATGTCAGCTGTTTGTAACGTCTCAATTTAGGACCCCTCTCTTCTCCTCTGTCTCCGCCGTACACCGATCTAGATATAGCACATCGCTTGTATTTTCCGTCTGTGCGTCTTTGTGTCTGGTTTGAATTTATCAATCGTAACGACTCGGGTATATCCGTGACCTGAGAAGTACACCTCGTATATAAGTGTAGTATTAAAAGTTTTGTGTGAATTTCCCCCGCCGTATTACGCATTTCCTACGAGCGTCCACATTGAGTAGTTCAATGTATATGGAAGTGTTGAAGATCTTTGAAAACCTTTATTTTTTCGTGTGAAACTTATACGTAATAGTAAAATAACAAGCAGTGATATATTTTTGTTTCGTTAATTAAATTAAATGACTGTTTAGATACTGCAATTAACATTGCCATTTGAAACCGAAAGTACAACGAATGTAGTCTAGCGGCTTCCATATTATGTCAAATGTGTTTTGATTGGATAAACCCGATACGTTCAGATTGGGGGTTAATGGGTAATATTGTTCTGTCGCCATGATGTCGTTAGATATTCACCTGGAGCGATGTAGTCTAGGGTTGCGTTTAATAATCATTTCATGTAAAAAAAACTTGCGTATGTTCAAAACAACAGTCCTTATTATTTCAATATTGAAGTAAGTCATATTACAAAGTAACACATCATTGGAAGCGTCTCTCCGAGACGCTTCCAATGATGTGTCACATTGCAATATTGTGTTTTTGTTTCAGACACTTCCCAATTTTATCAGTTTCGTCTAACGCATTATTTTCCCTAAATTGGTTGGTAAAACGGTAAAATGTCCCTCTTCGGATACGAGAGTCATTGGTTCGAGTTTCGGGATTTACAGGGTCGACTATACAACGGTTTTATTAATTCACATTCAGCACGGGTACTGGTTATCTATCCAGTTATCGCTTACACTTTTTCATACCTTCCGTCTGTAGGTACCTTAACCCGATTACCAAACGTCAATTTTTCGACTGTCCCAAATTGAAAGAGTTAGGAAACGAAATTTTAAAATGGGATGAAATTGATAAATAACCTTGTGATAGGGCAGAAAACAAACGCGGGAAAAGGAGAAATTGCTCGTTGAGAGCAATTTCTCCTTTTTTTCACAATGTTTTTTTGTAGCCGTCTGCAAAAACCTGTCAAATGCCGTTATTGTTTGGTAATGGTTGAAATTTGATGAACGCCCAATACCATCAATAGAAATAAGCTAATTCTGAAAACTTCAACCGGGTATCCTGCTGGCACAAATGCTTAAAGTAAGGCGGCTTGGAGCAAAGCATCTGCTTTTTTACATCTAGCTCATCTGGGAGCTCTGCTGTTTTGCTTGCAGAGGGAGTAAGTCTGCCAGGTTTCGTGTTGTAGACTTTCTTTAACAAACATCTCCTCGCGAGAGAGCCAAAAGCATGTCGATGATTTGCATATTTTTAAATATATGTCATAAACTGCAACAGAACGTTTTATGAGGTAAACAGACCGTTAAACATAACAAAATAAATTACAGTTGCCACTGAATCTAACCCACTACTCCATAAATATCACAAGTTTCCATTTTCTGAGTATCTTTTTATTGCACATTTTATGCTAAGAATTTGCATAGGTTCAGAATGACGTTCTGTTCTATTTCATTATTGGGCCAAGCAATATTGCAAAGTAACACATCATTGGAATCGTCTCTCCGAGACGCTTCCAATGACGTGTCACATTGCAATATTGTGTTTTCATGTAAGATACCATCCATGTTGAACCGTTTTGACTAACGCAATAGAATTTAAAAAATCGTTGCGACAAAAAGATACCGTGCTCTTTATAAGCATATCAGCACTCTATCCTTTATTAAATTTACTTCAAGAGAAGAAATATCACTTTTTGTAGTATTTTTTTTTTTTTTCGTTGCCTGCTCCTGTTTTCTATCTGGACCAGTCAGTTATTTCCATATATATGTGTGTACATGTATGGCGTGTTGGTTAACCATTGAGTAGCGATGGTTGATCCATAGAGTCGGTGTCAAGTTAGTTTATTTCAACCATGTGTCTTTCTTAATCATTGATTCAAATGGAAATATTTGGCAGGGCCACACTACAAAAATTTCTTATGACAATTAATTTTGAAAAAGATGTTGTTGTTTTTCTGTGACAGTGGGTAGAACCATTGCGATGAAAAGGAAAATGCGCACCTGACGAGCAATTCTTAATTATGTTTTAGTGTTTTATTTTCAATGTATTCTGCAAAAAGAACTTGTCAAATCAAGTTTTAACTATATAATATATGAATGATAAACGATGATTACAAACCAAAAATAAAGTGTCCAAATTAATTATAAACCGAACATACAGCAAACCCCTGACCATCGTTATCTTATTCTTTGATAATAAAAGTATTAGGGGTAATTCACTGCTTATCTAATTAACGAAGAAATATAAGAGTATGGAGAAAGACTGATCAGTATTCGTGTTTGAGAAAGGGTCATTTATGTTTGGTTGTGGTTTTTTGTAATGCCAAGAACAAATATTCTCAGGTGTCAATGGCTGAATACGGTATCACTCGTAACATTGGTTTCCTGTTTATCTAAAACATTTGAAAAACTTTTCTTAAGACCATAATCTGGTTAGTGAATGTCTTTGATGTGAAGGGATTACCTTTCGATAAGTCGTTTCGTCGACCACAGTGTGTGGCATTCACTTATGCGACTTGGGCTTATGTACGAGTACAAAATCAAACCAAATCACCAACAGTCTTTCCATTTGAAGTTTATGTTTGCGTTCGTCTTTTGTAACCACTGTGTGGTTTACTAAGAATGATTCCACTATTTAGTAATTGTTGTACTCTCATTATATGTAACAGTTCTCCGTGCAAGGGAAGCATATTTTCAAACTGAATAAACATGTGATCAAATGATAGTAGCATTGGATTTAAGTTTTCACCCGGCTAGTTTTCGGGATAGATCTACCGGTCCTTGGTGTCCCTAATGGGTACGGGATCTTCCTGTATGAACTTGGCATAGCAAAATAACTATAAAAATGTTGACACGATGTAAAACCCCAATAAAACACACAAACGAAGCCTCATTTTGAGATTATCAGTATTGTATCAACCATAGCATCACTGTAGTTCCTGATTTGGATTATGTTCCTTTCCTATTGGTTGAAAGACATGTTGTGTAGCGAGTTTCACGAACAGGCTATTGAACCAAGAGAATGGTTGGTTCTACGAAAAAAAAAGCAATTAGTCAAAATTAGGCAGCTCATAATTTCGACACCTTTTTAACAGGACTGTCCAAGAGGCGCCATTTTGACTTTTGTTTAATACGTCCTTAAAACCGCCACCAGACGAAAACTAATGGAAACCGCTGACAGACGATTAATTAAGTCTCTTGTAGCGTATAATTTATTCGAAGCGTATTTTCTTTTTCGTATCTTATACGTCTTTCTTCATTCAAAACGGATGTTTTACTTTTTAAACAAAATGTCCGGTTTGAAAATTAATGCATTTTCCATGCATTAGCAGTATAACTGCATTGTGATAGTGAAATAGGGTAACATAATACAGTTGAGGTTTTCATTATATGCCTTACAGTTGTTTTTTTGTCTATCTATCTCAGAAGTGTTGAAACGTTTTAACAGCTAGACGACATGCAATGCATTAAGACAAAGGATGGAATTGCACATATTAATTCTTCTTGGAGCAACATCAATCATATTTCGATATTTCAATTATGGTAATTTTGATTAGAAGTTTTATGTTCAAGTTAAATGTTCATTGCTGAACTGCTGAAAATCATTCGATTCAAAGATGTGCAGTATCTAGCGTGTTTCATTATTATTATTTTTTTCTTTTTTTGCTGTATCGTTGCTATTGTTCTTCAAAATCACACGCCCTGTTACGTAATGACAAATTAGAAAAATTGGTCACACCACACTTTGGTAACGTTGAAATATAATGCAAGGTGTTACTCTAATATTCCAATTTCTCATTCGGACCACTCGGAACATAATTCTATAATTAGCAGTGTAAGTTATCCGCGATGTGACGATTTGTTTGGACACCTCGGCTGTCATCGTTAGCGTAAATCCATGAAAGAAATATGGAAAATATGGCGAAAGAAGTCCCCAGTCGCCTGTAATTATGCGTCAATATATCTTGACTCCGCAAAGTCGTTCATCATAATTGGCCATTCACGGACTGGTTATACATTCCATATTCGGTATTAACAATTCTAGTCCGGCCTTTTGTTCCTGAAATAAAAACAAGAGAGTATTTACAGGTCTGATGCAAACGCAAAAGTGGCGCAGTGGTAGAATGGCCGCTTCTTGTAACGCGCGTTCCGGGTTCGATCCCCGTCAGGCGAGATGAAAATAGCCAGGACTACCTCACAAATTGATGCGAATACTGGTTAAGTGTCCATAAAGCAGTCACTGAGAGTGTATTCAATAAGCTTTAAGCTTCCGATGTAAAATAAATAAGTTTAAACTAAGGCAAACGCATTTTAGGGTAAGTTGTAAGATCAGGTCATACGAATCTGTCCGAACTGTTGTTATGATTTATGACGTATTAGGATTTTTCGTCGCGTTATCATTATTTCAGATATTATGCAATAACCGCCTCTTAATATTAGAGTAATACCACATACTTGGCTGCCCATATGCATTTGACAAAGTTGGTAGAACTTTAATGAAAACCCAAATGCAGTCTTCAGAATTCGGACAGATGCGGACATATCTCATATGATGTCAAGTTCTATAATATTTCTATCCCTTGGTCACGGAGATGTCCAAATGTAAACCAATCAGTTCTTTGTTAATTTTAAACTGAAGAGTTAGAGGTTGTGACTATCATTAGTCTATCACAAGGGGGGCGACAGTGGTACAAATAGATAGATAAATATCTTTTATTTAACCACCACTTATGTGTATAGTCATTTTTTACAAAACATATAAACATACAATATATACTGGTCAATAATCAAAGTACAATTACTTACAATTTAAATAATTTCATCTATTTCAATGTGGATGAACTATATTAATAATTAAGTAATATTATGCGTAAAAGATATTCTCTCTTTAAAAGCAAATTTGAGATATGTTGCTAAATTTTTATCGCATGATTTTAAAAGCTGTATAAATTTAATCATGCTTGGTCTTTTATAATAAAACTCATTTACATATTTTTTTCTTATGGAGATATATTGTGAACATTTCAAAACAAAATGGTACTCGTCTTCAATGTCTCCATTATTGCATATTTGGTATATCCTTTCATTTCTTGGTATTCGTTGAAGATTATAATGGCATGTTTGAATTCGCAAAGAATGCGAAGATGTTCTTATCTTAAAGATGTAAGATCTTAGTAGGTACAAAGGTAGAGTACCGGTCTCTTCTACCAGGGTCCGGGATTCGATCCCCGGTACAAGCCTCAAATCGGTGCCAGTACTGATTTAGTATCCCGGAAGAAGTGATCGAGAGTCAATTCAAACGCGAACTGCGAACTGCTCTCTTACTTCACACACTAGTGCAGTTCGCAGTTCGCTTTTGAATTGCAAACTGCGAACTGCGAACTGACTACCAACTTTACTAACATGAGCGCTGACTATTCTCGCAACAATGTACAATGAGTCCGGTTAATTGGTCGAGCCAAATTTAGGTGGTGAATGGTGAAGCCGTCTTGAATCGATTTTCACGCCATGGTGATGGAGTCCTGCAATTTGGGAGATCCACAACGATGTCAAATCCGCTTCGAAATCGGAGTGGTTGTATTTTCTCTCTAGATTCCATTAGGCTCACGCCTATGAATTATTGAAAACAGTTTGGAAGAAAGATGCCAATGCCCTGAAGAGCATTAGCATCTTTCATCCACACTGTTTTATTTGTTGTTATTGTATTGGCATCCTTTCTTTAGATACCAAGATATGCAATGGAATCATTTCAAGATGCATAGCCATATATCAATTTCAAAGATGAATAATGTATCTATTGTAGTTATGCATGTGTTCTTGTTCTAAACCACATGCCAAGTACATCTATACCCTAGACACACAGCAAAGTGACCAATTCATTGATACGAATAGCACTGTCAACTTAGAATAAAGTACCAGTTTATTTTATAAATCACAATGCATTCATTAGCATGGACGATGGTTAAAACATGTTTCTATTTTTATGTTAAACAACAGTAAAGTATTTGAAAACCAGCAACAAATAACAAACAAGTATGTTGTACGCAAATTAAATCGGTTAGCATTAGATAGACTTACACAAGTAACCCGTTTGAAATAAAGGGACATCACATGGCATAGGGGACTTGTTGGTGTAAACGATTGTTTTTCAATAAGTTTGAATAAGTATCAAAGTTTAGGAGGTATACAATTTGACCTTTGTTTTCACAAATTACGTTCAAAATTGCATTTGTGATGAGACGGACATAGCGGTTTTGACATTCTGTTGATTTCCGGGATCGGTTTTGGCAAATATTTAAATCGCATCCTTTCGGAGCCTCTAAATTTCCGATTCACGTCAGTACTGTCTTACTTAATTTAATTTTGAAATCCTGATTGTTTCTTGTGTTAACGCATAAAACGCCAGCCGAACCCCCTTCTTATTTATCAAGCCCGCTTAACGGGGCAATGGCAAATTTCGTTTCAAAGTTTAATCATGTGATCACGACCATTTCCGGTTCCGGTTCGCACCCGGATGTCGATTTCCTTGGTTCCCCGTTACCACAACTCCCCGGCTGTCTCCGGCCGTGATTTACTCAAGCTGTACGGCATTGTGGGTAATCATATTGTTCTCCTCGCGAGCGATTTCCCCGCCAAACTGTTCGCCGTGTTTCCCCGGTAAAGAAAGAAAAGCCGGGAAACAATTGGATTAGGTCCGTTACTCCGTATTATCGCCAATTTAAAATCTAATGAGAGCAAATTTGGAGCACGGATTGGGCGAGAAAAAAGAAAGGCGCTCCGGTCTCGCTTGCCCATTGATATTCTGCAAATTATTATCTTAGAGAAGCGGCGTTTAATTGGATCTGTCAGTTTCACACTTCCATATTAAAGGGAGCGATCATACCGCCGTTTGAGGGGTCCATGATTTTCCCGTGTCAAGACGGTATCCGCTTTCAGTTATCCATACAGCTCACTTAACCCTTAACCAAACGCCAAATCTTCGACTGTCCCAAATTGAAAGAGTGTGCAGACGGCGTTTCTCCTTTTCTCCCATTGTTTTCCAGAGTCGTCTGCAACAAACTGGTTAAATATCATTATTGTTTGATAATGGGTCAAACACTTTATCAAACGGCCTTTGGATCATTTCTTAATCGCCCTATTCTCGTAAGAAAACATGTGAAATTTAAACAGAAACGAGAGGGGTTCCTCTCGTAGTGTTAGAAATAATTGTTTGAAAGAGAAGAAATTGCTCGCAAGATTAATTTCTCCTATTTCAAACAATGAATTAAAACACCGTCTCATAATTTTCAATAAAGTTATATAATTTTTAATAAAGTTACATTTGGTAATGGTTTACTGGTCCATTTTGACATTTCAATAGTATCATGTCATCATTTATCTCACCATTGAAAGGATACGCGCATTTGTGTTATAATCATAATATAACACAACATAACAAAACAAAACATATCTTATTTATATTAAACATTACATATCTAGAGCCATACAATTTAACATATAGACACTGTCTTCGGTTTTGGTACTGTCTTCGCATAATCGATCAAGACCTGAACTCGTGTCCGGTTTTAATCATACACACGTAGAGTTAGGCAATAGAATGATATACCATAAAGCACTTCTGCTTTCCGTGAATACCTTTTGTCTCAAAAACATTCATTGGGGTCCCACGTGTACAGTGTTAAACCCTTTTGGTGCTGGACCGGCTTCATGCTTATGCAAACAGGTTGGACATGCCAGCCGCCAAGCAAATTTGTCGGTTGGCCTGTGATCAATGGATTTTTTAAAAAAAAAAAAGGCATCATGGTATTATGCATCAGATTCGTCACGATTGGTGTTCCCTTTTTCTTTTTAACATTAACCCTTTACCACCTGCAGAAGACATTTCTGACTCGAAGCAGAAGACTTTAGAAAAGCTTTGTTTTCATGTAAAAGCGTGTCAGTTATGCTGTTGTGATATGTGCATAGACAGAAAAAGCATTGTGGCAAAAGGAAAAATTGCTTCTGACAAGCAATTTTTCCTTTTGCTACAATGCTTTTCGAAAATCGTCCGCTACAAGACTGCAAAAACGCATCGTTAGGTGGTAATGTGTTAATTCGGGTGTTGATTTATAACTGTCGTCAGCTGGTGCTTCCATTGTGGACACATCACCAATCATCCGTCGAGGTAGCGGATGAAAGGGGTCAATAACATGTCCAGTAGATTTGTGATGGATTAACCCTTTACCAAACGCAATATCCCAAATTGAAAGAGTTTGCAGACGACATTTCAACATGTGATGAAATTGAATCTTCTGATAGGACAGAAAACATTGTGGGAAAAGGAGAAAATGCTCGGAAAAAGCATTTTATCCTTTTCCCACAATGTTTTCCAGAGTCGTCTGCAACAAACTGGTCAAATGTCGTTATTGTTTGGTAATGGGTTAATGTATCTGTTATAGTACTAATTGTACGGTTGTTCCGTCTAGGAACTTCGCCTGTCATTTGGAAAGCCCCTGGATTAGAATGGATTGGTTCATAACCATTTCTGTCACATTTTAGTAAAGCTGTTTGCTTCCGGAAATCGGGCCCTATTATTAATAATTGGGTGTTTCGTGTTTCCTTGTAATTAATTTCTGCTGTCGTGCAATGCCAGTAGCTATTCTGTAATGCCTTAATCTTAATCAACAATAGATAAACTTTAACAATTACCAATACATAACATAACATTATAACATAGCATCAATTTATTTCAACATTAAGCAAATAGGCTCATAGTTATCGAAATTCTATATTTACCAATGCATCACACGCAAATATGTAAATTAGGGATAACAAGCAAAAGTATGAAAATCATAGATAGTTATTTTACCATATAGACGCTTCAACCTAGAGTGATTGTTCTTTTGTCGCAGTCTAACAATTCAGGCATTAGCAGCACTAAATATTGGCCTAACGGGCGGAATTGTTTGATCAAGAAGTGATCACCATATTTACATAAATCATAACAACACACTCGCTTCATCCGAACATGCTTTAGCCACAATAGTGATGGAACCGACTTCATGCTTATGCAAAATTCAAAATGAATAAATAAAATGTAATTTGGCGACTGGCCTGTGATCTAACCTGTTTGCTACTCTAAGTGTCTTTCCTCATCATAATTAAGCAGATGTATAACATTTTTTGGAAAGCAGACGACACAAAAATTTATGTTTTTAGAAAATTTCCCAGCACTCTAATGGTTAGATATAGCGGCGACTCAAACACGGGATTTGTATGTATATCACCTTTATGGCATTCGGTCTGCAGCTGGACAAAACTGCCAAACGTGCGTTCCCTAGACAGAACGGTATGTGTGTGTGTGACAATGAACATCCACGCAACTCTATAAATACTACAACGGATGGTCAAGTGGACTTGTCTTTTCACTTCAGACATGTCAGCCATTTAGGGAAACACTTAGAAATGATCCGGTATTGTGGTTCTAATATTTGATACAAGTCCAGAGGAAAAAGAATACTTTTCTAAAACCAAGGGGTCTTTAACATAGCTCAAGGTTTCGTTTGAGTATATATTGAATTCATTTTCATGTATTTCGTGGAATCATTATGTTAGTTAGTTCAAGTATTTAATAAATATACGACTTTCTCTTTGCCACGTACTTTGTCTGAGGAAGAAAAGGTTGCATTGCAACAATAAACCAATATACCAATGATATCAACCCTTAGTATGCATGTAGGGTAATTATCGAAATATAGATGTTTTTTGTCGTCTGCTTTCGATAACCTTAAACATATGCTTAATTCTGATGAGAAAAGATACTGAGAGTAGCAAACATGCTAGATGACATGCCAGCCACCAATTTACTTGGAGGCTTGCCTATGGTCTTACCTGTTTGTATATGCATGATGTCGGTTCCAGCACTATAATGGTTGATAAAGTATTGACCATGTGTTAAACCTTTTCACAAATATCACCTTTCTGGACAAGGTTTTCAAACCATCGCTTTAATTCGAAAAGTCGTTTTTTCCGAAAACAAGTGAACATCGTCAATATGACATCTGTATACAGAAAGGGAAAGGAAAACGGCATTGTTCCAAACATGATGTCCAACATACCGGAAAACGTCATTAACAAGTGACACAGATTTGATTATACGAAGTACTCGTTGGACGATCATCATAATCGCAACATCTCGGCGTTCCGTTAGATTTGATTTACTGTAACTCGGATGATCCAAGCTGTAAATGCGTGGAATATCTACGTCTGGATCATTCGGACTAGATTTACTGTAGGGTTTTAAATCTGCATGCAGCTCTCCTCTCTTAGCGTATTGCTTGGTGCACTGCTTTGTAGAATGATTTGTCGATGCGCCTTAAAACACCATTCATACATTCGTTGTAGAATGGTTATCATTATTGATGTCTCTATTCAATACTTGCTTTTAGTTAATTTTTCAGTTTAGCAAGGTATTGATTGCTGTTTATACGCTTTGTCATCTTGATTTCTATTATAATACTCTTTTTTCGGATAGTAGTAGATGAGAAGTTTTTTTTTTATCATTTCAGGGAATTGCATTTTGTTAAGTTTAATGATATAAATGAAACGACCCTAGTTTCATTGTTATGTAATTAATTGTATTTAAGAATGTTGGGCTAATATGCTGAAGTTCTAATCAAATTTGTTCTGATCTGTTCTGATCTATTCTGCATTAATCAAGTTGGTTCGGCGTGAAATTTCTTTCTATGATCTCGCACCGAAATAGAGTTTGCCTCGTGGGGTTATTGTTATGTTCTAAACCATTGTTGTGCATTTATTTTCGGCATGTGACATCCAGAAGCAGTAACTGTGTGAATGAAGCATATTTGGGTGATAAATCTTTGAATAGAAGTTGATTCAAGATCTTAAAGAAAATACGGACACACTAATGTAAACTGATGTTCATCCTCTATCAATGCAGGTATTCGCCCGAAGTTGGAGAACGTAAAGCCGTTACTGGTGAACTCGGGGTTGAATGGTTCCGCGACTCCAACAGACGTGTTCTGCTCGGTACCAGGCCGTCTCTCACTCCTCAGCTCCACCTCCAAGTACAAGGTCACCGTGTCCGAGGTACAACGGCGGTTATCTCCCCCTGAATGCCTCAACGCCTCACTCCTAGGGGGCGTCTTACGAAGGTAGGTCGGAGGTTAACTGTTTAACCGTTTGCTAAATGTCAAATTGTCGACTGTCCCGAATTGGGAGAGCTTGGATACGATATTTCAAAATATGATGAAATAAAAAAATCGACATTATGATAAGGCGAAAGCATTGTGGGAAAAGAGAAATTGCTCGTTACGAGCAATTTCTCCTTTTCCGACAATGCTTTCCACAGTCGTATGCAACACACATGTCAAATGCCGTTTAACTATTTATTAACTACTCGATATTATCGCGCTTCGCTGCATCTACTTTATAATATTTTAGAAACCCCTATGATTCGTGGTAATAGATTTAAGGTATAATACCCGTTATCCTCCATTTTGAAACTCATTTTTGTCGTCGGATGACTTCGGACTTTCTCGATATGCATCTGTCGGGGCCGGAACAATTCGCATTAAACCGCATAGTTTCGGCTCAGACCGATGCACATGTACACCGAAAATCTTAAAAGTAAAACAACGACAGAATGAGTTTCCAAATGGTGGATTACGGGTATCTACCTTAATCTTTTATTATAAAAGATTCTACCTGACATGATAAGAGAACATTTCTCTTCATGCTTTAATTTGGTCCATTCAAAAGCAATTCTTATTATGCCATGTGTGAAATCGTAAGATGTTGTAGCGCGTTTTCGCCATTTGTCCGTTGTCTGAGAATGTAGATCAGGGACACAATCAGATCGTTTGTTAAAACGAAATTATCTAAATTCGATGGTTTGTTTTGGTCTGACGAGGGATAATATATATACCTAACCACATTGCAGTTGGATTTAGCAAAAAACGCGACACTTGGATATGTCGTTATATCAAAAAGAAATACGACAAAAGATTTACATTTTCGAAATATCCAAAAGGCGGATCGTATAAGATTTTCCTAGAAACTGTCGACATCGTTTAGATAAAACCAGACGACCATAACATTATACTGGTATCCCTATTCTAACTACCAGACGATTAAACATTTAAATTGTTTCATAATGTAAGGATGCGTGACAGCTCAAAAAGAAGTTGGACATTTGTCAAAAACTTCGAAAAGAAGTTACAATTTAGATCTGATATTACATGGCATTCGGTTCACACGAATTGGAATAACCGGGGGCTGATTGTGTTGCAAAATGGCTAGTTTGTTTAGTGTGTGGGTATGGTTGTATGTTAAATGCATAATGAGCGATTGTAGAAATAGAAGCAATTTATCCTTTTGTCACAGTGTTTTTTATGTTTCGACGTTGCAGATCTATGGTGTATTATGGTGAAGGGGTTGGGTTAACATTTTCCCCCGAAGTACACCAGTTGCTGCAAACACAGTAAGGGTCGTCTTGTGGGTGGGGGGTTCAACAGGGCGCATTCATTGAGTGTTGGTAAAAGCAAATTTAAACACCCTTATAAGGTCTTCATGAGAATTTGATAGCCTTTTACCATTGTGAGGAGGGCGCGAGAGGTTAGTCAGCTCTTCAAATGCGAGCCAACCGCGCTTAAACTATGGAAGGTCTCATTTTAAACGGCTTTTTGATAATTGTAACTATTCGGGTATTTTCCCGACCTGAGAAATTCATCACGTACAAAGGTGTAAGGTTACACATTTTGGATGAGTCGTCCCCGGCTAATAACATATTTTTTGTGAGCGTCCACGTTGAGTAGTTCAATGCATATGGGTCGTTAATTCATACGTTAAAGTGACAATACAAGTTGCGAGAAACATTTGTTTCTATAATCAAACTAGATAGCTAGTTAGATATTTCATTTGACATTTTCATTTTGAAACGAAAACGAAACGAAACTTGACAAAGGAAAACAACATTGTTCGTAACAGCTACGGCTTCGTTTATCCAGAATCATTTCACAACACCATTTATTCCACGCTCTGTGTAAGAAAGAATCTCAGCACCCCCCCCCCCCCCCCCCCCCCCCCCGTTCTGTAGTTTGACGACTGTACCCCCACCCTTCAAATATAAGCCTTCAACACGAGCCCTTGCCAATTAAAATTTGATAGGCTACTCGCTGTTGTTCAAATGGGCTTTACGCTTGAACGTTGTCCGCCATTTGACTGTCAGAATTCTTTTACGTCTGGAGAAACTAATTGAATTTCTTTCAAAACGAATCAGATAGTTTTGTTCTTTATTTCCTTTCCTTTCTTTTCCTTCTTTTTACTATTTGGGTTCGATTGTGGTAGGTTTATAAACTAAGAATTAAAGGTAAGACATGTCACATACATGTATGTCGAATGCGATTACAGCTTTATCGTTTGTTTGGGAAAGGTAATATCCCTTTGAAGCATTGTCTATATTGAAAGCACTTTGTTGTTGGTACTCCTTAGAACCGTTCATAGCTTTTCTTCTTGTTTGGATTCAATTGTTTGAATACTATAGTGTCAACTTAATTCAAATGCGTTTGAATACAATAACGTGATATTTATTGATTAAATGTATATTTTTATATATTTTTCAAATCTTGATTCAAGTTCAAGAAAAATGGTCGTATCTGCCAACGTAATCATTAAGCAAGCACATGCTACGTGTATACGTACACCCAGACAGAATTATCCATTTCTCAATTAAATGTGACACTTTAAAGAAAATACAACAAGAAGAAAGGAAATCCCTTCTGTAAACATTTATGGTTTATTACTAAATCACCCCCTCTCTTTCGTTATATTGGCTGAGTAAGACCTTGATACGGTCAAATCCAATTATAACACTTTATTGCGGTTTTGCTACATTGACCCTCGTAACTCGATGGTCACTCGGCATACATATACACACAGAATGGCCAGTAACAACTGTCAGAGGATGGCCAAACTGGAGTGGTCATCACACTCTCCACATACCTACATACACAGGCAATATGTGACTGAGTCCAAGTCATAGTGGACGTATATGGTCAAACGTGTAAAGTCTTGTTATTAACACTTATAGTGCTCGAACCGACTTCGTGCTTATACAAACATGTTAGATCCAGGCCAGCCGTCAAGTAAATTGGCGGCTGGCCTGTGATCTAACCTGTTTGCTACTCTGAGTAACTTTCCTCACCAACGTGAAAAATATATTTAGGAAAGAAGACAACACAAAAATATATTTTTAGAGAATTACCCAGCACTCAAAGGGTTGATTAGCGTTTGCGGATTGTTCAAGTGATGTATCCGTTCTTGCCGAGATGAGCTTGTGTCAACAAGAAAGGTGTGATAAAATACCATCCTGGACAAGATAAGCAGAATACAGTTCTAGGGCTATTGGCTTAAAGTGGCTTGCCATCGAACATTCCAAGGGACCAGCCCTGCTAGTGGCAATTGAATACGTGACCCCCATTTACAAGAACACAATCTAAACCATTAGACTGCTGGTTAATTTCCTAATGAAAATAGATTTTTGTATCGTCTGCTTTCCAAAACCTTTAATGTCTGCTTAATTTTGATGAGGAAAGGAAAGAAACTCAGAGATGCAAACAGATTTGATCCGAGGCCAGTCGCCAATTTACTTGGCGGCTGGCCTGTGATCTAACCTGTTTGCATAATCATGAAGTCGGTTTTAGCACTATATGGGTTAACCACTTGGCATCCCAGGACCCATTGTAATAGCTGCAGGTCTGTATTCTGTCCAGAAAGGTCGTCAATTTAGAACAGGGTCTGTCGTTATGACGTAGAGCGCTGGACAGGATGTCTTCTCGAATACCAAACGATCATCAGTACCGTTTCGTCGATGATAAGGGTGGAGAGGTAATGGCCTGCCAAGGCCCCTACCTGTCAGAAAAGCCCCATGTGCCATGTTAGTAGCCAAAGCTACCCGGGGTGTGGGTTTGATCTTAAACCTAATATGGGCATTGTCGCGGAATAAAAGAAAATCACGGGTGATGATATCCGCTAAAACGTGTTTGGTCAAATGCAAGTTGTTTGGTTTAATCGGTAACACAAGGATTAGTTAGGCCAGAATCGGACATAATGTATTGGTTGTTTAAACTGGATTACTCTAAAAGTGCAGTCCCGGATCAGAACGATTTTCGGGCTGGTCTTGAACGGTACATTTATCAAACATACATACATATACATTATATGTATTTCATTATAAACATAACTTATCAAACACTCGGAAATCGCATGTCCCAAACAGTATGTCCTCGACTGTGATTTCTCTGCCGGTTATAAGACGTAACACCGTTATAAAGCATGGGTTAACATATGCCACCAGAATTGAAAAGTTGACGGTCAACTCATACGGCGTACATAATGGGGCTATCAATGGCAAAAATAGTTGATAAAAGCATAAATACATGTTCCGTCATGGGCGTGGTTATCTTGTTCTTATATGATATCATTAGCATTGGTCACGTGATCCCCCCGCCAGGTACATGTACAATGAAGTGGAAATCGTTATTATGTTCGATAAGAATCTTATTCAATACTTGTATATGATCACTATAACAGATATTAATAACAAATGAGACGAGTGTTTCACAAATCGGTAGTTACGAATCTGTGTTTAAACGCGCTTCGGATCGGACATTATCGTTCTAAGACAGCACTTTCCGGCTCAAGTTAGTGTCGAGAGACTTGATGACAAGTTGCAGAACGCAATATCCATATATTCGAAATCCGAAATATATAAGTGCGGATAAGTCATTAACCCTTTACCAAACGCCAATTTTCTTGACAGTCCCAAGTTGAAAGAGTTTGCAGACAACATTTCAAAAGGTGATGAAATAAAAAAAAAAGATCTTCTGGTAGGGCAGAAAACATTGTGGGGAAAAGGAGGAAATACTCGTTAATATATGAGTCGAATTGTACAGGGGACGAAAACGCGTGAGAATGTTGTAAAACATGGCGGCGGCTAAGCGTTGCGAATTCCCTCTGGAGACTAAGTATTATGAACGTTAAAACAAAGAGATGTATTTGTGGACGATGTCGTCAGTTTGTACGGAGTATTTTCGTGTCCCCTGTACTCTTAGCAGCTTGCAGTCAATGATCTGGTTCAACAAGGCACTTTGTCATGATAAAATGGCTGTTCAGTCATTAGAGTATTTATCATGATATCATTTTCCAATAAATTTTACATTTTGAAAAAAAAAAGTATATGAACAAACCATAAATGTGTTCAAATAACCTTTTTATTTTTAATGTCATATTAGTGGAAAATGATATCCCGTCATTGTATTTATCTATATGATGGCCGATGAATAACGCCAAGGTGGTAAATAAGTTCTTATAAAGGGCATATTAGTATCTTCAAGTGAAAAATATTGAAGCATCGCCAAAACGAAGTCTTACTCGTATACGATACTGTAAAATACCTTTCCAACGACTTCTAGAAGTCATTCTAGTATCTTGACTGGAAAATACCTCAGCAGCGACTGGTTTCACTTTACTATATATACATAAAATGTCGATTTTTACATGACTCGCCCAGAGTTTTCAATATGTTGATGGTAATAAAAGTCGTGTGCAAATGCAAGCTCTCGGTCTCTCAAATATCGAGTTATCTTTTTATTACTATTGCGATCAGCTCATTTTCCTGATTGAAAAACGGAAATAGTTGTGATAAGAGTGAAAAATCATCGACATGTTTTCCCAATGAAACATGGTGGATAATTATGGAAAATGAATATTGTAGAATTGTGTACTTATTTGTAAAGGCGAAGTGAATTTGTTAGAATATTCCTTCTATAGGGGTAAATAGATAGAGAATATTCCAAACTAAAGACCTTGCTCAGAATGACCAGCTCGTCTTGTTAGAACAAATTCTACTACAAGAAATAAAAATATGCTTTTTACACACATTTTCTGTCGTCTGCTGTTTCTTTCAATTTCGATCTGTTACAAATTCCCATATAAGGTAAAAGGTGAACAATCGGGTCTAGTGCATTAAACTAAACAGGCAATTCTGAGCTCTCTGTACATAGAAAGCGTCGATAACTATTGCGATGTACTGATACTTGTAAATACATTACGCGCTATTAATGTTTAATTGGGTCGTCTAACCCTTTACCAAACGCCAAATTGTCTACTGTCCCAAATTGAAAGAGTTTGCAAACGACATTTCGAAACGTGATGAAAATGAAAAATAATTTTCTTATAGAGCGAAAAACAGTGTGGGAAAAGGAGAATATGCTAGTTAGGAACAGTTTCCCCTTTTCGCACAAGAGTTTCAAAGTCGTCTGCGACAAACTGGTTGAGTAAATTTCGTTATCGTTTAGTAATGGGTTAAAACATTGTCCCTTAATCCACAAGATAGTACGTTGTTACTTCAACAAAAATCTTAATAAACCAGTGTGACAAAAATACCAGTTGTTCAAAGTGAGCAATTCATCCTTTTGTCACATTGCTTTCTACCAAATATCATCGAAGAAATGTACATGCATTTCGTTTTTTTCTTTTTCTTCGGACTTATTGAACAAGACGTTTTTTTTTTGTTTTTTTTTACGTTAATTCATATTGGTAGTTTAACCTGTCCGAGTCAATTGTAGCATGATATGTAGTTTTGGGCAATATTACAGTGGCAGTTGATGGCATAAGGCAACGTTTTGCTACATTTACAATAGATGGAAATTAAACCAGTTTGGACTTCAGAAGCTCTTTCGTTTCGAATCCATTGGCTCTTGGCCTGCCTAAATTCCAATTCAATAATGTTGAGTGTATCACAGGATTCTTACCTGTAGCAGCCTTCTAAATTTTGAAATATTCATTGAACAAATTACCCTTAGAAATCATCGTAGTACACGAGCAGTTGTTATATAAAGATAAAGTGAACTTTGGTAATTTCTTAGAGAAATGATTCTTGTGATGGTCGTTTGAGCCCACATTGTAAATGGAGAAGGGTGAAATCATAGCCATAGTTGGATTGGAGTATGTGTCAGCTTCACGATTTCATATAAAATTGAACCGGAAAAGCACTCGTATTTTTCCAAACGGTGTTATTTTAGGTTGCAGTCACCCGGAAGCAGTTTGGATGAAGTGTGTCACTGTCTTGTATAGCTTTAATATTGGAGCTTCTTTTAGACGTTGTTAAGACGTGAACACGATACGATTGATGTAATACATGTGTATAGAAAACATTTTTACATAACCCACAAATATTGGTTTGACAAAATGCAGGCGTTCTTAAAAGTGTCGTCCATATTCAACTCGCTCACAGCTTAAATTTCTCATTCCATTGGTCCAATGAAAGTTAGGCAATACATTATTATTTAAATAAAGTAAACTCGGCGATTGTTATTCTTTTCTTGCGAATAGTTATTCTCTACTTATCGAAAGTCGGTTAGTGGCTTGGATAAAAGGAGTTTTGTTCTGGATGGATAAACCAGGAGCATGGGATGTTGCCTGTCTCTGTAGTATACATTGTTAGATTCGCTTACTGAGGCGAAGGGGTATCTTACTTGTTTAAAAACTTTCCTTTTTTTTTCTTTTTTTTTACCGAATATAAAAGCAATGTACTTGTCTCGAGCTTTTCTTTATCTAGACTAATTGAACCAGACGTACATGTATCTCTCTAATGCCAATTAATGGTCTGATTTTGTTTACAATTGTCTTCTTTAGGCCCAATGAAAGCAGGCATCTATTGAGTAATGAACCAATGTGTGCTCATCATGAGCATACGTTTCTATTTCCATAATACTTTCTATAGTGTTGTACCTGGCTCCCACTGAAAACAGGCATTATCGAGTAATGGTCTAATTTGTGCTCATCGTGAGCATTATTTTCTATTTCCACAATGCTTTCTATAGTGTTGAACTGAATCCCACAGAAAACAGGCATTTGTCGAGTAATGCACTAATCGGCCGATCACTTCTTCAGTAATTTTTTCTTCACGGGAGGAAAATATCTTCTCGCAATCAGAGAAATAAACTTTATAGACGGCATGTTTAGAATCGTTCGTGTGTTTATTTTTCGCGGTAAGTGGCTATACGGTTTTCTAATAGTATCGTTAAATAGCGGGATCCGCAAACCAACCTTTGAAGCCGCTAATTAAACTGTTGTTTTAATTACATATAGCCGCTACTAATCGAAAAGGGAACATTTTCCGACATACATATTTCAGTTATAGATCAGCAACTGAATTCTAATAGTCTTATCGAGAGCATTATTTCCTGACTTTGTCAGACTACATTGTTTAAAGTAAAATCAACTTGTTAGAATAAACGATAGATTGTTTAATACGAATTAGTAGAATGGGATTATCCAGCACTGGCCCGGAAATGCTTAACCGGAAATACGTATTGCGCAGGTGCATGGAGTACCCGTTTTTATCCCAGAATCCAATTGAATAACAGTGACATAACTTCCGATACGATCTCAGACTACAGGTGTTGTGGGTAGAGATGGATATCAATTGGGATATCGAAACTAAATGAAAGTAGTGATAACAACATAAAAAATGCGTGTTTATGTCTGGTCTTGATGCACGCATTTAGGATTGAAATTATAAATCGTCTTAGTCCTTTAAGTTGATTTTATATCCCTGTATTTGGTGCTAGCCTAGCAGAAATGTTAGAATGTTCCTATAAGATATCGCGTTGGGTAAACAACTAACTGATCTTGATTTTAGAAGCAAAGCTTAATAGACATTGCCGATATTAAAAGGGTATGATCATTTTAACTCATTTCCCCTGTATTCCCCTTGATGAGTTGTCCATTCCGAAAGCTTCTGTTAAAACAATAATAATGTATGAAAAAGAAACGTTAATTGTTGGTTCATAATTTGCCAAAAACAGTCTTCTTGGGCAATGGTATATTTAGTTTTTAGTTGAGTCTCTTGAGAATTTTGCTCAAAACTCAACAATGAATTAATGTTTAACAGAAATTATGGCGTTATTAACGATAAGGAACACATCATATTCCAGCACAATTCGCTACTACTAAGGTCTATCTCAAATAGAAAGACAAGTAGGAATAAAGGATAGCATACATAACTAGGCTAATGTTTTATACATTCAATGCCAATTTGACATATTGTTTTTCAACTCTTATGAGTTAGAAATAAGCTTTTGACATTCCATTTAAGCTCGTGAACGAGATAGTGCAATATATCTGATTTACTGTTGACCCGGTGTTATGGGTCAATCAAAAAATAACGACTGTCGACATCAGTGAACAGTTTTTCCCCATACGCGTACATAGTTTTACGGTGTATTTCTGGTGTTTCGATTAACAAAATCATGCACAAGTACGATTAGCTATTCCACAAACTGTTAATATTATTCCATGTTTCCTTAACATCCCATATTAATTGCCGGAATTACCGAAAATCTCGCTCGTTATTACTAATAAAACCGGAATGTCTCTTGTAAACGGAGACGGAGGGGTGGGGTAATTTCTCATGTCTCATTTCCACGCCAGTCTCCCTTTTAATTAGCAAAAAGGGGCGTCGCCCCAATCAGCGTCTTGTACCCCGGCCTGTAGAAATCTGTACCCCTGCGACAATACACTGCAATAAAGGGATGGTGTTTGGTGAACAAAGTTTGTGCTCCTTTTACTCTCTGATTTGTCACTTCATTCGTAGCCAGGTTTGATGTTAATTTCTCCCCTAGCCTTCCTTCTCTGTGCTGACAGCAGTATTACAATGAAAACATACAAAAAAGATAAACACACAGTGGAATTGATGCTAATTACTGAAATCTAAGTAGAAATCATTCTGGGGAAAAGGATAAATTGCTTGTGCCAAGCAATTTCTTCTTTTCCCCAGAATGTCTTTCTAATACTGGTACCCAGCTGTCTAAAAATAAAACCTCAAATGGCATCTGTTTTCTAATGAGGGAAGGGCCAAATGATAACGTTTACGTGACTGTATACAAGAGTCCTATGGCGAGCACTATTATGTCGAATACCCGTGTGTCCCTTGCATTCTAACAAGAAAAATCCGATGGGTTAACGCTTCGAGCCTTATTCTCGCATATTGTTAAGTTTCTTTTATCGAATAACAGGGTCCTACCCGTGTGCCCCTTGCAACCTTGCAAGAAAAACCCAACCGGTTAACGCTTTGAGCCTTATTCTCGCATATTTTTGAGTTTCTTTTACCGAATAGCAATCTACCCGTGTGTCCCTTGCAATTTAACAAGAAAACCCCCAACTGGTTAACGATTCGACCCTTATTCTCGCATATTGGTGAGTTTCTTTTACCGAATAGCAGGCTTCTACCCGTGTGTCCATAGCAATCTAACGAGAAAATCCCACTGATTAACGCTTCGAGCTTTTTTCTCGCACATCATTGTGTTTCTTTTATCGAATAGCAGGCTTCATCTGGTACCCAACGAATCGATTTATATAATTCTCTTACACGGTAAAATAAAGATTGTTTTGTGGAATTAAGACGACTTATTTTGATTCCCAGTATGGATTGTTCGGTATAGCCGCAAGGTACTTTTCCCTTGTTCCTGCTGCGCAATGAAAGATGATTCTGCTGTAGGACGTTTTGCAAGAGTCGCATGCTTGTTACGGGTATGTGGCAGTCCTTCTCAAATTGAATTAACTGGAAGGGACATTGAAAACACGATTTTCTTTTCTCTTTTTTTTCTTGCCTTTTTTGTCTTTTGTCTTTTTCTCTTTCATTCTTTTCTTGAGGGGTGTGAATGGAAACAATACAACGCTATCAACACACGTTCTTCCTTCTTTTTCTCCAAATTTATAGGGACTTTTGCAATTGGTAATTGTAAATGCAAAGCATAATATTTCTTATCGTGATTAACACCATGGCAACATGTTTTCAATTGTGAATTACCCGACTTCTTTTAATGCAAAACATTTCTTAAAGTTCTTAGACGCTTCTTTACAGCATCAGCGTAATTGAAAAGGAAATTGTTATAAAACATCAACACACAGCAACCGCTCACATGCGTGTGTTTAGGTCCATATCGAGATGTTTCGATACGCATGTATTCATGTAACCAATGAACAAGCCAGATGCAAAGAAGTATCAAGGCCCTTTCTTACCTAGCATCCTAAATCAGGTCTGTTTAGTTAGATATTTTAGACGTTGATAAAACGTTAAACCAACAAAAGATTGCGGTCGTCAAGGGATTGGGAAAGAATGGATAATTGGCGAAAAGGAGAAGCCGGGTTTCCTTCGACTGTGAAAGTTATCCTTTTCGTTAATTGGTGGTATTTGTGTCCAATGTTCCCAGGAATCCAAACGAAGGCCGTAAATTGGATTTCGAATCCCTCTCCATAGGAATTCCAGACTGATCCTTTCCCAAACGCGACGTTTATAAACAGGACACTGTTATTTGCTGAGTATGATAAAAGCTCAGTGTATCACATTATACCGAAATAGTACCGACTTATAGACAGAAAGCGCCTAATTAGATATATAAGCACTATGTTATGATTTTTGTGTTGTATATACAGCATATGTAAACATTGTGAGAAAATGATGATTTGGTCCAAGGTTAGTTGTCGAAAAATAAGGCTATGTATGAATTCAAAACATCGGGAAATCGCCCATGGATGTTATACACTTTAACGTGATATAAACCTTCCTGCAGCTTTGAGACTTACTAGTCGAGATGTTTCATAATATTTCATATTGGTTTAACAAGCCTGGTTGTTTTGCTTCACCAATGATGGAAACTTTGACGTATACACGTATGTCGTATAATGGACATGAGGCCTAAATTACTGAATGAAATTAATATGTCGTATATTATTGTTTAATCCATGTATAATACCATTGGAATTGTAGTAAGGTTTTATATATTTCTTTTTTGTCTTTTTACAGAGCGAAGTCCAAAAATGGAGGCCGGTCTCTCCGCGAAAAGTTGGACAAAATGGGCATGAACTTGCCGGCTGGTCGACGGAAAGCGGCCAATGTTACATTATTAACTTCTCTAGTCGAAGGTAAGCAATTACATGCATTCATTTAGGTCCTACATAAAAGGTAAATGTAGGGTTTATGGTATCATATCTATGCTAGGCATATTCACGGTGTCTCTTACAATTACCTCCCTGATCACTGGGTGATAAGCCGGCCGTTTACATATGGCGCAAATGCAGCCACGGCACATTGGTTTATTCCCTTACAGGTACCGATTTATACACCTGGGTGGAGAGGAGCAACGTGGGATGCACTTTCTTTTGCTCAGGAAAATTCCGATGATCCGGTCGGATCACGAATCCGACACCCTAGCCCTGGATCACGGTTCCAATTAGTTGTCAGTTTTAGAACTCGGGGTCTCAGGTTCGAGTCTTTAAGGTTCGGTACCATTTGTTTGTGTGAGTCTCCATTGGCCTGTTAAGAATAGTGCACTTGAAACCCTTAAAATAAAATAGCAAAAATGTTAATGTTAGTATCGGCCACATCTGATTTTGATTTGTATTGTGTTATATGTATATGTATGATGGGCGGGAGGCCTATTTTCTAAAATAAATTGTAGTGTATTGTATTGGTCTCGACGTCGCATGGCTTCTCTGCACAGGGATTTGTTTATTATTATGAGAGGCTGTCTATCTCTCCTATCACGTGTTCAAGTACGTGTATTTTTTTTAAACTCCCCACCTTTTAGAAATGTGGCATGTTATCCACAAGGCGTTTATTTCCGTTGTATATTTCTTTATTTAGTATCTAAACATATTTTTGAGAGTAGGAACAGGTCATTGTGTATCACCATGTTGAGATCATTCTAAAGATTTCCCACAGAATAGTTAATATCGAATACACATGACATACGGAGCTAAGTTATTTAACTGAAGACATACAGGTACTTTGTTCGATTAATGAACCCTATTAGCTTGTCCGGTGTTTGAAATGACGTATTGGGTAAATGAATGTGTCATCCCTTAACTAAATACTGGACAATTACACCGGCTTGACGCCAGAAAAGGGTAGCATTATGACAAATGGAGAATCAGGTCTTAATCAAAATAGCCTCCATTTGCCACAGTTAATTCGTCACATTGAAACGAGACATTATCATGTTCTAACACATTACCACAAAACGCGAAATTTTTGCGTTTTGCAGCAGACCACTTTCAAAAATCATCGTGGCAAAAGAAGAAATTGCTTGTAACAAGCAATTTCTACTTTTGCAACAATGCAATTTCAATCATTTCACATATCACAACAGCGGAACTGAAAGGTTTTTCACACGTCTTGTAAAAAGGTTCTTCTAAAGTCGTCTGTTTTAAGTTTAAAAATACCGTCTGCATGTGGTAAAGAGTAAAATCGGTAGCAGAATTGTGACAAAATATCGTTCTCTTTCCTTTTAATGATTTGCAAGAGTAATAGCTTTACTTTGACATTTTGTAGATTAAACTTTGCTCTCATTTTGGATCATTTCATACCTTCTCTAGTATGAAGATGAATATTTAACAGGCTCGCCTAACTCATTACCAAACGATAACGCCATTTTACCTTTGTTGCAGACTCTGGAAAGCATTGCGGGAAAGAAAGAAATTACCTGCTCGTGACGAGCAATTTCTTCTTTTCTCATCGTGTTTTCCTATCAGAAAGTTATTTTCCAATTTCATCACATTTTGAAATGTTGCCTGTCACCTCTTTGAATTTGGGACTGTTGAAAATTTGGCGTTTGGTAAAGCGTTATCCACCGGTGCAAGTATACATGGCATTTGTATCTGACAATGTTTGAAACATTAATGCAAAATGAAAATTCACCCATCACACCAAATCCCTCACACTGTCTCGATGATTTCAATACAGAGTAATAAGTAAAACAGTATTTCATGATTTTTCCTGTCAATTTTTAGATAGTTAGTAAGTCACGTTTATTTGTTGAGAATTCCAGCAACAAGGCGAACGTGTTAATTTTGATTTATAGCCAAATACATACCCATACGCGACGACCCCTGTACTTAGGGTGACATTTTTATAACACAAACAACTTAAATGTAAGAACGGGATACATGCCAATGAATATTTTAACATCCCTTAAGTAAATAAATAGACGATAAAAAGATTTCTCCCATCAAAATAGGAATGGTAAAGCATCTTTTTCGCGGTCCATTTCTCGACATAATCATCACGCTCGGTGTTTCGCTCGCTGGAAAGGTAAATAAACAAACTACCGAATTGACCATTCAAATGTCACACGTAACCGAACAATACATCCGGGCCGGTTTACACGCCGCTGACGAAGTAGAAATGGGATATAAAATGGTGATCAATTCAGAAATAAATTATACGTTTTACTGAGACATTATTTATATAAGATGGGTTGGATGACTGCGGACCTGTCATCCGGACAAAATGGCGGCATCCTTGTGCCTCTCGCCCCGTGGTACGGACATTCTTTACTCTCCCTCACCCAGACCCCGTCCTTCCGACCTTCTGGGTGGGTGGACATCGCGAAAGTCGTTGTGGGCCGTAAAATGACGTATCGGAATGCCATTTCGGTCGTTTTGTGACGTAAGCTGCATCCTATTAAAATGTCGTAAAGCGTCCAGGACACAAAGACGGGATCGACTCCGGGATTTCGGACCCGATTGTTACCGGGGTTTATTGTCCAAGATAGTTACCTCTGACAACGAGTGGTTTGGCCAATAAAACTACCATTTGAGTCAAACCTTTTAACCCGACTATACGTTTTAAGACCTACTTAACTTTATGTGTGATCGGTTATTCATAGACTATACAAAAGTAGCCAGAATAAAAGATGAGATTTTCACAAAAGGGCAAAATAAAAGGGGAAATGTCCAAGAGATAGATATACATGATAAAAAGTGAACGTGAAGGGAGTTAGTTGGGTTCGTGAAATGTATCTTTTCCTTAAAAAGGTTTTATTTATCTTAGAGTTAAAAAAGCACATAAATACTCGTCTAAGAATGGTAATAAATAAAGAACAATTAAAGATTGGTTTATAAAGTGGAATTTTTTCAAATAACGTGTGTTTAAGTTAGAGGAATAACTTTTCCCATTATGTGTTTATAAATGTACAACCCCGGGCATTGCCAGCGCAATGGATATTTCCATGAGAAAAAGACTTCTATCAAAATTATGAAGGTCGGTGGTCTATAGTGAATGCTTAAACGAGCCATTTAGGAAGGCCAAATCGCAGTATATGGTACCTACCATAATAAATGAAGTATTGAACGATGCCATTAATTTAATCGAAAGAAAAGGGTTAACCAACCGTCCAACCAACATTCTAATATTCCAAAACAAAATTTCTTAATTCATATTTCCTCTCATTTTCAATCAATGTTTACTTTTGTTACTTTCCTTTGTTATCAAATCTTTATTTTCTTCAAAAGTGAAGATTACAACCGAATAACATAGGAATGCATACAAATACGAAAAAGGAATAACTATATATATGAGGAGAAAAAATATATTTCTCGCAGCACACACACATAAGCACAAACAGATAAACAACCACTTTTTACCCCCTGCGCGTAGCCACACTCGCAAGTAAATATTCTTTTTAGCAACGCTTTTGTTCTAATCCATTTCAGCTATATGAAACATGCTCTTTATTGATAGGGTGTCCATTTTGGTGAATAAAGTATCTTTAAACCAAAATGTTAACTTTTAGAATGCTAGGTATTTTTCTAAAAGTAGATTTTTGTGTCGACTTCTTTCCAAAACCTTAAATACATGCTTACTTTTGATGAGGAAAGGTACTCAGAGTAGCAAACAGGTTGGATCAAAGGCCAGTCGCCAAGTATTGGCGGCTGGCCTTGATCCAACCTGTTTGCATAAGCATAAAGTCGGTTCCAGCACTGTAAGGGTTAGCAAGATACACACTCCTGTTGAACCGAACCTATCTGATTGACATGCAATCTACATGAAGAGTTATATAAAATGAGCATATTAATTAATATGTTACACATGGTTCGCATTTAGCTGTCAGCCAAACTGTGTACTCACGATTAACATTTAACACAATACTACCATACGCCACATTTGTGCGACTTGCAGCAGATGACTTTCAAAAACCATTGTGGCAACAGGATAAATTGCTTGTGACAAGCAATTTATCCTTTTGCTACAACGCTTTTTAAATCTATGTACGAGTATTTACATATTATCATATTATAACAGCAGAACTGAAAGGTTTTTCTCGTGTTAATAATTTTCTACAGTCGTCTGGTTCAGGTAAAAAAGAAATGTTGTCTGCAGGTGGTAAAGAGTAAAAGGTGCTTGTTCATAGATATGAGGCATTTCGAGTTCAAAAATTATTTTCTTTAAAACTGAACAACAGCCGGAGTGCAATAGGTTTTTCATTGAATAATAGTCATTGAAAGCAAAACTGTATTGTTTTTAATTCTTTAGAGTGTGTATAAAGTAAGTCAATATGTAAGTGCATTGAAAAGCATGACATCGCTTCTAAAATCTACCACATACAAACTGTACGTACTTTGAAAGATGAAAGCTTCTTGATATAATGATTTTGTGAATATCTACTTCAATCAAACAATAAAGAAAATGTTTTTGATTTTTGTTTTGAATTTCAAATGTTCTTTTTAATGAACAAGCACCTTTGAACAAAAGACACACCATTTATAAAGGTACTCTTTTTAGGAACTGTGAATTAGAGAAGCAAATAGGTCACGATAATTTGGCTAGAAATATAGCATATTTCTTAAAATCATGTAAATCATCGTTGAGTTTAAGCTAGTTTTACTTGTTTTCAAAGTCTTTTCTTTTAAACCATTTCAAAGGCTATCTGTACATAAAAAAGCTTTTCTCGTGGACTGGCCGATTTTCAATAGAAATCCTACACATGCATGATTAAAACTGAAACCAAGGCATTAAACCTCAGTTTAAAACCAATATAGAGCAATAATTAGATATAAAATTGCGGATTACGGGTACTCGACCTTAACACAAAATGATTTCAAAAACTACTCAGACTTCATGACAAACTGCTTCTATTCATCATGTTGTCTTAATTGTTTCCGTCCAATACCATGATGCATATTTTTTTCTCCAAGCTCGTCGTTGTTGTCTGCTGTTGCTTTCAATTTGGACCATTCAAACATTTCTACATGGGGAATGTGTATATAATTCTATAGTATAGGATCATGATCAGCAACATAAGCTGATCCGTATTACATAAAACCGTCTCGTATAGATACAACAACTCTAATTAACACACATTTATCGAATAATAATCAAATGAATGAAAGTCATAGCTTAGTACTGGTGGATCCAGGAAAGCCGTTACATTACTGAAAAAATATTAATACGGCGTTTAATACCATACAAATGAATGAGTGTATGTTACACAAGTAATTTACAGAGAAACGTTTCAAAATTTAAACACAAAAAGCGCGCCTAGCAATTAGAGCGAACTCTACTCATTTATCGAATCGTTTACTATACATGTGTAACCCTCGCAACCGTGTCGGATTAATTAGCGCAGATTTGCAACTTGTGTGCGTTCAAAGCGGGTTTTACGGGGGAACTCTCAGCGGGCTAGCTGATGCGCCATAAACTTTCAATGTTCGTGACCGTGTCAGACAAAAAGACGCGAATTCACTTGTTCGTGATTCCTTGGTACATATCAGTACTAGGCTAGGGTTATGGGGGTGATGCAGTGTGTATTGAATATAGAGCAGGAGCGGGATTCAATCCCGAGACACCAGGTTACGATTGTTCAACATTAACCATTGTCCCCAAGGAATGGGTCACGTATTGTGGTACAAAAATGCATGATAAAAACGAACTAATTGGAGTCCGTTTTTTATTGTTTTTTGTTGTTGTTTTAGTTTTTTGTTTTTTTTTTATTTGAGGCAATCCGTTATAAGAATTTTACTCGGCTGTAAAGAACCTTTTCATATTTGATTTGAAAACAATTATAATTTTGTATGAATAGTCATTCATCTTGAATTATATTGCGTTCTGTTTTCACCAGACAGACTGCTCTGTGACGCTCTTGTAATGTTAACGTTTGGCATTAACCCATTACAAAACAATAACGACATTTGACCAGTTTGTTCCAGACGACTGTAACACATTGTGGGAAAAGGAGAAATTGCTCTTGACGAGCCGTTTCTCCTTTTCCGACAATGTTTTCTGACCTATCAGGAGATTATTTTCCAATTTCATCACATTTTGAAATGTCGTCTACAAACTCTTTCAATTTGGGACAGTCGAAAATAATGCGTTTGGCAAATGGTTAAGGGGTTTGATTTCATATATTTCAACCACGATTCCTACAGCGAGCAAGGGGTCCGCTTGAATTCCTTTCTACAGCTTAATTTCTTTTATATCAAAAGATACCCCCAATAAAACGCTGTTATGGATATTCCTCTGAAGCAATCCGCGATTTTGAAACAATTGTTTATTGTGCTTAACTTTGAATGAAACTTTTGTTTGGTAAATTCTCCTTTTCAAATCAATTTGAAGTCGTTGTGCACAAACACTGATCGTATTTCAAGAAGGGCAGATAATCTTTTTCCGCCCTACTGTTTTGGAATTCACAATTCATCGTCAAATAAATAATTCAAATGCAAACATTATGTTTTATTGCATCATACGTCTTCGGAAATCCCATATATTTAATCTTTTTTACTTTAAAACATCTGATTTCTACGATTTATGAATACGAATTAGCCATTTGCGTATGTCGTAAGTCGTACATGCTGCCTGTGGACTTTCTTTCTATGTCATTGTAGCGTTTGTTGTTTTTGTTACTACTGCTGTTGCGGCTGCTACTAATGATGGTGATGATGATATTGATAAAACTGATGATGATTATAACGCTGATAATGATATTGATGATAATGATGATATGATAATGATGATTTGATCATAATGATGATGATGGTGATGATAATGATTATTTCGACAATGATTATTTGAATAATGATGATTATGATGTTTTTTTCGATTCTAATTATTCTTTTGATTAAGATGATTCTGATGACTGGAGAATCTGATGCATCTGACGATTCTGATATTGGTTCTTATAATGGTTTTGATTATGATTCTGACGATGATTCTGATAGTTTAGATTGATCCAAATTGAAAGCAACATTAGACGACAAGAAGAAAATACAAAAAAAAATATTTTCTTCGTAAAACATTTTCTGTCAAGATGTTAAAGACGATAATCTAATAACGTGACCGTCCTTCTGCTATTTTCCAGGTGAATCTATCCGTCTGGCACGTGACTTTGGTTACCTGTGCGAGACGGAATTCCCCTCCCGTCAATGTGCCGAGTACAACAGTCGACAGTACACGGACCCGGCCGATCAGATGACGAGGAAAAACATGATATTAGCAACAAAGTAAGTTTGCTTTGTGTACTTATTTTGTGTGGGTTCATTTTGCTGTACGTAACAACTAATTTAGCATATCATACACAGCACACAGCAAAGGTAAATACATGTAGTCATATTGTAAACTCGTGCGTCCTTAATCTTTCATTATCTTTAGGTTGTCAAATTAATCGACGAACACTCATCCCAGTAACATAACGTGACTGTTGTGGTATTTCCAAATGACAATGAATGGTTTCTGTGAGAAATTAAGAAAAAGATTTAAAAAAGATAAATAGAGTTCAAAGAGTTTAAAACTTCTGATGTGGTTACATATAGATGTCATGGCGCATGGTCAAACCAGAGACATAGATAAAAATGGCTGAAATCATAATTATGCTTATGTGGTAAAGTAAACCTGGTATAACTTCGTTTTTAAAAACGACAATCGCCATAAAAAAGCGGGTAACCATAAATCAAAAATAACACTTCAGGAAAATGTCAAGTATGATATGATCCAGTACATAGTTTATAGTTTTACTTGCTACAACTTTGGAAAGTTTTGGTTGGAAATCAAGATGGCTGAACTCATTAAGATAGTAAATGGGACATATTTAGTACGCAATAACTTCTAAATGACAAAGAATATCAGACTGAAAATTTGGAAATCAACAAAATCATATTATCCCATTAAAATGGACATTATTCATAAATGTTTGAATGAACCTCCATTAAAAGATTTTACTTTGTACAAGTATGAAATATTTTGGTTGAAAATAAAATGGCCGAAATCATGATCATGTTTGTGAGGTTAAATAAACCTGGTATAACTTCGTTATGGAAGCGAAGATTAATATAAAGATGTGGGCAACCATAAAGCAAAAATAACACTTCAGGAAAATGTCAAGTATGATATGATCCAGTCCATAGTTTTTTAGTTTTACTTGCTACAACTTTGTTATATTTTGGTTGGAAATCAAATTGGTTGAACTCATTAGGGTCGTAAATGGGACATATTTAGTACTCAATAACTTCTAAATGACAAAGAATATCAAACTGAAAATCTAGAAATGTAGAAAAACAAACCCCTTCTTTAAAATGGACTTAAATTGGATATGTTTGATAAACCCTCCTTAAGAATATTTTGAATATAAAACAACTCAATTATCACGTTTTTTGCACCGAACCACGAAATTGCGAACAATGCAATCAAGTTTGGTGCAATTTGTCATGTTTATTTCTTTGATAATCTCTTGCTGAACGGTCTTGTTTGATGGAGAAACTTTCCAACAATAACAATATAGTTAATTCGGTTAAAAAAAATAATTTAATTATAACTTAAAACGCGCTAATATGTGTCTTGCCTATTTCGTGTTTAGTTGAAAATGGCGTCGATAGACAGATCTTGAAAGGTCTCGCTAAATAACGCGTCATGCGAGAGTTCGAAGAAACCGGCTATAGGTTAAGAAGGAGTTGCCAATCTCTGTTATCTATGTCTCTGGTCAAACCACTGCCATATGATATATTTCAAATACGTTAGACGGTGGGTGCTCCTTTCTAGTCTGGGGTCCCTGTCCATGCGTATATCCCTAATATGTGTTATACGCATGGGCAGGGACCCCAGACTAGTTCCTTTTAGCTACGACAGTATACAGTCACCTGCCATGTTTTTGACCAGTAGAAACATGTTGTGCATATCACTTCTGGTTTCTTCAAATAAAACAGAACAATTATTTACATGAGTGAGTTACCCACAGATATATAGTATATGTACCTAGCATTTCTGTTTTTGAACGAAGGGAGTTTTGAAAACGTAATTATTGTCTTTTTCTGATTGATACAAACAATTTCAAATTTCATTGTGGGTTATGAATCAGTCTCAGATTTAAGATTTTGTAAGTAAGCATCAAAAAAGCTGATTCGTGTATTGGTATTATGACGAAGCCAATGTGACAAAAGAAGAAAAACATCACTTGAATTTGGTTGATATTCTGACTGTCATTCATACAAAAATCCAATCAATACCTTGATCATTTTGATGAGAATCAAGCTTTTAAGTTTGACACGGAAGGAATCGAAGATTAACCGTTATAGTGCTGGAACCAACTTCATGTTTATGCCAACAGGTTAGATCCAGACCAGTCGCAAATTAAATTGGCGGATGACCTATGATTTAATCTGTTTGCTACTCTGGGTATCTGTCCTCATAAAAAATACGCAGATATTTAAGGTTTTAAGAACCAGATGACACAAAAATCTATTTTTTAGAAAATTACCCGGCATTCTTTGGGTTAAAAGCAAAACTGTTGTAAGTGCTTTAGTAATGCATTACTACGGAATCATAAATAGCAAACAAATTGAATAACTTTTATATTACACATGGGTTAGACGGTCCCGGTTGGAATCCCAATTAGGCGAGGTGAAATTTGCTGGGACTAACCCACAACTCGACGCGAGTAGCCTACTGGTTTAGTATCCAGGAAGCAGTCATCAAGAGTGAATTCGAACAAGCTTCAAGCTTCCTTCACAATCGTTGTAAAACAAATACGGTAGATAATAATAATAATGATGAAATAAATCGTTTCCTTTGCAGACAAATCCTGAAAGAGCTGATGGACCTATTAAATCAGGACCGATCCCCGCTCGGGAACACCCGCCCTCAGGTGATATTAGAGCCCAACATACAGAGACATCTGTCACACTTTAGTCTAATCACACACGGGTTCGGATCGCCCGCTGTGGTCGCGTCATTGACGTCAGTACAGAACTATCTTAACGAAATGTTAAAACTGATGGACAAAAACTTTGCCGCCACGAATAACCTGGACCCAAAGAAAGCCGAGAAAGACGAATGAAATAGTCAGGAGGTTATTTATAGATGTTCTATTTATAGATAGGCTATTTTAAAGCTGTGAGTGTTGGTTTGTGGGATACGAGAAGAATTCCGTTTTAAAACTCCAATCGTTTGTTCTAGACATGTGTAAGCGTTGCTCGGTGGCTGTTGAAATTCACATTCAGTGATATTTATCTACGATTACCACTAAAGGTGTTCTACTGGTACGTTGCAAGAGAGAGAACCCCCCTCCTGTATGTATGACCCAATGAAAACAGAGCCACTCTTCCATTGAGAATGGCGGACAGTCAGGTGAAATATCCAAACAGCGAGAAGTTTCAAATCATGTATACTGAAACCAAACAGGAACATACCAGTTTATATATTTATGACACGGGTGTTCAAAGTATTTGGTACACTTTCAAACGAATGATTATTTTAATTACATTGTCAATATATGTAGACTATGTTGTTATTCTATAAAACTGCCGATAGTTCAGTGTAAGACTGGTTATATTACTTCTTCCCGAATGTGGAGCATTTACTATAGCCTATGTTCCTTGTTTGTGCGTATAACCTGCCCTAATAAGGGGTATATGTATGGGGGCATGGCCATAGTCTTTGCTAACTACAGTCATGCAATAAACCCTCGAATTATGATTACCTACATGAAGTCTTACATCCGGTTTTGCTGAACTGGTTCGTCGGAAACGACTTAATCATGCATACGGAGTGATATTCCGCTAAAGCAAATTTTTACCACATACGAGAATTTGTTATATTTCTTTTTGATATTGGGTAACAACAATTAAGCCAAATACACTGTACAGTGATTGTTCAGTAGGGGCATATCATCATATTATCATAGAGTTTTTGTTGGTTTTCTGTATGAGATGGTGTAAAGTGAGGTATCATGGGGGAAATGATTGCATGGAATTAACAATTATCTTTCGTAACAATATGCCATACGATCATTTGCGGTACAATTTCCACATCTTGTAATAGCCAAGTATTTCATCCAGGACTTCAATCATTTAAAGAATCCAGTTAAAGGGAAGTAACTGGGAATCGACCGAATAAGACGAAATTAATAAATACTGTTCCATTGTCACTAATTTCTATTGCATTTACTCTGATCAATATATTGCTTTTCAGAGATTACCAAGTTTGTTTAATGCAAAAGGATTCTAGCACTTGAGTCATTTCAAAAGGCATATATTTTATCGGTTTGACAAGGGCATCGCTATCAAACACCTTTATGCCCAGTGTGACTAAGAAACACAAACTGACACAACAATACATTTCTCATTGTAAGCAAGTCCAATTCGTTTTCAGTGTATTGTTTATTTACTAGATTAATAAAGTCAACAATTTGTTTGAATTTTGTAGACCTACATTTATAACATCTGATTTCAAAGCTGTCGACTACAAGTTAAATACACGATAAATGGGCAAGGGGTTGTATTAGTGACTGCAAATAAACGAAGTTTAAGCTAAATTGTCAGATGGAGTCGTATGATATTAATGTTTTGTTTGAAGGGTATAATGGGAAAAACACTTCCAAATTTCTAACAATGGCCAATTAGTTCTGACGGTTGATGAGGGAATAATTCACTTCCTATTAATTACAGTGCTGCGTGTTAAAATAATGTCCAAAGCATCTTTGTAGTGTGCCTGTCAACGAATGCTTCAGGTTGTCAGCAAAAAGAATCAAACTTTAACTAATGTTGAATATACGTAAAATGAATAAAGATATGAATTTCTCATGGTTTAGAAAATCAAGATAAAGAACTATTCTTTGATAAGCGAATTGAGATATTTGTTCCCCTTGAATAACATGTATATCGATTCGATGGTGGAAAGCTGTCTGCGAACAAAATGTAAATTGCCGCAAATGATACTAAATCCGATTTTCTAACTTACAAAAGAAACATGCACCAAAACATGCCTTTTTTGGATATCTAGATAACCATTAAAATATTTGTGATAAATTGCGGATTTACCCGAGTAACTACGATTGTGGCAGACCGGATGTCTCGAACTCGTACCGGAACCGGAAATAACTTCTGTTACCTTCTTGTGTCACCTTACAGTACAGGCAATATGCGACGTGTTCCCATTCCTCACACAAAACAGCCGGTCTGTGCCTGAGGGGCTCTAAATGTCACGTGATATACAGGTGTACAGGAGTCGCTCACTTTAGTGACAGGCTCTCCATAAATGTGATTGATTTCTTTGGATATCGATCACCGTTTGATTAATAGATCACAGTTCGGTTGTTGAGATCGATATTCTTCATCCTGTTTTGCGCTGATTTTTTCCCTAATTATTTGGACATTAAGAAATAATTTGTTTTGTGTTTAGAACCGCTTGAATGACAACGTTAATGTTTTATATTGATGTCGAATTCATACCGAAGAGACCTGAGAAATACAAACCGAGTCGAGTTCATATAGAAATGTGCATGAAGCAATAATATAGTGGAGTCAATGAATTGGGCATTGTCAAAATAGTGTGTTTTCGAGGAAAGATAAAGAGTGAAATTAGCTTTGGGTCTCATCGTCTGAACCCTTATAGTGATTGGACTGACTTCATGCTTATGCAAACATGTTGGATCCAGGCCAGCCGCCAAATATTGGCGACTTGCCTATGATCTAACCTATTTCCTCTTATGAGTGTCCTCCCCCATCAAAATTGAGCAGGTATTTAAGGTTTTGAAAAGCAGCCGGTACACACTTTTATTTTTAGAACATTGCCCAGAATTCTAAAAGTTAATGTTTAAAAGAACTCGTGGGTTGCCGTCAGAAATTATTTATATTTGTACAATCAATTCATGTTCGTCTATTTCAGATTTCGATAAACCCTTCATTCCAGTAACCCAATTTGAATCATCTGAAAAACAACATTTAAAACTCTGTGGAGAAAGGATGACATGCTCTCAATGAACAATTTTTCGTCATGATTGTTTCTACCCTATAGACAATGTAATTTTATTCGTTCATTTCGTGTATTATGTAGTTACTTTAAATTTTGACCAGTCGAAAATTCCCAATTAGAGGGAAAAGGGTATTTACTCGTTTTTCTGTCCACACAATGCCAACATTTATATATAGATATTCATTTATTTATCTTCATGTAAATAAAAAATACATCATCATCAGATGACTTGGAGACTTTTTAAGACTTTATGATAACATAACACATATCCCTTAACGATAAGTATATTCTCAGTTCTCAACAACAGTAATCTATACTCTTGTCAAATTAACGCTCATGTTAGAACAAAACACACGCGATTCTGAGTTTTCATCGACAAAAAGGGGGATTCTGGAAACCGGAGCAGCTTGAATTACACCTTAATTATATCATGGTTGGTTAAAATCATTATACTTGATATGGAATCATTTTCTTGATGTTTAACGAGAAATTTCGTCTTTTTCGTAACGCAATTTGTAACATGCCAAAACAGAAAACCAAAGCAGTCGACATTATATAACAGGATATTACTTGCTGCCAACCTAAAAGATCGCATCTACAGCATCGAAATTATCGCTGTTGTCCCGTTTTCGAAAATTCAAAAAAATACCCTTAACATTGCTGAGAGCGTGGAATAAAGGGAAATCTGAGAACTAATAAGTTTGAAAGAGAAGTAATATGATATCTTTAAACTAATTAACGAAAGACAACTGAAAAGTAAAGATAATTTATTTTGCGATATTACGTAGAAACCATTGTTACTAAAGGACAAATGGCTTGTGACAAGCAATTTGTCCTTGAGTCACGATGATTTCTCAAGACGGTTACTGCATGTGCGCCAAAGCATGGTATTATTACTAATAGGGGTAAAATTCAAATTTCCAATGCGGGACAATTACAACTAGACCAAAACAGATGGATATGACCTTTGTGGTTTGGTAGTAGAAAACACATGTTGGTTATAAACCACATTTACTAACATGACAATATGATAGTGACAATATTTTAAGCATTCATTCAGACGATCATGCTCCTATATTTTGACATGTTTATATACCACATTGTGTTAAATATTTGGGGGTAAATTGCTATTTATTATAAACTGTGTTCATTTTTCTTACCATTAACTAAGACTTAACTATAAAGTACATGAATATACTTGTTTATGCTTTGCTGTCGTATAGAAATGTAGGAGACATTTCTAGATAAATTGAGAATGTATCTTCTAACCTGATGTTTTCGTTTAGAGCAGGTTAAGCAACACACGTTTAACACCTTTTTCCTTCGTGTCTTGCTGATTGCTCTGTTTTTCTAAGTGTATAGTATAGTGAATACATATACACAAAAGGAAGTGGAAAACAGGATTTTTATGTCAATTCTAAATTTGCAATAAAGTTTATTTAACCCTTTACCAAACAATAACGACAGTTAACCAGTTTGTTGCAGACGACTCTGGAAAACATTGTGGGAAAAGGAGAAATTGCTCGTCACGAGCAATTTCTCCTTTTCCCACAAAGTTTTCTACCCTATTAGAAGATTGTGTTTCAATTCCATCACAGTGTGAAATGTTGTCTGCAAACTCTTTCAATTTGGGACAGTCGAAGATTTGGCGTTTTGTAAAGGGTTAACACCCTTTGCTTCAGATCACAAGACAATTCGAAGCTACCTGTCGGATCCTTCTTAAATGATTTGTAAGGTAAACCCATAAGGTGGTCGCTTTACAAACCTTTGAATCGGGTTTGTTGTGTGTTTATTGATGACTTATCATTTCTTCCTATGATATTTATTTGAGAGAGATTATACGTAAGCTTTTTGTTTGTGAATAGTATTTGGGTTCATCTTTCGGACCTATTTGTATTTTTAATTTGTATTACTACGCAAAGAAAAATTAAAACTACGCATTCAAATCCTTGTCTTGTTTCGAATCTTTTTTCCAATGCCTTCTTCTAGTAAAAGACTTTTCTCATAGGAAAGGGGTGTGTAAGGATTTCTATAAACACTATTGTCCAAGCTAACTTTTTTTATTATTTCTTTCTATACTTGTGTTATTCATTAGAAACGTCTAAACGAGATGATTTTATTGAGAACCATCAAAATATGTATTCTCTTAAAATTGTTTGGTAAGAGCGTGCTTAAAGTCCCTTATACTCTCACCTATTAAGAGCAATATGCATTATGTCCATATATCTCTAACCATGACGAAAGTAGAAAGGTTTGAATCCTTCTACATGTACATGATAAACAATCATTTTCTTCATTTTTAACGCATCAATAATCCATCCCCAAATGATATAGTTCTGCTGCAAGCGTCATTTGCAAGTATTGTGAGGAAAACTGTTACCTACTCATCTGGTCAACTTCTTACTCTGCAAACAATTTCTTCTCCATATGAATGTCAAACCTGCATACTATCAGCCCTCCTTTATGGATCAGAGAGCCGGAGAACGACTGAAAGCGACCTGAAGAAACTATACACTTTCCCCTAAAAAACTGAGAAGAATCCTATATATTAATTTTGCAAATATTGATAAGCAATGACAACCTCTTGAATCAGTGAAGCTAAGATGATATGGCTACACTACTTAGAAAATGCTGGAAATGGATTGGTCATGTTCTAAGAAGAGAATCAGCTATATCACCGAAACATCTGTTCACTGGACACTCGGTGGAAAACAAAAACGAGTCGGACAAAAGAGTACATGGTGAATGGACTGTAGAAGGTGAAATAAAATGTTTTAACCACACCTGGGGAACAATTGAAAGAAAGGCAAAACACAGAAAGTAATGAAAATGCTTTGTTGCTGCCCTAAATGCCAACGGGCATAACAGACAGTAAGTAAGTTAGTACGAATACCCCACAATTTGCCTCTTTCGTTTCCTATTTTACTTTTTCAGTTAAATCGCAGTACATAAACTTAAGATTACTTGATTTAAGGAAAAAAAATCTTTAATCCAAGCTTTTTCTTGATGATGAGTTTGAAAACCGTTTACCCGTGTTTTGTTTACCTAATACAAAACAATACCAACATTTGACCAGTTTGTTGCAGACGACTATGGAAAACATTGTGGAAAAAGAGGAATTACTCCTTTTCAGTGTTTTTTTTCCTATCAGATCATTGTCTTTCAATTTCATTTTGAAATGTCGCCTGCAAACTGTTTTAATTTGGGACAGTCGGAAATGTGTCATTTGGTAAAGGTTTAAACCCTTACATTGGCTCGCTGAGGAGCATATCCGATTTTGAATGTGCATAGGGTCCCTAGTTTGAGACCTTGCCTCATCGATATTAAGTTGTAGTTATAGTTAGTTTCTGACACAGGTCCCATAGGGGTCCTCTTCACGAGTGCCGCTTCAAAATGTTTCAGTTACATGTATTTAACGCCTTTCCTGGACCCACCAGTAATAGGCTAGGACTCTGAGGTGACTGGCCAAACGTCACTCCAACGAACCAGAGGTGTCGGTGAGGCTCGAAACCGGGGACCCCGAGTTCTGAGTCGACCACAATAACCACTGAGCAAGCAGAATATTCGCCCAAAATTTAATGGAGTAAATCCGACATGGTTAAAAGAAAATATATGGTTGGTGTCATGAATCGGACAAAGTTATCGGGCAAGGCGAAGGAATATTATTCGTTGAGCGAAGGTCATACGCCTGTTTCTTTTGAGATATCATATTCCCATTTACTCCAAAGCTAAATCATATATTTTCAAGACTCTGCTGAATTCAGAATAGAGTTTTCCCCCTTAACTATATGCTGACACATCTATTTGTCAAGACCTACTTATGACGTCATGATCCGTCACATGACTGCATGTTATATAATAATTGTCGTATATCATGAATGTTATACACTGTACCCTGTTATCGGTTCCAAAGTGGCAGTGGTATCAGGATGATTTTGTCTGTCATCGGTTAAAAAATGTCAGTGGTAGCAGGATAATTATGTCTGTTATCTCCTCCGTTTTGGCATTTCTAGCAGGATAATTTTGTCTGTTATCGGTTCAAAAATGGCAGTGGTGTCAGGATAATTTTGCATGCTTTGGGTTCCAAAATGGCAGTGGTATCAGTATGATTGTTTCTGTAATCGGTTCCATGGTGGCAGTGGTATCAGGATATTTTGCCTGTTATTACTTCCAAAATGACAGTGGTATCAGGATAATCCTGCCTATTATCGGTTCCAAAATTGCAGTGGTTTCAGGATAATTTTGTCTGTTATCGCTTCAAAAATGGCAGTGATATCAGGATATTTTTGCCTGTTTTTGATTCCAAAAGGACAGTGGTATCAGGATCATTTTGTCTGTTATCGCTTTAAAAATGACAGTGGTATCAGGATATTTTTGTCTGTTATCGCTTCAAAAATGACAGTGGTATCAGGATATTTTTGTCTGTTATCGCTTCAAAAATGACAGTGGTATCAGGATATTTTTGCCTGTTTTTGGTTCCAAAATGGCAGTGGTATCAGGATCATTTTGTCTCTTATCGGTTCAAAATTGCAGTGGTATCAGAATATTTTTGTCTGATATCGGTTCAAAGATGGCAGTGGTATCATGATTATTTTGTCTATTATCGGTTCAAAAATGGCAGTAGTATCAGGATATTTTTGTCTGTCATCGGTTCCAAAACGGCAAAGGTATCCGGAAAATTTTGTCTGCGATCTATTCCAAAATAGCAGTGGTAGCAAAATAATTTTGTCTGTTATCGGTTCATAAATGGCAGTGGTATCAGATTATTTTTGGCTGTTATCGGTTTAAAATGGCAATGGTATCAGGATAATTTTGTCTGTTATCGGTTCAAAGATAGCAGTGATAAAGGATAATCCTGCCTATTATCGGTTCCAAAATGGCAATGGTATCCGGATTATTTTGCCTTTTATTGGTTCCAAAATGGCACAGGTATCAGGATAATTCTGTCTGTTATCGGTCCTAAATGGCAGTGGTTGCAGGATAAATTTGCTTGTTATCGGTTCAAAAATGGCAGTAGTAGCAGGATAATTTTGTCTGTCATCGGTTCCAAAACGGCAACGGTATCCGGATAATTGTGTCTGTAATCCATTCCAAAATGGCAGTAGTATCAAGATAGTTTTGTCTGTTATCGGTTCATAAATGACAGCGGTAGCAGGATAGTTTTGTCTGTCATCGGTTCCAAAATGGCAGTGGTTTCAGGATAATTTTGTCAGTTATCGCTTCAAAAGTGGCAGTGGTATCAGGATAATTTTGCCTGTTGTCGGTTTCAAAATGGCAGTGGTAGCATGTTAATTTTGTCTGTTTTCGGTTCCAAAATGGCAGTAGTATCAGGAAAATTTTGTCTGTTATCGTTTTCAAAATGACAGTGGTGTCAGGATAAATTTGCCTTTCGCCTCTGAGAATTTCTTTGTTCATGTTGAAAAGCGATCAATGGCTTGAGAAGAGTTTTTTTTGCAGTACGGATAGTAGTTTACTAGGATCTTTGATATGTATGCTTGCATGCGCAATATGACTTGAGACGTTGTTGAAAACTTGTTTAACACATTACCACCTAACGTCTCATTTTTTGCGTCGTGCAGCAGACGATTTTCAAAAAAGCATTGAGACAAAAGGAAAAATTGCTTGTCATAATCTATTTACATATCACAACAGCAGATCTGAAAAGTTTTTCATATGTTTACAAAGCTTTTCTAAAGTCGTCTGCCCAAGTTTAAAACAAATGTCGTCATCTCGTGGTAAAGAGTAAATCAATTCAGATATCAGAATGCAGTTAGTGCGTCAAGAATAAATGGTTATTAGAAAATTGATTGGGTAAAGGGTCAACCACTTTTAAAGAGAATCAAATCTAAAGTATATAAGATCTTGGATAAAAGGCCGTGTTAATTGGAAATTAAGCTCGTTTAGAGCATTGTATATACTGATCTTTGATCATCGAGATGTTAAACGAACCACTTAATGATTGGATTAATATAAACTAATCCATCGAGAAAACAAAAGGGGAAAGTAAACGTGGACTATCAAAGAACATATGAAAGCTTACATTCTAGCTCAAAAATACATCAATTCAAATTCAATCTCTTTATTGCCTGCTATTTAGAAGACAAACTGAATATGAAGTTTAAACCCTTAAAGTACTGGAACCAACTTCATGCTCATGCAAATAGGTAAGAGCCAGGCAAGTCAACAAGTAAATAAGCGGCTGGTGTGTGATCTAACATGTTTTCTTCTCGGTTCCTTTCCTCATCAACATTAAGCAGATAGCTGAGGTTTTGGAAAGCAGATGACACAAAAACCTTTTTTTATTTAAATTACCTAGGATTAAACAAACATGATTAAACAAACATAGATATATTTACACTAAACATGAAAAAAGAAAGAAATTAGGGAAAAAAGATTTCTCGCAGCATACATACACATAGACGAATACATACTCTTGCCCCGGTGCGTTTCTGCACAAGCAGTTTTCTTATATTACACTCATTATGCAAGCATGGTGAATCACAGAGCAATATGCCTATAAACAAATAAAACAAGCATGACTTGTGTACAAAAAGCATTACAAAATGTTTCTTGACCTCCTGGAAGATACAAGGCTCACATGTTGCTTCGCCATTCAAGATAATCGAACCCACGACCTTCCTATGCTGAGGCAACCAATCTGCACAAACCGACCTCTTTATGAGGAAATGAGACGTAGCTGGACTAAGTATTTCCGCCTGTCTTTCGGTAAAGTTTTCACTCAACATTACGAATGAATTCCAATTGTTCATGTCATAGTGCTGCCGTCTACCGTTCGTTTTTAATTCGGATTATTTTCAGAGTACGATATTTAAAAGTTGGTTAATCCTTTTCTAAACGCCATATTTTCGTCTGTCCCATATTGAAAGAGGTTGTAGACGACATTTCCAAATGTGATGAAATTGAAAAGCAACCTTCTGATAGGGCAGAAAACATTGTGGGAAATGAGAAAAATTCTCGTTAAGAGCAGTTTTTCCTCTCCCACAGTGTTTCCAGAGTCGTCTGCACCAAACTGATCAAATGTCGTTATTGTTTGGTAATGGGTTAAGAAACTAATTTCACAAAAGGGGATATTTTGTACATGGTGAACATTTCCTTTTATTGTTACAGTGATTCCTCCACCAAATGGAAATAGAAATAAGAATGCAATTCGTTGTTCGATTGAATTATCGTCAACTTATATTTAAGATCTAGACTTGTCGCACATATTCCACACGAGTTAATGGGTTAAACATTGCCAGCTGTACAGAAGGTAGTGTGGCGTGTCTATCCAGTGAATTGGTAATTACCAATAAAAAAGCACCCCACAACACACGGGACAGGGGCACCTGCATTTTAATTTAACGTCATTTGGGCCTTTAAAACAAAGGAACGGTGGTGAGCATTACTGATGCATTATGCTGTTTATGATAATTGTGTTGACTACAGTTTTCGTTAGGTTACAACGTTACAGTGTCGACAGTCAGCGATATAGACATTCTATTGACAAAACAAACGTAACACTTGAAGAATTAACGGCTTTATCATTTAACAGCACGAAAACGTGGTCACAATTGGTGTCCATTTCCAATGTTGAAGTATTCTTCCTTTTTGCCAGACAGGTCTTTAAAGAAAAGTGCTTGAAAGCGGGTGAAATTTCGTATGATCAATGACAAAGATCAGAAATAACGCATTCGACTGTTGATACAAACTAAAATGGCGCTGAATAAATATGTATAAGCATGTATTCGACTTTTTTTAAACCAATAGGCCACGGATGCCTTAGTGATGGTCGGTCAGTATGCCCAACAGTCAAACATTGGATCACCACCTCCAATAATAAATAGTCTCCGATAATACATGTCTTCTAGACACTATTTTACTATCCTGGCTGCTGTCTTCGACGTTTCTTTAACCACCATTCGTTGAACAAATAAGAAAAAGAGCTGTCAACTACGTAAAGTGTCACTAAATTGTTAATATGATCTTTTCTCTTCCTGGTTCCCGTTGATGGATGATTGAAACTAGTTTTGCTACCGCTTACAATCACGAGACCATATTTGTTGTTTTCAATGACGTCATGGTTTACCCATGACCCTCGCGCGTATCCTTCATCCGCCATTTTGAAAATAATCTGCCTAATTGTATCTAGACAAATAATCTGGGAAAGAAATTAAACGAGTAAAGACTCATCGATTGCAAAAACGAATCATGATAAAATAACACAGTCAGATTAAGATCGCTTGCCAAATGAAAAGGCAACTCATACCTTGTCTGCTTAAGGAAGAATACCTAACATCCGCCATTTTGAAACTCAATCTTTTGTCTGATTAGTTCGGTCGTTGTTGGTATATACATTGGTTAGGACCGTAACTATTCGCTTTACACCAAAAAAGTTCCGACCACAACCAATGTATACCGAGAACCACCGAAGTAATTCAACAAAAGAATTAGTTTCAAAATGGCGGATTATGGGTATTTACCCTGAACGGCAAAACATAACCATCTCAAGATCGTTATAAATCATCAAAACACACGAAAACAACGATTCCGATTCTGATTCTGATTCTGATTCTGATTCCGATTCCGATTCCGATTCCGATTCCGATTCTGAACCAAATGGCAAATTATTCTTTAAAAACTGACTTTGCATGGAAAAGATATGTTATTGATATATGCATTATAGATAGTGGTTAATCATTATTAAGTGACGAGGATCATTTGAACAAACGTTTGTGTATTCACTAACACAGAAAAGAATATGTGAGATAGCCCTTCAAAAATCGCAGGTACGAACATTGTCAGAAAGTCTTCGACGACAAGTGCAATCTATTTTCTTCTCTATATCCCAACGTCTCTAACTCCATACTCGCTGTATCTCTTTCCTTCCACTTAATGAAACTAAAAAGCAAAGACGTTGATTCATTTTAAACGTGTACAAACGGCAGGGTGCCGGAAATTTGAATTATTTTCAAGAATCGGTTTAGACATCGTATTTTATTTGTATATATGTAATAGTATGTCTTCTTCAAATCTGATAGATTGTCTTATGGTACCTAACTCGGATGATCCAATCTGGAACTGTAGAATAAAATATCTACATCTGGATAATTCGGACTAGGAAATACCGACAATACGGAGAACAAAGGGTGAGGGGCAATAAACAATACTCGCATAATAAAGATTTGTATTCTCGATATGACGCAGTTAGTGAAGGCAACCAGTCGTCCAAATTATTTACGGGGTTTTCAAACAGAGGATAATCTATCACAGTGGCGGGGGTATTTCATACGTTATGCTTCATTGTTAATATGTTTTATTTCCTTTATTAATTTAGATTTGTTAACATATGATTTAATGTAGCTTGTTAACGACCCGGCAATGGGAAAGTGCTGGGTGTACAAAAGCCGCTTACTCCCACACAAAGATAGACATGGGCTGTGATTCATTATTCATGTCAAAACGATACTACCTAAAATGACGTCCAAAGTATATGAAGGCATGAAAAAACTGTTATCGTTTTATATGGGGTTCCACATTGTGTCATCATTATTATTGTAATGTTGCGATCCCCGAGTCTTAATAATGGACGAAGATCCCATACTGGTTTTGTATTCGTTAAGAACCGGTCAAGGCGAAAAAACCATCGCCATTTCGTAAGTCAGCTGAACAAACTACAAGGATAGTATGTTGTAATTTCCAATTATGGTTTACTGGCACGATAATAAACGCTTACGAAATATTTACATATACATCAAGTTTTCCTCGACCTATTAACTAGAAGTATTTCTCTTCGTCTAATTATCCAAGTTTTGACTGGCCAATGTAAGAAAAGAAATCACTTCACAATGAACAAGAACAACTATAGAGGACGATGGTACATGAAAAGAGTGTTGACCTCGGGACACGAGGGTCGTGGCTTCGAATCCCGTGAGTAGTGGGATCCATCTTGCGACCTTTCGTTAGTCGACTTTCAGCACAGGATCAGAAGCAGGATCAAGATTTAATTTGTAAAAATTTGTTTTACAATTTTCGTTATCCATGCAAAATGAAAAAGTAGTATCTAATAACAACAAAGGAATTGTTAACATAGGGGTATTTCGAAAATCGCTCATCCAACTATTGTATCAAATCATAAGATATATCAGTTACACCTACCCTGTATGTCCTTTTTTAGAAGGTTCAATTACAAAAGTGGAAATAACCAAATGTACATGTTGCAAACACAAACATTTTAAGTGGATGTACAAAACATGTACAAACACAATATGAAACCAAATGGCGCTTCGATGTTCTTGGCGTTCTTAAAATGGTATTGACAGACAAGTGGTGCTGGATTGCATGATGCGATTCTCGGCACGGTTGTCATTTAACTTCTACCGTAGATAACACCCAATAACACCTTTGTTCTAGCAATAAACAAACGGGACGAGATTGGTATACACAGTTATCTGGTAATTGTAGTACGCTCGCTTTGAACCAGAAGCCAGATTAGAGGGATCTTTGCTGGTTTTCGTGAGAGAACAATTCCCGTGTGGGAACGAGATTTGCGCGAGATTACGTCCGCGCACGAATACAAAACCAGTACATGATCGTGATACGAACCGGAAAATGACCAAAAGTAGTTCCTGGAGAATTGAACAAATTGATTGGGAGCGGTGCTATCAGTTTAATCAAATTATTTAGAAAACTATATGGGCGTTTTTTATGTGTGATCTGGAATTATCGAACGCCATCAACCCGTGATCACAGGGTACTCGGAAATGATTTGTTGGGTGTGCTGTTGTCGGCGATTTAACCCTTAGAATGCTGGGTAATTCTCTAAAATAGATGTTTGTGTCGTCTGCTTTCCAAAACTTTAATATCTGCTAAATTTTGTTGAGGAATGATGATCAAAGAAGCAAATATGTTAGATCAAAGGCCAGTCGCCAATTAAATTGGCGGCTGGCCTTGATCTAACCTGTTTTCATAAACATAAAATCGGTTCAAGCACTTTAAGGGTTGTTTTTTTAACCCGTACCTCCACATGATAGAATATGTGACTTGTCCAAATTTAATGCAGTTGCATACGATAAAAAAAGCATTGGCAAAATACTTATCTTTTTTATATAAAAAAACATTAAAGAAACACTTGATCATAAAAAAAAAAGAATCTTTGTCAAGGCGGGTTTTTTGAAGTCTCTTCTCCAGAAGATGATGTGAAGTGAGATACTAATTAGTAACGGGTTTATGTTCTTCTAACTCTTTCAATCATTGGACATAAATTTTGATGTATTCAAAGTATAATCATTTTGTAGACATAACGTGAAATCAACTAAACCATTGCGTTCATCGCTCTTGTGGGATCGGACTTGTTGTTGATAATTATTGAATTGACCTAACTCACATGTTTGCACAATGAATTCAGATAAACCCATCAATTGAGTCGTTAAGCCATCGTTATTGTTGGTAAAGGGTATGTCGTCATCACGACACGGTATAGACCGAGGGTTTCCAATCGGGTTTGAGTGCATTTCAATTAACCACTTAATGTGCGATAATGGTGCAGTGGGAGGTTGCTCGCCTCCGGTACAGTGGGTCCCAGGTTCGATTGCGGCAAGGTGGAAATGCTTGAACTTACCCACAAATCGGCACAAGTACAGTTCTCAAGGAAGCAGTCATCATAAACAAATAAATAGGAGTCAAGCTTACATCATAATGCATCTTGAATGAATAAAGATAACCTTAATTACGTTCTCTTAATGGGTTTTGTGATTTGTCAAAAATGAAAAAGCGTACTTCAATTATGATATACGAAAACAGTATCTGGTGTCCTTCGAGTTACATGGCGATTGACTGTTTGCTAAAAGAACACATAATGCTCCACTTCAAGCAATCTCTCCGTTCTTTGACATTCATGGTTCAAACGACCTATACCTTTTTTATTCTTAAACACTGCGAGACTTGAAGAAAGCCTTTGATGTATGTGCCACTTTTGAATACTCTGTCGAAAAGATGGTTTACAGACTAAGCAAGGTTGTCAATGAAGCATGTGTTCAAACAGCGTTAATGGTACTTTTCTTTAAATTCATTAACTGGTTTAGTTTCATGTCCTGATTGTTGTTTTAAACTCCTACTCCTTCACACATAACAGATAGCATTAGCTGCAGAAGTCTCTAGAAACAGTTTTTGTATTATAGCTCCGAATTAACAACTTATACGTTTGTAGCAATTGCTTCTAACTAATGACATATGTCACAACTATTTTTATTATCATCAATATCATTAAAATCATTATCAAAGTCATCACGTAAATAGTATTACGGTTATATTACTAGGCTAGGTTCATGCTGATGAAGGAAGACACAAAATGCTATACCAAATAGGCCACAGAGCCTTTCTTAAGACTGCCAATATAAAAACTCGACTGTCCATTACATGATTAGGAGTGACACGCGGGGAAATCACGTGACCAATGTTTAAGATAATATATTTGAACAAAATGGCCGCGCCACAGGCATTTTTGCTTTTTTACCTCCCTCTGTCAATAATATCCACAGTGTATACCCCGTATGAGTTGACCACCAACTTCCCGGTTCTGATGGCATAATAACACATGCTTAAAACAATGGTACACTCGACAGAGAAACTGCAGTCGATTTCTCTGCCGAGTGTCAGACATAACGCCGCTTTAAAGCGTTTATCAGAATAATAAATACGTTGTCAATTTATCAATAAAAAACAATTTGTTATAAAAAAGTTAAAAATTCCAACTAGTGAAAGTAAGGCGATGTGTGTGATCAGATGACAGGCTGTGATTCGCAGTCTATTTTTCTTTGGAAGGTTTGATCCTTGCGTGTAGGGCTTTTTATGTAACTTGTCTTTGACCGTTGATCTACCAAGATCGTTTGTTCTATCCTTAATCATTTGCGGTTATACTTGTAATTTAAATCCAAGTGAAAAACAACGGCTGACGTTAATAGTTATTGATAGCTTGAAATGATGAACCATAAAAATCATATAGGTTAATTTATAACGTCATTTTTATGATCCACATATCCGATAGATTCGAATTATCGTTGATATAGAAATGTTCTTCATATGGTAATGATCAAATCAACGTCAGTTTTGAAATTCGGAGAAATTACGCCAAGGGAATTGTGACAAATTCGATTTGAATCGTCAATCAATTTCCACTCACATTCAATTAGTTGTACGCTCATTTGTAGAGAAAGCTAGTAAAACGAGTAAATGTGGCATAATTGAGACGTATAAAGCCCGGGTTCCTCTTCATTACCCGACGTCGGAGAAATCAAAGATTACTACTTCCGGGTTCAATCGCCAACCGTCACGCGACTATTCGAGACGCGTGCACGGTTCTCGCCGAATCACGGTGCGTGTGAGAGTGAAATAACAATAAAACGTTGCCGTCAAAGAAAACTACCAGTGAATTAGTCAAGACCAGTACATGGAAATTATTTCCTGTCATGAAATAAAGACTCTAAGATCGGCTAAGGGAAACTATCTACCAAAGGTCTAAGAACAGCATCGCTCTGCCATGGCTATAGTCGCACGAGTTGTCTTTCTTGGGGTCTTAAGTTAAACGAAACGCGGGAAACAATATGGCGGCTTCCAAATCATTTCAGAGGCGTTTCACTGGCTAAACCTGATGAGTTCAGATTGATCTTACACACAGAGGGTTAAACCATTTTAGAATGAAATGTCTGCTACGCCTTTAATAATCACATAGATTTATAAAGAAACATAAAACTATGATGTTTGTATGCTTTTTAATCCTTCCATCTCTTCAAATTATAGTAAATGTATAGCATACTTGTTTTGCATATATGGTAAAATGTTAAAACGGTATAAGATGTACATAATGATCTACCATTTCCTGCGAACAAGATCATTGACATGGGTAGGAGCGTGTGGAACCATAACTCTTTACCACCTGCAGACATTTTTTAACTTGAAGCAGACGACTTTAGAAAATCGTTGTAAACATGTGAAAAACCTTTCAGTTAGTTTCAGTTAGTTCTGTTGTTGTGATATGTGAATATATTGAAAAAGCATTGTGGCAAAAGGAGAAATTGCTTGTGACACGCAATTTCTCCTTTCGTCACAATGCTTCTTGAAAGTCGTCTGCTGCAAGACGCATACAGGTGTCGTTATGTGGTAACGTTTAATTACAAAGTGGGTCGACATCTCATCCCATGATGCTACAAGGCGGGTACGAGAGCGATCCTAAGACCATTCACACATATGCTCCATCCCGAGATTTTGGAATTCCAAAGCTCCTGAAAAAATGTTCATGCTTTCTTTAGACACTGTCAAATGCCTTTTGGGAGTCTATAAAATTTATTCATGGTTATATTTGCCCTTCTGTGCAAATATTTGAACTGTACATCAAAGACCAGTTTGCTACTCTCTAATTTGTTTGTCTAACGCTTTTTTTTATCCTTTGCATGATAATTTTCGAAATAAATTTGCTTGGAATTGACAAGAGGTTGATACCTTGACAGTTATTGTGGTCGGATAATGAATCTTTTGGTAGTTTGATGATGTTGCAAGTCTTTCGGAATTTGAGGAGAGGTCATAGAAATTCCACAGCAACTTCAGGGTTAGGTTTGAAGAGTTCTGCGTTGAGGTCATCTTAGTCTCGGACTTTTGTATTTTTTAGTGATTTTATAGATAGTGTAAGTTCCTTCAATGTTGGCAGAGAAGAGGTCAGTTTCGGATTCAGTAATCATTACTTGTTTTGTCGGAGGTGGGGTATTCATGGTTGCTTTAAATGATCATCCCAACGAGAATCTTAGTCTTTCTCAGCAATGAGTAAATAACCTTGTTTGCTTTTAATGGGGAATCTCGCTGGAACTTTGGTATTCCCACGAATAAGGTTGGCTATCTTATCGCCAGTATGTCGTGAAAAGATGTGTATTAGAAAAAAAATGAAATAAAATGTGACAAAGCCAAGAAATACCCAAAATAATAAATTTCTCATTTTGTCACAATGCCATATCATTCATTTCAATTGTCTGATGTTGCTGATTTAAAGTGTCGCCTCTTATTTCTGTTTCTACCTTAGCATGAAAAAACATGCATTGATAGTTGCCACGGTTTTGAAATGCATCACAATAATATGATTCATTGAATTATCATACTGCAATAAAAAAAATACTTGTTTCTAAGACATTTTTACTTTCAAAATACCTTATGTGTGAACAAGCACCTTTAATAGAAGAAGAACGATGAGGGCAACTTGAAGGTTAGTTTAGGAAGTTCAACACAGATCAGCTCTTACTGGTAATAAGTAACAAAAGAAAGCAGTTTATTAACATGGGGTTTTCTTTATTTTATTGCCTCTATACAATAGAACGACAATTTCTTTTTTACAAAAACAAAAGTGTAAATCTTGAAAAAACTGTCCGAATGAAGGAATCATCAAATATAAACAAGAGATGATTGTCAAAGTTCTCACTCAAGGGATCTATTGACTTAATAAAATTATTCCATACATGTTGTCTAAACAGAGGCTGTAAATGAGCTTTCTTGCAAAATACTGTAAAGCATATGCCTGTTAGACAATGTTTTCTACTCTACTTTATTATGAACTAACATTACTTTAATCTACACAAGTTGTTCACTGACCTTTTGAATTCAGGCAAGATGCAAATAATCAACATCTCCAGTAAATATTTGCCTGAACGACATGCTTTATATTATCAAAGTTGTCAATATTTGTCCCATCAGCATTGACAGAAAGTACATGGTAGTTTTCCTGATACATTTCTTGTTCATTAATTTCAATTGAGCATATCATAATCAAATTATTACCCTAATGCCTCTTCAGTAAACTATTTGAAATAAATAAACAAACAAGCTCCAGAACCAAATTATTCCTACACATAAAAACTACATCCGTATACATAGAGTATCATTAAGTACTGTATATGAGCATATTCCAACAAAATCTCATATCTCACATGATAAATGAACACTTTTTCTAAAGCCTAAAGTCTATAACCAAGCAACAAATAGACTTAGTAAAACTTTAAACTGAGTTCATCTTTTTTTTCAAATAGTGGTCTTCATGGCAAAAAGTGCATCTTTTCAAACCATGCTGTGTATCCTATCTTCTAATATTACCACAGTTTATATCATCAACTATAATACTGACATATGAGACATTAAATATAAAGGCTGGCATTCAAACAACAGCAAATTGAACACTTGAACATATTTTGACAACAAATGAGCTCTGCATCTCTTTGTGCTACATGTATATCATCATTGTATTGAGATTGAAATTCCTATGAGTATGAAATTCAAGAAAGCACATTCAACTTTCATCAATTGTATTTGCAAAGGTTTACTTGTACAGGCTTTTCTGGTTGACGTAACAGGCTTTTCGACATTTAACAGTGAACAGATTTTGAAAAATGGTAACTGGATAGGTGGTGAAAGTTTTACCTCTAAAAGAAAGGATAAAAAATCTTTATTTGTTCAGTACAATCAATGAGGTTGAAGGTAGTCAAGCTACAAACCCCTAAAATTGCATAACATTCCACATCATAAGAGGAATATTTACCGTGATATCTTTTTTTAAAAATGGTGGACATAAATATCATTTGGGTAATATGATTTTACTGGCTTAAAAAAAAACTCAGGATCATTTCCATGAAATACTTTCTGGTGTAAGGCAATGGGTAAAAACATTAAGATTTCAATCATTGTCAAATGCCCACTTAAATGTGTCATTGTTTTATCATGTTTCCAACCAAATCATATATGGTTTATCAAATAATGGAATGAGTCAAGCAAAAATCAACTCAAACCTATTGCTAAAGAAAAATACAAAAATTCGAACAATTGCTAGATAAATGACTAAGACGGTATAAGCACAAATTGCGCTAAATTAACAAACAAAACAACATCAAAAAGACAGACAGCACATCAAAAATAAATAAAAATCCAGGTTAGCATAATAGATCTAATATAAAAATTCTTCCAAGCAAGAAATGTATTGTTACATTTAACCCATTACTCCATTTTTCCTGTTGTTACAATAGAATCTATTCAATTTGAAGGAAAGAATATTGTTTATCTCACTCTAACAATATTTTCTCATCATACTTTAAACCCTTTCCCAAACAACAAATTTTCCACTGTCTCAAATTGAAAGAGTTTGCAGAACACATTTCAAAATGTGATGAAATTGAACAATATTCTTCAGAAAGAGCAGAAAACCTTGTGGGAAAAGGAGAAATTGCTCGTTGCAAGCAACTTCTCCTTTTCCCACAATGTTTTCTAAAGTCGTCTGCATCAAAGTCGTCAAATGTCGTTATTGTTTGGGAAAGGGTTAAATAGATTTGTTACAGTAATCAGTTGGGTCTAATAGGTTAACATGTATCAACCAACTTCTACTTGTCTAACGCATTTTGATTAAGTTACATTAATAATTAATGATAAATAGAACACAATAACTAGAACACATATATCTCAAAACCAGGTCATGAAGATTGTAAAAACTAAATCATGATTCAATCATTCAACAAGGATGAAATAATTTCCTAAAGGGTGAAAAAACAGGGATTAAATGGAGGAAATGGAAATTTATTTTATTTTATGTATTTATTTCAAAGTATTATAGAAAAAAAAACATTCAGCAATCCTTTGTGTTGGTACATATTGGAGACACATATGTGAAAGGGTCCTAATGAGAACACACATCAGGTTTTAGAGAAGATGTGAAAATGGCAAAATAGTAAGCTCAAATGAAAACATTTGTGTGTAAATAAAATGCAGTGCCCCAGCTTTCTAAGGTACACAAAAATTTAAAATGTTTAACTTCAAATTATGAGGCATAACAACTTAATCTCCCGATCTTTTAAACATGAAAGTTTTAATTTTGACCATTATTGACAAATTCAAAGGAACATGCCATATCAAATCATGTTATGTTCTACAAGTAAGGTCTATTCCAATTTCTAAACAGTTCAATCAGTTTGATACTGAGAAATGAAAAGAGGTTGCAAAAAGCATAATAATAAAGGATAAAAGAGATTCAAGATGATATTATGGTCCATTTAACATTCATTGAAAAGAACACCATGCATACCATAAAAAGGGCACATATTTCATACAATCAAACTATAACATCATGGTTGAAAATCATTTTGTGTGAAAAAGAGAAAATAATTAATACCTATATCAAAAACAACATTTAGAACCGAGTCAGACACAACAGCAAAAATATAAAATATGCACTCCTGTCTTAGCCTTCTCTCTTTTACAAAGAGTATTATCAACCAGCAATCAATGCCTGTCATTGAAACAAAAAGAGACATTGCTTGCTATCGGTTAGTCCTTGTTTTCTTACAATACAGGCTACTACTTTTACAATAAAAAAGATGTTTCTTTGAATCTTTTTAATAACTTTTGTTTTCTCTGGCTTTGAATCTGGACAAACTACAAAATTTAATGACTTTATCCATCACTACCAAGTTGAATCCTTCACAAATGTGAATGGCTGAGCTTAGTATTGCACTAAGCCATCAAATTGTCCACATGAGGTAATTGGTTAAGCACCTTGGTAATAGATGATACAGTAAATCGTTTTAAATACAGACACTTCGGGGGTTCAATGCAAGACTATAGTAACTGCTTCACTTACTTTAGTCTTGCACTGAACCCTCAACTTACTCTTTCATACACATGTCATTTCATTGGTGAAAGACAATTTATCTTAAAGAGTTAAATTACAAATTAGTGAGATAGTCCTTTTAAGTTATTAAAGCGTTCAAAAACAATGCAGGAATCGTAAGCAGGAAAGCCCTGTAATTACTAATGGGCCAAACAAACTCAACCAACTTCAAAATTCATACAAAGTATAACAATGTTTTACCTATATTGGTATGTAAAATGACTTAAGTGTATCTTGCTACTTGAACTACATAAACAACAAACAAGGGAAAAAATTGGCACAACCTCTGATTAATTGGAGAAAAAAATGAGCATACATTGAAAATAATACTTGAATTGAAAACGTCAGCTTTTGCTTCTATCATTATTATGAACATCACAAAACCCTCAAATTTAAGACAACTATAGCAATCTTTGAAGCTTTAAAACAGTTAAAAATTGTACATTTATATCAAAAATGCCCATTTCAAAAGATGTCATTGTTTAATATATTCTTCTGAAGCACTATTATTTATTTTTAATTGCCCAGATATTTAAGTATAATTTCAGTATAAGCCTATGAGTTATTATCGTAATGATCAATTTGACCATATCACCTGGCTTGTCAAAAAGCTGTTACAGACATGTGATTTTTATTGAAATTTACTACATAACCATTAAAAAGATAAGTGTAAAAAAATGGCATTTAATGATTAACAGACAGGGTTCTCTCTGGCTAAAATTTTCTTTGCGCCAACACTTGCGCCAAATTAGAAAAATCGGAGCCAAATTCAATAAGTTGGAGCCAAAATAGGATTCTGTAGAAGGGGAAATCCTTCAACAGGGTCATCTACTGAGGTTCTCAAGTGTTCGTTTGTTCTGTATATTTCTAAGTGCTGTTTTCATTAGGATCTATGGACTAAATCCTCTCCCACACTCAACATTTGAAACATGACATAGCAGAAACATGACTTGGTGTCATATTATACAACTATATCCTTTCCTCCAAGCCTCCTTGAAATTACGGTTGTCATATGTCAATTTGATTTTTAGTGGGAGGCATATTCAATGAGTTACGTCTGAGATGATCAATATAAAGTCATTCTTGTGCTGGATCAAAATTAAATGTCACTTAGAGAAATTCAGGGATTCTATATACCGAAACTTTGTAGCATAAAAGAGTTTCAGTTTTTTGTCAATCAACAGAATTAGCTTCGCCAATGTTTGATGTCAACTCCTTTAAAAGAAGCGTGAGCGCAAAAATTTTGATTGGAAAGCAATTTAAGTAATCAAAGTCATACTTTCCATATAATTGAAGTTGTAAAGGCTAGCGAATGACTAAATGGTGTACACGAGAAAGTGTCACCTTCAACAAACTTGACAATCAACAGATAATGGGCTGAACAAGTGTGAAAACAGGATTATCTTGTATCGGAAACGACATTTGATAAACAAGCTGGTTCCCAAGTTCTATTTCAAAGTACTGCGATTACAGAAACAATCTATACATGGTTCTCGGCTTTACAGTAAAAACAAATTGATATTGACCCGAGATTGGCAACCACGCGGTAAACAACCATCCAATTCCTCGCAGAAAATAGTCAGCGCCAGCAACTTTTGCCAAAATTGTTTTTCTTGCTCCAATTCTTAATTTTGTCGCCATTTGCAAAGGCCAGCGTTAACCCTGACAGACAAGTAAATCAAAATCAGATTTTGGGACCCATGAATGAGATTCAACAAGTAAAATAAGCAAAAGGACAAAATAATACTTATATTTCCATGTACAAATTTTAAAGATTTTATCTAACATCTATTTCCCAGGTGAGATCTGCAGTACTATAATAACAAAATCATAATGGCCTATTGCATGTACTATACTTTCATGAAGGAAGTACTATGGTCTTGTACCAAGACCTCCAAATGACATGAATAACCCATAGATAGTGTTTTTAGATAGTTTTATCTAAAAGCTGTGGTAAATCAAATTCTTTGCAGTGATGATATGATAAGTAGAAATAAGTAGATATTTTCGAGCCGGCCAAAAAGGGTTTGGTAGATTGCATAGCGAAATAAAAAGCCTCCTACCTAAGCCTAACTTGGTAAATCTTCATAAAATCCTTATGTTAAATTATTATTAACAACTTTCTATTAACAAGTTTCAAAAAAATCTAAAGGTATACCTTAAACATAACGTTCAAGGCTTGGAAAAAATTATAAATAAAAAAAATTCTATTAATCCATTACTGGAAAAATACTCTACATCCTCCCTTCATGCGGGACTCTGAAATTCAAACATCTAATCCTAAATTCATTTAACCCTTAACCAAACATCAAACTTTCAACTGTACGAAATCGAAGGAGTTTGCTGACGACATATCAAAATGTGATGAAATTGAAAAAAAAATAATCTTCTGAAAGATCAGAAAACATTGAGGGAAAAGGAGAAATTGCTCGTTAAGAGCAATTTCTCTTTTTCCCACAATGATTTCCAAAGTCATCTGCAACAAACTGGTCAAATGTCAATATCATTTAGTAAAGGGTTAAACTCTAATTAATTCTAATCTTTCTTCTTGTCCTCTTTGCTCTTCGTCTGCACATCTGTCCGTCCGTCCCCTTCCTGCTCTGCACGTGGGCGAATGATGGCCCTCTTCAGTGCATCCCACATTCCTCCCATAAATATAGCACAGAACAAGTTCTCAAATGGTGCGAAGGGGTCGTTGATGCCGAGCAGTAAGGCGGAGAGTTTGAAATAGATGAAGAAGATGACAACTCCGAAGTAGATAAGTGGATGGGGAGCCTGGATAAAGTTCAGTCTCTCGCACAGGAAAACGATGGATGCAACAACACAGGCCTTCGTTACGCTGAAATAGATAACACACTGTTAAAGGTGGTTGTTCATCTGATAAAAATTTGAATGTTAAAAAGATTTGTAGTTCAAACAAAGCCGTTTTTGTATTGTTGTTAGATATACAATTAAAAGGAGCTAATGAAGTATAACTTATTCAGGAAGTGTTAATTCATCTAAGTATGTAGGTTTGCTCAAGTGCGATGTCATGCTTTTAGATTAAAACACACATTTATTCAGCTTTTGTGCAGTCTTAAAGAAATAAATTTTCAACTTGATGTTTATATACATCCATCTTGAAAGTGTATAATTCCTGAACACCAAAGGTCTAGTCACAAACAGAATCAATAAGGTTTGGAATATTGGTAGGCATGTGAAGACTTCTAATGCTGTCACAAAATCACAATGCTTCCTTCTAAAGACAAACTTTTTTGGTAATATAACAAATACTTTATAACTGTAAATAAGAATAAGTCAAATGTCCTCATTCTACAAAAAAAGACAATCATAAAGTATAAAATGACACTTTGAATGTCTTCTTTTGCCTGTTTTTTATTTTGATGAAATCAAAGTTAGTAGTAAAGTAACATGTTATATAATTGGATCTATCTAGATAAGTGGCTGGTCTAATTATTATTTTTCTTTGAATTGTATTTCAAAACTTTAAATCTTTGGTATTTGCTAGAATGGTCACTGTCATTCTATAACAATATATAAGCATAATATTAACTATTGACTTCTGGAACAAATCGGGTTTGATCCCCGATAGTGGAAGGGTGAAAATGCTGTGACTAACCCACAAACCTGCAAGAGCTAGGTATGTATCCAGGAAGCTTATTCATCTAAGTTGTAAGAATTTGTTTCAATGTAAAATAGATAGGTTAGGCCCTTATAGTGCTGGAAATTACTTCATGCTTATGCAAACAGGTTAGATCAAGGCCAGCCGCCAAGTAAATTGGTAAGTAAATTGGTGGCTGGCCTGTGATCTAACCTGTTTGCTACTCTGAGTATCTTTCTTCAACAAACTTAAGCAGATATTTAAGATTTTGGAAAGCAGACACAAAAATCTTATTTTAGAAAATTACTCAGCATTCTAAGGGCATAGGCGTAGGAGCAGGGGGGGCCAGGGGGGGCCCGGCCCCCCCAATATCCAGACTGGGGGGGCCAGAGTATACTTTGGCCCCCCCAATATTCACAGTGGCATATGAAGATATTTGTATAGAAAAATGAAAGAAACGAAATTTAACAGCAGAATAAAAATAAATGTGTATTTTTGTGCTCTATGTAATACCAATTCGCCTTTTGTTACGAACAATAACCAAAATCTTTTTGACGTCATCATCACAAATGGCAATCTGAACACATGGGGTTTATCCAATGAAAACTCAGCTCACTAAAATACCCGGGAAGTTTTGATCGACGGAAACAGTGGTGTAAAACATGTTCTTTAAAAGGTGTTAGACTCTATATTCTCTTCAACTGTTAGCTAAAGCTTAAAGAATAATATAATTGTTTGACGATTTCTATAAGTTGGATCCGTGGCTGTGACAGTCTGGTCGCTGCCACTTTTTGTTTAGTTCAACACAATTGATTTCCGCGTGAGATCGAGACCTGGCATATCCTTTTTTTTTTTTTTTTTTTTTTTTTTATTAAAGATACATGTTTTCATACGCTTTCTTTTAATTCTTATAATGTTATTGAATTTGTACATGCATGAATAGTCATGAAAAAGTTTAGGAACATTTATTCTTAGACCGGTCCTCATCTGAAGTTGGCCCCCCCAATGTTGAAAACGCTCCTACGCCTATGAAGGGTTAAACAAAACAGTTCACAAGATGTACTCACAAAGTGGGCTGCAGAAGCTCGTTAGAGCCCGGAATCCAGACACCTCGGATCAGCCGTTCAAAGTTCTTCAACAGTCCTGAACCCGCTCCTGGTACACAACAATAGATTAAAGTTCATATTGTAAATGAAAATAAAAGTTTATGTCATATAGTAATAATTATATCGGACCATCAATCTGAAGTTCATATCAGCAGCATTGTCTGAATAAGTGAAGCCTGACATGACAGTACTGCAAAAAAGATGCCACTGATTTTTTCAGAAGAATTGCTTCAAGAAAGGTACTCTGCAAGTTCTATAGAATTATTTAGGATGGAGTTTTTACACTGTTTTCAGAAGTACTTTAATTTAGTGCTCCTATCCATGCTCCTGCTATTTATATTTCATCACCAGGACTGCAGAATACCCTACAATATCCCATACCAAGCCGCTTACTGCTTTTCCACATGAGTAACACTGATCAGAGGCAGGAAACAAATAAATCATATCAAATTGACTTCATGAAATGTTGCAAAAAATATTGACCAGATAGCATGCAAAGGACCCCTGTATTTCAAATTGGACATACAAATGATTAAGCTTATCAGACTTGCAATCTATACATACTGTGATTTTGTTGGTTTGCTTTAAACTGAACTTTTGTATGATCCTGATTTCAATCAATATTGGTAGGATATCATAGCAAGAATAAAGAGCCTCCAGGATTCAGAATCAAGAATGATAAATTAAACTTATAAGCACTTGCTTCACAATCAATGTAAAGTAATAAATATGAACTTTATAAACCATTTGAAATGACACCATATTTCTTTTGCTATAGATGTATTTTGCTTATCTCTACTATCTCTAAACCCTATTATGTGGGTTCTCAGAGAACTTGTTTCACAATCAAATGAAAATCAATTCCAACTCAATAAGCCAATTAACATGACACGATATTTCTTGTGCTAGTGACGTCTTGTAAAGGTGCATTTCTATTGCTTATCTCTTCATTCTCATTGTGACAGTCCTTATGAGTAATCACAATAAAGAGTTTACAGCAAAGATTTCAAAATTCTGCATATCAATTGTGATATGCCCCAGTATCTACATCTCTCTTGTTACCTTTGACAGTTCCAATAATGATAATGATGAGATAGGCGTTCGGGTAGAGCTTGGCCGTGTGACTGACAGCATGATAGACTTTATGAGCTCGCTGAGTCTCCTTCAAACACCCTAGCACCATCTTGAAGGGGAGAAACTTGGCTAGCTTGTATACTAAATCAAACGGCGAGTAGAATATGAAGTACCTGGAAAATGGGGAAATAGAGAGAATTCAACCAGTTACCTATCAACATACAGGTATTATCCCTACCCTCTAATGCAAAATTGAAATTTTAGGCATTTAGTAGTTGTTTGAACTCCTAGAATACTTTGAACTTGAATAAAGATACACAGATTTGTATGGTGTTTAATGCTACGTCAACAATTTTTCAGTTATTTAACGGTTTTCCCCAGTACTAGGCTAGGGCTCTGTTAAAGGACACTCTTATGAAACCAGAGTGCCCATGGGGCACAAACTTCAAACCCCTGAGTTCTAAGTCTGCCACTATAATATTTGCGGGTTAGTTCCAGTAATTTTCACCGTGCCTAACAGAGATAAAACTCTGAACCCTTGATACAAGACGCAGATGGTCTACCACTGAACCAATGTTGCCCACACATTCATCATATTTTTATGATGAATTCATCAAACCAGTAGACGAAGATCCCATCTGATGCATATCTTTGATTAGAAAGAAACTAAGACATATAATTATGATAACCCTATTCTATTACATTTATGATAATATGGGGTACTAGATTTCTCCCTTATGAAGGTTAGGGCTTTAAGCAAAGCTATTTCAAGTCTTTCTGAGAGATAAAGGACTTAAGGTAGAATACCCATAATCCACCATTTTGAAACTCATTCTTTCGTTGGATTGTTTGCGGCATTCCTAGTATACATCAGTCTGTACCAGAACTATACTGTTTAATGTAAATAGCTCCCACCTAGGCTGATGTGTACTGAGAACAACTTAATTAATCTGATGAAATTATCAGTCTCTACCTTAATTTTCATTTTCAAAACATGTATGCTGTAATAATTTACTCACCATACCACCGAGGCTAGTAGTATATCCCGATGATCCTTGAATGGTGTGATAATAGGCTCGCCTAACAGAAGGTTAGCTAGTATACCGCCTCCGAAACAAGTTATCATACACGCAAACCATGTAGACAATGGGTGCTTCCTAAAAAAAGGCTGTGCTCCTGAAATCAGAAAATGAGTCTTGATAACTTTTGTGAGTTAAAATCATTTCACTCGCCAATGTATAGCAATTTGTTTTGTATTGGTTTATACATCAAATCAACAAAATGAACATCAGAGATGGAGTAAGATCCTGTGCTTGATTTCCTTTCAGAGCTATAGAACTGGCCAGGTAGAACTGTTCACATTCCCCTAGACAGCTGACATATGACCTTAGCAGTGCATGAAAATCAAAGTTGCATTTCGTGTTCAGATTCAAACCTATACAGAGTTTTGTGTGTTCAGAATCTGAAGCCACTTGGACACTTAACAAGTAAGAGCTACATACATGTATTAGGCTTATGGGTTATAAGAACAACTGACTTCATTGGCTAAAGACGTTCTCTTGCTAGCTGAACAGCATTCCATCAACTCAATTTACCTAGACAAACAATACAACAAAATTTTATTGGAATAATCAAGTAAACAGATTTTTCTTCTTTGGTAAGATTTTCAATGTAGGTAAGACAGAATAAAAGGTTATCTGCTTAACCTGCAACAGTAGCCAATATAAATAATCCCCTATTTGCAGTTTCTATTAAAAACAACTTTGATGTGTACCAAGATATCATCAATGCACATTCTTAGCTAAGCCTAAGCACTATACCTGTTATATAACTCTTTTAACCCATTGCCAAACAATAACAACATTTGCCCAGTTTTTTGCACAGGACTCTGGAAAACATTGTAGGAACAAGCTATTCCTCCTTTTCCCACAATGTTTCCTGCACTATCAGAAGATTATTTTCCAATTTCATCACATTTTGAAATGTCGTCTACAATGTTTGAAACATACAGTATTCTCTATGGTATCATAAAGTAACATTTATTCATACATGATTCTACTGGTGATGATTTTAACACTTTACAAAACGCCAAATTTTCCAATGTCCCAAAGTGAAAGAGTCTGAAGATGACATTTCAAAATGTGATGAAATTGAAAATTTATCTTCCGAAAGGGCAGAAAACATTGTGGAAAAAAAAGCACTTGCTCATAGTAAGCAATTTCTCTTTTTCCAACAATGTTTTCCAGAGTCATATACAACAAAGTGATTAAATGTCGTTATTGTTTGCTAATGGATAAATCAGGTCATGTGACTTATCCACAAATTCCTATATGAGGAAATGGGTGAGAGCCAGTTTATAACACATCTTTTTTAAACCTTTTTTATTGTTGTTTGAGGCTTCATCTATCATATAATCCCACATTGTTTATAAGGAGTTTATTAATGTATAATCCCTGCATTCTTTCCTAATTGTCTAATAACAGGTAGTTTCAATATTCAGCTTTCCAGCAAATGGCCAAGAACAGAAACTATATTAGCTTATCACAGAATGACATCCCATATGAGATGTGTGCTTTAACCATTCTAATTTTGTGATTTATCTAAATTCAAAGCCAGAAGATACAACAATAATCATAGAGCATGAAAGATAACCCTTTTCTTATGACATTGAGCATTAACCATTGGGATAAAAGGAGATCTCTGTTTATCTGCTAGCTGATTAATGGATCAATTGTTTTGAACCAGTCTCAAAATTACATTTGAGGACATGAGGTAATATCAACTGCTTCAAATTACATGCAAATTGGCAATGTTAAAGGTCACAGTTTATTCACAGATGTGAGGAAATCTGGATGTTAAAAATTTATTTCTTTAAAACTGTACAATAGCTGAGCCTGTACTTGTATATGATACACACTGAGGAATAGTCATTGGAAGCTATATTAGATTGTCCTGGTGTAAACTTATTTATTTTACAACAATTGTAACGGAAGCTTCACTCTCCATGATTGATTCTTGGATACTAAAGCAGTACTTGCGCAAATTTGTGGGTTAGTCTCAGCAAATTTCACTTTACTTAACGGGGATCCAACCCGGGACCCTCTGTGCAAGAGATCAATGCTCTACGACTGCACCAATGTTGCCCTTAATTGCTTTCAGGGGTGGATAAATCTGATTTAGATTAACTTGTCTGTAAATGCAAAATCTTCACATGTCTGTAGTTATATAGTTGTTTTCAGTAAAAATTCACTGGTCTGTTAAGTCTTTTGGACAAACTGGGCAATACAGACAACAGATTTTGCCACCCATGGTCTTTGATTCTTTAAAGAGTGTACATACAGTGAATCAACATATATATTAATACAAAAGTGTGCCAAATTGCTTTTGAAATCTACCACATATAAACTGTACATACATGTTCTTAGATGGATTGACGCTTCCTAAATCAATCAAGCTTTCAGAAGCTACTTTTAATTGTTTATCCAACAGCAATACAAAACTGTATTATTGCAATGTCATTTCATGTCGACTTTCAAATGTTCTCTTCTATGTGACTAAGGACCTTTAGAGCGCGATTCAGAATCATTTCCCCCTTGACAATCAATCAGACATATATTGACAGATGGTTGTCTACAACATGTATACTTCATTAAACCTAACAGGGCTCTAGATAAATGGATGTCTAAACTTTATATACTAGCAGTATTTCCAAAGCCAATAGACAAATTTTTATTTTTTGTGTATTTACCATATCTGTTCCTTCAAGACGATTCATACGAGTACTCACAATATAGGTTTTAGATAAGCAACAAAGACTCTAACTTGAGGAATATGCCTTTTATAAAGACTTTTGGATAACCCAATTGCAAAGATTGTCCAAATCTTGCAGCAAACTAACCCTTCAGAACACATGCTACCAAAATGGATTCACTACCCATCAAACTGCTCCATCAATTTAACATTTTAAAACTGGTCCTAATTCTAAGCAATAAAGGAGAGGATAATTATTATCTACAAGAAAACATTCTTTATTTGATAATCAATAAAATTTCATCATAACAGGAGTGTCACAGCATTTTCACAATATTTCTACAATAGGTACTTGAGGACTAACAGTAAATAATTCTAGGGTAATCCACCCTGAAATCATGCAAAAGATAGACCAAATAACCAAACCAATATACTGAATTTATTACCCCCCCATCCCTACAAATAAACTGACAAGAAAGGTTGTTGCCCCTGCATGATAAAGGAAAAAATGTAAACCACAAAGCTTGTGCAAGTATTTAGCTACTGAGCAAAGCCTTGACTAATTGAAGCATCCTGTAAGTAATTAATATCATATGCCAGCCACAGACCTAGATACTGTACAAACGTCTTATACTTGCAGTCAGAAGCAACTCAATGCATGAGTAATATGACAATGTTCAATCTTATCATTATGTGTCTAGATGTGTAGAATGAGTTTTGTGGATGGTTTGACTTTCATTTACTCCCTGCAAAAGTTTCAGGAACTTATTCATAAACCTCATGAACATGCAGAAAACGTTAAATGGTCATTCATGAACACAAAACTGTTCATGAACATGTACTTGCTGTTCGTGAACAAGTTCTTAAATTTCATGGGGAAGTCATTCATGTGTTCATGAAAGGCCAATTACCTTTCATGAATGTTCAAGAAGATTCATGTATAATTTCTTGAGTTTTTCCCAGGGGAATATACGTCATACAATAGGGAATGTTGGCAAATATTCCTGCGTCAAATATTGCATGTGTCGCATTGTTTCCATTGACTTATGCAGCTGAGTCGTGTAAAGGTGATTGTGTTTAGGAGAGAGTATTTATACAGAAGAAATGAGCCATGCAAACTCAGGTGCCTGTGAATTCACAAGGGGAAAATAGAAAGTTCAAAATATAGTAAAAAGACAAAATGCTCCCCTGGCAAATTTTTCCTGGTCATCTGACTTTGGAATATCCATCCAAACACAATGACTCAGGCTGGGGCATGTATTTTTCTATGTTGCATAACAACTAATGAGTTTTAAAAGCATTGTGATGTGCCAAGGTTTTGTATGACGGGAAATTCAAACTTTAGTTAAAATGATTTCAATATTCATCAAACAAATACACAATCCATCAAAGTCATTCCATCTTTAAACATTTTGCCAATTGAGTTTAGTGTCCATTGATTAATTACTCCAAAGAATTTTTTTTGAAAAAAAAGAACAAAAAAGGATAAATAAAAGAAGCAAGGATAATTTATTGTTTATTCATTTATATTTCTACCGAGTTCATATCTCATCAACATTGTTTTGATAATGTTACGGTCCCAAACTCATAATAACAGATAAAGACTTTTCGTTCCCCCAAACTTGATCAAAATGGTAAATCAAGTTGTGGTGTAACCATCTTTCATTACGAAATTCTGTTGGTATATTGCCTCTCATGAAAATCAGGCGTCACAGACATTAAGTTTAAACTCACTTATTTTACCTTAATTGTGATGGAAGCTTGAGGCTTATTTAAGTCACTCTTGATGACTGCTTCCTAGATACTACACCAGTACTCCCTCCATTTTCAGGGCTAGTCCCAGCAATTTTCACCACTCTTAATTGGGGTTAAACCTGGGACCCTCAGTAAAAGAGGCCAATGCTCTAACTCTGCACCACTCTCCAAAGACTTAAACCAATCCTGTAGAGGGCTAATGTGATTCTAGTTCTGTACTCTTACCACAAGGCCACAGAGGCCCCCTGATAAATCAAGGATTCAGTGCAAGACTTTAGTAAGTGTGTGCCGCTGTCCCAAACATGCAGCAATTACTTTAGTCTTGCAGTGAATCCTCATAATGTTATTTAGAAAAAGGCAAAATAAGTTTGATCAGGACTAGTAGAAAAGGAAAGGCACATGTACATATTATGTATGTAAGGAAGGAAGGAAGGGGGAAATCCAGAAACCAGTCTGACAAGTCTCTACTATTTTGCAGGTGGTAAAGAGTTAATTGACACTTCAGAGCTCCAGATAAGCAGGTCTAATTGTAAAAACTCTACAAACAATATTTCAGAACCTATCTGCCCAATCCTATTTTGTTGGTACACATAATAATCTTTTTTGGTGAGTCAATTCTAATGATTACTCATGACAAAGGTATAGAAATGAAGGGAATTGGGTAAGAAGGGACATACATTCACATCTGAAGCTCTTAGATATATGTGTTGTTTCTTCCCTGAGGTCAGAGACAGGTTCCTACTTATTTCTATCATAACAAAATATATCATTAGAATGTTCACTTGTACCAAGGTGGAAGGTTATGATAACTTTCTACCAACATATCCCTTAATCTATTCTATGCATTGTTATATTGATTAACTGCTGATACCATTTTGAACACTTTTCCCCCCTTAATTCATTTCCTTTGGCTACCATTCAAAGAAATATCTCCCAAATTATCAGATTTGTTGATTGGTTAACACCAAAAGTCGCTCTTTGATAAGTGACATTGATGTTTTTTCACTATTCTTGGATATTTTATTATATTTTACACTTGGTTTCTGGGGTATCTGGGGTTTAACCCTGAATCAACAATTTTGATTTATAACACATCCTAGACTTAGACTCTAAAGCGTTCTGCCAAATAGAGCTCTGAAAAGTCTTAAAAAAGGAACTTCCACAAAACAAGCAGCCCTGGTAGGGTTTGAACCTGGAACTCCTTGTTACAATTTCTCCACCATGAACCGTCTTAATCTTGGTGTTTTAGTTGCCAGTGACATGAGTGCACTATTGGTGCTGTGACTACATCTTTCAATGTTTCCATTTAATTTCAATCGATAGTCTTGAATGTTTTGGTGTTTATTTTGTATTGTTCTTGTATATATCCAGGCTAAACGCATTCCTTCACTATAGTGATAGAAACTCCACACAGGGCTTTTTTTGTCAAATCAAAGGCAAAATTCAGTCATCCATAGAGACAACTGGTATGTTTTTGTCTCAAATTATGAACCAAAATCTTAATACAAGGCAGAAAAAAAGAAAGAAAATAGCACTAGTTATTTTCAGGGTACTCTATAGAATTGTATCTGTAAGAGGTAAATTTATGCAGCTCATTATCATTTAGAGGGGGAAAAGGTGCTATATGCATATATAACTGCACTAATACAACCACTTCATTGACTTTAGAAATTGCCTTATAATGAGACTCAGATTAATCAATCACCCAGTTTACATAACATGGTCCATTAGGTGAGGGGATCTCTACCTTTCCACTGTTTCTAATTTGCTAATAAAACTATTCAGCATTTTGCATCAGATAACCCTCAAAACCAGACATTATCAACGTCATTGAAACAAATGTAGGCCTGTTTAGGGGATTCATGTAGATTGATATCACTGGAGTAAAAAGAGAAATTTCTAATCACGAATAATTTCTCATTTTGTTACAATACTTTGAAATGTCATTTCAAGGGTTTGTGAACACTTGCTATAGATTTGCTTTGAACCCTTGATTTGTAGGAAGACAATTAAAAGGGGACAACATTAGGAAAAGGGTGACAGAGTGTTAATACTGGGAGGAGAAGCACTAGAGAAACTCCCATCTTCTGTAGCTCAATGATAACCACATCTGGTTCTCATAATGACATTAGAAATTTACTCGTTCCAAGGAAACAATCATGCAGAAATTAATCAGACATCAAGCCCATCTGATAGATTCAATGACACAAAGGTGTTCAGACGAATGTATATATTTATCTTATTAGCACCTTGTTGAATGATGACTAACAGGAATTAATGTAGAAAATTAAGTTGGATCTTTTTATGTTCAGTGCACAAATACATGCACCTCATCCTGTTATTTCCTCACCAATACAGTGAATACTTATTCAAAGTCGATGACTGCTTTATCCCTTTACCAAACAAATACTGTCCCAAATTGAAAGAGTTTGCAGACGACATTTCAAAATGTGGCGATATCGAAAAATAACCTCCTGAAAGTCCAGAGTTGTCTGCAACACACTGGTCAACTGTTGTTGTTTGGTAAAGGGTTATAACATGAACATAATACTTCTGTTGTGGGGGAAGTACTCGAATACTAGGACCTTTTCACTTTGAATAGGGAAGATACCTAGGTCTAATCATTTGGGAAAGTTGTATTCTCGCTTTCGATGTGACGTCATCTCAACCAGAAGTAAAAAACAGGGGAATACAACTGCCTAGCAACGCTTTGTCGCAAAAGCGAGCCCCTTATTCATTACACAAAAATCAATATAAGAAGACGTTTATTTTGAGTCCAGTGTGTTTTTATCTGGTCTTTTGAGTATAAAGATTTGTTTTGGGGTGTTGCCAATCCTCGAAATGTTAAAATATTGCCATAAATTGGATTAAATGAGTGCTGATAAACGAAACATGGTGCAGTCATAAATGTGATATTCCATATATTCAATAGCAATAAAATATGTCTTTTTGGCAGAATTGAGTCCTTTGAAAACGAAAACTTCCTGATAAATAGTTTGGTGTAGAGGAAAAAATCAATAAAGGACAAACTTGAAAATTTTCATTTATTGCATTTGATGATCAAAATTTTAGATTCAGGCAATCGTCCAACAGAGCTAACACATCGTATTTGAGTTTCATTTAATGTTTTAATCAGGCAATCGACTTTTCTCAGTATGTAAACACATAGCCAATCGCCACATTGTACCCCCTTTGTAATTGGTTACACACTGTTGCATCTCGGTAAATCGGGTGAAAATGCCCGGATTTTCATAGCGAGAATAACTGAATTGGGAAATCATAAACCTGATATGACTTTGAATTTTTGGGAAAACTGCATGATCTTAAAGAAAGTCCAATTTGGAAAGGTGCATTTTGTAGGCCCCGGTTATCTTACATCAAAAAGCTATGTATATTGTATACTGTAATTAAAACTGGTGTAAGATTTCCCAACCCTCATCATTAGATAATGATTTCAATGGTTTGTAATTAAAATCACCACTACAAGAATCATGATTCAAAAACAAACGCTAGGACTTTTCCTATACTATTTGAACAGGCTCTACCAAAACTTTTCAGGTCTTTAGGTTATTCAGACTAACAGACATTTATTGTCAGTCCGAAATCAAATCTGTCAGTCATATCCAGTTTCCCACTTAAAATTAATACTGTACTAGGTAAATATACATCAGGTGATAAAAATGAGCAAATGCTATTTCAATGTAATATTACAGGGTCTTCCCCAGGATTTTTTTCAGGCGCTGGGGAGGATGGGGGAGGGGGTCATCCCCCTCCCTTTTCGATTTTTTTTATATATGTGTACCAAAATGGTGAGTTTTAAGGTATGTTGTGAAAATAAAAGACAAAAGAAAGTGTCCCATAATATATTTAAATCAACACATTTGCTAGACAAAAAAAATGAGTGATAGTCTACAAAATTAAATTTTCAAAACTCCATATACAGTACTTTAATGTGCATTTCTATTTTGAACACTCTACTTCTCATTGGTTTTGCTTTGAACCATTCATCCTGAGCTTTTTTAAATTGGAAATTCTGTAAGTCTAGAGGACATGCATGCTGAATCCCTTTAACAGTCTGAAATGAAAATGTGAACCTCTATTATCATTATCTTTCAGACACATCTTGAATCAGAAGTATATAGAAGTGTTGAGCAACATCCCATTTAAACAAAATATGTCCAATTGGTGTCACAGCCTCCCCCTCACATTTAATAGATTTATTCAAGGACATGTATCCATCTGGTCAATATGGAGTACCAATGTGATTCTCATAGCAAAGAGCGTATGGGCTCTCGAGAACCATTGTCCCCATTCAGCATAGATCTTTGTTGACATATAAATTAAATCACAAACATGATTTATTATTTATCGTATTCTTCATATCAGAGTACTGTGAAGGTTGCAAGAAGACTACATCAAAATGAATAGTGTTTTCATAGGTGCAAAGCAAAACAAAATTATGAAAAACTAGATCAATCATAGAAGCATCCAACTATTTTACAAAATTAAGAATGTTTCCATGACAAGCTAGATGTTTTCCTTCGTTAAAGTTTATAACAAACTTTTTTTCTGACATCCTGTGTTACTTCATGTCAGTTGTTAATTCTAAAGAACCATAACACCATACTACATGTATATTATTTAAGTATTGAGTATTGCAGCCAGTTTTTATCCTTTATCGAATATCATCTGATGGCTTGCAAGTGAAAATTCTCCATCAGTACTATTATTACAGCCTTACTTAAACAGAAATGTTCTTTTTAAATAACTATCCATAAGTGGCATGCAACTAAAGGTTTGAGTAAGTTTTCTTCATCAACCAGTGAAGATTCCTGAAGGCAGCCATACGGCTTGGAGGATCAAGCTTATTTGAACTTTGGTACAGGATTCCTATGTCTGGAGGCTGGTCAAAGTCTTTTTGCTTCTTTGTGATTGCGTCTTTTCATGTCAGGTAACATAGTCATGACTAGCCAAATACATAGCAATCTGCATGTCTACCCAAAATGCCTTTTACAATGGGGCATCACTAGGAATTTGTTAAATTATTTCTCACTAGTCTATTCATTAAAAAAAGACAAGTTCATAGATAATCATGGTGTCACAAATTATTATTTTGTATGCAACATTTGACTCTCTGTCAACAGTATTTTATGTATTGTATACGGGTTTCCTGGGATTCACAGTACGAGACTAGGGCTCTGTCATGTCTTGCCTGAAGGATCAAACCAAAACTCCAAGTTACAATTCCTTCACCTTAACCACTTGGAGGTTTGTTCATTGTTTAACAAAGTGAGCATGACTATAGCTGCAGTGTCAATACCTGTAGACATTTTTGCATACAAGAGGCACTTAACACATAGTCCTCATATTATAAAATTGTTCCTAAGAAATTCCAGAAATGAGGAGCTTGCTCAGGTTCACTTGGTGTATTTGTCACATTGAGCTCAACAAGTATTTTGACGTTTGAAAAATTACGTTATGCCTGAGCCCACCAGATGATCATTTCATCTCAGCAGTTTATGTATACAGATACTATTTATAGTGAAACTAAGTTGCCGAGGAACTGAATTTTATAACTTACCCGGTCAAAATAATTCGATGTGAAGAAAGATATTGCCGGATGCAAAACTTTCTCAATATTTCCCGATCACGTCATATTAGTTTGTGTAATAACTTACCATGACAAACCAAGGAAATCGGCGATGTGGAGATGGATGTCTGAATCAGGTGTTTTCACATAAAACTCCCGTCTATAGTATCATAGAAAGTGACAGAAGCCATGTCAATTAAGTAAAGTCTATTTCTCACTCCAAGTGCGATCTTTTAACACCCATCATAGATCTTTCCTTTTAGGACAAAGCACGTGCCATAACGCCAATACACACGCTCATGTCTGTACCTATGACGACGTCGCATAAACCGAGTGTGTAAACGCCTATCGACTTTTTTATCAGCTGTTAGTTACTACTTTATAGACTGGCGGTTTATCTAGAATATACTGCCATTGACGTTGACTCCATTTGGGGTCAATTTAAAGCGCTGCGGACACATTTAGAGCGCCGCGGGAGTCAGCTAAGGCGCCGCGGGAGTGCTTATTTTGAAAGTCAAGCGCAGCGGAGCCGCGGCGCTTTACGGGGCTGGGGAAGACCCTGTATTACTTCATTATTCTTTAACATTGTCCTCCATCATCACTTCAAAAGCCATTCTGATGGTCAAAACAAATAAAACCTGCATCTTGACCTCCAGGGCTCATGCTGGCGGTCACCAAATGCGGCAATTTCATATTCTAGCAAAAAAATTCCAATTTGGCGAATTTGGTTTAGCCATTTGTTCAGAATTAAATCTGGCTCCTTTTTCTTTCTTATTGGAATGCGCTGCCACATGTGTGGGCTGAGAGCATTCATAAATTATTAATGTATGTATTTCAGGATTTGGTTTATGTGTCAGTTCCTTTGAACATGAAATATCAGAAGTTAAAAACACAGTTGTCGTTCAGAATTTTTGTAACATAAAAATCATGATGGAATTGAGGCATATTGAAACACAATAAATGTCCAATTTTGAAAAAGTTTTGTTCACGAAGGCATAAGTCAATTTAGCAATAGCATCAAGACCAGAAATCTAGACCAGCTGCCCAGGTCCATAAAGCTCAGTTAAGAATTGTAATGCTTGTATTGCTAGGTATTACCTAAGTTATTATTATGAACATAACATAGTGACAAAATCTAAAAGTCCAACTAAAATTCTGTTCCCATCTTTTGTCATATGTGTATATCATTAGCCGGCGAAAAGGAACAATTAGCCTGTCTTGCTCTTGCTTCTACCCAGCCCCCCCCCCCTTTAGCTTCTTATTATGAAAATAGGCAAAGCGTAAACCGGACGAAAAAGATTGTGTTCCTTCAGTTCGTTAAATCGCTATTCCCTAAAGTATATCAAACTATACAATCAAAGAGAGATTAATGAACACCAATATGTACAGAAATTCAATTATTGAAAGGTAAACAAGGCTGACATTTTAACCAAGGGAGCGAACTCTAATCCTACCTGCCGGTTGATTTGAAGCTATATCGTCCCGCACCGCCATGCACATTAGCGTGCAGTGGGCTATGTCGAAATATGGGTACATCTTTAGCTTCGTCACCGTAGTGGCGATATCCATGAACGTCTGTGGATCCATCTTTGAATTATTTTGGTTCGAGAGAAGGATAGGTCGTCCGACAGGATGCTGAAGCGATGCTTACTCTCAGTGCGCAGGCGCGAGTAACTTTACGGTTCAGTGATTTTCAGGGGAGGTAAACAATAATTTGTTTTATCGCCGAGTAAGTAAGTGTTACCTCCCTTGTATTGTATGGCAAGAAAAACTGAAAAGTTTTGCGTCTGTCTGTCTGTCTCTGTCATCATGAAAAAAGTTTGCCTTTATTGTATTATAAAGGACTCATTATGACAAAAGAGCATCTTCCCTAACAGGCCCAATTCATCCGTCCACCAAATACGTTTCTATCGTCTTATAAAGGGGATGTGCCAACACGAGGTTAAGTATTAAGTAACTAAGTTAGTCAAGAGTTCTGGGTACCGTTTCTACCGATACACCAGCATGTTCTCTCAAACAATGCATTAGGTTCCTAATTTGCATAAACGTTCAACGAACGTTACAGAACTCCCACTACCGAGAAGACTCGTCCCGAGTCTTGGCTCTTGGGAGACACGTGGGGAAGGCAACTCCGATAGAAGGAGTAGTCTTAATCCCACCGCTGCCACCAATGTAACGAACCAAGCAAATGAACCTCTCAAAGAGCCTGTCTTGCTCTTGTTTCTACCCAGCCCCCCTTTAGCTTCTTATTATGAAAATAAGTAACTAAGTTAGTCAAGAGTTCTGGGTACCGTTTTACTAAACAGTTTAGGCTTAAGATTTGCGTAAGTCTTAAACAACAATTAGTCTTATTTCAATATTGGGCTAAACAATATTGCAAAGTAACACATCATTGGTGTAACGAACAGAGCAAATGAACCTCTCAAAGACACAAACACATCCGATCAGTGAAAAACGCTGAGCGGTTGTGCTGTCTATCTATATACCAGCATGTTCTCTCAAACAATGCATTAGGTTCCTAATTTGCATAAACGTTCAACGAACGTTTCATAACTCCCACTTCCGAGAAGACTCTTCCCGAGTCTTGGCCCTTGGGAGACACGTGGGGAAGGCAACTCCGATAGAAGGAGTAGTCTTAATCCCACCGCTGCCACCAATGTAACGAACCAAGCAAATGAACCTCTCAAAGACACAAACACATCCGATCAGTGAAAAACACTGTTTTTCATTGAGCGGTTGTGTTGTTTATATACATACCAGCATGTTCTCTCAAACAATGTTCCTAATTAGCATGAACGTTCAACGAACGTTTCATTGGAATCATCTCTCCAAGACGCTTCTAATGACGTGTCACATTGCAATATTGTCCTTTCATTGAAAATACTATCCATGTTTTTCAGTTATGACTTACTCAAATATGTCCTTTAAGTTGTTTAGTAGAACGGTACCCTGGTCTCGAAGACTATTGCTATATTGACTGACGCCTTAGAATAAATGTACACATGTTGAAAGGCTTCGTTCACGGATCATTATTGAGACCAGTAACTAAGTATATCGGCTAACGTTCACGGATCATTATTGAGACTAGTAACTAAGTATATCGGTTAACGTTCACGGAACATTATTGAGACTAGTAACTAAGTATATCGGTTAACGTTCAGGCATCATTATTGAGACCAGTAACTAAGTATATTGGTTAACGTTCAGGCATCATTATTGAGACTAGTAACTAAGTATATCGGTTAACGTTCACGGAACATTATTGAGACTAGTAACTAAGTATATCGGTTAACGTTCACGGATCATTATTGAGACTAGTAACTAAGTATATCGGTTAACGTTCACGGAACATTATTGAGACTAGTAACTAAGTATATCGGTTAACGTTCAGGCATCATTATTGAGACCAGTGACTAAGTATATTGGTTAACGTTCAGGCATCATTATTGAGACTAGTAACTAAGTATATCGGCTAACGTTCACGGATCATTATTGAGACTAGTAACTAAGTATATCGGTTAACGTTCACGGAACATTATTGAGACTAGTAACTAAGTATATCGGTTAACATTCAGGGGTCAAATGCACCTAGAACGTTGACTTGTTTCAGACGTCACAGATAGGGAAAGTTGGGCCATTGTGGAGTAATGTACCAACTCATGTCGCTCAGTCTCGATCGGGGCTGAACTTATCTTTCCACGGACCATACATTGAACGTTGGTGTCGGGTCAGACATGATTTGATACAGGAGTCCTGAATTTCTGAATTCGAAACCAAATTGGTTCAACACTTGATGATGCTGGTTTCGGTTTTTTAAGGGGTTGGGGGTTTGTGTTAATAAACAAGCTTGTATCCACCCAGGCTTTGAACAAATAATAAACATAACGATAAGATGAAATGAAAGCGTTAAGTGTCATTGGGATCAGACGGTGTATTGTAGAGTACATTCCGATCCGGGGCTTCACTATACAAACATAAGTGACCAGTCAGCTGTTTGTTTTGGACTTTCTTCCCCCACATGAGGCACATTACATAAGTAAATAATAGCTTAACAGTTTATCATGATCCCATTTTAAAGTGACTATCCCATCGATTGAGATTTTAAATCTTTTTGAAATAAAATTTTGTCTACTGATAAAATGACAACACTTATCTATAATGTTACATTAAACTAGGTAATTGATACGATTCTAAATCCGTTTAAAACCATTTGGTAAATATATAATATATTTGTCTTTAATATGTAGTAAACTGTTTAAACGTTTTATTTTGTAAAGAATGACCTATAATTTCCTTCCTGTTTAGTCATTGAAATGGTAAGGGCGTCTATGACCCAGAACACGAAATGGGTCGACACGTGACTGTGGTAAGGTGGTCAAAGTGCAATCCCACGATTTTTTTGTAAATGAGTTTTTCATCAAAACACTGAAAGGCATGATTGTCAATAAGATATAATCATTAATGAAAATGTCAGGTCTTCAAAATCTTTAATTTGGTTATTTATTGGGTTTTTTTTCTAATTGAATAACATTGATGATAGTGTTGGGCACATCTTAATTTAATTTGAATTATGTACATGTATTGCTGGCCGAAGGCCGGTTTACTGAAACAAATTGTATTGTATTGTTAAAATAAAGAAAATGAAAATGGTCACTTATCAAGTAACAAGCAATGTCTAGTTCGTGTTTTGTGTTTGCAACTTAACCCACTTTGAGGGCTAGTTCCTTTAACACAACGTATCTGTCATGTAGACACAATAATATCATCTTTGACCGGTTTAAGATAACGCCTAATCACGACCCCAATGCGCTCATCCCAGTTGTTGATATATAAACATGGAAAGTGTTGTAAACATTGCTAGGTTTTATTTACGAGATACATGCTGATATAAACTGAACAAGGAAACTTTGTGCCAAAGAATTGTGAGTTGTTATTTACTTTCTGTTTTCTTTCTGTCATCTTCTTTTTCGATCGAAGTCTTGCTTTTAAAGGTGCTTGTTTGCAGATATGAGAACATTTGGAAATTAAAGATGAATTTCATTGAAAGAGAAGAGGCATTCAAAGTAAGCTTAGATGGTTTTTTTAATTCTCTTAAGTGTGTACACATTGAATAAACATGTATTTCAAATCAAAGCGGCATCGATACTTTCAAACGCTATATCTAATTGCATATCAAACAACAATACAAAAACTGTATTGTTTCAGCGAAATTTCATTTTGGCTTTCAAGTTTTCTCTTCTGTGAACAAGCACCTTTCAAAAGCGAGATAAGATTGTAATGGCCAACATAGTATAACAAAGAGGTGAATGCGTTTCTTTGTATCATACCTTCTATATATGAATCAGTTGATGTGATCGAAAAACAATTTTCGATCAGATCCTACGGTTAAAGTTGTGTTAACCCTTTCAATCATATTGCAATTAATATAAAAGAAAATCAAATTGAAAACAACAACTGAAGACGCTGTATAAGATTTAACAAAATATATTTATCATGTAGTTTAAAGAAAAACGAGCAATTCCTCCTTTTGTTTCAATGACTTCTCGAAACACCTGGGTACCGTTTTACTAAATGATTTACGGAAAACATTTGCGTAAGTCATAACTGACACACATGGATAGCATCTTTAGTGAAAGTACAATATTGCAATGTGACTCGTCATTGGAAGCGTCTCGGAGAGACGATTCCAATGATGTGTTTCTTTGCAATATTGCTCAACCCATTATGGAAATAAGAGGAATTGTTGTTTTACACTTACGCAAATCTTAAGCGTAAACTGTTTAGTAAAACGGTACCCTGCTGTAGTTGGATAAAAGTGAGAGCTTTTTACAGAGAAAAGGATTACAAGATGAGTTACTTTTCATCGTCCTACTTTGAACATGTTTTCAGACACATTAACCCTTATAGTGCTGGAACCGACTCCACGCTTGTGCAAACAGGTTAGATCCAGGCCAGCCGCCAAGTAAATTTGAGGCTGGCCTGTGATCGAACCCGTTTGTTAAACTGAGTACCTTTCCTCATAAAATTTAAGCAGATATTTAAGGTTTTGGAAAGCATACGACACACAACTATATTTTAGATAATTACCCAGCATTCTAAGGATTAACGATACATATCTGTCAGATTTCTGACTTACTTTCTCAACCGTCTTCACTCCTTGGTCAGCATAGAGTTTATAACAAGGCTCTCAATTTTTGTTGGTCTGTGAGTGTTGTCTTTGCTTCATCCCAAAATTTCTTAACCCGGTGTGAGTCTTAGTCCAGAGATCTTCTCTAGGTTGTAGTAGGTCGATCTCTCTTGTTCCCTGTGGCAATATATTACTTAGATGTAAAATTACTACCGTGTCCTCGTTGTTCTCAGCCAACCAAAATCAGTCACAAGACATTCGTATCTATATATTACTTAGTAAATTGAGAGCTTTTGTCTGTCAATTTCGTGCAAAATATTACATTAAGGCATATTTGGGACCCGTTTTCATGAAGTGCAGTCCCTTGCCACTGATAAAATGAACAAAGAAAGGTAGGCCAAGCGTGTGAACTTTTCACAGAAATGGGTTTTCTTAACACTTCACCAAACGCCAAATTTTCACCTGTCCAAAAAAGAAAGAGTTTGCAAACGACATCTCAAAATGCAATGAAGTTAGAAACTAATCTTCTGATAGGACAGAAAACATTCTAGGAAAAGGAAATATTTCTCCGTTTCCCATAACGTTTTCCAGAGTCGTCTGCAACAAAGTGGTCAAATGTCGTGATGTTTGGTAATGGGTTTAGTCACTGTGTTAAATGGGTTGTCAGAAAGACAACTCAAATATATCACTAACAAAGTTCAGTTAGCCTTCGCTTCGCCAAATGAGTCTCCAGTACAACGTAGAAATGCTTCTGGTCAGTCAACCAAAACACACTCCTCCGATTCTGTCTATACACTTTAGATTAAAGGATCGCTAGTCAGTCAGCATTTTTTCAATATGGTAGATATGAGTCACACTTAACCCTTAGAGTGCTGGAACAACTTCCTGCTTATGCAAACAGGTTGTATCCAGGCCAGCCGCCAAGTAAATTGGCGGCTGGCCTGGATCTAACCTGTTTGCTACTCAGAACATCTTTTCCCAACAGAATTAAGCAGATATTTAAGGTTTTGGGAAGCAGACGACACAGAAATATTTTAAGAAAATTACTCGGCATTCTAAGGGTAAAACTGTTACTATCGAAGGGCCCTTTGACCTGGACATGACGTGACCATGAGCGTGAGGATAACTGTATTTAGCTATCTTATTATGTTGAGATCAGCTCAGACTTTCGCCGACGTACGCTCACTTTTAAGAACTTACAGTATGTAGGTTAACTAATGACTTTTTCACAAGGAGAACATGTTCGTAACGGGAAGTAACTCCTTTTGTTGGAAAAAAAATTCTACGTAGTATCTCGAAGAAAATACTAAATTGGCGTTGTTGTGTTGCTTAACTGATGTAACTTTCAAATTAGTCAGGCAATAAGATGATATTTGGAGTTTTGGGAGAAAGTTTCTAAATATAAGTATTTGGTATCACGCATGAATTTCCTGAAGGTCAAATTTTTATTGAGTTTGGCTGAAAACTTGTTTATTTTACATGGATTGTGACGGAAGCTTGTTGAATTTCCTCCCGATGACTGCTTCCATGAAACCAGACCATTACCCGCGCCAGTAAGAGGGCTACTCCCGGCAATTTCCACCTCGCTTGACGGGGATCGAACCCAGGACCCTCGGTACAAGAGGTCGGCGGTCTATCCCTGCATCACTGGGGTCTTAACCCTGAGAATGCTTGATAATTTTCTAAAAATAGTTTTTTGTGGGTTCGAATCCTGCGATAAGCGGGGACCACAGCATGACCTTTCGTGAACCTCTGTAGTTCTGGTTATATGAAGTTAGTTTAAGGTAGAGTACCCATAATCCATGATTTTTAAACTCTTTCGTCGGGTAACTTCGGTCATGCTCGGTATACGTCGGTCGGGGCCGAAACTATACTGTGTTTTGTTACAACGACTTTCATTTTGACGTACACATTTTCTCATCTGCGAATAAGGACCTTTAACCACAGTCAGTATGTTTATCCCTTTACCAAACGCCTAATTTTCGACTCTCCTATATTGAAAGAGTTTGCAGACGACATTTCAAAAATGAGGAAAAATAATCTTCTGATAGGGCAGCAAATATTGTGGGGAAATGATAAATTGCTTTTCAGAGCAATTTCTCTTTTTCCCACAATGTTTTCCAGAGTCTTCTGCAACACACTGATCAAATGTCGTTATTGTTTGGTAAAGGGTTACACAAACAACCGCCTAATGGTTATCTAATAACACAAATATGTTCATGTTTATGTAAACGAATATTGGGATGGGCTGACATATCCACCATTTGGCAAAATCTGAATGGTCCAAATTAAAGCAACAACATGCGAATCAATTAGAGCAGCTGATGATAACAATGAGAGGAAATAATTGTGACAAATGTAGACATTGCTCATTTAGTGCAATTCATTCCTCCTGTCGCAGTGGCTTCCAATTATTGTACAGCAGATGCGTTAACATGAGGTAAATACAGAGTAAGGATTCAGTTATATGTGATCAAATTTTTGCTTGAATAGTTACGATATTTGCACTCAGTTTTGAGGAAGTTCAGGACCGATGGATTTTCGGTGAAACAATTATACATAACATGCATAACATTTATAGACGGTTGATTTTTGTGCATGGCATTTATTCTCGGTTGATTTGTGTGCATAACATTCATACACGGTTGATTTTAGACATAGCATTCATACACGGTGGATATTAGACATAGCATTCATACACGGTTAACTTTAGACAAAACATTCATGCACGGTGGATTTTAGACATAGCATTCAAACACGGTTGATTTTAGACATAGCATTCAAACACAGTTGATTTTAGACATAGTATTCATACACGGTGGATATTAGACATAGCATTCATACACGGTGGATATTAGACATAGCATTCATACACGGTTAACTTTAGACAAAACATTCATGCACGGTGGATTTTAGACATAGCATTCAAACACGGTTGATTTTAGACATAGCATTCAAACACAGTTGATTTTAGACATAGTATTCATACACGGTGGATATTAGACATAGCATTCATACACGGTGGATATTAGACATAGCATTCATACACGGTTAACTTTAGACAAAACATTCATGCACGGTGGATTTTAGACATAGCATTCAAACACGGTTGATTTTAGACATAGCATTCAAACACAGTTGATTTTAGACATAGTATTCATACACGGTGGATATTAGACATAGCATTCATACACGGTGGATATTAGACATAGCATTCATACACGGTTAACTTTAGACAAAACATTCATGCACGGTGGATTTTAGACATAGCATTCAAACACGGTTGATTTTAGACATAGCATTCAAACACAGTTGATTTTAGACATAGTATTCATACACGGTGGATATTAGACATAGCATTCATACACGGTGGATATTAGACATAGCATTCATACACGGTTACATTCAGTTTTAGACATTTCAAACACAGTTGATTTTAGACATAGCATTCATTCATAACACAGTTGATTTTAGACATAGTATTCAAACACGTTTGACATTTTCAGACATAGCATTCAAACACGTTTTAGTTTAGACATGACATTCAAACACGGTTGATTTTAGACATAGCATTTATACACGGTTGATTTTAGACATAGCATTCAAACACAGTTGATTTTAGACATAGCATTCAAACACGGTTGATTTTAGACTAAATATTCGTACACGGTTGATTTTAGACATAACATTCATACACGGTTGATTTTAGACGTAGCATTCATACACGGTTGATTTTAGACATACACGGTTGATTTTAGATATAGCATTCATACACGGTTGATTTTAGACAAAACATTAATCCACGGTTGATTTTAGACGAAACATTCATCCACGGTTGATTTTAGACAAAGCATTCATTCACGATTGATTTTAAAATTGCATCCATACACGGTTGATTTTAGACGTAGCATTCATACACGATTCATTTTAGACATATCATTCATACACTGTTGATTTTAGACATAGCATTCAAACACTGTTGATAATAGACATATCATCCATACACGGTTGATTTTTTACATAGCATTCATACACGGTTGATTTTAGACATAGCATTCAACAACGGTTGATTTTAGACTAAACATTCATACACTGTTGATTTTAGACATAGCCTTCATACACTGTTGATTTTAGACATTGCATCCATACACGGTTAATTTTAGACATAGCATTCATACGCGGTTAATTTTAGACATATGCATTCATACACGCTTGATGCTAGGCGCAGCATTTTTACACTGTGAATTTGATGCGTAGGATTCATTCGTGGTGGATTTCATCCGTAGGATTCATGCGTGGTGGATTTTATCTGTAGGATTCATGCGTGGTGGATTTTATGCGACAATGCATACAATGTGCAATGATACAGTACGTTTGTAAATCACGATTTATATATATATATCGATGCTGTATTGCTGAGTAAAAGGAAATCCCAATGGTGAAGCTTCTTCGCCTTTAGTGATTGTAAGTTTGTAAAACTCCTTAATCAATATTACTTCGCATGAATGTAACTGCAGCCAAATCATAAGGAAACATTTACCTGATTTTATGCTTGTACATAATTATGGAAAATAAAGAAGCCTTTCAGCTTCACCAAAAAAAAATAGAATAAGGATACAAATGTGGCAAAATGACAAGTCGCTGCTGTAACAGCAATGATTTTTATCGAATGCAACAGAAAAAGTGTATGCATTTCCTGCATGATTTCGGTTTTATTTTATTTTTATTTATTCATTATCCTTTTTGACAGTCGCAAATTTACATACGGATAAATTGATTTAATCTCCGAGGATCAATGTTTTCTAAATGCGTCACTTGAAGGTCGGGGTTCTTTATTTTTCAAATAAGGGTTAGCCATACGAAACCGAAAATTGTTTCTACGTTTTTGGAAATAACGTATCGGCATACCTTTAGTTACGATTTGGACGTTTATGTTTGCGTGTGTGTAAAATCCTATAAATAACTCGGTGGAATTAAGTAGCCGTTTGCAAACAAAACATATCATCCGGGTAATTGCTTGTAACATTTAACAGGTATAACCCTGCTATAGAGATATCGTCAACTGTCAGGTAAAAATCTATTAATTATATCTAAAACAGAGATATATCAACGCGGTATAACGATATGACGTAAAGATATAACGATGTGCTGAGACGAATCACTATTATCATCACGATATCACGACAAAATATCACGATATGCGGAGACGATTTCACGATAATTTGTCAACTCAATATTACGATAAATTGACACAATATTACGAGTTGCTGAAAAAGTATAACGATATGCCAACTCTATGTTTCTTTATTCTGACACAGCAATGCGAATTTCTTACAAAATATAATGATTTAACAACTCAATATTACGATAAACCGACACAATATCACGTGTTATTGAAAAAATATAACGATATGCAAAATCAATATTTTGGTAAACAGACACCATGTTACGAGCTGCTGACACAAATAAACGATATGCCGACTCAATATTACGAAAAACTGGCATGGAATTATGATAACTTGGTCACATCAACGCAATACAGCGATTTGCCACGCGATATTATGGTTATCAACATGTCGACTAAAAATTACGATACACAGACTCGATACTACGATATACCAACACAATATTATAGATTACTGACGCAAAACATTGATACAGCCAACACGAAAGCATGATTAACCAACATGATATTACGATATCCTGACAAAATGATACGACTTGCTTTCATAACATCACGAAATTGCGACTCAGTGTTACGACATGTCGACTAAAATTTCGATACACAAACTCGATATTACGATATACTGACAAAATTACAAATGGCTGACGCAATGTATCGATATGACAACACGAAATTACGATAAACCAACATGATATTACGACATGCTGACATATTGCCAAGGTGTGCTGTCACAACACCACATTATTGTGACTCTGTCTCAGTTCAAAGATATGTCGTCTTAAAATCACGGTACACATACTCGATATATTACGATATACTGACACAATATATCGATATACCGACACGATATCACGATATACCAACATGATAATACGATATACTGACACAATATATCGATAAACTGACACGATATATCGATATACCAACATGATAATACGATTGCTGACACAATATATCGATATACCGACACGATATTACGATATATCGACACGATAATACGATATGCTGACACAATATATCGATTAACCGACATGATATTACGATATACCAACATGATAATACGATATACTGATACAATATATCGATATACCGACACGATGTCTCGATATATCAACATGATAATACGATATGCTGACACAATATATCGATTTACCGACACGATATTACGATATACCAACGTGATAATACGATATACTGACACAATATATCGATATACCGACACGATATTACGATATACCAACATGATAATGCGATTTGCTGACAAATTGTCAAGGTGTGCTGTCACAATACCACAATAGTGGGATATGCCGTTTTGCTCGATTTCACGATAGGCTGTTACAAAATCATGACGGACCGACAAGATATCACGAAAACATACACGACTCTATGGATATTTTCATACAATATAACGATTTGTTGAGGCTTGATCACAACACAAGAATATGATATCACAACACGTTGATACAATGTCACGATATTATATTTAGCACGAATTGAATTTATCATCAATATTAATCACGACATTGCACGACTCAATATCACGATATTAGAACTCGATTAACAATTTTTCTGACGCGATAACACGACATAGAATACATTTACTTATGGTATTCGGAAGAAAACATTGTGACAAAGGATGACTTATTCATTGGGAGCAATTATACTTTTTCACAGTGGCTTGTAAACACTTCTACAGCAGATGCGTCGAAGTGATATTTATGCAGTAAGGGTTTATGGCTAGATTTCGAGTCAATAGCATAAATGGTTCATTGACAATTCAATCTCAATGTAGATTATGTTGCTTTTCAGCCTGATATGTTTTGACCTTTAGTACTAATCTTATTTCAATTGTACATGTGTAATTATATTATCTGATTTTTTATTCGCCATTGGAGCGAATTTGTTTCGGAATCGATGTGAAATAAACAAGTTTCAACTATCTTGTATACAAATATAACGTAAACATCCTCAAAACGGTACGTATCTCTACAAAACATGCAGTGTGGATTGTTTATTGGGGCCGCCCTGACACAAACGTAATCTGATACAAAATGCCAGTGTATATCCTGGCAAACTGCTTCATCGTTATCGTCCTTGGTTTTGGAGCACTCGACAGTCAAGTTGGCGGCGAGCTAAAATTTAGGGATTAATGCATAGATCGGCACGAGTACTGGTTTTGTATTTACAAAGCAACATCGAAAGTGATTGATCTAATATTCATGAATATGTTTTTCTATCTGTGTAAAGTAATTTAGTTTAAGCTTAAGAAGATCAAGAACTGGTGTGAGTGCAGTTTTATTATACTTTTAAATGTTTTCGTTTTACCCTTGATAAGATGATCAAATGACAATCTCAGTTCAAATGGAATCTTTGTAAAGATAAAAATCCTATTCGGCGTAATAATTTCTTAAGACCTCTGTTACTTGCACAAATACCGTTAAAACCGGCATGCATATTAACAATGACTGAAGTATCCCTTTGCCACTTTGATTCCAACGAGTGTCTATTAATTAATCAGGATTTCTTGCTTGAACACTTCATCTCATCATCTCTTTAAATATAAAACGTGTGTACATGTTTCCTTATGATTTAGAGGCCAACATACTAACAAACTTTACAAATGTGCGAGTGAGTTTTCGGATAAATTTGCAAACTTTGTCAGCGATTATATTTCAGAAGTATTGTGTTACCATTACACACACTCTACCTTTAGAAAATCTGGATTTGACATTCAAACGTACAATTAGGCTAATCAGCGATATTTCATTATTTAGGGAGTAAATATGTTGAGCAGGTATATTCACCTTACATAGTTTGTCATGCATATTATAGTCGATATACAAAGCATTGAACAGGGTGTGTATTTACACCACAAAAATCATGTTTTTCTTATGGCCATGGTTTCGTGTTGGTTGATCTACACTTTCTCCTCTTCCTCCTTTCCTCAATTTTCTTTCTCCTCTTTATTAACTTCTTCTTCGCCTTCTTCTTCTTATTTTAAGTTATCCTTGATATGGATGTAATTCTGGCATTGATCATAACACAGTCTTTTAAATTTCATTATTCTATTCAACGTACTGCTTGTTTTAGATGTACGTGTTGTTCGTTATTGTTTTGTTTCTCAATATTGAAATAAATCTATCTATCTATCCTATGATTCTAGGCAGCGCGTACGTATGTATGCGTAATAAAACGTGTTTTGCAATACAGACTAGTTCGTGATCAGATCCTTAAGAGCAAGCTGCTACATGTAATAAAACGTTAACCCTTAGAATGCTGGGTAAATTTCCAAAAATAGATGTGTGTGTCTTCTGCTTTCCAAAACCTTAAATATCTGTTTAATTTTGATGACGAAGGAACCCCAGCACTTAAGTGCTATAAGAGCCAGGGTGTTGCCGTGCTGGAGATAAGGTTTAAAAAAAAAACGCCGCCAAAGATTTTTGTTGCTGAGACATAACGGCAAACAGCAGCGTTCAACTTAAAATAACGAGGACACAGAATCCAATATTTCTCAATTAGCACTGAAATTCGTTAATGAAGGAAAGAAATGAATAAGTATGAAAGAATATGGTGCAGTTCTTTTTAAGACAGTCCAGGAGCGCAAATATATATGATTGGTTGTTTATTCAACATTTGCTTTAACATCGCGTCAACAATATTTGTACATATTACAATGTCCTCTCATCTTGGTTTTAAATGTTTATGTAGTATGTTAGAATAGTCTTCTAAAATAAGTTTTGCTTTGAAATGTTTGTTTAAGCATTAAACAACACCAACGACATTTGACCAGTTTGTTGCAGACGACTCTATAAAAAAACATTGTGGAAAAAGGAAAAAATGCTCTTAACAAGCAATTTCTCCTTTTCCTACAATGTTTTCTGCCCTAACAGAAGATTATTTTTCAATTTCATCATATTTTGCAATGTCGTCTACAAACGCTTTCAATTTTGGACAGTCAAAAATCTGGCGTTTGGTAAAGGGATTAACCTGTGCATAACTAGTAAGGGGGTCTTCATCCGGTTGTGATAAGCCTATAATCGCGATAGAACTGAAAATTGTTTGATGCGATGTGAAACACAATAAAACGAATATACATGACATAAGCGACATCTATATTCGTGGCCATCTGGAAACCTCTGTTCAAAGGTTAATTAGACTATCATTACGACAAGCATCATAATAAAAAATAGTAGAAATATATATGATGTTTTGCGGAGAAAGGTAAGCATGCTTTTAAGGTAAAATCACATAATACGTAAATTTCTTTCATCGGTTTACTTCTGTCGTTCTCAGTTTTCATCGGTCGTGGTCGAAACTGTTCGGTGTAAAGCGAATATTTCAGGTACTGGCCGATGTATAATACCGAGAAAGACCCAAATAATCCGACGAAAGAAAGAGTTTCAAAATTGCAGAGTAAGGGAATTCTTCCTTAATGAATATGTTCACGGATGGGTATTATGTAAGATTTCATATAATTACTAGCTTAACATCATTTAAGCTGATTACGTTCGGTTTCCCGAACTTGGTTAGCTAGATATATAAACTTACTATGATATTTTCTTTGAAATCGTTAGTAAAAATTTAAGTAAGTTATAAGTATGCCAAGTATGATAAATCTTTGTATCAGATGCGTTCCCAAATCACTATAATTTGGACAAACAAGTGTAAAATGGTATTCAGTTTCTGTAGCATTCTATAGAGTATACAACCCTTACATCATTTTTGATTGACATGGTTAATATAAACACAACCTGCGTTCAGTAACCGTGAGGATCTGTCATGTATAACTATTGAATGTTTTCTTAACCACTTGTCAAACTATATAAACAAGCAATATGCTATATGGTGCTTATGTGAGAAATGGAGAAATGAACGCAGCGATTTTCGATTTGTTTTTGGCCGAAAGTTAGTATCTAATTTCAAACCCGTTGCAACGAATTTGGATCTGACTACATATTTATCCATTGTATACAGGGCATACATTCTTCAATACAAACTTGTCATTACTTCTGTTGACTAGTATCCAGTACGTCTCATACAGCAGTTTTTGATAAATATGATTAGAATGCCAAATTTTCCTCACATCTGTGAACAAGCAGCTTTTAAAAGCCATCTAAAAACGCTTATACCGTGAGGTATCTCATAATGCTTTTTTTTGTAATTTGGTTTCTATTAATTAGGAATATTCGATTGTTTCTAATTATCTAGAATGTGCAAACAGTGAATTAACATGAAGTTTAATGGAATAGTGATAAGGGTAGTTCTAATTCTTAAAAGTGGGGCAATCGAGAATAAACCGTGGTTAAGAGTACATGCATCAGAAATTGCATTGCAAAACACTTTCGGACTATAACCTATTCTAAGAGCTCAGTCTTGCTTCGAACTGATAGGCTTTAATCTCGTCCGCCGAAATTATCTCTGCGTGCAAAATATCTCCGTAACGCAGTTACATTTCCCGTTTTATTATCGTCTGTCGTGAATTACGCAGGGGCTAGGAAAGACTCGGTAAATTTGGGCAAAAGGTAAGCCTCTGATATTCCCACCATTCGTTATAAAGTAAGTAATGCGTCGGCTGCAATGTAGATAAGTAGCAAATGAGCCCAAAGGTCAACGACCGCATCCGTTGACAAACATGTCGTTTGGTACGTTTAACCCTTATGTTGCTGGAACCGGCTTCATGCTTATGCAAACATGTTAGGTCCACGCCAGCCGCCAAGTAAAATGACAACTGGTCTGTGATCTAACCTGTTTGCTTTTCTTAGTATCTATACTAAAAGAAAATAAGCATATATTTAATGTTTTGGAAAGCAGAAGACACAAAAATGTATTTTAAGAAAATGTTGTAACATTCTAAGGGTTAACGCTTAGAAACCATCATCGAGCTTGGATTCGCGAAACTGCTTCAGATTCCTTTCAAGATTATTGTGTGAGCATTTCTCCTTTTTATACAGCCAAATAACCTTTTAACGCATTTTGCATCGTCATTTTTTTCCAGAGAATTCTGATATTAACACATTACCACCTAACGCCACATGCTTGCATCTTGCAGCAGACGACTTTCAAAAAGCATTGTGGCAAAAGGGTAAGTTGTTTTTCACAAGCAATACAATACAATACGATATCTTTATTGCATTAAACAAATATACATTGTTTATAGCCAAATATTACAATTCAACAAAAATGCATTTCTTTTTTACAGAAAAATAATGCAAATTCATGTAAGATTAAAAGACAAGCAATTTCTCCTATTGCCACAATGCTTTTTTAATATATCCACATACCACAAAATAAGAACTGAAAGGTTTTTCCGTGTTTACAAAGCTTTGCTAAATTCGTCTGCCTCAAGTAAAAACCTGTTGTCTGCAGGTTGGTAAAGAGTTAAAAAAAGAAGAGGAAAAGAATCACTTGGGAAAGGGTGGAACCGGCTGAGAACTGGGGCAGTTCACAAGAAATGTTTTTTTCTTTTTAACAAATTCCCCATTTGTGGACCCCTGCCATTATAAAATGAAAAACAATACAGAAGCGTTGAACACCAATTCCTTGGTTATTTAGAAAAGAACCGTTGTAACGGAATGGGAAATAGCTTACTACCAGTGTGATCTACTTTTGTCATAACGATTTCTCATATCTCACATCTCACCATGACATTTCGACGGAAAGAAGAAATCATATAAAGGACTTATTGTATTGTGACACAGAGGGAAAATACAAGACGAGTGAGTATCCTGTTGTCTTTTGAATTCTGCGTTTTAACCTTAAACTACATGCAGACGACAATTTTTCACTTGAAGCAGACGACTCTAGCGAAACTGTTAACACGTGGGAAAAAACTTTCATTGCTGCTGTTGTTCCAAATTCTCTCACATCTGTGAACACGGATCTTTGAATCATACTATCATATCATTAGAACCATTTGGCAGCTATTAAGCGTTTTGACTTGACAATGACAAACCCGTTGTAAATGTATTGGCTTACCAGAGTACAAGGGTAAGGGCAATGCAATTGAGCCCATTACCAACCTATAATGACATTTGACCATTTTTGTTGCAGCCGACCCTGAAAAACATTAACGAGCAATTTCTCCTATTCCAAAAATGTTTTCTGCCCTATCAGAAAATTGTTTTTTCAATTTCATCGCATTTTGAAATGTCGTTTGCAAACCTTTTCAAATTGGGACTGTCGAAAAATTGGCGTTTGGTAAAGGGTTTAAAAGCCATTACGAAAGAAAAGTTCGCGTTGCTCATTCTAAGTAGTTTCTTGTTTTTGATAACAGTTAAGTTGAGCAACGTCTGCACATGTGATGAATTAACAGTGCACTACATGTGTATAAAACCACAGTTTTATATCACTTTACATCACTGGGAACAGTTGCGTTATACGAAAATGCTTCTTGAAAATGTTAGCTAAAATATATTCCAAACTCAAATGCTGTTACCATAAAAAAGATATAGCCTCTGTCCTGTTAAGGTAGAATACCCAATATCTGCCATTTTGAAGCTCTTTCTTTCGTCGGATGACTTGGGTCATTCTCGGTATACATCGGTCGATGCTGGAACATTTCGCTTTACACCGAATAGTTCCGGCTCAATCGGACCGAACAGTTCCGGCTCAATCGGAACTACTCGGGTATTTCCGTGAGCTGTGAAATACACATTTTTTCATTGGATAAACCCGATGTGCTCAGATCTGAGTTCCGGCTACCACCGATGTATACCGAGAACGACCGAACTCATCCGACAAAAGAATTAGTTTCAAAATTGCGAATTATAGGTGTTCTACCTTAATTAAACGAAACCGATACCCAACCAAAACAACCAATCTATTAGTCAATCAATCAGTCAAGCATCCGTGTGAAATCTTTTAAAGATATTAAGTAAGAGTTTCCCGCAAAATTAAACCGACATATACTTTATTTTAAATGCAGCAGAAGACTTTAAAACGAACCGTTTTTCCATTCCGCTATATGGACGTTTGCAAAAGTAACAATTTGAAAAATAATCATGATGCATATAAGTTGTGAGATTCGATAAATCAATTGTGACAAAAGGATGAATTGCTTTCACGGGAGATGTATTAACTGAAGTATTATCGAGTAAGGGGTGTCTTTGTCGTGGAAAATACTTTAGCAATGTGTGGGAACAGAATTTCATTTGCCCGGTTGAGTGCCAGTTTCCTAGATTCTCACCTATGAATCTTTTAACCAATTCAGTGCTGGAACCGTCTTCTTGCTTAAGCAAACAGGTTAGACCCAGGCCAGCCACCAAGTGAGTTGGCGGCTGGCCTGTGATCTAACCTGTATTCTACTCTGAGTATCTTTCCTTATCAAAAATAAGTAACTTTCTATGGTTTTGGAAAGCAAACGAAATAATAAACTATTTTTCGAAAACTACCCAGCATTCTAAGGGTTAAAGCAAGTTAAAACACAACGCATATGTGCTTCAAAGAGAGCAGGAGTGTAATAAAGTGAATTGTAACTCCTATCGAATACAGACTACATGGCATGCCTTCGCGAAATACGTGGCATTGGATCGTTGGTGGGGAGGAGTCTTTTCTCCAGTTGAAAACAGGCTCTGTTGTCGAAACGGTTTCAATAAGTTAACTTACTAGTCATTCAGTGTTCATGGACATTTTGTCATTTTGATGATTTGTTTAGATGTCGTCTGCTGGTAATAACTAGATACAGGGGATATGGGGATTGTGGTGAGTCACGGTTGTTAAAACCCGTTTCACCATAAAGATATCTCTAACGTATATTTAGAAAATAAAAAGTGAAATGTAAAGACGGCAATGGTATATTGGTACAACCTTTGTCTTCTTTGACAGAGGAGACTATCGTTTCAAAAATGAGATCTTTGCCAGCAATTTATAACTTTGCATTCAAATGTTGTTAAATATGGAAGCGTGTAAAAGTCGGTATATTTGGAGTGCTTGGTTAATGGAAATATTTATAAGTGCATTTCTTACGGTGCAATGTAGATTCACATTGATTTTTACGTATATACGCTTCAGCCAAACTATCGGAATAGATACGAGAGGTTGGCAAGCATGTCGTGTTGTTGTATTTGTTCAGGACTTAGGATTAAATAGTAACATATGGCAAATACGACCTTGTACAAAATTCCGCGAATGAACATTGTTATCTTTCATTCAGTGATGCGTGTGTGTGTGTATGTGTTTTATGTTTTAGGTTTGCTATATGTTCTTACATTTGTCTAAATTTCCCTTACCCTTCTTGTCCTGTTTTTTTTCTTTTCCTCCTTTCCTTCTTCCTCTTCCTCTTCGCTTTCCGTTTCCTTCCATTTTCCTTTACTTCGTTCTTTTCTTACTCTTTCTCGTTTTCCATATATGTCTCCATTTCCCCCTTTTCGATCTTCTTTTCCCATTTCTATTCTTCTCCCTTTTATGCATATTCGTTCCCCCCTTCGTTCTCTTTTCGTTTTTTTTTTCTATTAATTCGTGTTCTATCTTGTTTTCCTCTTCCTGCCTTTCTTCCTTCCATTTCTCCTTTTCCACGTTTTCCTCCACTTTCCCCTCAATTTTCTCGTACTTTTCTACCTAACTAATATACTCCCCTTCCTCCTTTATCTCGCATTTCTTCATTTCTTTTTCTCTTTTATCTTAACGTTCCCCTCGGTCTCCTCTTTTACCTCGTCCTCATGTTCCCTACTTAACATTTCTTAACTTTCCTTACTCTCCCCCTCCCTTATCTTTGTCTCCTTTGTTTTTTTATTTTTCATCTCTTTTCCTACTCTTCCTCCTTCAACACATTCTTCCTCCCCTACTTCTTATTCTTCTTTTTCTTCTGCTTTTTTCAATATGTCTCAAACAACAGTACGGCTGTTATACAGTTTTAAAGAAAACAATTTTAGAATCGAACTTCCCTCCAATCTGTGAATAATCACCTTTAAATACGCCCTGTTTCGTTATTTATTCCAGACCATGAACATAAACCACAGTTTAGTGTTTGATCCCGACTGCCTCATACGGGGCGGCGCTACTGGATTTATCGGCACGATTCTGCTCTTTAAATGGATCGGACCTTTGACCTCACGATGGTTGACCCCTGGGTATTCGGAACTACCGAAGGTTACGAAGAGCGACTGGGATGACAGGTGAGTGAACCAAAATGGCGCAACAATCGGAAACTCTTTGTGTAATGTGCATACTTCCGGAAATTACCGATGGATACCGATTGTTATCGTCGCTGTAGACTCAAAATTGCGTATTTTTCATTTCAACCTTTTCTCTTGTACGTTTCGCGTAAAGCATACTTCTTAAACACGTTTACAAGTGTATTTCCAATTAAATCAAGAAAAATATAAAAGTTCGTCGTATTCAAATACTTAAAGTTGTCCAATAACAATTATCAATACTTATAAAATAACATTTTTTCGTCACGCTCAGACCATCCTCTTTCATTACAGTTTGTTGAAATTTCTGTTGTATCTAGAGTAAAACGGATTTACGTGCTCATGTATAAAGAATAAAAGTTAAGGACTAAACTAAATAAAGTGAAAATATGACCATCCTCCTACGTACGAAGTGTTATATACACTCAATCTTGGTAGTTGCCAAGCAAACTTTAGGTGGACTTCAACGCCGTGCCAACATTTTTTCTTTTATGTAACAGCTATCCTTGGAATTACTAGTACTCGGCCTGAGTCTTAAGTGTATGTCCTAGAGAAAGCACTCACAAAACTAGCAGTGACATTGGGGCTCGAACCCAGGCCCCCGAGTAACAAGTTCGTCAGTTAAACAGGAGGCCCTCCATGTTGAAATGTCTGGAAATAAACTGGGCCTTCCTGTAAAAAAATGGAGAAGACAAAGAATGTATCGTGTTTGTTTTTCAGCGCTTTCGAAAAAAGTTCCTTTTATCATAGTCCTGCATCCTTTCCGTTTTTCTCTGTTCACCCATTTCTCCATGATACATCAGTTATCTGCCTCTTATGACTTTATTAACCTCTGTTGGAGAGCAGTCAATTACCATTTATTTGTTATTTATCAATTTATCACGTACGTTTCTGTTGTAACATCGTTGTGTGGTTGGTGTGAGTTTTTTTCACATACGTACGAATATACGGACTTATCCCTTCCCCAAACAAGAACGGCATTTGACGACTTTGTTGCAGACGACTTTAGAAAACATTGCGGGAAAAGGAGAAATTGCTCGTAATGAGACATTTCTCCTTTTCCCACAAGGTTTTCTGCTCTTTCTGAATAATATTCAATTTCATCACAACTTGAAATGTCGTCTGCAAACTCTTTCAATTTGGAACAGTCAAAAATGTGTTGTTTGGGAAAGGGTTAAGTAATATGGTACTATAACACGAAGAAGTGTTTTCTAATTCAACGTTTACTAGCAAGTGATACATGAAAAGCGACACATCTATATATACGGTTTGAATATCAAGCAGTTATAGTCTATTTCTACAAACAAATGTTAAACCTTTTCTATCAAACAGAATTAACCAAATATTGCATATTCGTGTCGTTTTAGTTAACAGATTCAGTTTGTGCAGTTTACTAAATTAATGTGAGGGAATGGGATGGTTATAACGTGGTGTAAATTGTCAAATTGTGTTATTGTTATCACTTGTGAATATAACACTCTATCGGTCATAGTATACGTTGTATATTATTATCTATAGTAAACAAAACAATAAATCGCACGTGACATAACAAATGGTGATGTGTGTATGTTTGTTAGAGTTTTACGTTGCATTGCTAGTATTTTAGTTATATGTACATAACTTCTGTTCGTGATTGATGAATGAGGGTCATAGAATTACCTGTATATAAGGGCTTGTTAAAGCAGGTAGAACCATTGGCATTCCATTAGTCAACCTCGCAATAAATTCAACCTCTACATAAATCAACTCCTCAATAAATTCAACCTCTACATAAATCAACTCCTCAATAAATTCAACCTCTACATAAATCAACTCCTCAATAAAAAATATAATCTACCACTATCGTGGTTTGAATCCACACGAAACATTTGGGATTGCAAATTCAAATCTACCCTATAGGCCACGTAGGTCCTTACAAATCCAACTTTCCCAAACAACACATTTTTGACTGTCCTAAATTGAAAGAGTTTGTCAAAACGAAAAGTCGTTAAAACAATACGGTTCAAGTATTTTGTTGTTAAGCGATTTAATGTAGGACCTATGATTAATTCGGGAATTTTCAATTTATCAAAATAAGTAAGTTAAGTTAGGAAAGTTGGTAAAGCTCCCTGCAACAACTCACTGTATACACACTTCCAAAAGTCAAGAAGGATCTAATGTTGCTTCCAATGAATATTCTTCGGTGCGTATCATATAACAACGTACAGCTGTTGAACAGTTTTGAAGTTCTTAATGAATTTTTGACTTCCAAATTCTCTCACGTCTGTGAACACGGATCTTTGAATCATACTATCATATTGTTAGAAACATTTGGCATCTATAAGGCGTTTTGACTTGACAATGACAAACCCGTTGTTAAGGTATTGGCTTACCAGAGTACAAGGGCAAGGGCGCAATGCAATTCCAGCTATTGCAATTACTGCGGAAAAAAAGATTTGAGATGTAGAAATGAAACGAAGATGTAACTCTATCTCCAAGGAATTCGAAACCGCGTCCTTAACGAGTTTGCCATATGATGTTTGTCAAGCATGAACCCATGACATTTGGGATTTATTTCATAACGCTTACGGTAAAGCATAAAGAGAACTTTACCGAGGGGCAACTTTTGAATTGCCCCATTTCGGATGTGTAACGATCTAGACTCTTGATACTTTATACGGCTAAATAATAATGTTGCCAAACTTCGAAACACCTTTTTAGCGTATGCATTGCTTTTGTTGCGAACAAAACAACTTCATGTGCCTATTTCAGCATTTCTTTATTTATCAAACATGTGTGCATATTGTGTTTCCCTTTCTATGTCTATGTATGAAGGCTTTGTACATAACCTTATGATGTTAAAGCGACAGCAAACTCGAGCAGTCATATCTACGAGTATATAGGTCTATATAGAATTGTATAGAAACTTATACCAAATTATCACAGAGCTATCTACCGAATATCACAAAGTTGCTGTTATTGTTATTGTTGTTGTTGTTGGTGGTGGTGGTGGTGGTGGTGATGTTTTTTGGTTTTTTGTTGTTTGTTTTTGTTGTTGTATTTTTCTTCTTCATTTCTTGATCGCTTTTTTTTCAAATTTAACCACAAACAAATATCAATCTAGAAAATGGATTAATGATCAAAAAAATGATCAAAAATCAAAAAGATCGAAAATGATCAAAAATCAAAAAGATCGAAACAATCAGATGTTTTTTTTATTTCAGAATAGTTTCGCTTGTGAATGCAGCAATCTCGATTGTATTGTCCGTGTATACGTTGTTATGTGAAGATGGGATGCGGAATGACATGGTGTGGTACAACAGTTATTGGGCGAGGGTCGCTTGTGCAATCGTTGTAGGGTATATGATAGCAGGTAAGTCAAGTTCCCTAAAATTGGCACCAATATGGAGGTTACAACCCTTGGTCCTTATACATATAGTCCTGGAACCGACTTCATGATTATGCAAACAGGTTATATCCAGGCCAGCCGCAAAGTAAATTGGCGGCTGGCCTGTGATCTAACCCGTTTGCTACTATGTGTATCTTTCCTCATCAAAATCAAGCAGATATTCAATGTTTTAAAAAGCAGACGAAACAAAAAGATATCTTTAGAAAATTACCCAGCATTTTAAGGGTTAATTGATGACAATCATTTTTCTTTATGCTACAATCGATTATATCGATTCTTTATGAAGATATAACAGCAGTGTTGAAGCTTGTACATGTATAAAGTTGAAGCTTGTATAAAAATCACTGCATGAATGACCCATTCCAAAATGGAGTATGTTGATGATATCTACACAAGGTCAGATTCCATAGAAACTTGAAATTCAAGATGTTTTAGTTTGATGTATAATCTTATAATCATCATAATTTTGCCAAATTCCACAGCGTAAGTGCCGGAAGTACAGTTATGATATTACATTTTATTTGTAATGAAATATGTATGTTCCTGTTTATGTCATTCGGTAACGCGTCAGATCTGTTATTGGGACGCTTCCGGTTCAAATCCAGTGGCAAGGTCGACACTGTCCATGAGCAATTATGGTTACTAATCTTGAAAAAATAAAAGCATATCGGAACATTTTACAAAGGATTAATCCTTTACCAAACGCCAAGTTTTCGACTGTCCCAAATTGAAAAAGGTTTTAGACAACATTTCAAAATGTGATGAAATTGAAAAATAATCTCGATAAGGCAGACAACATTGTTGGAAACGAAGACATTATTCATTACGTGCAATTTCTCCTTTTCCCGCAATGTTTTCCAGAGTCGCCTGCAACAAACTGGTTAAATTTTGTCATTGTTTGGTTATGGGTTAAAACGTAGAAGACTCCTAGACCTCTGTCAAGGCTGAGCACAGGACCCATATTGTTGCGTCCCCTCCACCAAAATCCTGGATCCGCCCTGGTCTGTAGGTGTTGTATCGAGTCTTTTCAGCAAGTTGACAAAATACTAGATCGAACCAATCATGAAAGATATAGCAATAAATCCTGGATCCGCCCTGGTCTGTAGGTGTTGTATCGAGTCTTTTCAGCAAGTTGACAAAATACTAGATCGAACCAATCATAAAAGATATAACAAATAAACCTCTATAAGACACAATAGCATCTGAGCAGTGAAAATAAAAACTGTCGTCCACTGATCGGCTGTAATACATAGGTTCTCAAATAAGCATTACCGTTCCACGATCGTTACTAACTCCCACCTCCGAAAAAACTCTTATCGAGTCTTGGCGTGTAGGTAGGAAAGGCAACTCCAGCATATGCTCGAGAAATGTCTTCATGCCACCACCGTCTCCAAGTTAACGAACCGAGTGTGGAGAATTTCCATACACTAAAGGACACTGTCGTCCACTAATTGGTTGTAGTGTTTATATTTATACCCAAATAATCTCTATAACAATGCATTAGGTTGTAAGATTTGCATAAACGTTCCACAATTATACAATTACTATTTTTTCTTTTTCAGATATTTTTGTGATGTGCCTGTGGTGTAATGTTCAAATCGGGGAATTCCTTGGTTATATGTTTCACCATGCAGCGACTGTTTTCGCATACACGTTTGTTTCGGTAATTTTTTTATCAAACACACAAGCTGTTTCCTCTTCTTCTACCAAATGGGCTTAAGGCTATTTTCATCCTTTTCTTTTTTACGTGCTATCGACTTCGAGCACATGATTAAGAAATGATACCTTGCCCAAGGAAAAAACAACAACAAATCATCTGTCATCTATTGGAAATTAAACCCGTGTTGTCTTGCAGGATTAGATATTCATTCAATTCCTAAGGCCCTTCACCATCTGTTTTACCTGTAAGACCAGCAACTCAATAGCCTGGTGGTCCTTTTGACCATGAGAAATTGAGCAAAGTTTATATGAAACCTAACAGAAATTGAGCAACAGTTTTTAAAGAAAAGGATATTGTTACTAGTTTGTTTTATCTCCCATTAGATGATGATTTGTCACCATTTGTCACCAGTGTCCAACGTTTTCTTTGTAGTATCATATTAACATATTATTTTGACACCTTATGAGTGTTGTTGGCTATTTCTGCATCAAACTTTCTCTAGAGGAAACGAATACCCAAAATACACCTTTGCAAAAACGACTTTACCCTTAGAATGCTCGGTAATTTTCTAAAAACAGAATTTTGTGTCGTCTGCTTTCCAAAACCTTAACTTTCTGCTTAATTTTAATTTTGATGAAGACAATAACATAGAGAAACAAACAGGTCAGATTGTAGGCCAGCCGCCAATTTATTTGGCGTATAGCCTGGATCTAACCTATTTGCATAAACTTGAAGACTGTTCAAGCACCATAAGGGTTAACTTAAAACAATTGTTGTTTTTACAGGGTTATGGAGTATTCTGTTATTTTGCTATGGTGAGACTGATCGCAGAAATGTCAACTCCGTTTGTGAATTTCAGGTATGACCCTTTTATTTGATATCCATTTTGAACCTTAAATCAAAGAAGAATTTGTGTGTTAAACATTTTATATAAATTTAGAGGGCCAGGCTAGTAAACAGTTTTACCATCGTTTTCATATAGGCTTAGAAAGTATTCAGCTATTAAGATAGTCAGTCAAAAGGTTGTTCTTTCTTTTCTCTTTATTTTTTTTTTTTTTTTTCATTTCATAGAATACATTCATTGTCATTTGGAATTTCCAGAACATTAATGTTACATAACTAGGATGAGAGTTCATACATTGAGATTACAAACAAATGAAAAGTTAAGAATTCTCTTATTGTGCAAATACAAAGAGGGATGGCCGTTTCTATGTTGTAAGAACTTGTAGTCAGACCCTTTTGCTAAATTTGATATGTCTACTTACCAGTGTTGTGTACTGTGTAACATATGTTCAATTATTAAAAACATGTGTAAACTAGCAAGTATACTGTACATCTTCAGACTGACTCAAGGAATGTCGGTGGTTCTATCCAGTTGATGGAATGTTAGACTCATGGTTTTCCTCAAGTATCGTACATCACACACTAAATGAAATACTGAAATCACAATATAATGCAAAAACATAATGTCAAAAGAACTACCAAGTACAGAATTTTTCCATGTCTTTCCAGGTGGTTTTTCGACAAACTCTCCGTGCCCAGATCGAGGCCGTACGTTATAGCTAACGGGTTCATGATGGTCCTCACTTTCTTCTTGTTCCGCATGTTAGCTTTGCCGGTATATTGGTACCCTGTCTGGTCGGTTACGGGAACAGAGTCGGTATCGAAGCTGGGATACAGCACATTCTGTATTCTATACTTGCCGTGTTTTGTGTTGGATTTTCTCAATACGTACTGGTTCTACAAAATGTGTAAAGGATTTGTCAAGGCGTTAAGGAGTCTACAAAACAACAATGACAAAGACAAGACAGTTTGATGATCGTTCCCCTGATAATCATTTGCATATCTGTGATACTTGTACTACTTAGAATTCGTCACCGGTGAAATAACGCGGGGTTGAAAAACCTCGATCACAAAAAGAAACGCCCTTATTTTCAAGACCGATTTTTGATTGATGAGTTTATGTGTAATAAACAATTCTTTTAAAAATGTCTTTATCCATGTTGATCGTAATATCTTAAAGGGTTAACTTACAGTTTTCAAAAAACGTGCGCAATTTTACAGCCAATGTGGGACTTATTGGTTGCAAACCGTCTGTGAGATTTCAAGCGTGTTGCAGAGAAAATCTATGTTTTACATGTGCAATCAGAGATAATGTTTATTTTATTGGTAACACCACTCCTATAGGCAGTATGAACAGAAATCGTACGTTAAAACACCCGTGTCTTTTTCGTCCACAAAGCTCAATCATAGGCCTTTTCAGAATCATGTGCCACGTTTTCTTCAAAAATCTCGATACAAAAGTCTCGTTAGTTTCCGGTGGTGGACTTCCGGATGGTAATAAGAAACAGATTGCTTCAGTAAATAGTTGACTTTATGAAAATATCCTTAAACTGCTGCATTTTCTGAAGCACTGTTCATATCATCTCCTTTTAAAAGGTTATGCTTCATTCGGAAAACTTTGAATTGCAGGCAGTTCTTTAATGCGATACGATTTATTTAGATGGATGGTGAAAATGCAAGGTTAATTAACAGCTACTTGGTTACGATAATTGTTGATTAAGGCGATATCCCTCTACCATAGGCTCCCCGGACGGATAATTCGATCATCAGGTTCATATAGCCTGGATGGTTTAATTGTGCAGAACTAATGACACGTTTTATGAATATCTATATGTGTGTGAGCTAGATGGTCAGTTAGATGAAAGATTGTGTATAACTAACAGATGTAATCTTTTGGTCATGCATTCTGCCATAACGGGGTTTGTTTGGCAAATAAACACGTCGGCTAAATTTGCTCAAGCAGTACTGCCTCTGGTTTTCCCTTCGTTTTACACAAATCTTGAATTGTTGTTTGGTGGGTTAATTGTACAAAAAACTGCTCAAAACGGTATTAATAAGCAAACACGTATCAAGGAAGACGTCATAGACGTACGAACCCCGGTATAAATTTCGTATAGAATGTAGTTTATGTCTACAAAGCCAATCTTTTAAACAATGCATTCATGCACTTAATCATGTTGTACATAATTTCAATGTTAACAAATGTCAATGCAGCTTGTAAAATGCAAATCACAACTGTTTATACTATGTGTAAGGCTGATAAGTATTCAGCTTTTATTCGTTTATGTGTATGTTAAATATGACGTCCACATTCTTGAAATTAAAGCCTTAACTCATACGATTTTATTATTCTGCTTTTTTATACAAATCATCCATTGCTTTGGTATTAGAAAAAGAAAACGCAACAGTTTAATAGATGAAAGATTACGATAGGTTCCAAGAAGTATGAAAAGTTTATATCTAACAGGTGTAGTCGCTCGATCGTGGATCCTGATCCCGTCGCGTAATAATCAAGCGTGAGTGTGCTTACGTATGATGTAGGTGTAGGCTACTGTCGTTCGCCATTCTCCTATGCAGTAATCTCCCTTTTCCTTACTGTACAGTCTATCAAAGGGAGGTTATCTTGTGCGGAGTTTGGTAGTTCGTCTTTATCTTAACACAAAGTTATAAAATGTCATCAGCAAAAAGGCAAATCATTTTGCTCGATGCTGTAGGAGCCTTGGGAAGAATATACAGGTTTCCGCTGAGCAGACAAGTTCAGAAGAAGACATCCGGACTAGGAATTAAACAGTATACACCATCACCGTCTTGTGTTCTTTTAAATATCCCAAATATATCTACAGGAAGATATAACACACGTAAATGCATGAAAGGCGAACTTCTGGTTGACAACACCGCCTTCCCGAAAAGGGAGAATATCAATCACATCATGTCTCCTTCACCCTTTAATTCGAGAAACTTCACTTTTATCGTATCCGATGCAAGGAACCACTGCGACAAAGAGCTTTTACTCAAACTACAGTGTCATTTTCTTGGAAGGTAGACTTTGATGACCTATGGAATAGGAGAAGTCATTGAGAGCAAAATTTGATCGTTTTTAATTCTTAAAAGTGTGTATACAGTGAATTGACGTTTATCTTAATCCAAAAGCGTGACAATGCTTTTGAGATCTACTGCATATAAACGGTTCATACTTAGATAAAGTGTATCGCTTCCTGAGTTTATAATGTTTTCAATAGTTTCTTTTGATCGTATATCAAACATCAACACAAAAGCTGATTTGTTTCAACAGCATCTTATTTTGACTTTCAAATGTTCTCTTCTATAAACAAGCAACGCTAAGGCAGGTTACTAGTTATGAAGTTACCTCAAACAAGGGCTTTATGAATGCCTTGCGTCCTCCCTTTAGATGATATGCTATTTTATAGCATTTTCATCCATTTTGGCACGATGGTCCCTAAAGATAAGTTTTACTGTTTCACATCTGCTTTCTTTAAGGATAAGCGGATTTTTGACGCTAAACTTCAAACCTCGCTTTGAGAGAAATGTTTCACTCTTCACGGTCTTCGTTTAAGAAAACGGCCACCAGTACCATTTTACTTAACGTTTTATGCTAAAAATGTGCGTAAGTTGAAAACAACATTCCTTCTTATTTGAATAGTTGGCTAAACAATCTGAGACACTTCCAATAATGTGTCACATTGCAAGATTGCACTTTCATTTAAGATACTATCCATGTTCAACATTTTAACTTGCGCAAATATTTTCCTTAAGTTGTCTAGTCAAACAGTCCGTCTGAAATGGGTCACAACCAGCATTCAATGGAATCATTGGATATCGACAAGTTATGTCTCTTTTTGGCCGTGAATTCTTTACTAGCAAACACACTCATTCACGTATTCGTTTGAAATATAAGATGGCTGTAGGAAGCTATAGAGCTGTATGTCAGAGTAGATTGACATGCATTTTACAAAATAGCCTCTTGGTATTCCGCGTAAAGTATACGTTGTTATCAAATTATCAGGAGCACACCGACTTTTGTTTCCATGGCACAACAGAGTGATTTCTCATCAATGTTTGCAACAAATAATTTCGTCTTAAAAGAACTATCTCATATAATTTTTTCTGTGATTAACAAATGTCATAAAGGTGACTCTAACAATCCTTGGTATCAAACATACGATCGTTTCTCAAAGATGCTTAAAGCCTGTGTTAACATAAAAAAGTCTTAAACGCGTTTTAGCTTTGTTCTGTCTTTTGATGGAACACTCGAATCATAGTTGTTGAACTTTCTGGCTCATACTGGTAGTGTCACCTGTTTAGAGTGTTCAGTTTCAGTGTCCATTTCGTATTTTCGTTCCTGGACGCTCATACACAAATGATATGAAACTAATACAATGTAGATCATTGTGAACAAAATAAACCATTTAAACAGGTTACTATATCTTCAAGATAAATAAGTTTTGTTTGCAAAACATTTATGAAAGGGTCGAGAAGTGAACAAAAAATCTAGTTGCGAGTAACAATATCATATTATAAACAGGTGTATTGTTATAAGAAGGCATTCTGTTTAGAGATATTAAAATCGAAATATGTGAGATAGTCCTTTCAAACCGTCCATCTGTTACTGTCGCCGAGTCTTTTCCCTACAGCTGTGATACAATATCGAGTTTGAGTTGTCTTCTCCTTTTGCTGCTTATTAGCTGAATCAATTCCAGGACGACATGTTGTTTATCATTAGGCATCTGATGTTAGGCACCCGAGTCCTCGAGGTTAGAGCGTTGAATTTGAAATTACAAAGCCCCTCAATCGGAACTTCTCGGTATTTCCGTGAGCTGTTTTCATTGGATAAACCCAATGAATGAGTTCAGATTGAAAACCGCTCTCTGTGTGGGATCAAAACCCGGTGGCGATGGGTTTGCTTTCTTTTACAAGTAGCCTGATTCTTTTTAATGCTGGTGAATTCATTTTGATGGCAGTTTTGTTAACACATATAGTCAGGAACCGACTTCATGCTTATGTAAACAGGTTAAATCCAGGTCATCCGACAAGTAAATTGGCGGCTGGACTGTGATCTTACCAGTTTGCTGCTCTTGGTATCTTTCCTCATAAAAGTTAAGCAGAAATTCAATGTTTTGGAAAGCAGACAAAAACAAAAGACTTTAGAAAATTACCCAGCATTCTCAGGGTTAAAGGTATATCGCCAGCCTTGATGAGCCAGGCAACACAATTTAGTTGAAAAAATTTGGACGAGATGACCCAATATTTTTTTCTATCGTTTTCACTTATGCATTGGTATTAACAATGACGTTAACTGAATTGCAGCAGCGTTCGTCTGATGTATACGTGCGGAAAACTGTAAAAGGGAATTCTCTCTCTGACTGGTTTGTGGCTGGTCGTAGTAATGCATCGTGTCTTACTTTATTTTCTTGATTTTACATATTCGAAATGTTCGTTGTCGAGTGTGTTGTTGTTTATGTGGACTGGTGTTAGTTTAAATTTGGATTTGTCACAAGTCAAATATAAGGAATGGATCAAATCAATTCTTTTGAACTGAATAACCGGATCATTCATGTATCTTCATTAAGGGTAGGCAATGTGACCCAGTGGTCAGAGTACAGAAATTAAATAAATCACATGACCCTCTCTGTATGGCCTCAAATCGCTGTAGCGTTAGTTTTGAATTTTCGTGTAAGGTATTATGCGTGACACAGTGATTAAGGTGCTTGACTCAGAACTCAGGGTCCCGGGTTCGAGCCTCATCGAGACCTCTGATAATCACTTCAGAGCCCTAGCTTAGTACTGGTACATCCAGAAAAACCGTTACAAAGCTGAAAGATGTTGGTTGACGAAAAGGACCCTGTGTCAGTAGCTTACTATAACTATAACTATAGAATACCGATGATTGTACCCAGCTTTGCCAACCCTTGTGGTACTCAAGTTCGGAAATGATTTTCTTCCAATGATTTTGAGCCGGCAATCCCGACATGGTGTAACGTTCGCAGAACTTATACGCAAATAATGGAGCCTTATGCATTGTTATAGAGAACAAGCGGTTTCATAAAAAGACAACACAACTGATCAGTGGAACACAGTGTTCTTCACTGATCGGATGGGATTGTATTAATTTTAAAGATTAATTTTCTCGGTTCATTACAATGGTAACAGCGTAGGGATGAAGACTTCATCTTCCATCGGAGTTGCCTTTCAAACTTATTTTCTAAAGACCAAGCTTCGGGACGAGTTATCTATGAGGTGGGAGTTATGTAACGTTGGCAGAATGTTTATGCAAATTAGGGAAACTAATGCATTGTTATAGAGATCGTGCTGGAATATATAAAAAGAAAACATAACTGATCAGTAAACGAAAGAGTTTTTCACTGATCAGATGTGTCTTTAAGATCTCCATTTGCTCGGTGAGTTTTTCATTGATCAGATGTGTCTCTTAGATCTCCATTTGTTCGGTGAGTTTTTCACTGATCAGATGTGTTTTTAGATCTCCATTTGCTCGGTGAGTTTTTCACTGATCGGATGTGTCTTTAAGATCTCCATTTGCTCGGTGAGTTTTTCATTGATCGGATGTGTCTCTTAGATCTCCATTAGCTCGGTGAGTTTTTCACTGATCAGATGTGTTTTTTAGATCTCCATTTGCTCGGTGAGTTTTTCATTGATCAGATGTGTCTTTTAGATCTCCATTTGCTCGGTGAGTTTTTCACTGATCGAATGTGTCTTCAAGATATCCATATGCTCGGTGAGTTTTTCACTGATCGGATGTGTCTTTAAGATCCTCATTTGCTCGGTGGGTTTTTTACTGATCGGATGTGTCTCTTAGATCTCCATTTGCTCGGTGAGTTTTTAACTGATCAGATGTGTCTTTTAGATCTCCATTTGCTTGGTGAGTTTTTCACTGATCGGAGTGTCTTTTAGATCTCCATTTGCTCGGTGAGTTTTTCACAGATCGGATGTGTCTCTTAGATCTCCATTTGCTCGGTGAGTTTTTTTTTCACTGATCAGATGTGTCTTTTAGATCTCCATTTGCTCGGTGAGTTTTTCACTGATCGGATGTGTCTCTTAGATCTCCATTAGCTCCGTGAGTTTTTCACTGATCGGATGTGTCTCTTAGATCTCCATTTGCTCGGTGAGGTTTTTCACTGATCAGATGTGTGTTTTAGATCTCCATTTGCTCGGTGATTTTTTCACTGATCGGATGTGTCTTTAAGATCTCCATTTGCTCGGTGAGTTTTTCATTGATCAGATGTGTCTCTTAGATCTCCATTTGTTCGGTGAGTTTTTCACTGATCAGATGTGTTTTTAGATCTCCATTTGCTCGGTGAGTTTTTCACTGATCGGATGTGTCTTTAAGATCTCCATTTGCTCGGTGAGTTTTTCATTGATCAGATGTGTCTTTAAGATCTCCATTTGCTCGGTGAGTTTTTCATTGATCAGATGTGTCTCTTAGATCTCCATTTGTTCGGTGAGTTTTTCACTGATCAGATGTGTTTTTAGATCTCCATTTGCTCGGTGAGTTTTTCACTGATCGGATGTGTCTTTAAGATCTCCATTTGCTCGGTGAGTTTTTCATTGATCGGATGTGTCTCTTAGATCTCCATTAGCTCGGTGAGTTTTTCACTGATCAGATGTGTTTTTTAGATCTCCATTTGCTCGGTGAGTTTTTCATTGATCAGATGTGTCTTTTAGATCTCCATTTGCTCGGTGAGTTTTTCACTGATCGAATGTGTCTTCAAGATATCCATATGCTCGGTGAGTTTTTCACTGATCGGATGTGTCTTTAAGATCCTCATTTGCTCGGTGGGTTTTTTACTGATCGGATGTGTCTCTTAGATCTTCATTTGCTCGGTGAGTTTTTAACTGATCAGATGTGTCTTTTAGATCTCCATTTGCTTGGTGAGTTTTTCACAGATCGGATGTGTCTCTTAGATCTCCATTTGCTCGGTGAGTTTTTTTTTCACTGATCAGATGTGTCTTTTAGATCTCCATTTGCTCGGTGAGTTTTTCACTGATCGGATGTGTCTCTTAGATCTCCATTAGCTCGGTGAGTTTTTCACTGATCGGATGTGTCTCTTAGATCTCCATTTGCTCGGTGAGGTTTTTCACTGATCAGATGTGTGTTTTAGATCTCCATTTGCTCGGTGATTTTTTCACTGATCGGATGTGACTTTAAGATCTCCATTTGCTCGGTGAAGTTTTCACTGATCAGATGTGTCTTTTAGATCTCCTTTTGCTCGGTGAGTTTTACACTGATCAGATATGTCTTTTAGATCTCCATTTGCTCGGTGAGTTTTTCACTGATCAGATATGTCTTTAAGATCTCCATTTGCTCGGTGAGTTTTTCACTGATCAGATGTGTCTTTAAGATCTCCATTTGCTCGGTGAGTTTTACACTGATCGGATGTGTCTTTTAGATCTCCATTAGTTCGGTGAGTTTTTCAATGATCGGATGTGTCTTTAAGATCTCCATTTGCTCGGTGAGTTTTTAACTGATCAGATGTGTCTTTTAGATCTCCATTTGCTCGGTGAGTTTTTCACTGATCAGATATGTCTTTAAGATCTCCATTTGCTCGGTGAGTTTTTCACTTATCAGATGTGTCTTTAAGATCTCCATTTGCTCGGTGAGTTTTACACTGATCGGATGTGTCTTTAAGATCTCCATATGCTCGGTGAGTTTTTCACTGATCGGATGTGTCTTTAAGATCTCCATTTGCTCGGTGAGTTTGTCACTGATCGGATGTGTCTCTTAGATCTCCATTTGCTCGGTGAGTTTTTAACTGATCAGATGTGTCTTTTAGATCTCCATTTGCTTGGTGAGTTTTTCACTGATCAGAGTGTCTTTTAGATCTCCATTTGCTCGGTGAGTTTTTCACTGATCAGATGTGTCTCTTAGATCTCCATTTGCTCGGTGAGTTTTTCACTGATCAGATGTGTCTTTTAGATCTCCATTTGCTCGGTGAGTTTTTCACTGATCGGATGTGTCTCTTAGATCTCCATTAGCTCGGTGAGTTTTTCACTGATCGGATGTGTCTCTTAGATCTCCATTTGCTCGGTGAGGTTTTTAACTGATCAGATGTGTGTTTTAGATCTCCATTTGCTCGGTGAGTTTTTCAATGATCGGATGTGACTTTAAGATCTCCATTTGCTCGGTGAGTTTTTCACTGATCAGATGTGTCTTTTAGATCTCCATTTGCTGGTGAGTTTTACACTGATCAGATATGTCTTTTAGATCTCCATTTGCTCGGTGAGTTTTTCACTGATCAGATATGTCTTTAAGATCTCCATTTGCTCGGTGAGTTTTTCACTGATCAGATATGTCTTTAAGATTTCCATTTGCTCGGTGAGTTTTTCACTGATCAGATATGTCTTTAAGATCTCCATTTGCTCGGTGAGTTTTTCACTGATCAGATATGTCTTTAAGATCTCCATTTGCTCGGTGAGTTTTTCACTGATCAGATGTGTCTTTAAGATCTCCATTAGCTCGGTGGGTTTTTCACTGATCAGATATGTCTTTAAGATCTCCATTTGCTCGGTGAGATTTTTCGGTGACTGATCAGATATGTCTTTAAGATCTCCATTTGCTCGGTGAGTTTTTCTGATCAGATGTGTCTTTAGATCTCCATTTGCTCGGTGAGTTTTTCACTGATCAGATATGTCTTTAAGATCTCCATTTGCTCGGTGAGTTTTTCACTGATCAGATATGTCTTTAAGATCTCCATTTGCTCGGTGAGTTTTTCACTGATCAGATGTGTCTTTAAGATCTCCATTTGCTCGGTTCATAACAACAGCAACATAACGCCTAACATTATAGCAATGTACTTCAACGTATATTATGCAGAAGACTTCGCAAACCAAATAATTTGATTTAATGAGCAACTGACCCTTAAGAGTACGGTAGTTTCTCCCAAAAACCTTATAATTATTAGGTCTTTGTTTCTCCTGAATATTCTAAAGTGTTTCTTTGTGTCGTCTGATGTTGAGTTCAGTTCGTATATTGAGCAATGGGTAGTATGTCAATACCAAGCTCCTGAAGCAAACCCGCATTCTGGTGCTGTTCATGTTTGCTGTTTTTGCAACTAATGTGGTATAAGGAGGGATCCATCAATTCATAACAAAACTCTTCAAAAATTATTTACTATATCTTCATCATCATTGTCGATTGCATAGAAGAAGCAAGCGTAAAAGTCTCCATCACTTTACCACTATATGTCGACTGTTTTTGTATGTGCAAATCAATTGCTCCTTTTACCACATCTTTTTGTCACAAATATACACTTTCTTCAATTTGGAATTTCGAACCCAAGGCAGAATCATGAGGCAATGTGTCTACTTTTCTTCGTATAAGTCCAAATTACCCCAGATATAATATACCACATCCTAGTTACAATGTCGCTTGGCCACATATGGTGCCCTGATCTTTCCAACAAAGGTTCGTATGATAAATATCCTCGTAAATTTATATATTAAGAAGAATAAGTACAAGTACAACATACTTTAAAATATAATTAAGTGCTTAGTAAAAGAAATCACTCATATCAGGGAAATTCATTGTCTTTCATTAATTGGTTGCGAGCATTGGCGTAGCTTCCTTTAGGCACGTGCCTTCACTGTTACTTAAGGAAGCAAAGAAAAACCTCAAAAACACAAAAGAAATGGCCTGTATTTCCTGATTAAACAAAATTTAATTTGTGCTCTCAAATACATGCAAGGACTCACCTGAGCGATTAAGGACTGGATTTTTTCCTTTTTATGTTTTTACAAACATAGCATTGGTTTCTAGTCGAAACAGAACATTGTCATTCAGAGAAACCAACACCTTGTGGAGCACTATATCTATATGATACTTCCAACAATCGTTCACGATTATTATTGGAAGGGAACATCGCCATCATCAGGACATTGTAAGGTGTCTAAAATGTTAAAAAAATAGATCTACATGTGCTTAGGTTAAAAACAATTAGTACTTTACAATAGGGTTACAGTGACCAGTCTTGATCTAAAAGATTCAAGACTGGGGCTACACTGTATAAAGATTGGAAGGCTATTCCAAAGGAAAATAGGAATTTGAGTGGTACTGAGTGCGGGACTGTGGGATCAACTAGTTCAGATTTCGTGTAGGAGTAAGATGATTGTGATCGACGCATACTAATTTTTTTTAGATTTTGTAAAAGTAAAGGAGGGATGACTGGATGCACCGAAAATGTAACGAGTTCCAGTTTAAGGGTAACACTGCTTGTTTGATCGTAATTGTTACAGACATAGCGGGCACCTGCTCTCTGGACTTTTTGTGGGTTTTTTGCCATGGGTGCCAGATTGTAGAGCAGTATTCAAGTTGGGATCTAACATAGGTGTCATATGCTTTAGCTTTAACTTTTTTTTATTACTGGTCTTAATGTCTCTTTTAATAAATCTGAGGGAGTTATTTGTTATGTTGTTTATGTGAGTAGACCAGTTGAGATCGTTACTTATTGTGACACCTAGGTATTTAGCTACAGTAGTTGATTTTAGTTCTGTTTTATGGAGGGTGTAAGGGTTGATGAATGGTTTTCTTTTCCGAGTGATTCTCAACACCTCACATTTGTCGGGATTAAACTCCATGGACCATTCTCTTTCCCATTTTTCGAGGGCAAAGAGATCATTTTGAAGGATAGCTGACTTTGTAGTGGATTTTTAGACAATTATGTCATCTGCAAACAGTCTGGCTTTATGTAAATTAGGAACAAGCAGGGACCTAGCACTGATCCTTGAGGCACTGCAGAGAGAACAGGTAGTATGCCTGATGAGTGATGAGTAACCTTCGATAACCACTTTTTGGGATCTATCTTTAATGAATGGTCGTATCCATCTTGAGGTCAGAGGATGAATTCCCATTTCATCTAGCTTGTGTATAAGTTTGTTGCGATCAACCTTGTCAAACGCTTTACTAAAATCCATGACACTGATATCTGTTTGTTGACCAGTTTCAAGGTTGTCGTATACTTCTTGTGTGTAGCTGATTAGGTGAGATAGTCAAGACGTACACAGACGTCATATGATCCTTCCTTTATAAATCCATTTGTTATCTTCAACTAAACCGGTAAAAAATGTAGCGAGTCAATGACGTGGCGAGTTCTTACAGTAGCGAATCGATACACTTAAAAACATTTCGTTTATTTAGATGGTCCTTCTTTTTTTACCAAACAAAATAACCTAATAATGTTCCTTTATTCCATTATCATTTACCTTCATTTTAATGATATCTTCATTGAAATATATTGTTTACCAAACTAAAACTATGATGAAATTTAAAAAGAGATCATTCAAGGTTTTTTGGTATTTCACCATTATTGAATCAAAACATTTACATACGCGATAGATTTGCACTGCGATTTAAATCCGTGATATAAACGTAGTTGAAAAGAAAAAACATTTTTTTTGATCTTTTTTTTTACAAAAAGCAGAACCTAACTTCTGATGTCAGCGCCTTCAGCCACACAGGTATATTTATTCTAGCATCTTTAACATATGTTAAGGATAGATTTAACTGGATATTTACACCAATCCGATTCCATTTGACAATAGGTGGGTCGTCCCAAATATGTTTCGTACAGTAAACTCGACAGTTCCGGATCACTAATAGAAAAAAGATAATTTTTTCTTGCACTAACCCATTTCCTGTAGAAATCAACATATGAATTAAACGGGTAAAACATCCTCTGTCCATTTATACCAATGGTTTGCTGCTTTTATTTACCATTTTCCAGGTTTTGAAGAAAACAATAACGGGGTCATCGCGACAGTTTCGGATCAAATGTGACAGTTCCGAATCACGCTAATTGTCATATCATTTATTCTAAAAAGAGTAAACTTAGCAAAGAGAAAAAATATCATCAATTAATACTTAGTTTTCATCAAAGACTTGCCTGGTACAATTTCTCCTTAATGAATTATTTTACTTTTTCCTTTTAAGATTGTATGAGAATGACCGGAAGTAATGTTGAGAAAACCCCTATAGTATCTGATAGTACCAAAGAGGTGATCCGAAACTGTCGAGTCCCCCTGCCTTCATTCATTCAACATACAATTATTTAATCTCAGACCCGTTTTAGCGTGAAATTTTCACATGACTACATTCTATAATAATTTTTCTTACGAATGATGTCAATCATAAGTGTACATTTTATCTAAAATGAGCGACAAAATCGCCGAGAACAAAATATTGTTGAAATTAGGTCAACTTCCGGTGACTTGTCTTGCTCTTCATTAACCGTTCCAAATTGATTGTGATCGCTTGAACAGTAATGGAAATGTAATCTTTGTTTTATCAACAGCTTAATGAATATGCTAAATGACACTAAAGATTTTAAGGCCAGAGTTTCTTTGCATTCATAGAAATTTGAGAACAAACATAAGATGATCCGGAACTGTCGATGATCCGAAACTGTTGAGTTGACTGTACCAAATCAGCTGTGTTCATTTTATAACTGAAGATTACGGATAAAATGTTCCATTTTTTGCAGTGGTCAAAATTGGTCCTGTTTCAGGGTAGTCAAAATAATTCGACGTGAGGATTGCCTTTTATTTTCTGATGGGGCAATCTTTTCTAAGGAAATGGTTTCGACCCTCATTTGGAGCACCGACATAGTCAAACTAATTTGACGCTGGCTGAAAATATTGAGAAACTTTTGTATAGGGCATTATCTCCTGTCATATCAAACCTTTGAACGATTCATTTAATGGAGGACAAATACAACAACAATTTTGTCGCACCGTTTGAAGACCCATGTTGCCCTTGTTAATGGAAATTATCAAATTATTTTACTCACAGTTGTGTTTACTCAATCCTTTTCAGTTATGTTTACTAAATACTTAACATGTCTGTATTGCGCATATTAACTTTGTAAGAACGGTTTAATCATAGTCCAGATAACTGGTCTCGAAGGCTATTGCTATTTTGACTGACGCCTTCGAGCCCAGAGTCAACCGTGATTTTTACGTTAGATTTTTGCGCACAGATTTTCTGCACACGTTTGACCACCTTTCACTCCATAAATATGCAATGGATTATGAAATCAAACATACCAATTTGGAGATAAACCTTTTATCTGTCGAAATGTGAAGTCTCAAAATTTTCACTATCGTATAAATATCCAAAACTTTGATTTAAATCACACACATAAAACGTGCTTACAAACGTTGAGGCAATCTCTACCAGAGTAAATTGGCTCCCGCTACGCTCCCACATTTATCTCTGTGACGGGCTCAGAAAATAGTACCGCTTTTCCGGCATGGTCACATGGTCGAAACTGAGGTGTAGTAGTAGTATACTGCATCTAGCGGCTTGCAAAAAGCGAGCTCCAAACTTACGCTCAGATCAATTAAGAAGTTAGACGAAAGTCTCTTTAGTCGTTTCACAACATAAAGATAGATAAGATAGGACAGTTAAAATAAAATAAAGACATTTATTTACACACAAAGTAGCTTACATTTGTAGCGTAATAGCTTATTGAGTAGAATAGAGGCGACGCTCCATACGACTCAAAACCCGCCCCCTCGATCAAAACAAAGTGAATGACAGCTAGAAAATACATTCTCCAAGACAAATCAAACCTCCACGTAGTTAAACGAATGAGTCGTCAGTCAGAATGAAAAGTTCTCAAGAAAATCCAATGAATCAAGATTAATGGCGACCTTCTTAACAAATAGCACCATCCTCTTCATTTCGTGTTTAGATCTTCCTGAACAGTCAGTTCAGACCTTGACAATACGGACATCTCACATGTTGTGATTTTAACAATAATGATAAGAAGTTTTCTTTCAATAAAACGAAAATATAAATTTCTAAAGTAACAGAAGACTAGATTATTGACAGCTTTCCAATACCATTCTTGTTTGTTTGTTTGTTTGTTTACATAATTTGTTTCACATTTGTGAAGGAGGCTTAATAAAGCCCATCGTGTCACTCTCCATGACTGCTGCCTGGCCAATACACCAGTAATCGCGCTGGTTTGTGGGTTAGTCCCCGCAGTTTTCACCCTGCCTCACAGGATTCAAACCCAGGACCCTCGGTACAGTAGTTCGACGCTCTACCACTGTGCCACTGTCGCCCAATTAACTGTTTAGCAAAAGTTTATAAAGAACATTTCAAGTGTATATTGTCGGACCCGTATATTGTTGATAATGCAAACCGTTTAACCCTTACCCAAACAACAAATTTTTGACTGTTTCAAATTGAAAGAGTTTGCAGACGACATTTCAAAATGTAATGAAATTGAAAAATATTCTTCAGAAAGTGCAGAAAACCTTGTGGGAAAAATTGCTTCTTACGAGCAATTTCTCCTTTTACCACAATATTTTCTAAAGTCGTCTGCAACAAAGTGGTCAAATGTCGTTATTGTTTGGGAAAGGATTAACCCTTTAATATTTTTTAACGCTAAATTTTCGGCTGTCCCAAATTGAAAGAGTTTGCAGGCAACATTTCAAAATGTGAAATTGTGATGATATTGAAAATAATCTTCTGATAACGCAGAAAACATTATTGAAAAGTGGATATTGCTCGATAAGAGCAATTTCCCCTTTTCCCACAATGTTTCCAGAGTAGTCTGCAACAAAATGGTTAAATGTCTTTTAAGTTTAGATTGTTTAGAGAAACACCATTTAAATGGTTTGTGATATCTGCAAAATAAATGATTTTTATCTTTTCTAAAAAATTATGATATGCTGGTTAGAAAGCTGTCAATAATCTAGTCTTATATGACTTTAGAAAATATGTTGTCATTTGAATTGTAGAAGACAATTTTTTCTTAAAAGTTAAAGATCCCAATTTGTGAGATTGTCCTTTTCATATCAAATTATTAATGTTTATTTCACCCAAAACACAACTCTCTGAGTTAGTTGCTTTAAAACCATTTTCTAACATCTGCTTTTGCTTTCAAATTAATCAAGTCAATAATTTTACATGGAGGAATGGGTGAAGCAGATGTCCAGATAAAAGGCATATTCTGCAATTATCGATTCTTGAAATCCTATGTTGTGGGTACTCATTTGAGACATTAGAATGAACAAATGCATTATTAACCAGATCTAACTCATCAAACAGATCCAAGCGTTATCTAGTTTTACTGATGAGAAAGATCCTATCTTATCTCTTCACCTACACCATATTCTTCAATCATACTTTGATAATGCACATGATGGACACTGTTTCTATTTATTTGGTGATCCTCAGGTGAAACTGTATTTGGTTGAGTAATTTTGCTTTCGTTACTTTTCCATTTTATACAGAAAATAATATTTATGGTTGAAAGTCTGTCAACTTTTATGAACACTGTTTTGACATCATCTTTCTTGAAATGTAATGAATGCAAACCATTATGTATCAACTAGACAATGTTTTAACAAACAACAGTTCAGCTTATTTGTTTATTCAATATTTCATCATCATATCATTAAACAGTAATATTCTCATGATGAGAACTTGTCTTTTAAAGATTTTGATTGTTGTATGCTTTAATGATAATTATAAATACATGTTTATTTTTGTCTTAAAATATTATTCATAGAGAACATTTGAATTATAAAAGAAACTCTTACAATCTGTCATTTAAGTTCCTATTAACAAGCAACTGTTTGAAAACTAAGAAGCAATTATAACCATATCTGGGGATGCTCCCTGCATTCATCATTTAGTCACTTATTGTGAATTTGTTATAAGTATTTATGAAAGAAACTTAAGAAATAAACTGTTGTCATAATTGTTTTGACATTGCTTAGTAGTTATAAAAACTATGATGAATTTTGATGCAAAACATGAGTATTGTTCATTCAACTATAGCTGATATCTGTATGTAAAATTCAAATCATATGAAGAATTAAAGTGAAAATCTGAAATGAAAACTTGTTAATCGTTAATTGTTACTCCTCATTTAACAAATATCTACAGAATATGTACCTTAGACCATCCTATAAAATAAAAGAATCATATTACTGGCCACCTTTAACCCTATCAATTATCAATTCTTTCTATCATTTTTGTCATAAGAGAGGTTAATAATAACTAATTAAACTTGCTCATTGTACAGTTCATCCAAATATTCTGAAAATACCTACAATTCATGATTTATTAAGTTATAACTGTTATAACTTAATAAATCATTGTTAAACAATGCTTCAAAAATGTGACCCATTTTCATGCTTTTGAAAGCATTTCGATTAAAGAAAAATCTGGTTATCATTATCAACTTACTCTTTCGTCCAAAAGATTTATGCTAAAGGCCCTCTTTCTAATTGAGTCCCTCTTCTTATTACAAATTTATATCATGGTAATCAATGAAATTCTTTTTCTGCATTGAATGAATCAAATATGAAATGTTTTATCAGTCTCTTGTCCCTTATTAAGATTGTTGACATGGTTAAGTATGTGCATTCATTGGTTCAGAAAGAGGATTGTGAGAAAATATAAGGACATCTCAATTGATAGACTAAATGCTACATTATGTTCAAATTACAATTAACAGAAGCATCGACCAATTCTCTCAGATATGAATAGTGAAAATTATCCAAATAGTAAGCAACTAAAGATAACATTTTTTACGTTGAAAAGGGTAGATATCAATTTGATAAAAGGATTTGATTTAACTTGACAATCTGTCAGTCATTTCTTATTTTTATTCCAATGCTTTTCTCACTATTGTTGGAGGTTTTACCACTTTACTAAAATGCCCCAAAGTGCACTAAATCAAGCATAAATTTGCCTTGACCCATCGACCCGTGTTGAAATAACCGCATCCTCACTCCCCGTCATCCTCGCCCCCCCCCCACAGCCCTACCCCCCACGAAGATTAACAGCTGTGGTAGTTTTATAGAGGGGAGAACCAAGGATGTACAGCTTTCTTATTTCTCCGGAATCATTAATGGTTTGTCTATTCTTTTGCAAAAAGTATGAGCATACATACATCATAAAGTTACTGGTAAACCATGAATTATATACAATAAAACACAAGCATAGTAAGAAAAAAGTACTTGCAGTTTATTCAACATAGTTCTTTCCTCTCATCTTTGTCTCTATGCTCATGCCTTTCCTGTGGCCCCACAAACCATGAACACATCATCCAAATATCCATTTTGTTTCAAACACTGACATCCTTCAACTTGTGTCTTCTCTGCAACTCTTTTTTAACTCATTCAGATCTCCTTTCATAACACGTGCAGCTTATTTGGGGGTTATTTGGAAGAACTTTTTTAAAAGCACCAACTCATCGATATCTTGCATTCTTTGAAGTTTTCAGAACATCGATTTGAAGAGATCTGCGCCCATTCAGATGATTAGAATGTGCCATTTAAGAAGCTTTTGCTTTTTTCCAAAGACAATGATATCACGTATTTTGATGTTAATCTTTGCAAGTGGCAGAATCTTTAAAAACACAGTAGTGAAGTGAAGACACCGTTCCATCGTTTTTGTTTACATCACTGGTATCCAAACTGTGCGATAAACAAGATTTATTATATATCGAGCGGGAGACCAAAGATGTAAACATTCAGCGGATTGATTTTCAACAGTGTAAAAAGGCTTTAAAATAGTTCTAACAAAATTCGGTGAAACACATGCTCAATTTCTATTGTATGGATGACTTAAATGTGGTTTCGACTTATTCATATAGTGCTTTACTTAATTGTATGCATATAACAGTTTGGATCGCAATATTACAGAGTTTGCCACGATTCGTGGCAAAGATGGCGTGAGCCCGTTGCAGAGGTAGTATCCGGGGGACGATAACTCTGCATGGGAGATTGACGTTGAGGTAGAAGTCCGAAACATCCGGATGCCAAGTCTCGCTCTGGGTTATGTTACACGGTCTGATAAACAGGTCAACACTCAATTTACACACGATCACTGTTACTAACGTTGTATGCGTTTGGCGGGAGTACAATATTTGTGAGCACTTGAATTGTCTTGATACTGTACTTCAACTAAAATAATTCCCTCAGTTTTTTCATCATCTGATTATATGTTTTTGTTACTTTTTTGAAACGTTGGATTTAGTTATGCAATTAGACTGTTGTTAACTATCTTGTTCTAAAAATGGGAAGCCCAGACAAAGTTGAGGTCGTCATTTTTCCTAAGTGAACTTGAATACATGGAAAGTTGAATTGCGCTTCTTGCAGACATAGTTGAACACATTGGCTGAAACTTGCGAAATGATATACGGACAGTTGCCCCCACCCCTACCCCACAGACATTTGCCCCCATTTTTGTATAACCCTTTACCAAACGTTAAATTCTCAACCGTCCCAAATTGAAAGGGTTTGCAGACGACATTTCAAAATGTGATGAAATTGGAAAATGATCTTCCTATTAGGTAGAAAACATTGTGCGAAAAGGATAAATTGCCCGTAAAATGTCGTTATTGTTTGGTAATGGGTTATGGCGCACATTTGTCCCCTAACTGTAATGTAGATGACGGACATTTTCCCCCTCGTATTAATTTTTTGTTACTTGATCTGATCGTATTCCGTTATATTTCAATAGAAATTTAAATGGAGATAATATTTTTTATCAGACTAGCCTGTCAATTTTGCTCTATTACGCCGATGGCATTTGGTCAATTATGCTCATCCATCCGTGAAACTTAATTCGACGTTAATTTTCTTATTTTCAGCTAAATTATTTCTCTCGTATTAATAATCAAATGTGATGGTCTTTGATTGTCATACTGACACAAATTGAAATACCTTTGGTCTTTGTTTTGGATGGTTTGTCTCGAGTGACAAATTGCGTAAGTGTGACCTCCTTTGAAAAGTGTTTGGTCATGGCTTGTTGATTCAATGGGTAAACAAGCATACAAAGACAATATTAAGGCCAGATTACGAATAAGTGCCCTCCCGGAGAAGAACCTTCTCGAACAGTTTTAACTGGACAGAGAACTGCCATCCTACTAGAATTTATCGGGCGGAGAGGTGCCCTCTTGTCAAAACTGGTGACACAAACGAGCCCTCCTTGGTGGTACGTGTTGCCCCTTAATACCCTTCTCAAATATTTTTCTTTTCCTCATGTGCAGTAACCAAAGAAAAAGAAAAAACTTAAGAAACAATTGGTTTGTCCGTCTTCTATATTACTCGGGGTTCACGCTGGCCTTCGCAAATGGCGCCATTGGCGACAAAATCAAGAAATTGGAGCAAGAAAAACAAATTTGGCGAAAGTGCCTGGCGCCGACTATTTTCCGCGAGAATTTGATGTTTGTTTACCGCATGGTTGCCGATCTTGAGTCAATATCGATTTGTTTTTACTGTAGAGCCGAGAACCATGTATCGATGGTTCCCGTAATCACAGTACTTTGAATTAGAACTCGGGAACCAGCTTGTTTATCAAATGCGATTTCCGATACGGGATAATCCTGTTTTCACACTTGTTCAGTTCATTATCTGTTGATTGTCAAGTTTGTTGAAGGTGACACTTTCTTGTGTACACCATTTAGTCATTCGCCAGCCTTTACAACTTCAATTATATGGAAATTATGACTTTGATTACTTTAATTGCTTTTCAATCAAAATGTTTGCCCTCGCGCTCCTTTTAAAGAAGTTGACATCAAACATCGACGAAGTCAGTTGTGCTGATTGACAAATAAATGAAACTCTTTTATGCAGGAAATAGTTGGTTATAATATGACGCCAAGGTGAAAGTCATGTTTCTGCTATATCCTGTTTCAAATGTTGAGTGTGAGAGAGGATTTAATCCATAGAACCTAATGAAAACAGCACATAGAAATATATGAACAAACGAACACTTGAGAACCTCTTTAGAACCGTAGGGGACCCTGATGAAGGATTTCCCCTTCTACAAAAGACTATTTTGGCTTCAACTTATTGAATTTGGCTCCAACTTTTTCAATTTGGCTCCAACTTTTTCAATTTGGCGCAAGTGTTGGCGCAAAGAAAATTTTAGCCAGAGAGAACCCTGTATTACTGACCTCGACTGTTAAGTATGATATTATGATAAAATGTTGCCTGTTCTCTTCAAATGTAACAAGTCAATAGGTTTACTCAGTTATTAAAATCGGTCCGGTCCCCCAAATTATGGCGTTTAGCTGCGCTCAAAATGCAAATGTTTCTAAAAGTCCTTTTTAGTATTTGGTTAAAAAAATATTCAAGAAACCTCTGCAATTATCTTGTATAACGCCTTATTTGCAAAATTGCGCTATTCTGCTTGTACAAAAGACAAAGTTTCATGTTGTTTTTACAGGGGGCTAATATCCGATCCTCCCGATTTAGTGGGAGGGCACTTCTCTACCTTCTTGAAATAAGGGGGCACCTCTCTGGGAGAGCACTTCTCCGAGACTCCGAGAGGGCACTTCTCCGGATACCAATAAGGCCACAAGGGGAATGATCGTGGAAATGTTTCACAATTCTAGGACTAAGAACAAAATGGATAATAAAGGAATTCTGTCCGCCTGCCTCCCCATTCAAGTTCTTGTATGTACTGTTGCATTTGTAATGGTGGTCAACGCACTCGAAATTGAAATGATTGTTCATTGGGAGGCTTCCAAAAGTGTACTTTCGTACTGGCAAGAAGTTGGGCGTAGTGGACAATTAGGACAGAATTATGTTTCCATATGGAAGATCCCTTATGAAATCAATCACAGATGACTCTATGAGAGCTTGTGCATAGCAACACGTGTTTGAAGGAGAAAGCTATAAGTCAACTGCTAACGCATCGAATGGAAAAGTGTGAAATACAGATTTCAAATTATTGTTTTGAAAAGGACTGTTCTGTTTGTGAATGCGGAACAAAATTATTGTCACAACAGATTAAAGTTCTTATTTAAAAAGGAGTAGAAATCAATGTGACTAATTAAAAATTCGCTTCTTATGAACAACATTTCATTTGCTCCTAATATACTTATATTGCATGCGTATAACTTCGTCTGCAAAAACCAGATTCTCCTTGTTGTCTGGTAAAGGATTGATGATGATGTATAGGCTTGAACAATTTATCCCCACCCCTTCTTCAAACACTATTTACACTGCGCAATGACATATTGTTATGAAGGTGTTAAGTAAGATATTCATAATGTCAAAGTGTGTTGTTTCCTTCCTTTGGCATTCAATCAACTGTGTAAATATGTGATAGATAGCCCTCTTGTTATGCGGTTTTCACATACAGGTCGCTGATTGCGTGTACCCGACGAACACCCAACGCAATACTTTATGAGTAACTTTTTAACCACTAGTTGCAATACTATCCTTGGTGTTCATAGGACTGAACATCACCGATCCAACAAAGGAGAAGGAACTAGCTTGTTTTAGTTTCAAGGAAAATAACTATAAGTTGTATCGGTCCGACGTCATGCGTTTTACGCTAGGCGTGAATTTCACACCAAACACAAGTTTATAAATTGAACTTTTAAATGATACTTAATTCCTGTTAGATTTGATTCAAAACAAAACATGAAATGATTTCCGTTCATTTTTAAAAAAAATAATATATATATTTAAAGAGGCTATTTTCTATATATAAATATATATTTATTTTTGGTAATACTACACTTACGTAGGAAGCAAAATAAGCTAATTAATAAATAACAAAAACAAGGATATTATTTTCGAAAAACCATAACGGACTATATTTCAAATGCTGCTTTGCAAAAAACATCTTATCCATGCATGTCTTCTCCCTGTATGTGAAGAGAGGTCAACTTAGTACCACTCGACTTTCGCTGTAAGACGCGTACTTCAACCCCAAAGTGAATGCGTAATGCGATGACCTATGACCTGCGTGAATCTCACGGCCGGTGGTAAACAACATGGACGGCGATTGTTTACTTTTGGACATCGTTGATGTTACTTGACAGATAACTCGCATATAAGAGGTTTACTGGATACTTTTTTGTGCTGAAACGATTCATTAATTATTAATGTATGTATTTCAAGTTTCTGTTTATTTTTTAGTCCCTTTGAACACAAAAAATCGCAAGTTAAAAGCACTTACTCGGTCGTTCGAAATTTTGTAACATAAAAATCACGTTGGACTTGAGACGTAGCAAAGCACGATAAATGTCCAAATGATGAAAAAAGCTTTGTTCACGGATCATTATTGAGACTAGGTTTAATCAATGCTAGGTGACGTATTTTTGCTTCCGATAGATTTTCTCTGCGCATGCACACTGGAATGGGAAAACCTAATAAGTGGGGTTTTAATTGTTTAACAGCATTTGATGCCTTTATTTAGTGGTATATAAGTTTATTTTACATAAAATGTCTCATCAATTGACTATGAATGGGCATTTTGTGCTTTTATTCTGAAAATCAGTAATCAAATAATCTGATACTATTTGGATCGCTCGAAATTTCTATGTTAGATTTCCCCATCAGAAAATAAAAAGCAGTCTTCACGTCGAATTATTTTGACTACACTAAGACGCAACAAAGCTTCAGTCATAATGCTATACACAATACAATAAGAACTAGCAACTGAAGACCACCAAAATCTCACACCAGCGAGAAATCTCAACTTCCTGTTTCCACTTTCAAAGGACGCATTACCAACTGGTCAAAACAATTCAAAGTGAAGATTGCTCTTTATTTTCTGATGGTGCAATCTTACATCGAAATTTCGAAGGATCAAAACAATGTCAGACTTTTAAAATTCTGATTTTCGGATTTAAAGCGCAAAATTGCCATCCAAAGTCAATAACTAAATGTGTGACTTTCACATTTCAGTTGGCCACTGGGTCAGGTACCCAGCCCACCCCAACACCCGGGAACCAGTTCTCATTAACAACAGAGTATACAGTCAGGGTACCAAATGACAAGAGCAAGAAGTACAGCATGATGAAATTCTCCTCAGGCACAAATCTGGATTTCTTAAAGCTCACAAATGTAAGTATCATTGACATTGCAGATGTTCATTTGAATATTCTTTTTATGAACCTAAATTGCTAATATGTAAAGTTCACTACCACTGCATGGTTTCTACTACCAATGAATTCTCTCATTTATGCCAAGTTGTAGTCGTCATTTGCATATTCTTGAAAATTGACATGTTTATCAATTTAGGGCTTGGCAGAGTTGCCTTGGTTTTCATCATTGAGATCAAACTGATTGTTCACTGCAAGACTCTAGTCAGTACTTCACATTTGCATTGAGCCCTTAAAATGTCAAGGTCATTAAAGTTTTGATGACAATTAGCTTGCAGTAATTTGAATCCTTTGAATAAACTGTTTTATTGAGAATATCTTCTAGAACTGTCTTCTCGATACTAATGTGTTCTAAAATGGTAAAACATGCAGGAAAATAAATCATGGTTGTTGCAAATGGAAGCTCTGTGTAAATATTTCTCTAGACATCTTAACCCTTATAGTGCTGGAACTGACTTCATGCTTATGCAAACAGCTTGGATCCAGGCCAGCCGCCAAGCAAACTGGCGGCTGACCTGTGATCTAACCTGTTTGCAACTCCGAGTATCTTTCCTAATAAAAATTAAGCAGATATTTAAGGTTTTGGAAAGCACAAGACAAAAAAATATATTTTTAGAACATTTTCCAGCACTATACTGGTAAGTGTTAATATTGTATTTATTGTCATCATTGTGTTTAGACCTCAGTCAGGATGGAACGAGAGAACAACTTGAGGACATACAAATCTATCTATAATATAGACTCAATGCCCAAATTTGGTGCTGGTAGTGAATATGGAAGAGAGCAAAAAGAAGAGGCAAGGAGGAAAAAATATGGCATCAACGTAAAACAATACAAGGCCAATGATCAACCATGGCAGATGAAGGTTGGGAAAGGAAAAGATGCAAAAAGGTTAAGCATATGTCAAATCTTGATCACAATATTCATGTGAATACTTGCATTCTGTAGGTCAAGAGAAAAAAGTATTTATTTTGAACTTTATGCTAAATTCGTATTTGTGGTTTTATTGAATTATATTTTAGGAAACATTGTTTCGAAAGGAAAACCTTTGGTGTTTAAAAAGAGCAACAAAAAACAGATCACATATGATAGAATATCTGTGCATAAAAATATATGTTATCATTTCAAGACATTACCTGGCACCAACGCCTGAATTTCAAAATAATCCCTGCAATGTCTAGAGACTTCAAAGTGATTATCTCACAGATTGAGATTTTTTAGATTTCAATCTTTTAATATAAAACAAAATATTTTCTGCAGATGAAATGACAACACAGGCATATAATGTGATTGAATGCTTTTGGATTTCATTCATAACTGTTTGGTAGAGCTATGGCACATTAATAAGACAGATAAAGTAAACAGTTTATTTTATAAAGAAAGATTTCTTATTTCTGCCCTTCAAAATAATTCTATTGGGCAATAGCTTCTGTGAAATGGAGTTTTATTTCAGCTCTAGAGCAATCCTGCGATAATTGATGAAAAATTTAATGATTTTTCAATCAAAGCACTGAAAGGTGCAAAAGCTCATCTAATGTCTTTTGGGGGTTTTTTTTCAATGAAAAATAACCCATGTTTTCAGCATCTTTTTTATCAAAGAATATTAAATGGGGTTCATGACAACAATGATGAATGTTAAGGAATGTTAGACCCACTGTGATATAAAAAGAAACAAAGAGAAGAATGGAGAAATTGATACAAATAATTTTATGATTTTACCAGTATTTTTATAGGCATAATCTGCTGAGTGTTTTGGAGTAAAAAGATTTCATTCCATTATTTTGAAACTTCATCATTGTTACAATAAGGGTTACATGTTTCAGATTTAAAGGCGTCCGAGAGGGTACAATTACAGAGAACACAGCCTATTATGTGTTTACACAGTGTGCAGACGGTGCATTCGAAGCATTCCCAGTTGAGGAATGGTACAACTTCCAGCCTGTTGTCCAGTATAAATATCTCGACTCGGAGGAAGCGGAAGAAGAGTTTACCAAGTAAGTAATCAATTCTGAATTATCGAATAAAGAGTGTATTCCATTGAACATGTATAAAGTTCAATATGCATAATCTTTTGAATAATAGGTAGTTTACAGTCTACCAGTTAAGACCAAGTCACTCAATAGCACCATAGCAACACAGTGGGTGCATCTATAGGTGCGCTGTAAGCTGCAGGGTTTTCTGAGCTATCCTTATTGAAAAGCTGAAAAGCTACTATGCTAAGTGACTTCTATGATATTTGAATGATCACATGAACCTTTGTATATAGTTTATAAATTTGTTCATATTTTTGTTCTTGTTGTTCTTATTCAAACAGGTGTTTGTTTGATGAGAAACTGTATAGTAAGTCAATAAGAATTGTTGATCTTGTAAAGTGTGTGGAATATTACTCGCGTGCCCTTTGGTTTATGTGTTAGAAACAAGCAGGGAAAATGAAGAGCTTTTACAAAAACAGAAAAGCATTATTCCACATTCTTTACAGACTAACAATGGAATATCCTATTTATTACATTTCCAAAACATTTCTGGGAGTTTAATTCTTTTATATAATATTTTGTAATATTTTTATAGAGATATTGTGCATATGAATATGATGGAAGTGAATTTTTAAAACTGATCTGATCATACTTGCATGAGATGGTCTACCTTGGCAAGCTTATAACTGCACAGAAAATATATAGATCATTTGTATTGCAGATATTGTTAACCATTTGATCAGGGTTATTTCGTAAACAACTAGCAAATCTTAAAATAAAGGTTGCTATTTTTTAGATACCATTGTCATACTGGTCTTCGGAAAACCTTTTTGCTCTTGTCATGTGATGTTTGCAAGGTGTGCCAGAAGGACTTCCTGCTTTTATATATTTGAGTGAAGGTGTTTGTGTTAAACTCGGATCTTCTCAAGAAATTAGTTATTATTTTTCAAGAAGAGACATGACTATGAATGTTTTGTCTTCTTCCTGTTAAAATGTCAAGTAAAGGGACTTGTGTGAAGGTAAAATCATATTGAGAAATGAGTTATTAATTTTCTAGGAGAGACAAGACAATGAATTTTTTCTCCATTATGGTACGAAAGAGGATTAAGAATGATCCTGATGCGCCAGAGGAAGAAGGAGCAGAAAAAGAAGTCAAGAAGAAGTCAAAGGAAAAGAAAGATAAAAGTCTGGTAAGTTGTTTGTATAATTAGCCCATTTATGCGAGACTGTGACTTGATCTACCAATGATCTCAGATTGATAGTCTTTCAACCTTCTTGAAGGGGTGCCTCTGTGGCCTAGTGGTAAGAGTGCAGAGCTTGTAATTACATAGCCTCTCTCCACATAGGTTCAACTCCTGGTTACAGCATTTGGATATTCATGAAAGGTAGTCTCAATACTGACATACGGAATGTTGATGGCTTTACCTAGTTTGACCACTCCTTATGGGCAGTTGAGTAAGGGGTCTCCCTCCAGCATTAGCCCATTACCAAACAATAACAACATTTGACCAGTTTGTTGCAGATGACTCTAGAAAACTCTGTTGGAAAAGGAGAAATTGCTCTTCATGTGCATTATTTCCTTTTCTCAAAATGTTTTTTGCCCTATCAGATGATTATTTTTCGATTGCATCCCATTTTTCAAATGTCATCTGCAAACTCTTTCAATTTGGGTCAGTTGAAAATTTGGCATTTGGTAAATTGTTTAAAGTCAAAATTTGCAACATAACTGAAATAAGGTTGATGTAATATAAAAGCACATATAAATGAATAAATAAACAACTTTATTGATTGGTCACTGTTAGTAGGGGCTGCTTAGCTCCATGAGCCATGTTATTTTATTCATTTGGGATTTTACATCTCAGCAACATTATTTCATGCATGTTCCTTTACCTGACTTATAATGATAGAGGAAGACCCAATACCTAGCTGCCTATGAGGGCTGGTCACGCCAGGTAGAACCATTGGCATTGAGTTAGGCAGTCAGAAGACTACCTTTCATGAAAGTCCAAATGCCGTCCCTAGGATTTGAACCCATCTAGAGAGCGTCAGTATGATTTCAAGTTCTGTATTCTAACCACTCGTTGGTAGAAGCCCCTTGTAAGAAATGAAGATAAAACTAAAAGAACAGGGGCCCGTTTTACTAAACAGTTTACGCGTAAGATTTGCGTAAGTCTAAAACAACAAGTCCTTTTATTTCAATATTTGGCAAAGCAATATTGCAAAGTAACACATCATTGGAATTGTCTCTCCGAGACGCTTCCAATGACGTGTCACATTGCAATATTGTACTTTCATTGAAGATATTATCCATGTTAATCAATTATGACTTACGCAAACATTTCCCGTAAGTTGGTTAGTAAAACGGGCCACAGCTCTTTCCTACAGTATTTCAGTCAACATGACAGTAGTTGCTCATATCCTTGCTCCTGGTATGTCTCACCATACAAATGTACAGTATCCATGTCAAGCCTATGACTGTTTTAAACCATTACCAAACAATAACAACATTTGACCAGTTTGTTGCAGACAACTCAGGAAAACTTTGTAGGAAAAGGAGAAATTGCTCGCTAAGAGCAATTTCTCCTTTTCTCACAATGTTTTCTGTCGTATCAGAAGATTGTTTTTTTACAATTCCATCACATTTTAAAATGTTGTCTGCCAACTCTTTCAATTTGGGACAGTCGAAAATTTGTTGTTTGGTAATGGGTCAAATGCGAATTCTGAATGCTGAGACACTAGATTTCTTTTTCTTTTAGATTTTAACAGATATGGATGATTGGGATGCGAGTTCAGAGGAGGAAGAGGCTGAAGAAGATGAGAAAAAGGGTTGGTAGATTCAATAAACCCTTATAGTGCTGAACTCAAATTCATGCTTTTGCAAACAGGTTAGTTCCAAGTCAGCTGCCAAGTAAATTGGCAGCTGGCCTGTGATCTAGCCTGTTTGCTACTTTGAGTATCTTTCTTCATCAAAATTAAGCAGATATTTAAGGTTTTGGATAGCAGACAACACAAAATTCTATTTCTATAAAATCACCCAGCATTCTAAGGGTTAAGGGTCCTGCGTGACCCAGTGGTCAAGTTGGTAGACTTAGAACTCATGGCTCCCTGGTTTGAGCCCATTGACAACTCTGGCTTCGTGGGAGTGAACTTTGGCAAGTCACTTCAGAGCCTTAGTATATTGCTGGTGGATTCAGGAAAGCTGTTACATATCTGAAAAATTGTGATGTGTCGTTAAACACCATACAAAAAGTCATGTATTGAAATTTTTTCAGAGGAGGAGATTGAAAGTTATAAGCATTGGGTTTGAATGGGTTGGTGCAAGGCACCCTTTTCTCAGAATCGAGAACAGGGAGTCTGTTTAACTGACTCGTAACCATTGAGTTTAGACATTTATGATAAAAGTCTCCTGGGTAGCGTTTTATTAAACAACTTATGATAGAATTTGCTCAAGTTCTGTCAGAAATGACATAAAATTCTCTCCTTTTGTCAGAATACTTTATGCCTGCTTTTAGTGAAGACATATCATTTTTAATGTTTATTACTCCAAAAATAAAAATCTATTAGTTCCTTTAACCCATTACCAAACAATAACAAAATCTGACCAGTTTGTTGCAGACAACTATGGAAAACATTGTGGGAAAAGGGGAAAGGGGCTCTGAATGAGCAATTTCTCCCTTTCCAAAAATATTTTCTGCCCTATTAGAAGATTGTTTTTCAATTTCATCACAGTTTGAAGTGTCGTCTGAAAACTTTTTCAATTTTGGACATAAGAAAATTCGGTGTTTGGTAATGGGTTAAGATGAATACAAATCTGACACAATCCTCTCCTTGCATACAGAAAGCAAGCCAAAGAAGGATGAAAAGAAAGGGAAGAAGTCTAAAAAGAGGAAGAACGCCAAACTGAATGCCGATGATGAGGCTGTTGAAGAGAGTGATGAAGGCGACTTTGATGATCGAGAGCTGGACTACATATCGGACTCTGGGAGGTTGGTATTTCAAACCTATGATAGTTATACATAAAGTACACCGGTCCTGTATTTGTCTGGCCAAATATAATATGTGGTTCCTGAATTTGATAGTTCTGCCTAAAATACACCTGTATTTGTCTGGCCAAATATAATATGTGGATCCTGAATTTGATAGTTCTGCCTAAAATACACCTGTATTTGTCAAACCAAATATTATTTGTGGATCCTGAATTTGATAGTTCTGCCTAAAATACACCTGTATTTGTGAAAAACAAATATTATTTGTGGATCCTGAATTTGATAGTTCTGCCTAAAATACACCTGTATTTGTCAAACCAAATATTATTTGTGGATCCTGAATTTGATAGTTCTGCCTAAAATACACCTGTATTTGTCAAACCAAATATTATTTGTGGATCCTGAATTTGATAGTTCTGCCTAAAATACACCTGTATTTGTGAAAAACAAATATTATTTGTGGATCCTGAATTTGATAGTTCTGCCTAAAATACACCTGTATTTGTCAAACCAAATATTATTTGTGGATCCTGAATTTGATAGTTCTGCCTAAAATACACCTGTATTTGACAAACCAAATGTTATTTGTGGATCCTGAATTTGATAGTTCTGCCTAAAATACACCTGTATTTGTCAAACCAAATATAATTTGTGGATCCTGAATTTGATAGTTCTGCCTAAAATACACCTGTATTTGTCAAACCAAATATAATTTGTGGATCCTGAATTTGATAGATCTGCCTAAAATACACCTGTATTTGTCAAACCAAATATTATTTGTGGATCCTGAATTTGATAGTTCTGCCTAAAATACACCTGTATTTGTCAAACCAAATATAATTTGTGGATCCTGAATTTGATAGTTCTGCCTAAAATACACCAGTCCTGTATTTGTCAAACCAAATATAATTTGTGGATCCTGAATTAGATAGTTTTGCCTAAAATACACCTGTATTTGTCCAACCAAATACAATTTTTGGATCCTGAATTTGATAGTTCTGCCTAAAATACACATGTATTTGTTCCACCAATACAATTTGTGGATCCTGAATTTCACTTGAGACTTGTGCAAACTTTCTGTATTTATTGAGTACTTTGTGTAAAATGCAACTGTATTGGAACTACTTTTGCAGCATTTACCTTTGATACAAAGTACATGAAGTTCAGGAACAATTTTATTTGTTTGAATGTTCGAATTCACCCTTGTTGTGCTGGAACCAACTTCATGCTTAAACAAACAGGTTAGATCTAGGCCAGCCACCAAGTTAATTGGCCGCTGGCTTGTGATCTAACCTGTTTGCTACTCCGAGTATCTTTCCTCCACAAAATTAAGCAGATAAGGTTTTGATAAGCATTCAACACAAAAATCTTTTTTTTTTAGATAAATACCCAGCATTCTAAGAGTTAAAGTATTGAACTTGAAATATGTTGGCTATTGCTTTCATTTTAGTCCAGCATTCTGATATTATGGAATGGAGAAGGTTGGTGGATAGTGAAGCCCTCTGAACTTGAAATTATGAATTAACAATAACCTGATTTAACAAAATTAGGGATCCCCTGTGAGGCCCGGATGGTAACATGATGTTCTTAGAACTCAGGGGTCCTGGGTTTGAGCCCTACTCATACTTCTAGTTAAATGGGAGTGTCTTTGGAAAGACACTTCAACGTCTTGCTAAGTAGTGGTGAATCCTTGAAAGTGGTATCATCAATTAAATTTTGTTGGCATTGCATTTAACACCCATTTAATCCATTACCAAACACTAATGACATTTTGCCAGTTTGTTGCAAACGACTCTGGAAAGCATTGTGGGAAAAGGAGAAGTTGTTCTTAACAAGCAATTTCTCTTTTTCCCACAATGTTTTCAGCCCTATCAGAAGACTATTTTTCAATTTCTCCCATTTTGAAACGTCTTCTGCAGACTATCAATTTTGGACTGGCAAAAATTTGGCGTTTGGTAAAGGATTAATCAAACAAAAAAGAATTGATTTATAGTGAATCTGAGCTAGATGAGAAAGGAAAAGAGGACAAGTATGATGATAAGGGAGTGGATCAGGAGCGAGGATTAAAGAAGCTGATCGACTCTGATGTCAGCAGTGATGATGAGGAAGAGGAGGAGAAGAAGGAGGAGGAAGAGGAAGCTAAAGAGGAGGAAGAGGTCAAAGAGAAGAAATCAAAGAAGAAAGCCAAGGAAAGTAAAGATAGCAAAGATGGTATGTGGTTATTTCATCCTTCCTTATCCTGTTCTCATATAAGTATTTTCGAATGCAATTGCAAAAGTTACAGAGGCTTCCTTGTGACAAAGTAAGAAATTGTTGAATTGAACATTTTTTTCTTTTGTCACAATGGATTCTATCTGATGCCAAAATATAAAATTGGGTGCTAATTTCATTCATGATTTAAAATTGTCGTCTGTTTGGGAATAAAGAAATATGATTTCAGCTATTACTTCATTATAGCCAGTCATCAGGTCACTCATTTAAAGTTGCAGGTTAAATTGCTAATGGTCAATGTAGATGTTATTTTTCATATAAAAGACATTTAAGGTGCTTGTTCACAGATGTGAAAATCTTTTAAGTTCAGTGCTCTAACCACTTGGCACACTGAGGCCGGTTATAAGCATTGTAATTAAAATGACTCTTCTCGCAGATTGAAATTTTAACCTTTGGATATAAATTGTCTTCTATTGTTAATGCGACAACATATGTTTCTAAAGTAACATAAGACTTTATCATTGACGGCTTCCCAATCTTTTTGAAATGGTCAAGAAAAGGTATAGAACAGTTATATTGAAGACACTGCTAACCATTTAAAAGAGTTGTAAACAACAAGTTAAAATTAGAATAAGGGTGGTGTTTTGGTTTACCATCGTCACATGGGTCTTTGGAAATGTTTAACTGTCTTGTCATATAAAGCTAGTAAGATGTAAAAAGAATTCTTGCAGGTTTTTTAAATCATGGAATTACAGCAACTTAGAAATAAAGAAATTGAGAATGGTCCATTGTTTAGTGACAATGATTGTGTATATCAAAATTTCATTGTTGATTATCCCAAAGCACCAATCTCTGAGTTAGTCACTTTAATCCATCTATTTGTTTATTTCAGATGAGGAAAGTGACAGCAGTAGCTCCTCCTCAGACAGTGATGACTCTGACATAGATAAAAATGAGGATAAATTCAGCTCTGTCCTCTTCATGCAGGTAGGTGGATGTCCGTTTTGGTCATGACTATTCAAAGATTAAAGAGGGCTATACTACTGACTGGGGAGTATTTGTATCTCATTAATTATTGTATGGAATGGGTTGATACTTTACATATGTGTTCAGGTTTATAATGTAAGCATCCTGACCAAGTTCCATAACTGTTGTTTTGAATTTAAACAAATAATGCTCCCTTTTGAACTTAAAATATCTTTATTAAGTTATGGCATTCAAGTTTGTATTTTACTAGCTATTGTATTGAATGGAATGATACGTCATGTTTGGTTCAGGCTCATTATGTATGGTTCCTGACCAAATTTCATAACTCTTGTTTTAAATTTAAACAAATGATACTGCCTTTTGTACTAAGAAAACCTTGCAAGTTTGTATCTCATATATTACTGTATGGAATGGATTGACAATTCACATATATGATCTATGTCATTGTGTTAGGTTTCATGACTAAGTATCATAACTATTTGCTTGATTTTATTTAAATTATGCTCCCTTTTGTACCCAGAAAAACTTGGTCAAGGTTTGACGTGCAAGATTGTATATCAACACCTACTGAAGTGCTCAGGTTGAAACTTCACACCTAGGTTTCGAATCATAGTATTAGTTCACAGACAAATTCCTTTAACTCTAGTTTTGATTTAAAACAAGCTATGGGTTTCTTTGTACTAGGTTAAAGTTTTACATGCAAGTTTGTTTCTCATAAACTTCATGTACGGAACAGAATGGATTTAAACTTAACACATGGACTAAGGGTGATAAAGTAAATTTACTGACCAAGTGCAATGACTGGGCTGTAGATTTAAAGCAAATTATACTAGTTTCTGTACACAGAACATCTTAGTTTAGGTTTTGTTTAGGTCTTCATATTTCCTAAAAAAAAATATTGTACACTGACATATATTCCTCCCCGACAATTATCGAATAGTTGAGTGCGCTGTCTGATGGACAGCTCTTGTTTCAAATTGCTGACAATATTGTATCACATTTTAAAGTTGCTTTAGAAAATGGTAAATAGGACAGATCGCAGGTTTGAAGAGAAAACAGGGAACTTCTTGATTACACACAGATTTTAGCATAGTTTTGGCTTTAAACCATGGTTACCTGTCAAGAAATCATTGTGAAAAACAGACAAATGTTAGAATTTTTTCATCCTTTATCAACGATACTTTTTTATGTATTTGTACTACAGGTGTATAAATTTAGGAAAGATTTTAAGAAGGAAATGGGTTTCAGTGCTTTATGTAACATTGAGTTTTCCTTTCTTACAGAAGAAAAAGGGATCTCGGCCAAGCACACCAACATTAGACCCCAAGTCAGACCAGAAAACTGAAGGTAACATGTCAAACTGTTTCTCATTGGCAACATGAAGTCAGACTTCTTCAAAATCCACAAGGAAACATCATTAACCCTTTACCAAACGCCAAATTTTTGACTGTCCCAAATTGAAAGAGTTTGCAGACGACATTTCAAAATGTGAATAAATTGGAAAGTGATCTTCTGATAGGGCAGAAAACGTTGTGGGAAAAGGAAAAATTGCTCGTTAAGAGCAATTTTTTCTTTTTGAACAATTTTTTCCAGAGTCCTCTGCAACAAACTGGTCAAATGTCGTTATTTTTTTGGTAATGGGTTAAATGACCCTTTAAATGACCCTGAAATACTCACCTTAATCTATTAGAACTATCTATTATCACAACTGTAATTCGATAAAAAGAACAATGGATTGATCTTATTCATGTGGTTGTTGATGGTGTTTCAAGTCTGAAAAAAGGGGAACAAAAATAAAAAGAATTTGTAAAAGCAAACTTGTTGAAATACATTTTGAGCCAATTTGTTTAATTTTCTAAAAGGAGAATCAATATTTGATTTGCATATTGTTTTTCCAGTTTTTACATACTCTATATCTACAAGAATCATATTTAAGTAAGTCAGTATTATAGAGAAATGAAATGAAGGAGATGACATTGAATTTGAATAAGTTTATGTTTTGACTTTTAGGGACGAAGAGAAAAATGGAATCGGATGATACGCCAGATTCTCAAAAGAAAATGAGAATAGAATCTCCAGCTCCTGGTGGATCTTCCCAACAAAGGTTTGTGATGTGTTTATATATCTTTATGTATGTGATCCGTCTTCATGTATATTTCATCGGTTTTGATGTGTATGTGTTCTTTTTTCATGTGTATGTTATCTGTCTTCATGTGTATTTGATCTGTTTACATTTGTATGTGATCTATCTCTATATTTATATGTATGTATTCTGTCTTCTTGTGTATGTGATCTCTTTATATGTATGTGTTCTGCCTTAATATTTATATGATCTGTTTCCATGTGTATGTGATCTGTTTTCATGTGTATGTGATCTGTTTCTGTTTTTATGTTTATGTTATTTGTTTCTATATTTATGTTTATGCGTTTTATTTCGATGTGAATGTGATTTGTTTCTTTATTTATGTGTTTGGTGCCATGTGATATGTATCTACAATTATTGTGTGTAGGCAAAATTTTTAGGTATAAACATGAATTTATAAAAACTGAAATTATTATTTCAAAATATCTTGATGTTTATGATAAATTGGTTTTGATTGTTTGAGAGTGTAAATAATTTAAGAATCTAGTAACAGAAGGAATTTTCTTGTAACTTACATTTGTTGAAATGGTTTCTAATACAGTAAAAAGTCATTCATTGTATTTTGCAGTGGAGAAATCACTGAGGAAGCCATTCGAAGATACCTCCTACGAAGACCTACCTCAGCAAAGGAAATTGTTCAGAAGTTTAGGAGCAAGAAACCACAACTATCAAAAGATCAAATGACACAGAAAATAGGACAGTTGTTAAAAAAGATAAATCCAGAGAAAAAGGTGGTGAATGGGACTTTGATGTTGTTTCTATCAGAGAAAAAGAAAGACTGAAAATAGATGGACTAATGGAATGTAAAAGATCTCAAGTCTTCATTTGTCATGGATAGGCTATTTAGTTTTAAGGCATTTATTTCAAAGGAGGTGCTGACATTTAATTAAAACAGGTGGCAGTTTGATTGATAATGAGAAACATACAAGCAATAATAAAGCAAGAAATGGCAAGCTGCTGGATGTAATTGCATACCATGTTAATATCATGTGTGAAAGTCTTGCATTCCTTATTTTTATCATATATACTTGTTTTTACACATTTGCATCAAATGATTAAAGAAGTCACAATGATAGAGGAACGAATTTTTCAAAATCAAGCAATGATATGCTATTTGTCATATTGTCACACTCAACATCACCATGTGAATGTCTCTTTAGAATTGATAACTGCCGTCTGCTGCTACTTTCCAATTTGACCAGTCGTTAGCTCACATTGACTGAATCAGTCAATTCAGTTGTAGGTATACTGTTGTTGACTTGAGGAAATTTTCACATGTTTGATTCCTATTAGCAGTGCTAATGTTCGTTCAGTATCAGTAAGAGGAGAAATCATGAGCAGTCAGACAGAGGGAAAGTTGGAAACATGAAAAAAAGATGAAGACATTGATATTGTCCTTATTAAATTTGTACAACATCAAAGTGCAATATTTTCATGTTGAAATTTGTCAGTAAATGTAAATCAGTTTGGTAATAAAGTTTTTTGTTCTTGTTTTCTTTGCCTAGATTGAGAACTGGTCTCTTATCTATGTAATTTAGAGATCAGTTTGGTACAAATCTACCAGGCAGGATCCTGAGGGAAGGATGGAAAACAGCACACTGTTCTTTGTTTGTATGGTGTTTAAGCCATATCAACAATTGTCCAGTTATGTATTGGCTTTCCAGGATCCACCAGTACTAGGCTAGGTCCTTAGAGATGAATGTTTGCTGTTGCAAAGATGGCGTGAGAAGAAGTTTCCTTTACATAATTATTTGTCAAAATGTTTCAGAATGGAAGTTTTGACAAAACTATTGGTACAAATCAGTGAATAGTCAAATTCTGATGAATGGCTGTCTGCTTTGATTTTTGCAATACAATGATTCAGGAGAAACAACTGTGTATGTTGCTTGCTGTTGTTGTTGTATTTTGGAACATTGCATTCCAACAAACCAAATTATTCAAAATTTGTAGGCTGCCAGTAGTGGAGCCAGTAGGCACCGGGGAACCAGTTTAAAATCCTTGCCTAGAATCGATATAATAGATACAATCATTAGTGATTACTAAACTCGACAATTTTCTATTAGGTCAAGCCACAGGACAAACATCAGATGTAAGCAGATATTTACCCAGCATTCTAAGGGTTAAGTTAGGATTTACTTATCCACTGAGCAATACAGACAACTGACTTTGCCACCCATAATCTTTTTTATATCTGTATCCAGCTTTTCAGTTGTAATGAAGCCTTTCACCCCAGAATGCCATCTCATAACAAGTGTAAAATGAAATAGAGGACAAACATTTCGTAATATTTAACACTTTTTATTACATAACAATACATAAAATATGGAATAAGTAGCAAAAATAAACAGATTTTGATCATCAATGTTATTCTCTCAATCATATTTAAATAGACAAGAAATAGAAATAAAAAATTTTGATCACCAATGTTATTCTATCCATCATTAAACAATTGCTAAGCATGAGCAATTGATTCCTTTGTCATGATGATTTCTACCCTTTATCATTAATTCTTTACCACCTTCAGACGACATTTTTTTACTTGAAGCAGACGACTTTAGAAAAGCTATGTGAAAAAAAACTTTCAGTTCTGCTGTTGTGAAATGTGAATAGATTCAAAAGCATTGTGGCTAAAGGAGAAATAGCTTACTTTTAAAGTCATCTGCCGCGAGAATCAAAAATGTGGCGTTGGGTTGCAATGTGTTTATATCATAAAGAAAACAATGTTCGTTTCACTTTAGACCAGTTACCAACAACATGAAGAATAGGTTAACCTATTACTAAACAATAACGACATTTGACCAGTTTGTTGTAGATGGCTCTGAAAAACATTGTGGGAAAAGTAGGAATTGCTCGTTTCCCATAATGTTTTCTGCCCTTCAGGAAGATTATTTTTCAAATTCATCACATTTTTAAATGTCGTCTGCAAACTCTTTCAATTTGGGACAGTCCAATATTTTGCCTTTGGTCATGGGTTATGCCACACAGGATTTTCATCTCCTCTGTGTTTGTTCAGCTAGCCAGCTAAATCCCTCAACAACCCCATCCAACGACTCAACGTCACAATTCCTCACCTAATTTAAAAAAATAAAAGAATATATGAGACTTATTGGTAAAGGGGAAAAAAATGAATGAATAAATAAATATTAACTATATTTGAATTTGATGCAATAACACAAGTGAATGATTTCACTTGCCTTTGTTAAGAACTAGTATTATCATTTGTTATTGATCATAAAAGGTGGAAATAAACTGCAAAATTGTTTCTTAGAGCAGAAATTAGCAATGAGTAAACTGTTAAGTTGTATTTGGAAAATATAGAAAACGGTTCAAGCAAAACTGAGGTCACCAAAGCACTTTCCCTCATATGCAATCTTTTAACTGATCCAAATTCAGCGATAGTTATAAAAAATACACAGGGGTGGTTTTTATCGTATACATTTGTTAATCTTAGAACCCACTGTGGCAAAACAGGAAAATCTCTCATTTCGATTTGATGGTTTCTGATATCAACTTCTACAGGTGCCTTACAATGAAAATGATAATACAGAAAGAGTGTTATGTAGAACACACTTTCTTGAAAAGCTTTATATACCATGCAACATGTTAAGTTTTCCATTGTCCTATGCAGAATTTGCTTCCAACAATCAAATTTCCTTCCAACAATCAAATTTCCCATCTGTTAATTAAAGTGAATTTCTTTTTGGTTTCACACAGAAAAATATTTTTTGATACATCATTATTGTGTTTTCAAAAGGGACCTGTCAAAAGATCCAATTTGATAGAATTGGTCCAATGACATTTGACTATGGCGATACAATCTAAATATAAGTGCCCGTACCTGCCATGGTCTGTTTAAAGAGGCGAGTTGTAGTTGTCTGACCACTTGGCAACAGGACACCCGGGCAACCGTGGGGTCAAGGACAGTGGACAGCACCAATACTGGAACATGAGTGGCTGACCAGCGTTCACTGACCATCGCTGTTAATTCATGCAGACCATTCTCTACTGTAAAATTAGACATTTTCATTGTTTAATTCAATCCCCCATAAGGAAACATGTGACTCATCTAAATTGGAAAAATAGCAGACAAGAAAAAAAAAGTTTAAAAAGGAATATATTTAGTTAAATGCATTGAGTAGAAACATTTATGACAGTAGGATGAATTGCTTAGCATGAACAATTTATCCTACTGTCACAAGTATTTTAAGACTGTTTCCACGGATACATCAAATTGAGTAATTAGGAACAGGTAGTAATGGTTAGTCAATGACCTAAAAGGAAGCTTTAACAAAAGCTGTTGACAAATCAATATGTAACATACAATGTACCATTTTCATATATCTTGACGAGGAAAATCAAATAAATAACCGCAAAATAAGGGGAATTGAAAGGAATGTTAAAGTAAACAAAGCATAATTACACCCCTCTTAACTGAGGTTTTACATCTCTCACTTACCTCAAACTAACAGAATAATTACATAACCCATGACAAAATCGTGTGACCAATGTTATGATCTTATGTCTGAACAAGATGGATGCATCCACATATCTTTGCTTTTCTTCACCTACTTTTGCCATTGATAGCCACATTGTGTACCCCATATGACATTGTGTTGATCATTAACTTCCCAGTACTGGTAGTTTATGATGACCCATGCTTTAAAAGGGTGTTACGTCTATTGCTCTGCAAAGAAATCACAGTTGAAGACCTGCTGTTTTTGACATGCGCACTGGTCTTCTGCAATTTCTCAGCCAAGTATTAGAAGTAATGTCTAGACAATTTCAAGAGTACCAACAACATAGGATAAAAAGAAGAAATAACCTATAAGACTATAGACTTACTCTCCGATTTTCCAAGTGTAGCATCAACTACATAAACAAATCCATCAAGAACTTTACAAAAATCTTGGACTGCGGGTAATAGTTCATATTGTTCTGTGCTCGCTGTGTCCTTGTTCTGGCGTATGAGTCTGTTTTGATTGAGTCTGTCATGATTCTCGTTCTCACGATCCTTCTTATTGCTCGAGTACAGGACGGACAGATGGAACTGGACATTCTCATGCTTCAAAGTGAAGCCTCCACCTACACCTGGTGATAGATGTTATAGAGCTGTTACTCACCAAGCGAAGAGAACCCCCAAATGACACAATCTTATCAGATCAGTGAAAAAGACTATTGTCCACTGATCGGTTGTGCTGTTTGTTTATGTACAAATCTAAAAGATCACATCGGGTTTATCCAATGAAAAAATGTGTATTTCTCAGCTTTTTCTTGTATTTTAATTATCTATAACAATATGTAAGGTTCTTAAATTTGCATAATCCTTCAAGATTTAATTGACAGAAATATTTGAAAAATGTTATTCAATTTTGTTTTGATTCTACGGGTATATCAAAAATGTTTTTGTCTGAAATACAATATTGTTGCATTCTTTCATATTGTACCCATTTGAATAAAATTAAACAATGCATTTGCATATTGCATTCTTTAGAATTGTAAAGGAAGGAACTATTCCACTATTTAATTATCTCATGAACCTTGGTATACCATTTGACAGAAAGCAGAGTCTGAATTACCCATTTACTTTGTGAAATGATAAAATTATGTGGGAACTACTCTCACAGCATATACTGAGCAAGACGAAACATTGGACATGATAGTGATATCATTTTTGACTTAGGCTTTACAAAATGTGATACATGTACACTGTATATAATAAAAAAGGAAAACTGTTTATCCGTACTTTGAATGGGGCAGAATACAATGTATAAGCAGAGTATAATAATATTCATTTAAATCAAATTGGAATATGTCAATGTAACAAGTATTAAATGGGACATTCTAAAATAACTAGATAGTGAGACATTTACCCATCCTTTTGAGTCATGCTTTCTTTTTCTACATCGTTTTTGAAGTACAAATAAATATGTTATGCACAGTTACAACCAACTTCACTTTGTGAACAAATCTACACCACCCCTCTCCGCGTGGGTTCAAATCCTGAGAGGGATATGGATTTTCATGAGAGGCAGTCTCCCGACTGACTTACGGAATGCCGATGGTTCTACCCGCCTTGACCAGCCCCTATGGGCAGTTGAGCATAGGGTCTTCCTCCATCATAAATAGTCGGGCATCGCTAAATAACTGAAATAATGTTGATGTGATGTAAAACCCATATAAAAAAAACAAATCTACACCAGAGAAATACCATTACAATTACTTACCATCAAATTTTCCTGGAAAGAGTCCAACAGTCTGGAAAAGAGATCCATTCATAATGGCTCTGACTATTTTACTGGTTTTTGATTCCAATCCTGGACCAAACATGGCAAATGTAGGCGTCTTCTTGGGGATGAAGTAACGCAGCATACTAGAGATGTTGCTAAACATTGTGTTTTGCTGATGCATAAGTTTGTTGATTTCTGGGGAACATCTCAAGTAGCTAAAAAAAAAAAAGAAAATTTCATCAATATATATCGTGTTTACAAATTGGGCTTGAGTCAGATTACGAACCAAAGTCAGGGGCATAGCCAGGGACATGCACGTACGCATATGCAATACAGCAATTTCAAAATTGAAAAAATTAAAATCTCCAAATATAATCTCACCATTTTCACCTCTTTATGGGAAAAGTTTGCAGGGAGGCCCCCAGGATGGACCCAAAATACAGAGGGGGTACATCCATCAGGGTGTAACATTGCATTGAGGCTGGCTACACCCCTGAGAATTGCTATACAAGTGGTCATCCATATATATATATATATATATATATATATATGTGACAAAACATTTTTATTTATATCTTGACATGGAAAATCAAATAAATATCCGCAATATAAGGGTAAGAGAAGGAATGATTAAGTAAATTAAGCATAATTACACCCCATGTACCTTATTCCTGAGTTGCCATGGTATCAGAACGAAATGTAACAGAAAATCTAAATAAATGTTTAACCACATACTCCAAAATACCTTGCTTTGAAGCAACTTCTGCAAAAGTCTTCAAACCACCATGAATAAAGAATAAACTTCTCCTATTGAGCAACTTAATGTTTTATTACAATCATTTATAACAAATATAGAAAAATATGTATTTCAAGGCAATTTTTTTGTCTTCTCCAGCTGCTTTCCATTTGGACCAGTCATACATTCAAATACATGTATAGGATTGAGGGTCTTACATTGCCTTATTCGGCCAATCAGATTCCACCTCTTTGTAGAGGTCAGGGTTGGTGTTGTATCCAATAATGTTCCAGTATTTCATGTCTCTGTCCAGTTGGCCCTGCCATAGAAGATTGTCTTCGGTAATGTCATACCAACTTCTACACACTCTTGATACACGACACAGCTCTTTGGCCGACAGGTAGGAAAATATGTGCAGCCTCACATCCACCTGAAAGTTTGGAGTAAAAAAGGTAAAGGTTTTGTTTATCGTAGTGTCATCCCCTATGAAAGTGCCAGTCAGTTTGGCTTATGAGACCCTTATTTACAAATTATACCATGTACCTCCCAACTTCAATCACTATGCCAGACGCCAAGAGGATATAAGTTTGTAACAATTAATTTAACTAGCTCACCGTTCACAAGCCGCCCATTTCGGAACATGTCCCACAAAAAACATTTTCCACAAAAAACATTTTCTGCAAAAACGCTTCCCATGGGACTCAAACCTTAACCTCTCAGTCACGAGATGGATGCTTTAACCACTAGTCCACACTAGTTCAGATTTCTGGTCTCGAAAGCTATAGCCATATTGACTGACGCCATCTAAGCATGATAAATGTCCAAATGTTGAAAAAGGCTTCATTAACGCCTCATTAATTGAGACTAGCTACACAACTATTAAATTGCCTACCGAACTGAGCAAATAAGCCTCTAAAGGACACAAACACATTTGATTAGTGAAAAACAATGTTGTACACTGAACGGTTGTGTTGTCTTTATTTATACCAGCATGTCCTCCAACAATGCATTAGGTTTCCTCATTTGCATGAATGTTCAACGAACGTTACATACAATTGCATCCACTTTTAAAGTTCGTAGGTCTATAGAGAAAAAGAATAAAGTGTTACTCACTGGTAAACATTCGAATTTGGACTGAGCCTGTTCATTTTCCTCTGCCTCCTTTCTTGTATCCACCTGTCTGTTGAGGTACTGCTGGAGTCCGCCAGAGCATACGTTTAAACTGTCGTCAACATCCCCCATGTGTTTCTGGTATTTACGAATAAGTTTCTTGAAGTAAAACACACTCTTATGGTCAATGACACAGGTTCCACTTTCTGGAATTTCGAGTCTAATTGAACTTGGTTCAGCTGTCAATGCATTTTGCTGCGACATGCTAATTGGCATCGGGTAAATTTCCAGCATTTTGAATTCTTGTTCTGTCAGATTCACACCTTGAAATGATCGTGAGACGTGTTTTTGACATGATTATATATGTAAAATTACCGGCTGTGCTATTTTTAAAACGTAATCGCTGATTATGTGTCAACTTCCAACGTGTCCGGAAGTTTATGTTTGTGTTTACATTCACAACTGTCAAACTTCGGGTATTTCCGGCGGGTTACTAATAGAGTTATCGGAAATGCCCGAATAATCTAGTCCTTGTTTTCGTTTTGAAACGAGGCAACTTCCTTTCGCCATCTTGCTGGTGTAAACATGGTTGGTGAAATTTTTATGTGCCCTATCAATCCGTCTACATCACATTTTTTGGACATTTAATGTTTTCGATTGCATCTTACATCAATTGTTGAATATCTCCCGAATCGAAAAACCGATATTTAGTTGCAGAATAATCGATATATTGTAAAGAAATCTTAACAAAAGTCAACCCTATATTGAATGTTATCGAATTGTACAAAGTTGCAATAATTGTATACCGTTAAACATCAATGTTTCTTTTTGAAAGCTGTTTTTTTTTCAATCGATTCATAGTTTTAATTATTTTCAGAAAAATGACAATTTTATCATACTTCGCTCATGATTCCGACGGGTTTTCAGTTAAAGGCCTAGTTTAGTCCTTCTTTAATTGACCCCCCCCAAAACCAATAACCAGATGCCCACCCGGTGTGATGACCAGCTGTGATAATTAATTGGGATTATGTAATACCATGTATAGCACTGTGTCAAACTGATGGGTTTCTTTTGACAATTTTTTTTAAAGAGGACATTAAAGCAGCAGAATTGATTTTTTTTTTCAATTAGGCTTCAAATTTTTTTTTTAGAAGTTTGAAAGGTATTTTAGTAGGTTTTTCTTTTTTTTTCAATGTGTACCTTATATAAAGATCATTTTACGTAATTATGACTTGCAGCATAGTTATAGTTCCTCTGTAGTATCATCATCATCATCAACATTATCATCATCATCATCATCATCATCATCAACATTATCATCAAAATCACCATCATCATTATCAACATTATCATCAAAAGCATCATCATCATCATCATCAATGTTATAAGTATAACGAGTGAAAATTTATGGAATAACTTAATTATTATTTTCTTCTCATTTCTTAACAGTTTATTAAGAAAAATCCACTTATCTTGTAAATCATTGTTTTAGATAAAGAAATCAAGAATTCGACATATATTTCTTATTGATATTCCACATGGTGAAAATCGAAGCAGAATGACATTTTTTTCTATGTAAGACTTGAAATATATTTTTGGCATTTTGGATGGGATTTTAATAGGGGACTGTTTTTTTAATTTGTACCTTGAATAAAGATTAATTTATGTAAGAATGACTTGCAGCAGGGAATTTTATAGTTCCTCTGAAGTATATTATCATCATCACCATAGTATATCATCATCATCATCCATTTTATAACTTTGACAAGTGCTAGTTCATTGAACAACTAACTCATTTTTTTTTTATTTCTTGTCAGTTAATTAAGAAAAATCTATTTATCATGTAAATCCTTGTTTTAGATAAAGAAAGCTATAACCAAACACGTATTTCTTATCAATATTCTGCATCATGAGAAACCGAAGGGTTGGGGTATTGCATAATCTGACCACCCATTCCTTATCAAGTAATATACAGGAAATTTGCTCCATGCTGTGGAACTGTATTGTTGCCCTGTAGGGTGCCCAGTGGGAGATAAGATACCAGACATTCCAAAGACTAGGCCTTTAACCTAAGCAAGATGGCTTTGACCAACTGGCGTAGGACCGTTAGATATGTTGTCACACTGTAATACAGACTGTAACCAGGGTAGTCTTGAGTCCCAATTCCTAGATATAACGTCTTAAGATCGATATTTTCACTCACAATTCCGAATTCACCGTTGGCGGGGTGAACATTTCCGAATCTTGCCCACAAAACCGGCGCGATTACTGATTTAGTAACCAGAGAGCAGTCATCGAGAGTGGCTTTGAACAAACTTTTAAGCTTCCTTCACAATCGATGTAAAACAAATACGGTGAATCAAGGAGTCAAAATTCCATATTCTTCAAAAGCCCCTCCCCACCAAATAAGCATAAATCATGGTTCAAGGAAAACCCTGTGAAACCTTGCCTATATCTATAGAATAAAGCTTATGTTTGTATTTATTCTCATGAACGCCAGCTCCTAAACTATTATTGCAATCTAACCTATAGCAAGGGGTTTTCTTTCAATGTTGGCAACAGTGGTAGAGCATTGGCCTCTTGTACCGAAAGTCCCCGGTGCGAATCCCAGTCCGGTGAGCTGAAAATTCCTGGGACTTGCCTACAAACTGGCGCAAGTACTGGTGTTTTATCCAGGAAGCAGTCAAAGAGAGTGACTTTGATAGGCTACAAGCTTCCTTCACAATTGATGTAAAACATTCAATAATTGGGTATGTGTGAACCCTACTAAGGTAAGACAAACATGTAACTATGTACTTCTAAAAGTGAAACATATCTTACAAATCCTGATTTGTGCTCTGCCCTTGGTGGGCCCCAGACCCAAGGCTTATTTTTGGGATTCTGCTCTGGTACAAGCCCTGTCATAGGCGTTTACTAATGAACTAGAATGTTTGAGGTTCAATTTGACCTTGTGTTTTCATTTCAGACTAAGGGTACATCCAGCTTTGGAAAGCGGCATAATAAAACCCACACTGGTTGTAGACGGTGTGGGCGCCGTTCCTATCACATACAGAAGAAAGTATGTGCTTCATGTAGCTACCCAAGTGCAACTCTCAGATCATGTAAGTAAATGACACATAAAAGAGTAGATTTCTCGGAATCTTCCCCTCAAATATGCGCATTTTAACACCCATTCTTTCTGCACAATCAGGGTTGTCATTAAGAACCAGCTGCCATCTTATTTGAGTGCTTCAAATGACTTTGTTAGTCTCAAATAACGCATAGAAATTGTGTCAAGATTTATTTTTCCTTCTCTGCTGATGAATAATGTTCATTTGGGAAAGCAGTCCATTGCTGTGAATAACATAATGTTTACTGCAGTATTTCTTTTTCACCAATTGGTAAAGGGTCCACCACTGAGGCAATTGGGAATATATGCAATAGTCCATCGATTGTATGGTAATTGTTGTCAAGATTCCGGTAGTACCCGCCCTTGTATGACATGATTGTACATTGATATAAAAGCCAGAAGTATTTGCTGGAAACATACCAGATCGGAATCAAGTTGGGATTACATGGCTGGGACAACACATCCAAAAAATTACTGCTGCTCCATGAATCCTCTGATAATTAATTACAGCGATGAATTCCATGTACAACTAAAGCTTGCAGATAAAACATGGACCGCATCTTACCAATCAAATTATTGCTCTTGTGTAATTGTTTAATACCAAGTTGTATTTGGAATATGTCTGTCGTTCTGCATTTATTATGTAAACAAAGTAACAACCAGTTGTCTCACTGGTATAATTGGATTTAAAAATAAAAATTGAGATGGAATTTGGAAATGCGTTATCTCAATATGATTGGGAAGGGTCTGTTGACAACGAAGTAAAATATTCCGTACTGTTGAAAATACAAGGGGCAAAGATAGTGTGATTTGACTGAAACTACTATGTCGGTAGAGAAATTGGAAGGGTTGGCCATGATATGTAGTATCAGTTTTTTAGCATGCATTATTAAATAACCACATGATACACGGAATTTAGCAAGACAAGGCTTGGATTCCTATAGACATTGATGGAACCTTTGCTTTTTCTTTTTTGACTGGTCAGTTATTAAAGAAAAATGAGTTTTTGGATGATAGTTATTTTTAAGAAGAGACAATTAGAGTTGGACATAGTGAGTCAATAGGCTTTATTAGCCACAGCATTTTGGCCTATATTTCTTTTTTCGCTTCATTTCACATTGAAAAATGGGCATAACCCCACTTTATGTTGTAGGACTTCACTTGTGACCAGGAATTCCAGGTCCAACCCATACCAGTGGAACTGAATTTTTATTTTCTATGAATGTCCTTGTGCAAGGCACAGCAGAGCCCTGTCTAGTACTGGTGATCTGGGGGGGAAAGAACTGTATCGCTGTTGGCAAAAGTTTCTCATTTAAACAAACAAAAATGTTAAATATGTCCATATTTTATATTTTCTCAAATTTTCTTTCAGTTAACTGGAGTGTAAAGGCAAAACGCAGGAAGACCACAGGAACTGGACGTATGCGCTATTTGAAGACGGTGCACAGACGATTCAAGTAAAACACCTTTTCTTTTTGGCACATTCATGAAGATGATAAGACCTATATAAGTTTTATAAATGTATTGTTAATGATAACAATGTTGCCTTGACCAGCAGTTATGGGAAGGTTAGGAAGGGTCTTTCTTCCACAATAACCTTCGCATTGCAATATAACTAGACAATTGTTGATTCCATGTACTATGGTATGGCCAATGAAAACCAACTTAACACTGTTGGAAGGGACGCCTGTGCTTTGATATTTGTAAACATTAGTTTAATGGCTATGAATTGATAGTTTTAAATCGGACTCCTTAGCATTAGCATAGTAGTGCTGTGACTGTAAAAGAAACCAAATATAAAAGCAATGTAGAGGGTCAATGTAAAATTATTATTTCTCAGAAGTTAAATCTTTTTAGGGACTGCAACAGTTTGTTTAAATGGATTTATTTCCTTTCTGGGAGACCCAAATTATAGTTTTTTTCTGAATTTTCATAATTAGTGTGTTATCCAATTTCTTTGCAAACATTTATATAAAGAACTTAATCAAATTAACATCACAATGACTGACAAGTACATATATTTGATGGACTTATATTAATATAACATGATGAAATCAAAATGTATTGCTAATAAGAAAAGTATGTTTATACCTATTAACAATCCACATTATTTAATTGGAGTACTTTTATTCATCCCAAAAGCAAAATCAAAAGCGATTAATTTAAGATGCAAGAACCTGTTTCAAATTTGATGAAAAATAATCGAGTTGCAATAAATAAGATTAAGGATATGTTTTATGAGTTTCATCATAGCTTAGGACAGCCAAGAACCTGTCAAACTTGTGCAGGTCTTGTCGCTCTAGTCAGTTTCTGTGTAAGGAATGATGGGGTGCAGACCCCTCATGCTACTAATGCAAGGGGAAAGAGCATCAATTGTCCAAAGGACACTTTACACAATCTGGGTAATTGTAAAGTTGCCATCAAGTTGTAATTGATATCTGCATTTTTTATAAGATTTTATATTGTGTATCAACTTAGTTTCTTCCTTGTTATGTGTTAAACTTAACCAAGTTCTATGAAAAGCTTTTACTTTTTGTTTTCAAATATATATCAAAATGCTTTGTTTTCTGTTTCAGAAATGGTTTCCGTGAAGGTACAACCCCCAAGCCACGTAAATCAAGAGCAGCTGCTCCTTCAACCACTGTAGCTACGAAGTAATTGTTCTGTATTTAAAGTAAAAAAATAAATAAGAAAAGAAAATTAAATCCTTGAGTGCTTATTAAACCCAAATTCTTTGGTAACTCTTTACCACCTGGAGATGGCATGGTTTTACTGAAAGGCAGGCAACTTGAGAAAGGCTTTGTACAGATGAGAAATACCTTCCAATTATGATGTTCTGAAAAGATTGAAATAGCATCATTGCAAAAGGAGAAATTGCTTATGACAAGTAATTTCTCTTCTTGTCACTATGCTTTTTGAAATCTGTTTGCTGCAAGAAGCAAAAATGTGGTGTTAGTAGCTAACCCAGTGTTGAGCTGCTCAAATTGCTCTATAAACATTTGCTGACTGTAACTTTAAACCTAATGATGGTTGTAGAATTGAAATAGTTGCAATGCACCTGCAGAATTTGCTATTGGGGTATTGTTTTACTAAATGATGTCGAAAAAATATTTGCGGATGTCAAACTGACATACACATTTAGTATCTTAGATTATAAAAGTACAATGTTGTAATGTGAGGTGTCATTGGACACGTCTGAGAGATTCCAATGATGTGTTACTTTACAATATTGGTTATCTAAATATAGTAAAGATACGAAATATTGTTTTGAACTTATGCAAATCTTGAGTATAAATAGTAAAACTACCCAGGTACCAATCTGCTGTTCCAGATCAATTTCAGTTACAGGTTTATGAAATAATAGTTCTTGTTTTCTTTAGAAAGAGTCTGTGTTTACCTTGTAGTTCAGACATCATTAATTTATTTTTTGTCTGAATTTTTAGAAAAGTTATTTCTCAAAATTGTAAGGAAAGTACATTATTTCTAGTTGGGGTTTAACTCTATAAATTTACAATTTGTCTGTTATATTTAACTTTGGCTTTTCTGGAATTCACTAGGGCTTGGTATCTGAAAGACACTCCACCCTAAAAACTTGTGCTTATGTGACAATCTTCTTCATATAGATGTGTGTGTGTGTGGTAAAATGGCATGCCAACAATTTTTCATTGATGGTTTGGCTTCTGTTGATTCACCAGTATTAAGGGATGGACACCCCCAAGTTGTCCAGAGAGATGGAACCCTGAGCATCCAGAGAGTTCTGAGTCAACAGGAACCTGTAACACTCCTTGGTTGATGAGATAAAATTTAAAGGCAAGCAAATCATTTGTTGATGACTGATAATTATGAAGCAACAGACATGGGTAGCTGTGAATTTGTTTATCAAAACCAGTAACTTTGACTAAAGATGTGCACTTATGGGTTGTTTGGTTTGTATTGCGGTCAATATTTCACAAGTTAAATCCATAGGTGAGGAAATCTTGTCATTCCTTTTGGAGCAGTGAAGTATTCCTCTATGTTGTGCTCCATGACCTAGTAGTCAAAGTATTGAACCTACAAAGCCTTGCTATAGATCAATCGCCTTGTGATGTTTATGATTGAAACGAACAATACCATACCTGATATAAGGGGTGATTGGAATATACTGTTGTCTTCCTACGATTGCATTTAGCCTATCACCAGTTTACATTGTTTGAACTCGACCATATACTGCATTGGGTTTAGGATGGATATCTAATCAATGGCAGCCATGTACATCAAAATGGCGTACAAGGCAAAAAGGATTTCCGCGGTAAGAGGTCCGCAAGTTTGCCTTTTAAAGGGATCTCATTGTTCAGCCAGCATTTCTAAAGGCATCACTGCTGTGAAGGTTGGTAATAGCAGGGATTTTCATGAGAGGCAGTCTCCCGACTGACTTACGGAGTGCCACCTTGACCAGGCCTTATGGGCAGTTGAGTATGGGGTCTTCCTCCATCATTCAGAGTCAGGCATAGCTACATAACTGAAATAATGTTGATGTGATGTAAAACCCATATAAAAAACCCAAAAAAAACAGCAAGTTGTTTCTAGGATTAATAGTAGGTGTCATCTTACATTGGCGAGGTGCAAGAATTAACCCATAGAATACTGGGTAGTTTTTTAAATAATATTTTTATGTCGTCTGCTTTCCAAGACCTTAAAAATCTGTTTAATTTTGATTAGGAAAGATAATCAGTGAAGCAAACAGGTAAGATAACAGGCCAGCTGCTGGCTTTGATCTATTAGCATGAAATCGGATGAATTGAATAAACAATGATGAAATCTTCAACCAACCAAACGACAACATTTTGGGTTTACACCTTTTCAATCTGCTACAGGTTGAAAGACCCCACTCAGATAAGTGATGTTATATTGAAGAAAAGTGAGCAGGAAAAGAAACCAAAGCTTCAAATCCCAAGACAGTTAAACTAAGACTTAATTATGGATACCAAATGCTGAATTTTCGACTCCCAAATTCCAAATGTGATAAAATTGAAAAGTAATTTTCTGATAGGGCAGAATATTGTTGGAAAAGAAGACATTGCTTGTTAAGAGCAATTTCTCCTTTTCCCTATATGTTTTTCCAGAGCCTGCAACAAACCAGTTGAATGTCGTTATTGATTGGGAATGGGTTTAGCAAAATTCTAAAAATAGATTGCTCATGAATATCCCAGATGAATAATTGCACAAGCACTAAGTTTGTATGGATATAGTCTTGTTAAATAAATTTCAGTTTCTGTATATTTTCAAGCTTTGGTTATATGGCAAATATTCCTAAATCCTAACCAGCAGTCAGGGTTGGGAAAATGTTATTTTGAATTATTTTTCTGGAAATGCCATAAGAACCAAAAAGGCGCTTGTTTGGATATACATGTATTGGTTTTATTGTTGATTACAGTTAAAAGCACTTGTCTATTAATACTTTTGGACAATCTTTGTAATTACAGACAACTACTTTTGTCACCCCTGAGTATGGTGTCGTTTCAACCTGGAATTTGCTTATCAGTTAAAACCACTCGGGGAAGCTCTGGGTTTTAAGTTCTTGGAATAACCAACTCAAAGGAGGACAGTGGTCCAGGGGTAGAGTGTCGGCTTCTTGATATGAGGGTCGTGGGTTTGAATCCCGTGAGTAGCGGGATCTGCCTTGCGAACTTTCATTAATCCACATTCGGGGCGATTACTGGTTGTGTATCCAGAAAGCAGAATCGAGAGTTATTAATCTTGTAAGAAGTTGTAAGAACTTGTTTCACAATCGATGTAAAATAAATAAGTTGAAACTAAACTAAACCAACTCAAAACGCCCAGCATTCTACAAGGGATTCAAGACCTGGTTCAATGTGGTGTTAAAAAGAAACATCTCGAGTATGAGTAAATAAATAACAAACTCATTCTTTAAGAAATAAAAGACTCTTTGTTTAATACTGTACATGTTTTATGTTAGTCCTAAACATTTATAATAAACAAGGCATTGTCTTGCACCAAAGGATCAAAGGAATTTATAATTGTCTTCCATTGAGCGAAGTTTTTTGTTTCAAAGCACTAAATTGTTAAATCCAAAACCATGTGTTTTTTATCCCAAATTCTTGCCCTCTTGAAGGAGGGTAGCTTTGATCAATGTGACCATGAATTTCAAAGGTAAAATGCAATATTATTATGATTATGTACTTAGTCAAAGATTTATTCAGTCATATCAAATAGAAAAGTGTAAATTTAAACAGAAAGAGACTATGTAAAAATTTATTGACAGGTAAAAAAAGGTCATGTATGCAATATTTAGCATATTTAAGACAACTGTTTACTTTAATCCATTTGTTGTTCAGGATATTGTGTGACCAGCACACTTAACCCTTTGTATGCTAGGTATTTTTTCTAAAAAAAAAAACATTTTTGTGTCATCTGCTTTCCAAAACCTTAAATATCTACTCAATTTTGATGAGGAAAGGTACTCTGAGTAACTAACAGGTTAGATCATAGGCTAGATGCCAATTTACATGGCAGCTGGCCTGTGATCTACCTTGTTTGCGTAAGCATGAAGTCAGTTCCAGGACTTAATTGGTTTAAAATGAACTTTGTAACGACATTGTTGAATTTTTATTAATTCAAACCCATAATCTACATAAGGATGTTAAATTTTGAATGTTGCAGACATCTTTGTTTTCTTTCTAAATACCATCAAGCATTAGTTTAATTAAGATGCCTAATCACAGGTCATTTCAATAAGAAAGGTGCTAGGAAAAAATGATAAAATAAAGGGAAAGAAATATATCCAATACTTAAAAAAACAACCTTTGGTCATTAAAAATTAAAAGTTGCCAAGTTATTTGCTTGAAAAATAAAAGGCCATTTCATGTAAGAATACACACCATTGAATTAATATCAATTTGACTATAGACAAAAGGTATCCAGCTTATGAGAAGTTGCAAATTTTACTCAGTTTTTACTTATATTTAATTTGGCAGGTTTCTGTTTTATTATTATTTTGGCCAGTTACAAATCAGTTCCCAAAATGCTCAAATTTCCAGTTAAACCACCCTCACTTTTTCAACACAATTGGTTTGGGTGGCATTTTGGTCACTGACAACATGTTTGTTCAACAAAAATAATTTCCAATTAAATCTGAATACTCAAAATCAAATATGAGATTCATCCGTTGATTTAAAAATGTAGGTAACACATCACATCGTCCAATCAGCATTTTATACAAAAAAACATTTGATGTCAAGATAAGCAGAATTATGGAACATTTATTGAGTTTTTGAAAACATTTCAGATCATCATTTTCTGCAGAAACTTATGGAATAAATTCAAAAATGATTGTAGCCAGACTATATTAACCCATTACCAAACAATAATGACATTTGGTCAGTTTGTTGCAGACGACTCTGGAAAACATTGAAGGAAAAAGAGAAATTGCTCGATTATCGAGCAATTTCTCTTTTTCCCCACAATGTTTCTGCCCTATCAGAAGATCATTTTTCAATTTCATCACAATTTAAAATGTCATCTGCACACTCATTCAGTTTGGGAAAGTCAGAAATGGTAAAGGGTTATGGTCTACGGGGAAAGACTAAACATAAATAAAGATAGCACTCCTGACCTGTTTATCTGTATGTATGAGCCTTTGTGTATACAGCAGTCTTAGTAATTTAACACATTACCGTCCTAAAGTGACATTTTTGCATCTTGCAGCAAAGGATTTTCAAAAAGCACTGTTGCAAAAGGAGAAATTGCTTGTCACAAGCAATATTTCCTTGTGCCGCAATGCTTTTTCAAACTATTCACATATCACAACAGCAGAACTGAAATTTTTTTCACATGTTTACAAAGCTTTTAAAAGTCGTCTGCATCAAGTTAGATAAATTAATGTTGTCTGCAGGTTGGAAAGAGTCAAAATACAACTTATTGCTGCATACTGGAATTGTTGTTTGTTAACTCTTTGAGATCATATTTGAACATAAATTTCATATTGAGATATGGGTTAAGGTATAACTTTTTTAAAAAAAAATAAACATAGTAAATATAAGAAAAAATTAAAAATAAAGCTTTTGGTTGGGTTTTGTAGCAAATGTCATTTGAAAATATGTTGACAAAAAAGGAATTTTCTCATTATAAAAACAATCTCTCTTAAAAGAAAGGAAATATAAGCAACCAAAAAAGATGAGGACAAGTCAATGTTTGCATGTATATTCCTTATTGAATGTTAATTTGCGTATATGGAACATTAAATGAATTCCCTGCAAATTTAATAAAGGCCAGGGCACCATGGTATATACTTCTCCACCTTTCTGTTGCATGTTGAGCATTTTCTCAAAGTCATGGGGATTTGATTCATGCACTGGATACATGCGCCACATATTCCATGTCCACAATGTAACTGGAGATGATCTACTCTGTGGGCTTGACAATCTGGGCAAGTAAACGCTTTAGATGCATTGCGTCTTACACCAGTATTTCCTGGAATTAACAAACGATAAAAAGACATGTCCTTGAACCCATGTGTGTAATTAGCAATAAGACACAGTGTAGTCAACGTACTTGTCAGACTTCTTGCCATGATGGTCCGTCCAATACAATAAGTCTTACCGGGTAAGTTAAAGAATAATGGGGAATAAGATAACCAATGCAACTCTTTACCACCTGCAGACGACAATTTTTTTACTTAAAGCAGATGATTAAGGAAAGGCTTTGTAAATATGTGAAAACTCTTTCAGATCTGCTGTTGCGATATGTGAATAGATTTAAAAAACATTGTGGCAAAAGAGAAATTGCTTGTGATGATCAATTTCTCCTCTTGTCCCAATGCTTCTTTGAAAGTTGTCAGCTGCAAGATGCAAAAAGGTGACGTTAGGTTGTAATGTGTTTATACATAGTTGGAGCTTTCTGAAAGACGTGCGTTATGTATTAAGATAACATCAAACTAAATAGCTTTTCACACATTGATTGAGAGTTGTGCTTGTTTACAGATGTGAGGAAATTTGGAAGTAAAGAATCAATTTCTTTAAAAATGCACAACAGCAGCTGTACTGTTATTTCATAGACACTTAACCCTTTCCAAAACAACAAATTTTCGACTGTCCCAAATTGAAAGAGTGTGCAGACGACATTTCAAAATGTGAAGAAATTTGAAAATAATCTTCTGATAGCGCAGAAAACATTGTGGGGAAAGGAAAAATTGCTTGTTAGGAGCAATTTCTCCTTTCCACACAATGCTTTCCAAAGTCATCTGCAATAAAGAGGTCAAATGTCGTTATTGTTTGGGAAAGGGTTAAGAGTCATTAGAAGCAGAATTAGATCATTTTTTTAATTCTTTAGAGTGTATACAGTGAATTCACATGCATTTTAATCCAAAAGCATGCCATCGCTTTCAAAATCTACTACATTTAAACTGTACATGCTTAGAAAAATTCATGCTTTCTGAACTAACCATGCTTTCAATGACTAATTTTATCCAGTAAATGCATATCAAACAACAGTTCTAAAACAGTGATTGTTGCAACTCTATTTTGTTTTGACTTTTGAAATTTCTCTCCTATAAACAAGCACGTTTAAAACAAGATCAACCGTACCTCTCAAAACATTTAAATACTAGGGTTGAGAAACATAGGTGTAACTAACTCGGCACAATTTGGCTCATTTATATACAATCTGTGATTTACATATTACTCCTGTATAAGGTCAAAAAGTACTGTTTATTTAAATAGTTTCCTGTTCTTGTTTTACTTTATAAAGATGTCTGTAGCAGTCAAATCTATACGCCGAAATGCATTTATATACAATCTGTGATTTACATATAACTCCTGTATAAGGTCAAAAAGTACTGTTTATTTAGATAGTTTCCTGTTCTTGTATTACTTTATAAAGATGTCTGTAGCAGTCAAATCTATACGCCGAAATGCATTTATATACAATCTGTGATTTACATATTACTCCTGTATAAGGTAAAAAAGAACTGTTTATTTAGATTGTTTCCTGTTCTTGTATTACTTTATAAAGATGTCTGTAGCAGTCAAATCAAATCCGAAATGCACACAGTCAAACATGTTGGCCATTCTACACAAGAAACACGGTAAAGTTTGGTCACAATCCAGACAGAGGTCCATTAACCCTTTCCCAAACACGAATTTTCGACAGACCAAAATGGAAAGAGTTTGCAGATGACATTTTAAATTGTGATGAAATTGAAAAATATTCTTCAGAAAGAGCAGAAAACCTTGTGGGAAAAGGAGAAATTGCTCGTCACGAGCAATTTCTTCTTTTCCCACAATGTTTTCTAAAGTTGTCTGCAAAAAAGTAATCAAATGTCATTATTGTTTGGGAAAGCGATATGAGAGGTCGTTGAAACAAAAAGTTGAAAGCAAAAGCAACACTGATATGATATTGTGCTCAGGTAAGCAGAAGAATATAAAACGTAAAATATTCTTCATTGAACTGCTTGTTATTTTTTTTCTTTCTCATGTAGAAATATATTATTTTATGGTTATTGTAGTTGGAAAATGCATTTGGCCTTTTGTGCTTATTTTCCTGCCAAAAACACAAAACTTGATTGGAAAAGAATGAGTTTGTCTTCCTTTGACAGTTCTCTGTTGATGATTTATTTATCATGATTTCTATCAGTACTATATGCAGGGTTCTTTCCTTGACCTTTCATTAACCCTTTACCAAACAATAACGACATTTAACCAGTTTGTTGCAGTCAACTGTAGAAAACATTGCTGGAAAATTGCTTGTTACAATGTGTTTTCCCCTATCAGAATATTATTTTTTCAACTTCATCACATTTTGGAATGTCGTCTGCAACCCTTTTCAATTTTGGACAATCTAAAATACTAGTATGGAGTTTGGTAAAGGGTTAAGGGTCATAATGTTCTCTTCTTTGGGGTTGTTTGTCAAAAAGAAGGGGGTTACAGGGGAACTTGCAATCCTAAGTTCAGTTAGTCTTTCACTAGGCCAGGTAGGAAAATATATAATAAAGAATAATGTAATATCAACAGGCTAATGTGTAGGTACCTGAACCAGTGGTAGATGTACTGGTTTGTTGATCCCTTTGTGGCCCACTTGTATATGCTGCCCCAGCACTACCGTTAACCATCTGCAATTAGAGATTTTAACAATAGAAATTGTATATAACAATTAAGGAGTTTAACCCTTTACCAAACGCCAAATTTTCGACTGTCCCGAATTGAAAGAGTTTGCAGACGACATTTCAAAATGTGATTAAATTGAAAAATAATTGTAACAAGCAATTTCTTCCTTTCCCACAATGTTTTCCAAAGTCGTCTGCAATGAAGTGGTAAAATGTCTTAAGTGTTGGTTAAATAAAAGCTAGGATAATTCCATCACAAGTGATACTTCAAACCCTAAATAGTTAATTGTTGTCTTTATTTTTTTATTGTTTAAAATAGCAGATTCTCTGAGCCTTAAATTAGGGTAATTTGGATCAATTTCTCCATTTTGGTCAATTGTGACATTTAATACTAATTAGCCATTTAACCCACTGTTCATTCGCCACAACAAGCATTGTTGATGTCTACTAGAGTATAACACTTTCTGTATTTTCAAACCGTGTTTATTGTGTTTAAATAAAGTTCACAAATAGACCGCATTCTTATTATGAATCAATATCATTGGGACTTAGTTAGAGATTTGAGGTATGGAGGTAATAAACCTCAAAGATTTTATATTAACACATTATTGTCACCAAGACCATTTGATACACACAAGAAACATTTGTGTTGCAGAAGGCTAATTAAACCTTTCATGTCAAGAATTAAGGAAATAGTAGTTAAAAGGAACTTGTTTACAATTACCTTTTGATCCTTAATACTTTTAAGGAATTCAATATCATTAGTATTCTTCAAATGTTGGCAGAATGATTGTTGGGGGCAAAGTTTGACATGCTCAATCAATGGATCATCATCTTTTTCCCATTTCCATATAATAACTTCACAGGAGTAACACTTTATCTTATCCTCTGGCCCTGTAATTTAAGTAAGATTTTCACACATTCATTATTAGAATTTGTAATGGTTCAATAGAAAAATAGCTGATGTGTACTTTGAAGCTGAAAGCATTAGCCAATGACAATTTATGAATACAAAACTACTTCATAACAACATGTAAGTAGAAACTTTTATGAAGAAAAAAGAAAAATTCAAATGATGAGCAAATATTTTTGTATTATTAACAGTTTCTTCTGTTCTTATGATATTTGTTACAATGAGAATACATTCATTTACTTTATAAATAAATCAAAGAATTATTACAAAAGTTCAGTTCTGTTATAAGTTAGGCTATTGACACTTTTACCAGGGGCATATAAAGAAGCTATAATGGTGAAGCGTATGCAGCATTCAAAATGCTGTTTTATAAATCCTATTTTGTGACTATGAAAGATGAATACCAATAATTTCATTTTAAACAATTATTCCATTTTTTTCTTGGCAACAGATCATAGCTTCTAAAAGATGAACGAATATGGTATACTGTGTTTGAGTAGAATCTTAACCCTTTAACTAAACACCTAGTGTTAGACTGTCCCAAACAAAAAGAGTTTGCAGACGACATTTCAAAATGTGATGAAATTGAAAAATAATCTCCTGATAGGGGAGAATACATTGTGTAAAAGGGAGACAAAAATTGTTTGTTAAGAACAAACAGGTCAAATGGCGTTATTGTTTGGTAATGGATTAAAAGACATTGAAGAGTATTAAGAATAAAAAAAGCATACCTATGTAAAAAAAGCATACCTATGTAAAAAAAGCATACCTATGTAAAAAAAAGCATACCTATGTAAAAAAAGCATACCTATGTAAAAAAAGCCCATTTCTGCTAAACGTTTAGGGCGAAGTTGAAGGGCCTTGAAGAAATTAGACGGAGCATTCTGGAAGCTAGCCTCTCTTTCATCTTTATCAAGGAACCTCTGGTCATTATTATCAAGGAACCTCTGGTAATTTTTATGACCTGCTGAAAAACAACACATGCTAGTGAAATTACCTGACAAAAAATGCACTTTGCATGTGATTAGAGTGTCGACTCACTTTGTAGCTTGGGTCCCGGTCTTATAATCTAATCCATTTAGATAATTTCACAGGAAGGAACATGTAGATTATTATTATCAAAATATCTGTTTAATCCATTACCAAACAACAACGACATTTGACCAGTTTGTTACAGACAACTCTGGAAAACATAGTGGGAAAAGGAGAAATTGTTCTTAACGAGCAATCTTGTCTTTTCCCACAATGTTTTCTGCCATATCAGAAGATTATTTCACAATTTCATAACATTTTGAAGTCTTGAAGTCTTGCCTGCAAAATCTTTCAATTTGGGACAGTTGAAAATTTGGTGTTTGGTAAAGGGTTAAACAGCTAACTAAATATATACCTGCCCTGCTTGTCAAAAACTCTTAATGGACAAAAGGAATTTGTACAGAAATTCACTCTATAGCTATTATGCTGCCATTTACAGACAAGAAAGTGAAAATCCAATTCTGCCACCTCTGAAGCCCTTTCTCAAAAAAACAAAAAAATCTAACATCTGCTGCAGATGACAGAAGTTACCACTGTTGAATAAAGGATTGATTAATCAAAATGAGCAATTTATTCTTTATTCACAGTGTTTTCTACCAAATCTGATAAGAAAATGTATAATGACAGAAAACTTCCTAACTATACTTATAAGCATCTAAAAGGGTTCAGTGCAAGACCATAGTAAGTCCTTCATAAACATGAAGCACTTGATAAGCTCCTTTACTGAACTCTTGATTATGCTAGCCTCAATCACTGATCAATAAATCTTTAGCCTACTTGATCATATCAAAGTATTTCAATTGTTTGCTGAAGTAAGAGAAGCGTTTTTACCCTTCAGGCTGAAACACCAAGTTGGTCCATTAAACTCTCGAAGACTGTATTATATTGGACACCATGATCTTCTCAATTTTTTTTACTATGCAAAGTGTTCTAGTGACCGTCCGAAAATAAGTACAGTATACAAGTTCTCAAATCTGGCAAAGGCACCAGCATTTGTGTTCATACATCCCAAACAAAGAGCTCTGCAATAGGCAATCATAACAAACTTTGAGAGCATTGCATGACTATCATCTATACAGGAAACACATTAGTGTTCTACCAGCTCATCTCTTATTAGCAAAACAATTTCAGAATGATGACATCTACATACCTAAGGAAAGCTTTTGAATCCCATAATTCTCACCTGATGGTCTGTTTGTGGACGGATTTTGAGCAGGTGGACAAGTAGCCCCGCCATTAGAAAGTATGGGCCGGTCCCGTTGAATGCCACAAGCGACCTCATATTGAGTATCAGTCTGACCTGGGAAGAGTTCAATTTATGATATCCTTGATTATCTACTGGTAACCACACAGCATCAATAATTTGAATTCATGAAAGAGGCTAATTCACACATTGTTTTTTGTGAGTAACAGTTTACTATTGATGCAAAATAAATACACTATATCTCCACCACACAGTTACCGGTATGAAAGAGGCCCAGAAGAGCATTAATATTCCAGCTGTATGTAATTTCATTCCAGCACAAATGTTATTTTAAAAAGCTTTAAATCTCAATCTGCGAGTCCTTTTAAAGTCTGCACGTATTTCTATTGTCACCTAAACTCAAAATTACTCCCATAATTTCTTACAAAATCTATTCAAGCTATAAGTATTATTTTTTACAAAGGTTTTGTATGATCTCTAATTAAGTTAATGAATGAGTTTATCTGGCCCCAATTAGATATTTTCTGATATGTCCAAATTGAAAGCAACAGCATGCTTTAATTATGATAACATAAGAAAAACATTCCCTGTATAATATTGATAAAACATATAAAAAGTGGATACAATGCTGCTTAGTGTAACCTTTACTTTTTCCCAGTTTTTCCTTAAAGGCATGTGTTCAAAGAAAAGAACATATGAAAATATGAATAAAAGTTTCTTTCAACAAAAAAGATTTTGTATTGTTTGATTTACAACTAACAATTAAAAGTAGCAGTTGAAAGCATAATCAGTTAATCTATGTACATGTATGTTTGTCTTATATGCTGTAGACCTCAAAAGCAATTTCACGCTTTTGGCATACATGTTAATTCATTGTATTCGCGCTTTATAGAAAAAAAAAGATCTTATTTTGCTTCCAATGACTATTCTTCAGTGCAAATCATATAACAGTGCAGCTGTTGTGCAGTTTAACAGATAATGATTTATAACTTCCTAATTTCCTCTGTGAACAAACACCTTTAACCCATTACCAAACAATAATGACATTTGACCAGTTTGTTGCAGACGACTCTGGAAAACATTGTGTGTTTTCTGCCCTATCAGAAGGTTATTTTTCAATTTCATCACATTTTGCAAACTCTTTCAATTTGGGACCATCGAAAATTTGGCATTTGGTAAAGGTTTAAACTATATGCTAAAGTTGTAATAAAAATGAGTTAGGGAAATATCAAACCAGAGTTGGGCTAACTTACCCCCATCACTACACTGTATGGCAGTTTTGTATTCACCTGATTCTGGTTGATCAAGTGTGGTATTATGAATTGTGGGGTCGCCATCCGTCTGTATAAAAGACTGACACTCATAGGCAGCCTGACCCAGATGGTTTGTGTTCTCCTGCATAGGAATGGTCATTTCTGGTCGGGGCTCACTTGCTGGGAACTGTTGGTTAATCACCCACATCATCTGATACTGGTTCTGTCCTGTAGAAAGGAAAGATAAGGAGCAATTAACTTTTTTACCCTATTTCTCTATACTTGATGAATTTTAAATGTGCCCAAATTGTTAGTAAAAAAGTTTGGAAGAAAACATTGATTCATAACTGGCACTTTGGTGATTGTTTCCATATACAGGATTATTAAGTGCAATAAGGCATTTTCTAGGTCATCTAAACCAGAGACAAATATGAAATTATCTATGTCTCTGTCTGTCTGTACAAACATTACAACATCGTGGAGGACAGTGGTTCAGGGGTAAAGCGTTGACCTCAGGACACAAGGGTCGTAGGTTTAAATCCTGTGAGTGGCGGGATCAGCCTTGCAACCTTTTATTAATCCACATTCAGTGTGAGTACCAGGTTATGTATCTAAGGACGCAGAATCATGTGTGATTTATCTAAGTTGTAAGAACTTATTTCGCAATCTATGTGAAATAAATAAGTTTAAACTAACTAAACATTGCAAGGGGTGTGATTCAGGGGGTTCATTTCTTTTTATGATAAGATGAAATACAAATATCAATATCAACATTACTTAATTGTGATTTGTCTACAATGGATTCACTAGGCTGTATGGGTATATATGCTTTAAGTCATTACCAAACAGTGACTACATTTATCCACTTTGTTGCAGATGACTCTGGAAAACATTATGGGAAAAGGAGAAATTGCTCATAAGAAGCAATCTTTCCATTTCCCACAATAATTTCTGCCCTATCAGAAGATTATTTTCCAATTTCATCACCTTTTGAATTGTTGTCTGCAAACTCTTTCAATTTGGGATAGTCGAAAATTTGGCGTTTGGTAAAGGGTTAAGAGATGCAATGTTGTCTGCATTTGTTTTTAAGTTCAGTCAGATTTCTTACCTGTACAACATATTTGTCTGTCAATACAACAATATGATTACAATTATTTATGCCTTCTTTTCAATGTCTATGAAGCTGTTTTGTATATTTGGTACACTGTTTTTAATACTGTACCATTCAGTTAAAATGAGACAATAATGTACAAGAAGCAAAGCTCACCGAATTCCTGGTTTTGTTGAGCATCAGGGCTCCTTCCATTACTGGGCTGACCCAGACCTTGATTGGCCATGGTATAGTTTTAATGAGGAATCTGGATAAATAGAACAAGTTTACGCTAAAAATGAAATCAGAATGGAAACACAGGTGCTTGAAACAATCTTCAATAATAACCCAATATATGCTCTATATACTATATAAGAGGTTTACAGTTAGAACCTCCCCCTGTCAAAACGTCCCATTGTTAGAACGTCCCAGTATTTGTCAAAACGTCCCAGTAGGGGTAGAAAAAATTGTCAAAACGTCCCAATACAACGTCCCACTTAATTTTGTATAAGTTAGATAGTGCTAAGTAGGTTAAATAAGATTTTAAGTAGATCTAATTCAAATATACTCCATATGTTATACCAAACACCTAATGTTTAGTAGGTCTTTGGTTTTACGTAATTTATTTTATTAAGAGAATTTGATTTCAATATTGGAATTTGGAAAAGAAAATATTAATAATTTTTTCATTTAATTGAAGAAATTTTCTCATTATCAGTTTCACTGATGATGTTTATTTACACAGCCTGTCAGGATAATCTAATGTAGTTTGAATCAACCTTTATGTTTGAAATGGTATTTCATAACTGTGTAACGAACTGAGCAAATGAACCTCTCAAAGAGACAAACACATCCGATCAGTGAAAAACACTGTCGTACACTGAGTGGTTGTGTTGTCTATTTATATACCAGCATGTTATATATCGGAAAATAAAACATATAGCAGAAACAAAAAGGACTATCCTAAATGCCCGTGCTCATTCTATGCAGGAGTAATTATGGGAACTCGCTGTGCACATAGAAGTCGTGTATTTTAAAGCGACTTTACACTATCGAAACCCCTACTCAATCTCAATATCTCGATATTAGTCGAAACCGACATTTATGATCATAAGAATGTTTGACCTAATTGTAATTAATTAATTGGACATCAAATGTCGGCCAGTACACTGTCATCCTTTAATCTGGTTTCCTCACCTCGAATTAGCTTCGATTATGTAAACTAAGGACGTCCAATTACTGGGTGATAATTGGAGGGTTCATAATTGGAGATTAACATAAAAATAAAACAATTTCGAATTACGATCTTTTATTTTCACATGTTTATACAAGTTAATATACTTTAAATATAATAAAGATACATTATTTGAACAAAGAAATTGAGTTTATATATCAATTAATTTGTTGGCTTGGCATAACAAAATAATTGTGGGACGTTTTGACAAATATTTTTAATGAATGGGACGTTTTGACAAATATACTGGGACGTTTTGACAAATACTGGGACGTTCTAACAACGGGACGTTCTGACATTGGGACGTTCTAACTGTAAACCATATAAGAGAATAGTATATAGAGCATATATTGGGATACTATCGAAGATTGTTTCAAGCACCCTTTGAATGGAAAGAAGGAGTACACACAGTTTAGTTGATTCAGGACATTAAGCTCAAATACAATATTTTTTTTAATATAAGTATGTTTATTGAAGTGTAATTGATTCAAGCAAACTTTGTCCAAGTATATCTCATTGTTAACATTTTTATTTTCATTTGCTTTCGTTTTCAATGTTGGGATTTCGGAATTTCTGAGGCACATGTACATAAATTAGTTGCATTAAATATACTCTGAATGATAGAAAAAAACCTTTTGAACATCAAACTGTATCAAAGAATCACAATGTCTGACATATTTCAGTTAAAGTTACCTGGTTAGATTCCCGCATCAGTTCGTAAATTTCTAGAGACCTTAATTAAGTGGCCATCTTGGTTATTTCAGAGACATAGATCTATGGTTATTTATTATAGTGCCTACATTTGGAGTCCCTATTTCTATCTAGTCTCAAATGAAATCTCGCGATAAGAACAGATTGAATATCTATCGCCTAATGGATGCACTTTGTTTTTAAAAAAAGTATCATAAAGATTTTGATTTTTTACCTTTTAAAAGAAAGTGTCTTCTGCCGATAATAAAATCATATATTTCTAAAGTAAAATAAAACGCGATTATTGGCAACTTTCCAACCCTTTAATAACCGTACACAGGAGGGAAACATGTACAATGTTCCGGGTTAGTTTCTTTAACCCTTAGGATGTTGGGTAATTTTCTGTTTAAAATCGATGTTTGTGCCATCTGCTATCCAAAACCTTAAATGTCTTCTTAAGATACTCAGAATAGCAAACAGGTAAGATTACAGGCCAGCCGCATATTTACTTGGCGGCTGGCCTGTGATCTAACCTGTTTGCATAAGCATGAAGTCGGTTCCAGCACCATAAGGGTTAAAGTCTTATCCTTATAATTATACTCGTTTTGACGCACCCGTTTAAGTAAGGAGATACATGCAAACATGGCAATGTTGATAATTGTCTTTTATCCCTTTCCCAAACAATAAACACATTTGACCACTTTGTTGCAGACCACTTTAGAAAACATTGTGGGAAAAGGAGAAATGTTCGTAACAATGCTTTCTTCCCTATCAGAAGATTATTTTCTAATATCATCACAATTTGAAATGTCGTCTGCAAACTCTTGCAATTTGGGACAGTCGAAAATTTGGTGTTTGGGAAAGGATTAAAAGCAATCTCTACAGTTGCCTTCTGCATGTTTACGTTTATAGCATGTGGGACTGACAAATGGCGTAAGTTCAAAACTACAGGCCCTCTTATTTCAATATTCTATAATAGCAATACAGCAAATTAACACCTTAATCGAATCGTCCCACGCAGACGCTTCAAATGTCGTGTTATATGACAGTATTACATTTCTACTTTGCGAATGTCCAATATCGAAAGAGTTTGCAGACGACATTTAAGAATTGATGTAATTGGAAAATGATCGCCTGAGACTGAGAGGGCAGAAAACGTTGAGGGAAAAGGAGAAATTGCTCATCACGAGCAATTTCTCCTTTTCCCACTTTGTTTTCCAGGGTTGCCTGCAACAAAGTGGTTAAATGTCGTTATTGTTTGATAATGAGTTAATACGAATATCTGTAGAACCCAATGGTTGATTTCAAGAGACCAGGGATCTGCTGATCCATATTCATTACGGATACACCTTGTGTATAAACCTCCACGAAACAGTCACACGTGGCCAGCTCTAAACCCTCGTATCTCCGACAAAATTATTGACTAACAAATGCATGTATGAGGGTTGGTAGGGAAGTTCGTGGACTGGTACTAGAAAAACGATATTCATTAGTATACATGTATAAGATATATATAATCATACACTTAAATCTATTAGCTCGACAGTGAATGTGTGATTAACATTTAAACATATATAACATAAAACTTTTAATATAAAAGCTCGTTTTCAAGGGATCATTGCAAGACTATGGGAAGTCCCCCATAAAAGTAAGAAATTTCTAAAGCCTTGCATTGAACAAAATCCCATCCCCTTATTTCTCGGATTTCTCCCGTTCAATTGGATGGGGGAAATCCGAGAAATAAAGTGGTGGGACTTTGTCGCATCGAAATGAATATTCATAACGAATTATCGAAGTATGTTCGACCCTCAGACAGGCAAAGAACATGTGGTCAAAGTTTCAAAATTACACTTAATTTTAAAGGGCTGGCACATAGTGAGAAAGGGGCAATAGAATAGTACTACTTTTGCTGCTTTTCCCAATATGTATCTTCCTTTATTTCATTTATTGTTTTTTTAAGTTTACAAAACAAATGCAAAACGTCAAAAAATACCACATGAATATTGTATTGCTTGTGTCATATATTTCGTTTTTCTTATAATAGGCATACATGGATTTCGGTACCTTATTTAAGTGATTGTCTTTATATGTAAGTTATCTAATACCAAAAGGTGTGTTTTGTCTTTGATTTAAGCTTAAGAGAACAAGATTTGCCAGATAATATCGAATTCTAGCATAAAGGAATGCATTGACATGAAAAAAAATTTCTTTAGTTTTAATGGGTGGGTGGGGTAAGTTGACCCCTTTCAATTTACAATATTTGTAGGAATAAATAAATTTTAGAAGGTAAACTGATGTGAATGATAAATAAACATGTAGATAGAGTATACTGCTTATCAAAACATCATTTTTGTGAGAATTGTTGGGGTTTTGTTTTATTTTGTTAGATGTATACAAATATGCGATTTTTTCCAAAAGGCCTGAAAGTAGCAATAATAAAACGAGTTTTTAACCATTTTCCCCTGAAGGGATTTTGGAGGACTTTTTTCTGTCATCTCTTATACATTCATGATAACTTTAAAAGAGATTTCGTTTCTGTTGCAATTAGTTGACGGTTGAGTCCATTTTTTTTTTTTCATAGGATGACTGACTGATTCAAGTAACATTTTGATGCTTATGCATCAAGTCGCCCGCAGGACTTGATTTTCCCATCTATATCATTAAGTTCAAGGCATTAGAGAAAACAACAGGTGGGTAGAAAGAAATGTCTACTTAATCATAAAAACTGCATCTACAGAAAAACAATGCCACATAAGATATTTCAAATGAGGCTTTTCCGCGGGCTAGTAATAAAGATGTGTAGAAATTTGAATATTATTTTCTATAAAACTGCACAAAAGCTGTACTGTTATACGATACGCACCAAAGAATCGTCACTGGGAGCAAACATATATCGTTCTTAATTCTTGAAAGTGTGTGTACAGTGAATTAACGCGTAATTAATCCAAAAAAGTCATGCATAGTGGAAGACCATGTATCCAGTTAAACATCTTTTTTTCTTTTAGAAATTCGTCAGAGCCACACAAACGACAATATGCTAAATTAGTTATATCCAACCAATTGTGTATTATCATTTAGACATGAACTTATTGAAGGTATTCGTTCGTTTCATGGGAGAAAGTTGCTTTTATGTTTAACTTTACAGATAGAATAGCGCCAAGTCCATATAGGATGGTATCAAAGACGTAGAAAGATTTAAACGATATCAAAGGACACCATACATCATCATCATCTACCCGTGAAATACCATAGACCTACAGAATAATTTATAAGGTCTATGGAAATACAAAGAACACTTTATAAGAATGTATATTCTCTCATGCGATAAAACGTATCCTTCAGCACATGATCGTTATGATACACCTCCTTAAAGAAACCCCATTTATACTGCAAAAACGTTTAGATCATGTAATACATCCTTCTAGAATCAATGGGATGGTCCCTGGTTAAACAACAGATCTTGAAACCACACGAGTTCAATTTACAGAAGTATTCTTCCAGTCGAATTTGGGAACGCCTGCATGGTTTAACCGTGCCTTAACTCATTACCAAACAACGACATTTGACCAGTCTGTTGCAGACGACACTGGAAAACATTGTGGGAAAAGGAGAAATTGCTATCAGAAGATTACTTTCCAATTACATCACTTCTCGAAATGTCGTCTGCAAACTTTCAATTTAAGACGGTCGAAATTGTTCGTTAAGCAACGTCTCCTTTTCCAACGTCGCCTGTAACAAACTGGTCAAATGTCGTTATTGTTTGGTATTTGGTTAATATTCTTCTTGATTTATCCTGATAGTATTTAGGTCTAGGTGTTTATTTACTACACTTCGAAACGTCAACGGATTGGGTTGTATTGTATTGCAAGACGCATAAACATGGAAGGGAAATGACAGAAAACATGAAATATTTATTAAATATTTGTTGTTCATTTAATCATATACATGTATACATTCATATATAAGGGTATACACAATTATCTACATATTTACAAACATGCAAAGAAAATTTACATTTTGTGCTAAATATTCATCTGTCAATATTATCTAATAAACCATGAGACGAAAAATGTGTATAACTTAAGGAAATTTGACTCCGGAGATTGGTGCTTCAAGTCAATAGTTGACGAAACTCGGATAATTTCCTCCAATTATACTTTCAGATATCTCTCCATCATTTAAGACATGCAAGAACTAGATGACTCAAAAAGAAGATAACAAAAACATTCGATTGTGCAAATAACTTGTTAACTATTTACAATATCAACTTTAACCAGAAAAGGAAAGTACATGTATTATGTTCGATAATTTTTCCATGAATCATCAGTCGATGATTTCAATTTTGGCAAATCACAATTACACATGAGCCAATATACCTATGGTCACTTATAATCAACTCCATCACCACTAGACAAAAAAAACATCAATTTCCTTGCATATAATTAACTGTACATGTATGGTCATCTACAGTCTTTGAACTTAGGCCAGCCCCCCTTTTGAAATCTACATGTACAGTTAATGCAAGGAAGTTGATGACATTCATTAATGCAAAAAGTGATGATTAGAAGTTACTGAGGGAAAAAATTAAAGAGAAATATCTTTCCGTTTGTAACTACTTTCAGTGTACACACTGCTAGGGGGTTCTGTTCCCTTGAAAAATGCATTTTCTTTCTTCAATCTTGTGCAAAAGTAAAACTATTTTGATAAAGAAAATAGACATACAATTTCAGGAAACAGATTGATAAAAATGTATACAAGATGCTTATTGTAGACCCTAGAATTTCCTTTTCTAAGGGCAATGTATATTCCGGTGGGTACTCTGCGCACAGGTAGCTACATGCCTGCCTTCAGAAAGCCACTGAGAAATGGATTTAAATTGTAACAGAGTTAAACTAAATTACAAGCTATTGTATTTAAGGTCATTTACCAATCTATTTATATATAAACACATGTCAAATAGATGTAAGGCAGACAAATACTCTACACTTATGGCTTATTTACTGACATCTTTACCAAAAATTGAGATGTGCACATAAAATATGTAAAATAATTAGAATGAGACAAGGAATGATTAAGGCAAACAATTGAATGAAAGATAAATAATTACAAGCACAAAAAGAAGACACACACAAAAATATCCCTTACATTTCTTGTGCATATTTTGGCACACTATCTGTACAGCAATGAATTAAAATGAAAGACGAAATAATATCACAAACAAGTCTTGATGCTCTACAAAGTATCTTTTTTTTTTACAACATTAGCCATATATTTACATAAACTTCTGAATTCAACTGAACAGTGTGTTTGTTTTCAATATTTACAAATCAGGGTATCCCTCACGAGTATTGCTCAACATTTCCTTTAAATTATCTCCAATAACCAAGTTCAATTGGTGAAAATCAATATTCTTAATTTGGTTCAAGCTGTTTTTTAAACATTTTTTTCAGTTGTACAGTGAGTTTTCATAAATCTGGCCCTTTTTCGTGCAGGAAACCCATCTAATAAAATAAATGAGAAAAAATCTTAAAAATCCAGAAATTTCTACTGAGGATATAATCCTAAATCAAAAGAAATCATTGTATTTGGCTTTTTGTTCAACCTACCAGTACAGTTTAGCCTCTATAGTCTGGTTGTTCTTAATCGGGATTACTCGCCATCCGGACAAAATTTGTAGGGAATGGTTCTTACCCTCATTAATTGCCCTGTTTTATCCGGAAAATCCGCGTTCCGGCTCCATACAATGAAATTCGGGAACCAAACCTAACTTCTAATAGTATATGGGTACAGCTAATCCGGAAACCAGTATAATGGTTTTCTTTTTGCAGTTACCTACGTTAATTGAAGCTACCGTTACCCGACATTCACACCTTTTCCAAACTCGCATGTATGCTTGATCATAAAATGTCACCAAGAGTAGTGTAATGAAAGGTGTTGATTGTTAATCGGTCATTCTGTCAGTTCACTGGTCTTACCTAATTGCAATCATCGTTGCATGCAGAAAGTCTAGTTTTTAAAAGGTGCTTACTCGCTGAATTGACAGCGATCAGGTGACAATGCCTGGCAATTATTTCAAATATTACATATATTTTTACTTCATAGTAATTATTATGAAAAAATGGTGTATATGTAAACATCAATCGGAACAATGTAAACATTTCACTGGAAATTCAGCAATTCTTTATTCCGGATTATCGTTAATATGAACATTACTCCTGGGAACAAAAGTGTCCGGATAAGCAAGGCTCGACTGTACATGGTTACTTGCCCAAGTACATCCAATAAAGAAACCTTTTACCACTATTAGGAATCAAACTTGTATGGTCTAAAGTGCTTGAAATGCAAATGCAGATTCCCTTTGGAGAGACCAATCACTGCAATTCACTCACTTAAAAATTAACACTTTACAATTAAGTTAAAGAGGACTTGAATTGATATTAAGCAAGTATTAACCCACACATTATTGATAATAAACTAAATATCTTATGGGCAGAAATACCCTGCAATTATGCATTTTTCTGCCGAAACAGAAGAATTAAATTACGGTGTTTGAAAGCTATAAATTGTGAAGACGAAGATCAGATAAGAAACATAGAGAGGAGATAGAACATGACAAAAAATAGAGTAGAAATGTAGAAAGGAAAGAATAGTTACATGTTAAAGTAAGGAAATATCATAATAAACACCTGTCAGGAGTATTGTTCAACAAACTTAACTCTTATAGTGCTGGAACTGACTTCATGCTTATGCAAACAGGTTAGATCCAGGCCTGCTGGCCTGTGATCTAACTTGTTCAATACTCTGAGTATTTTTCCTCATCAAAATTAAGCAGATATTTAATGTTTTGAAAGCAGACTACACAAAAAACTATTTTTGAAAAATTACCCAGCATTCTAAGGGTTAAGATTACTTGGGAGAAACCGTATGTAAAGACCTTTTGTTAGGAGATTATCTTTTGACAAGGATTTATTGGTTATTCATTAATTAGCAATCAAAACAACATGTGTTTCTGTAGAACAATTTGCTGATACTGAAACACCTAAAAGGACTTGCAAAGTGAATGTGTCTCAAGTAAAGATTGTTAAACAATATAGATAAAGGGAAAAACATGATTCTATTGCATGCAAAATATCAACAAATATATTGTAAATCCAGTCTTAAGGGGACTAATTTATATTGTTTCAATTTGACGATCCTCTTGATTTACCAATAAGAAAGGTTTGGAGAGAAATAAAACAGTAAGCATAATACTCATATAAAGTTTTCAACATCTTTAGCACATTTTTTTGATATGGACAGCATTCAACATGTCAAAACTTAAGAATTAAACCCTTAGAATGCTGGGTAATTTTCTAAAGATTGATTTTTGTGTCGTCTGCTTTCCAAAATATTAAATATCTGCTTAAGTTTGATGAAGTAATATACTTACAATAGCAAACAGGTCAGAACACAGACCAGAAGCCTATTTACTTGGCTGCTGGCCTGGATCTAACCTGTTTGCATAAGCACAAAGAAAGTTCGAGCACTATTAGGGTTAAGACAATTTTTAAATTTCAGAAGAATAATTGACAACGTTTAGTATCAACTTTTTGTGAGAAAGTTTTCATTTTATCAAAATAGTTCACACCTCTCACATGGGTTTATTTCATATTTTTACATTTAAGATATAGGCGAAAAATAGTTGTCAATATTGTTTTGCTTCTTCTAAAATGAATACAACGAAATTTTTGTGTCACAAGAATTTGTTCTGAAATAATTTGAAACAAGCAAAAGACTGTTGTCTCCTTTATCCTTGTCACAACAAACAAATCATGAAACATTGTTACAAATCCTATATAAATCCTATACAAATCTTATATCTTAAGCAAATGCTTCATTTTTCACAATGTTAGAGATTATGCAATTGGTACAAACTACATTTTGGTTCTGTTTGGGTACTTAGTTTTTGTATCACCGGTGCCAATTTACATGAATCAGGGACTGTGTTTCATAATTGGCTATTGATTTCTCTCAGCCAAAGGACTGGAACTCTTTCTTCTCTCTTGAAATAACAAGGTTCTTTTCTGTGTCTTTTTCAAAACATGCTGTCCAAACTGGAATGGAAAGAAATCCATTACTATAAACCTGCATTTTTACAGCTGCAGCACACCAGAAGATTTCCTTTCTTACAATGCTTTCAGCCAAGTTCACGATACTATTTTCAATTTTTCACTTCATTTCCATATGTGACACAAGGAGTGTTTATGAAGGAAAAGATTACCAAGTTCATTACAATTAACACAAAACCTAAACCGACACATGAACAAATATTTGTAAGGGCAGGAAAATATTTTGATTTACAAGTCCTTAAATACAAAATATTTGCCTGCACTTGTCCGAGTAATATTTACACAGTAAGTTACAGTAAAATTTTACTTGTCTATTAAGGCTTTTGAATAAGCTGGGCAATACAGACAATTGATTTTGCCAACCCTGGTTTGTACAGAACATCAGAGCTTTACACCAACCATGTTCGTTAGATGAGATATGAAAAATATATGTAAGAATTATTAACTGTTCTCATGTCTGATATTCCATCATCTGTTAAATATAGAAAGAATTTTTATTGCAAGACAGACAATATAACTGATGATCAATGATTATCTATAAAACACCTCATTAAGTGTATTTCATTGAGCGTAAGAAATGTTTATACATACCGGGGCAACTGGACTATCTGGAGACATGAATGCATTCTCATCATTATTCGGACTCAAAGGACTTTTAGGACTTTGGCACATTCTGTTAGCAAACTTTTTCTTTAAGGCTTGAGCAATCAACGATGCAGGGTCACTTTTTTCAGACAGTTTTGGTTTTTCCTTCAGTGGTGTTCCGCCTGGAGATCTATAAAGTGTATTCAAATGAGTAGAAGCTTTCATTAAGTGTAAATACACTCAAAATACTATTTAGATTAAAGGATCAATTTTGTAAAGGCATCTCAAATTAAAGGTACTTATTCAACTAGGAGACACTTTGCAAGTCAAAATAAAATGTTTTTCAGACAAAACAAGTTTTTGCGGTTTGGTTTTTAAGAACACTAGCTTGACTATTCTATAATGCCAGAGAGGGGTACAGGTCATTGAAATATAATTTGTTTCTAAAATATGAGAGAGCACACAAAACTTAAAGGCACATCAAAGGAGAGGACTACAAATTAATTACTGAAAAATCATTTGGAGATCTTTTATTATGTTCATAAAAGTGATGTGAATTAGTTTAAGAATGCATTGAGACCATATTAAATAGACTCATTTAAAATAAGTTATTTTGTGCTTGAAATATAGTTGTCTCCAATTCAATCATGTTTATCAACAACCTGTTTGTTTACATATTCAAAATAACGACTTCTAATTGGTCGGTTCAAAAATGTGTGTATCAACTGTCAAGGTCAGAGGTGAAGAATCAGGAAATCTGAATTATAAAACTTGCTAATCTGGGTTATTTCTGGTTAATTTTCACATTTAAGTTGTGCTGATGGTGTTTTCTAGTGATAACTATTTGAATCTGTCCAAAAGTTTACCAAATAATATAGTTTGATATAGCATTAATTTCCTTTTATGGGCATTTAAACCAAAATTTTCTAAGAACTGAAACCTGTATAATTTGCTTTAAAACATATCCGAGTTGTTGCAACTTGTTAGTAAGCAAGCATTTTGACCTTAGTCCATGTGTAAAGTCTTAATCCACTCCCTATAGTTCTTTATGTGAAACAAGACATGAAACTTCATCAGGGACCTTGGATCATGACCCTGAACACATGTGTGAAGAATCAACCTATTCCATAATGTAGTTGATGAGATACAAACGTGCATGTAAAAACATAACCAAGGTGTGACGTCGACAGCAATGCCGACGCCCAGGTGAGAAGTATAGCTCTCCTTATTTTTCGAATAGTCAAGCTAAAAATTAATTCAAATTTTTGTCAATATATGCGAATATGCAGAGACAGTATGGGACAGATTTCAAAACTGTTGCAATACTTTTGGATTTAAATACATATTCATTCGTTTTACACAGGCTCTTAGTATTTAAATACAATTTTACTTTCAATGGCTCTTCTCCAAAATGTCTCATACATCAGTGTAGCTGCTGCTAAGTTTTAACCCTTTACCAAATTGAAAGAGTTTGCAGACGACATTTCAAAATGTGATGGAATTGAAAAATAATCTTGAGATAGGGCAGAAAACCTTGTGGGAAAAGGAGAAATTGCTCGTTTTCTTAAGTCATCTACAACAAAGTGGTCAAATGTCGTTATTGTTTGGGAAAGGGTTAAAGAAAAGAATTTTCGTATCCAACTTTCCTCAAATCTGTGAACAAGCACCATGATTTTGGAGATACAGTCAGATATACAGAATCAATATTTTTGATGATCTAAAAGCTTCAGGTATAACATTGCTGTTTGATTTTTCATAAAATACTGCCTAAAACAATAATAAAACAAGCCAAAATGAGCTAAATGAGGGTAAGCAAACCAAGGGTTTCATGCAAGACTATATAAAGTCCTTTACAAATATCTTGCACTTATGCCTGCAAGCAGCACATTCATAAAGATACAGTCTAACTTGTGTTAAGCAGCCACCCTTTTAAGCAGCCAACCTGCCTTAAACAGCCACTACAGAAAGTCCCATTGTTAGTTTTATAGTGTAAATCAATTTGTGTTGAGCAGCCAACCTGTCTTAAACAGCCAATTTACTCTGTCCCATAGGCTGGCCTCTTAACACAAGTTTGACTGTAACTTCCAGAAAAAATTATTCTGCCTAATCAAAGAAATCATTAGGTCGAATCAACATGTAAAAATTCGTCTGTTAGGAGTTCTTTAGTGATATACCTTTAGTACTCTTTTCCAAAAACAAAGAACATTAACGGTCCTTTCAACATTATACCATTTGAACAGTTTCCCAAAAAAAGTTTGATTGGCATAAACAAATTCAACATTTGTTGCAATGAAATCAATATTCATCAAATTACTATTTCCCTTTTGATTAGTTTTTACTATTTAATACTTGATACGGTGCCTTTAACAAATCTATAAAATAAAAAAAAAAAGGAAAGGAGAAATTCTGTACCAATGAGATGTATAGTTTAATGAATTCAAATATAGGGAACATTTCTACACTCACAAAATCTTAAAAACTTCCGATGCAATTGCAATTATGTGAGAAGTTATCGCTACTATTTACAAATAGCATGTAAAGCAGATTTACCTTTGTATGGCGCGAAGTTTAACTGTACCAAGACCTTTTAGAACATCAGCCATATTTGGAGGTCCATCGGATTTGCCTCCACTGTTAACCTCTGTATTCTGAAGATTTTCTTTATTCTGAAATTTACAAAATTGAGCCTTTTGAATATTTGTATTCAATTTGTCATGACAGAGAACAGTTTAATAACATGTAATAGTAAACTAAAAAGAAATTGTGATAAAGACATTGTCTATGTATTACTTTTAAAGACACATTATATTCTATTCCCGATGTATAATTTATTATGCCAGACTGCAAAAGAATCTCAAGTAAATACTTCAATAAAACGAACAGGAGCTCTACATAAGACAGCCTGCTTGACTATAAATTTCTGAGAGGGATATACCTCTTATAAATATAAACATCTTTCATTATAGCATCTAATTACTTACAGCTTTTATCATTTCTGCTAAACTTTTCCCTCCTGTTGGTTTTTTAAACACTCCTACATTGAGTGTGGGTGTAGGTGGAGGAGGTGGGGGCGGAGGGGGTGGGGGAGGTGCCGAGGGGGGCGGGGGAGGAGTAGGTGCAGCACCACTACCGAGTATTTCCTCGCTTGAAAAGGGAACTGAAATATAAAATTATTTAAAATGTAGCCCTTAATTTGTATCACAGAAGAGTTAATTGTTAAAATAATGGGGGAATACCAATTGAAGGCATGTAGTCACAGTGGTTTCTCAAGCCTTTTGCAGGTGTGGTAAAAATGAAAAACTGGAAGTAAGGAGATAAAGTTCCCAAGCTAAAAGAATGGCATTGACCAAAAGGGCTTGGTTGCCTTTAGGATAATATACTAGTAAAAGTATTTCACAATACTTTCGTCGACAGATCTGACCAGAATTCTTTATTTCATTATTTGATATTTTTCCTCCGATGCAGAATTTGCCTTGAGCATAAGTCATATATTTTGCAGATATTGAATAATGGAGAATATCTATGTCAACTAATTTCATGATCATGAAAGAACATCACCCTGTTTTTACTTTACTGAAGTATAAAGAAGTATGGTTCCAATACCATGTCTAAAAAGAACAGCAGCTTATTGTACCAGGTCATATATTCAAGATCTGAACATTTTAACATCTGCAAACAACACTTTTTAACTTGAAGCAGACAACTTAAGAAAAGCTTTGTAAACATGTGTAAAACCTTTCAGTTCTGCTATTGTGATCTGTGAATAAATCATTGTGACAAGCAATTTCTCCTTTTGCCACAATGCTTTTTGAAAGTCGCCTGCTGCAAGATGCATAAATGTGGTGTTAGGTGGTTATGCGTTAAAAAATCAATCAGATTATGCATGAACGACATTAAAAATACAAATTTACAATGGTAAACAATAATTGACCCTACGACACCCAGCTTAAAACTACAAGGTGCAAATAATCTAATCACAGATGGGCTCTCCTCATTCAAAATATTGTTTAACCCATTACCAAATGATAATGACACTTTATTCAGACAACTCTGGAAAACATTGTGGGAATAGAAGTAATTTTTCCTTTTCCCACAATATTTTCTGTCCCGTCATAAGATTATTTTCCAATTTCATGACATTTCAAAATGTCATCTGCAAACTTTTTCAATTTGGGACAGTCTAAAATATGTCATTTGGTAAAAAGTTAAACAAATTACAAAGATTAGTAGGGATGGGAACGAATAGTGAAATCACTATTCGAATATTCGACTGGAACTATTCGAATATATTCGAATATTCGATTTTAGAATTTGTTTTGATGTCCGAATGTCTGCATATCCGAATACTAGTACACTAGTCCTCTGTTCAAACCTTTTGTGTATAGCCGATATCTGTATACATGTACGTGCATGCAATATCACAGCAGTAATAACCATTATTTCGTTTTTTATCAACAGACAACTTTTCCAGTTTCTTACAGAGTTGGTCCATTCAGATTCAGTAGGTTGGATGTTGTATTCTTGAATACAAAGTCCTGGTTACACAGGTTACAGGTTGCCTTTGACTTGTCGGCAGAACGAGTAAAGTAATTCCAGACACGTGATGGAGACATTGTGATGTTTATCGAATAGATGTAGAAATTAGAATGAAGATAAGTTTGACAAATTATTCTGAAGAAAAATATACTTTCTAACACATTATTTGATAGGTCTTCGTGCATATGCAATCATGATTACGATTGGTTATTAAAAGAGTAATTGTTTAATTTCACGACAAACAAGTTCCGTGATTGGTTGACACTGACAATTGTCAATTAGTGTGATTGACTTGTTTTGGATAATAAGGAGCAAGTGCAGATCATTAAGGTTTCAGATTTAGCGGCTTAAAATCGACTATTTTCACACTTAGGAATTAATCGTTTTGCAAACTGTCAAAAGATGTGATAATTTGTCACAGGTGTTTTACTGTGTGACATACGGTGTAAAAACATCGTAACTGCACCTGGGAGCTAGGCATGTTCTTCGATATTTGGGATCGGTTTAGAGGAAGAAAATGAAAATAAAACAACATTATTTTTGAATAAAATTAATGGTAAACATACAGTACTATGGGTTCATTAAAATCGAATATTCGAATACTATTTTGCTATTCGAATATTCGACCCGCTATTCGAATATTTGAATATTCGTTCCCATCCCTACAGATTAGTAATGAAAAAAAAAACACCAAAAAACTTGACTTGAAATGCAAGCAATAAATGTATGATTCATAAGACACTGATACTTTCCCCATCAAAGCCTTTATCTATAAAACAATTTACTCCCCAGATATTACAATGATATTCTTAATAATATAATTAGGGTAACTAGGGTAGGACTGGGACCTAGGGTAGGACTGGGACCTAGGGTAGGACTGGGACCTAGGGTAGGACTGGGACCTAGGGTAGGACTGGGACCTAGGGTAGGACTGGGACCTAGGGAAGGACTGGGACCTAGGGTAGGACTGGGACCTAGGGTAGGACTGGGACGGATACTCGAGTTCAGGCCGGGTATAATTCATGTGACTAGGGTAGGACTGGGAGGATACTCAAGTTCAGGCCGGGTATAATTCATATGACTGGGGTAGGACTGGGAGGGGTATTCAAGTTTGGGCTGAGCCCAATTCATGTGACAAGGTTAGGACTGGGACGGGTACTCGAGTTTGGGCTGGGTACAATTCATGTGACAAGGGTAGGACTGGGACGGGAACTCGAGTTTGGGCGGGGTACAATTCATGTGACAAGGGTAGGACTGGGACAGGTACTCGAGTTTGGGCGGGGTATCATTCATGTGACAAGGGTAGGACTGGGAGGGGTATTCAAGTTTGGGCCGAGTACAATTCATGTGACAAGGGTAGGACTGGGACGGGTACTCGAGTTTGGGCGGGGTATAATTCATGTGACTGGGGTAGGACTGGGAGGGGTATTCAAGTTTGGGCCGAGTACAATTCATGTGACTGGGGTAGGACTGGGACTAGGGTAGGACTGGGACCTAGGGTAGGACTGGGACGGGTACTCGAGTTTGGGCTGGGCACAATTCATGCGACTAGGGTAGGACTGGGACTAGGGTAGGACTGGGACCTAGGGTAGGACTGGGACGGGTACTTGAGTTTGGGCCGGGTACAATTCATGTGACTAGGGTAGGACTGGGACTAGGGTAGGACTGGGACAGGTACTCAAGTTTGGTCCGGGTACAATTCATGTGACTAGGGTAGGACTGGGACCTAGGGTAGGACTGGGACCTAGGGTAGGACTGGGACCTAGGGTAGGACTGGGACCTAGGGTAGGACTGGAACGGGTACTCGAGTTTGGGCCGGGTACAACTCATGTGACTAGGGTAGGACTGGGACGGTTACTCGAGTTTTGGCTGGGTACAATTTATGTGACAAGGGTAGGACAGGGACGGGTACTCGAGTTCAGGCCGGGTATAATTCATGTGACTAGGGTAGGACTGGGACAGGTACAAGTTTGGGTTGGGTACAGTTCATGTGACTAGGGTAGGACTAGGACAGGTAATTGAGTTTGGGCAGGGTACAATTCATGTGACTAGGGTAGGACTGGGACAGGTACTCGAGTTTGGTTTGAGTACAGTTCATGTGACTAGGGTAGGACTAGGATGGGTACTCGAGATCAGGCTGGGTACAATTCATGTGACTAGGGTAGGACTGGGACGGGTACTCGAGTTCAGGCTGGGTATAAATCATGTGACTAGGTTAGGACTGGGACAGGTACTCGAGTTCAAGCTGGGTATAATTCATGTGACTAGGGTAGGACTGGGACAGGTACTCGAGTTTGGGCCGGGTACAATTCATGTGACTAGGGTAGAACTGGGACGGGTACTCGAGTTCAGGCTGGGAACAATTCATGTGACTAGGGTAGGACTGGGACGGGTACTCGAGTTCAGGCCGGGTACAATTCATGTGACTAGGGTAGGACTGGGACGGGTACTCGAGTTTGGGCTGGGTATAATTCATGTGACTAGGGTAGGACTGGGACGGGTACTCGAGTTCAGGCTGGGTACAATTCATGTGACTAGGGTAGGACTGGGATGGGTACTCGAGTTCAGGCCGGGTACAATTCATGTGACTAGGGTAGAACTGGGACGGGTACTCGAGTTCAGGCTGGGTACAATTCATGTGACTAGGGTAGAACTGGGACGGGTACTCGAGTTCAGGCTGGGTACAATTCATGTGACTAGGGTAGGACTGGGACGGGTACTCGAGTTCAGGCCGGATACAATTCATGTGACTAGGGTAGGACTGGGACGGGTACTTGAGTTCAGGCTGGGTATAATTCATGTGACTAGGGTAGGACTGGGACGGGTACTCGAGTTTGGGCCGGGTACAATTCATGTGACTAGGGTAGAACTGGGACGGGTACTCGAGTTCAGGCTGGGTACAATTCATGCAACTAGGGTAGGACTGGGACGGGTACTCGAGTTCAGGCTGGGTATAATTCATATGACTAGGGTAGGACTGGGACGGGTACTCGAGTTCAGGCTGGGTATAATTCATGTGACTAGGGTAGGACTGGGACGGGTACTCGAGTTTGGGCCGAGTACAAACCATGTGACTAGGGTAGAACTGGGACGGGTACTCGAGTTCAGGCTGGGTACAATTCATGTGACTAGGGTAGGACTGGGACGGGTACTCGAGTTCAGGCTGGGTATAATTCATGTGACTAGGGTAGGACTGGGACTAGAGTAGGACTGGGACCTAGGGTAGGACTGGGACGGGTACTTGAGTTTGGGCCGGGTACAATTCATGTGACTAGGGTAGGACTGGGACGGGTACTTGAGTTTGGGCCGGGTACAATTCATGTGACATGGGTAGGACTGGGACCTAGGGTAGGACTGGGACCTAGGGTAGGACTGGGACGGGTACTCGAGTTCAGGCTGGGTACAATTCATATGACTAGGGTAGGATTGGGACGGGTACTCGAGTTCAGGCTGGGTACAGTTCATGTGACTAGGGTAGGACTGGGACGGGTACTTGAGTTCAGGCTGGGTATAATTCATGTGACTAGGGTAGGACTGGGACGGGTACTCGAGTTTGGGCTGGGTATAATTCATGTGACTAGGGTAGGACTGGGACGGGTACTCGAGTTCAGGCTGGGTATAATTCATGTGACTAGGGTAGGACTGGGACGGGTACTCGAGTTTGGGCCGAGTACAAACCATGTGACTAGGGTAGAACTGGGACGGGTACTCGAGTTCAGGCTGGGTACAATTCATGTGACAGTCAGAGTAGGATGACTAGGGTAGGACTGGGACGGTACTTGAGTTTGGGCTGGGTACATGTGACTAGGGTAGGACTGGGACGGTACTCGAGTTTTGACCAGGTACAATTCATGTGACTAGGGTAGGACTGGACGGTACTGAAGTTTGGGCCGGGTACAATTCATGTGACTAGAACTGGGACAGGTACAAGTTGGTCCGGTACAATTCATGTGACTAGGGTAGGACTGGGACCTAGGGTAGGACTGGGGACTGGGACCTAGGGTAGGACTGGAACGGGTACTCGAGTTTGGGCCGGGTACAATTCATGTGACTAGGGTAGGACTGGGACGGTTACTCTAGTTTGGGCTGGGTACAATTTATGTGACTAGGGTAGGACTGGGACAGGAACTCGAGTTCAGGCTGGGTACAGTTCATGTGACTAGGGTCGGACTGGGATGGGTACTCGAGTTTGGGCCGGGTACATTTCATGTGACTAGGGCAGGACTCAGACAGGTACCCGAGTTTTGGCTGGGTACAATTCATGTGACTAGGGTAGGACTGGGACCTAGGGTAAGACTGGGACGGTTACTCGAGTTTGGGCCAGGTACAATTCATGTGACTAGGGTAGGACTGGGACCTAGGGTAGGACTGGGACTAGGGTAGGACTGGGACCTAGGGTAGGACTGGGACAGATTCTCAAGTTTGGGCCAGGTAAAATTCATGTGACTAGGGTAGGACTGGGACGGGTACTCGAGTTTGGGCCAGGTACAATTCATGTGACTAGGGTAGAACTGGGACCTAGGGTAGGACAGGGACTAGGGTAGGACTGGGACCTAGGGTAGGACTGGGACCTAGGGTATGACTGGAACGGGTACTTGAGTTTGGGCCGGGTACAATTCATGTGACTAGGGTAGGACTGGGACCTAGGGTAGGACTGAGTCGGGTACTCGAGTTTGGGCCGGGTACAATTCATGTGACTAGGGTAGGACTGGGACTAGGGTAGGACTGGGACAGGTACTCAAGTTTGGTCCGGGTACAATTCATGTGACTAGGGTAGGACTGGGACCTAGGGTAGGACTGGGACCTAGGGTAGGACTGGGACCTAGGGTAGGACTGGGACCTAGGGTAGGACTGGGACCTAGGGTAGGACTGGGACCTAGGGTAGGACTGGAACGGGTACTCGAGTTTGGGTTGAGTACAATTCATGTGACTAGGGTAGAACTGGGACGGTTACTCGAGTTTGGGCTGGGTACAATTTATGTGACTAGGGTAGGACTGGGACAGGTACTAGAGTTCAGGCTGGGTACAATTCATGTGACTAGGGTAGGACTGGGACGGTTACTCGAGTTTGTGCCGGGTACATTTCATGTGACTAGGGTAGCACTCGGACAGGTACTCGAGTTTTGGCTGGGTACAATTCATGTGACTAGGGTAGGACTGGGACGGTTACTCGAGTTTGGGCTAGGTACAATTCATGTGACTAGGGTAGGACTGGGACTAGGGAAGGACTGGGACGGGTACTCCAGTTTGGGCTGGGTACAATTCATGTGACTAGGGTAGGACTGGGACCTAGGGTAGGACTGGGACTAGGGTAGGACTGGGACCTAGGGTAGGACTGGGACAGATACTCGAGTTTGGGCCAGGTACAATTCATGTGACTAGGGTAGGACTGGGACAGGTACTCAAGTTTGGGCCGGGTACAATTCATGTGACAAGGGTAGGACTGGGACCTAGGTTAGGACTGGGACTAGGGTAGGACTGGGACCTAGGGTAGGACTGGGACCTAGGGTAGGACTGGAACGGATACTTGAGTGTGGGCAGGGTAGAATTCATGTGACTAGGGTAGGACTAGGACAGGTACTCGAGATTGAGCCACAATTTATTTGACTAGGGTAGGACTGGGACGGGTACTCGAATTTGGGTCGGGTACAATTCATGTGACTAGGGTAGGACTGGGACGGGTACTCGAGTTTGGGCTGGGTACAATTCATGCGACTAGGGTAGGACTGGGACGGGTAGTCGAGTTTGGGCCCGGTACAATTTATGTGACTAGGATTGAACTGGGACGGGTACTCAAGTTTGGGCCGAGTACAATTCATGTGACTTGGGTAGGACTGGGACAGGTACTCGAGTTCAGGCCGAGTATAATTCATATGACTAAAGTAAAACTGGAACAGGTACTCGAGTTTGGGCCGGGTACAATTCATGTAACTAGGGTAGGACTGCGACGGGTACTCGAGTTCAGGCCGGGTATAATTCATATGACTGGGGTAAAACTGGGACAGGTACTCGAGTTTGGGCCGGGTACAATTCATGTGACTAGGGTAGGACTCGGACGGGTACTCAAGTTCAGGCCGGGTACAATTTATGTGACTAGGGTAAAACTGGGACAGGTACTCGAGTTTTGGCCGGGTACAGGCCACTGCCCGGGTAGCAAATCACTACCTGTTGACCAATGTAATTTTTTACCTTGATTTTAAATCCACATAAAATGTGTGAATATGAGCTCATTGACGAGTGAATCAGGCGTTTCTTAATTCCAAACTAGCAATCAATTATCCCCCAAAAAATTAATCAACATGTGTACAAATATGTCACATGCACAATTTATCCTTTCCAAATTGAATGCTGCTTGTCAGATATCGAAACTATCAACATCTATTGGTTCCGATCATCTCAGTTAGTTACAAGGGCCTAAAACAGTGATTCGAAGTTAGGACCATAACTCGTAATTCTGTGTGGTACAGACGCTTACCGGAGGGGTAACGTTGTCAATCGCAGATTTTCAATATGGAATATTGATGTAGGCAATTTATCGTTGCTTTCTGAAAGCAACATTGGTTTTGATGACTGAGAAGCAACATTGGAAAGTATACACTGCAGACTCATTATACCGCGACCCGTTATATCGCGATATTCATTATAACGCGGTCTCCTATGGCTCCCAAAATTTCAAGCACATTAGGGCTTAAACAAAAGCCTAAATCTCCCCCTTTCTGCAAAATGACGCGGTCGGCATCCTAAATAGAAAGTCTACCTACAAATTGCACTCCGAGGGCGTGGAAATCAATAACTCCCTGGGTAATCCCCATTGTTTGTCACCGTCTTTTAAACAAAGCGCGTGGCCTTTATACGTACACAATCCGTGACCCGAGGGAAGATTTAAATCTATGTGTACATAGTGTTGATAAATTACATAATATCATTAGTTTGTAGACGCTTATTCAGGGGAGTGTTTTATGCCTGATTGACTCAAAACTTAGAGCAACTACAGGTTTTTATCGGACACAATGCATAAATCCCCTCGTGCACCCATGCTTTTCCCCAAACCTAGGGCGTCCAACCGTATGCACACTTTTTAAACATATATCACTAACACATGAAGTACTTCTTTGTTTCCATCATATGTATACATACACACCTAGTTTAAATGGTAAAGCATTAGGTACACACATGCTGGGAGAACTATCGATAAAATTTACTCACTCCTTACTTGGAGTTTAAATCTATAAATAGAACATGGGTTAACTGAATCCACCCTCCTTTTTCTGTAGTGTGTATTTAAACTGCACGTGCCTCTATCAATAAGTTATGAAACAAATAAAAAGGAATATATAGTTATACATGTAAGTTTTGATTATGTTTTTTATTTGCTTTTCTTTTATTCACAATAAATTCAATGATAAGTCTGTAACTCAGCACAATTTTGAAATATGAATAGCTTACTTCTTGAATCTGATTGTTTCTTGTTATGGTCTGGCATATAGCGCGTAAGGGACCCCGCGTTATATTTGTCAACCCCACTATTAACGCGGATCTAGCATCATGGCTCCCGACGACCGCGTTATAATGAGGCTGCAGTGTATTGTTCTTTTGACAGATTTTTACATATTATGTTTGGGGATAATAAAGTAACGTCTGATCAACTTGTTAATTAGTGCAAATGATCTGATCTTGTATTACCATCAACAAACCCATTCATTCACATGGCCCACATTCTTTCGCACTTCTGAGTTTAGATATTTGCAACTGGACATCATCTCTCTAAAGTTTGATATGTTCCTAGGCATATCAGATTTGAATCTTAGAGAGAATATTATGGGGTTCGGGTACTCAGGTACCTGCGGGTAACATCGCATTGGGTACTCAGGTAGTAAATTGCTACCCGTCCCAGCTCTACATGTGACATTAAAATCAATTCTTTTTATATATGGGTTTAACATCACATCAACACTATTTCAGTTATGTAGTAATGCCCGACTCTTAATGATGAAGGAAGACCCTATACTCAACTGCCCATGAGGGCTGGTCAAGGTGGGTAGAACCATCGGCATTCCGTAAGTCAGTCGGGAGACTGCCTCTCATGAAAATCCATATCCCTCTCAGGATTTGAACCCACATGGAGAGGGGCCATGTGATTTCAAGTTCTGTACTCTAACCACTAGGCCACGGAGGCCCCACTAAAATCAATCAAAGCCACTGGAAAACTCATGGAGAAAAAACAAGTATATACTTTATATGGATGACGAAATCTTATATTGATTTACTTTTTTGTAAATGCCAAATCTTTATTGTCCTTTGTCTTTGTAAATGCTTTTGGACAAGATGGGCAATACAGACAATTGATTTTGCCACCCCTGCTTTTAATGTTTATAAACGATGCAACTTAACTTACTTGGCTTGAGTTTATTTTGCTCTTGATCGAGAATGAGATTTGCTATCTGTGCCCTCAGAAGAGCTAGTTCATCTTCCAAAGCTACGATCTTCTGTTGGGTGAAGGGATCCGATGAAGAAACAGCCGAGATGGATCCTATAGAGGTGTCGAAGGGCGTGGAAGTTCTGTCGTCCATTAAACCATCCCGTCCAGGCATAAACAATCCATCCTCTATGACATCATCAGGAAGTTCGGGAGATATGTCATCATCAAGATCAACTGGCTTTTCTCGTGGTCTGACATGGAAAGCATGGCCGAGATTAACTCAATAAGTGGTGTAGGTAAATTGCATGCTTTGTTATATTGTACCTTTACAACAATTTGATCATCATTCCATCAGAAAAATAACCCTGCTTTACACTCTACTTCATACATACTAAACTTGAAGCACCTGTCAATGACAATCCAAAAAATAATCTGTGACAAAACCAAACTTTACTTTGATGAGAACTTTATGGTTTCTTTTAAAAGTTTCTTAAAACACAATAAATTGTGACTTCTATTGATATCATTTTGGAACAGTACCCAGATGGTTTTTTTACCCCCAATTTATATGATAAATGAACATTAATTCAAGAATGTAAGCCCGTAAGCTCACATTTTTTCTCCATTCTCAATTCCATATACCGGTATATATGTTTTTAAAAGTCTCGAAACTCAGCATAAATCAAGGGAAAACCATGAGTGCCTAAATACCAAATGAAGAAATGGCTTAAATGCAGGTCAGATTTCTCGATACAAACAGCTTCTCACTCAATGCGCATACATATATGAGGCCTGCTATTGTAAGAAATTCTGAAGCCTGAAGATCATTACTTGAAGCCTGAATTTAAACATCTTCAATATGAACAAAGAAGAAAAGATGAAAATTTCAAAGGCTAAATCAGGTCTGGCTCAGAAGTAAGGTTCTAACAGTACTAAGCATTAAATTTGACCAGTCATCACATCCCCGCCACTTTATTTTGTTTGTTTGAGTTTATTTCATCTTTCGTTGACTTTACCATTATGAATATTCATTTCAATGAATTTGGGCATGTCAATTGGAGAACAGCATTGTAGGAAAGTATCTTATTATTGAAAAAATGTTGACACAGCGTTTAACCATAAATAAAATCCATACTGCAATGTTACCTGACCATAACACAGTTGTTCCCTATGTCCTCCTCAATCCATACAAGATTTTCACCTCCACTTGATACATATGACAGCTCACTACAGAAACTATCATTCAGTCGGGTAGAACGTCTCAGAAAAGCATTCTGTAGAGGGAATAAACATCATAAAACTTATCATGGTTTCAATACAAGACTATTGTATGTCATTTTTGTTTATAAGAAGGAAATCTCCCAGGCTAAGGGTCTTAAGTGTTAATCAAGATTGAATTCTGTGTTCTACAAGGATCAGAAAATCATCATATCCCTTTTGGTCAGATAGTCAACATACCTTCTTTCCCAAAACATTTACTTCACCCCTGTGACACATTCAATATATCTAAAATTTGGCAAACATTCACTTTTACCAATAAACTATTTCTAACATTCTTTTTTTTTAGAAGCATATATAAAGAAGAGTCAAAAGCATTTTCGTCCCATACAAATAGGACTTCTAAGATTATTAATCACCCTTATCTATTCATGATTACCTGTATTCTGATTCTTCTGGCTGGTTGTAGGGGTAGCCTACTTCCTAAACGCCGGACCAAACTCCTGTGTCTTATGTTATTTCTTCTTTTGGGTAAGGGCTCCCATACAAGTCTCTTCAATACAAAACATGGGATTTTAACCCATTACCAAACAATAACAAAATTTTACTACATTTGTTGCAGACGACTCTGGAAACATTGTGGAAAAAGGAGTAATTGCCCTTAAGGAGCCATTTTTCCTTTTCAAGCAATGTTTTCTGCCCTATCAACCATTATCTTTCAATTTCTTCAGATTTTGAAATTTCCTCTGCAAACTCTTTGAATTTGGGACAGTTGACAATTTAAGGTTTGATAAAGAGTTAAAAGGTTTAGGTTCATTTGATAACTACTAGGGATGGGAACGAATAGTAAAATCACTATTCGAATATTCGACTAGAACTATTCGAATATATTCGAATATTCAATTTTAGAATTCGTTTTGATGTCCGAATGTCTGCATGTCCGAATACTAGTACACTAGTCCTCTGTTCAAACCTTTTGTGTATAGCTGATATCTGCTATCGGAAGTCAAAACGGATGGATGCTTGCCATTCAAGTGATTCAGTAGGTTGGATGTTGTATTCTTGAATACAAAGTCCTGGTTACACAGGTTACAGGTCGCCTTCGACTTGTCGGCAGAACGAGTAGAGTAATTCCAGACATGTGATGGAAACATTGTGATGTTTATCGAATAGATGTAGAAATTAGAATGAAGATAAGTTTGACAAATTATTCTGAAGAAAAATATACTTTCTAACACATTATTTGATTGGTCTTCGTGCATATGCAATCATGATTACGATTGGTTATTGAAAGAGTAATTGTTTAATTTCACGACAAACAAGTTACGTGATTGGTTGACACTGACAATTGTCAATTAGCGTGATTGACTTGTTTTGGATAATAAGGAGCAAGTGCAGATCATTAAGGTTTCAGATTTAGCGGCTTAAAATCGTCTATTTTCACACTTAGGAATTAATTGTTTTGAAAACTGTCAAAAGATGTGGTAATTTGTCACAGGTGTTTTACTGTAAGACATACGGTGAATATTCGAATACTATTTTGCTATTCGAATATTCGTTCCCATCCCTAATAACTACATAGCTACTTCATAGACCTACACTCCGTTTAGCAGATCTTATTTGCATTTTTAAACTCATTTCTTTTAACCCTTTACCAAATGCTAAATTAGAAACAGTCCCAAAATGAAAGTTTGCTGACGACATTTCAAAATGTGATGAAATTGGAGAGTAATCTTCTGATAGAGTAGAAAACAATGTGGGAAAAGGAGAAATAGCTCATTAAGAGCAATTTCTCCTTTTCCCACAGTGTTTTATAAAGTCGTCTGCAACAAAGTTCAAAGATAACAATAAATGTTTTTCTTTTTTCTCATAATTACTTTTTATAACAACCAATAATATGTTTGTCAAATTGACATCAATTTATACTTTATATTTGTTGAAGACGATATATGTTGTACATGCCTAAATGAAATTCTGTTCAGTTTTGTTCTTGAATTGGAAAGAGACCCAGGCTTGTTGAAGTTTTAGTGCTGAAATTCTGCATTGGGAAACTAAAAAATCAAGGACATCATTCCTTTTGTATGAAAGCAAGCCCGAATCTTTCAAAACTTGCAAGTAGACATATGTCTTTAAACATAACAAAAAAGAAATACAGAGTGATTCGTATTATGAGTCTTTGAATAATACATGACATGGCTTTAAAATCTTAAAAAAAAAAGTGGAACATTTAACCAAAAGCAAGATTGTTTTAGGATCTCTCCAAATTGCAAGAGAGAGAGTAATTTCCCAATTAAACTGAAAAAATGTCATCCCTAAAATATATGGTTGAATAATTTGTGAGCCATATATTATACAGCAAGTCATTCGATAGCAAGACCACAAACCCCTTGTTTTCTTTCATCCCAACAGGCATTATTTGAAAATATGTCTCTCATTTTACTATAAAGAAATTATTCTTTCTTTTCTGAAAAAATATTTTTTATCTTTTAATAAAGTTACCAGTATATGAATTGGCTTTTACAAAGTATTGTCAATGTGTGAATACAAGGTCTGGTTGTAGAAAGAGTATTTGTCTGTGTATCAACAAATCATTTGTCTGGGGGTCTACTTACAAGATTATTGACATCAAATCCCAGATAATTTAGGATAGATTGGAAAAACGTCACAAAATCATCCAGAATGTCCATTATTGCCACCAAATCATATCACCTCATATTCCTGAAGAAAAAACAAAACAAAATAAGCAAGAAAGTATAAATAACAAGACATATTAAATATTATCTGACTTATTATTAGTTATGTTCATACTAAAATGCATAGAACACTGAAGAAGATTGCTGTTATAAAACAGTTTTTAGTGATACTGTTGAAAAAAACGGTTGGAAATCAAAGCCTGTTTTGAACCATCATTTACAACTACTGATTTATTAAAGGAAAAAAATGAGGAAGCCTTAAAACAAAAAAAAAAACAACCTTTACTACACTTTTGTAGCCAAATATATAAAAACGGAAGCCTCAGGAAACAGGTTTTTTCTAAAACAAAATGACTTCTTCACCAATATGAGTGTGACATTCACAAAAATGTTCATAGAGAGATCTGTATAATTGAATTGAACTAACAATCAGTATATATTCAATTAATTGATAGAGTAGATGGTAGACATGATTCATCTATAGATACTTCAGTAATCAATGATATTCACAGTTTTATATCAAAGGAGTACAGGAAAGACAAACCCATTGAAACAAATTGCTTTGTTTTCACACCTTCTAGAGTAGACAGATACATACTCTTAATCAAGTATGCATGCAATCACTAGCGTTTTTGTAGACATATATAAGCAAGAAAATAAGTCAGTACATCATTATACCAACTGACCAGTTTCAACCATCTCTTGGACAGATAGAAACTACAGAGAGAAAGATGTTTTATTACATGGCATTCTGTGTAAGTAAATGAAAAATTTTTTTTTAATTAATTCATGTGAATACTTGGGCTAAATTTATAATGTTACCAACATAGCAAGAAAAAAATATATGATGTTACATTCACTGATTTTTTCTCTTAATTAAATCAATGGGATTTTCTTTAGATTTTTTTTTTTTTAAATGAATGAAAGTATTGGGTTTTTGAGAAATTTTATCAGATTTTTTGGGCCGAAAATTATCACTGTACATTGGGATTCTAAAGATGTTTTCATTTCTGCTTCAACCAAATATCTTTTAAAGGATAAATTATTTGTTAGGTGCTTGTTCAAAGAAGATAAAATTTTGAAGTCAAAATAAAATGTTGTTGAAACAATAGTTTTTGTATAAATGTTGTTTGATATACAAGCAAATGTGGCTATTCAAAGCATAATTTATCAACCATCAATTTATCTGAGTAAGTATGTTGCGTATACCTATAACCGTTGTATATGTATTATCAACGATTCCAGAAATTTCCAGATTTCTAGCACATACACCAACAGTTCAGATAACTCCGCTCTAATTAGTTTGTTATTTTCACGGACCATTGCACAATGTCTTTTTAACAGATAAATTACAGTTTTTAAAAATACTTATGATAAAGGCAGGGAAATGTTAATTTTCAAGTAGATTTCTCTATCTGATTATAATTTTAATTTATGTGTAGAAACTCAATATACAAATTTGCAAAAAATGTTCCAAATAACATCACAGACAGCTCTTGTTTACAAATTGACCTCTGACCATTTTTTTTCAGACAGTTATTGATATGCAACTTACAAGTTTATCTCCAAAATGATGTCACACTTTTGGATCAAAGTTCATGATAATTTACTGTATACACTCTTTAAAGAAATAAAAACAATCTAATTGTGGTACCCATCCAGTTGTGCATCAAATGACTATTCTTAAGATGTGTATTTTAAAGCAAAGCAACATTTGTAATGAAATTTTAACTTTTAAATTTCTTCAAATCTATAAATCAGCATTGAATATTTCTCTTACCAAAAATATCTGATTGTAAGCCTCGACATTGATCAGCATTATGTTTTCACAGGTTTGTAAATGTCTCTCAAATGATTTCAAAATCTAAAGAAATATCGTAATGAGATGATTTATCTTAAACGTTGGGTTGGATAACATCATTATTTAACTTGGACTCCCAGTCGTTATCTGTACGCAGTCATTGAGAGTGGCTTTGAACAAGCTTCAAGGTTCCTTCACAATCGATGTAAATCAAAAGGGTAATTAAATAATGTACTGATTGTTCGGGAGTATTTTCAGGAAGGGTTAACTGCCAAAACGTACGCGAAAACACATTGCATATGGAAATATCTTGTCTTTACTGGAGAAGTCATACCAAATTAAACTTTGCATCAGCATAACCGTGTCGCTTTCTTTTTGGAGAACTTAAATCTAAGGTCTAACGCGGATATACACAAACAAATCGTTAGATCTTAACGAAATTCAGCTTACCAACAAGACCGCCGGTTGTTTCAAATCTCAACATCCGTTTTAAACCGGAAGTGTAAACTGGACCAATGGATAAACGTGAACCATTTTGGACTTATAATACAAGCCAATCGAAAGCCGTTTTACTTAGAGGAGGCAAATTCAACATAAAACTCGAACAAAACTCTGGAAAAAGATCTCCTTCTCTCCGTTTACATCGATTTAAGTGTTTTTACATAACGATCAAAGGAAAATAATCTGCTGGGAAACACCTTTAATAGAAAGACCTTCTTCGACTCCGGTCAGTGGTAGAGCAGATGTTTGTAAAAGGATGTTTGGTATTTCACTGAGAAGAAGCACTTGGGTTTTTGTTTTGTAAAGCTGTCTCAAATGTCTACTTGAAGTTGAAACAGCTAAGGAATATCTTTCCTGATTTTTCATACTTTTCCTGCTAACTGTATTACATCAAAGGAATAAAGGTAGACATGATAGGCCTAAATAAGGTATGTTTTACATTGAAGTTGGTCTACTCCTGCTAAGAATTTTCCCAATGCTGAAATTACTGTTTGGAAATTCTATCTTCTTAAGGTTACTATGTACTTTTGTTATCATATACTCATTTGTTTTTGCCTGATTAGGCACACCATATGAGTACAAGAAGATTTTAGTTTAGGGAAGGAGACATATCTGATGGTCATAAATCACGTGGACGTCTGGTATTTTTGTCTTTTTTTTCTCTTACCAGGACCATTGTTGTATTAGTTATTTAACCCTTTCCCAAACAACAAATTTTCGACTGTCCTAAATTGAAAGAGTTTGCAGACGATATTTCAAAATGTGATGAATGAAAAAATATTCTTCAGATAGAGCAGAAAACTTTGTGGGAAAAGGAAAAATTGCTTGTTACGAGTAATATCTCCTTTTCCCACAATGTTTTCTTAAGTCGTCTGCAACAAAGTGGTCAAATGTCATTATTGTTTTGGAAAGGATTAAAACAATCAAATTTTACTGAACTTTTATCCTTCAGCACCCCAAAATGGTTTCTGCAGAAGCAATTCGAGCTATGAAAGCCATGGCCTCAGACCCAAAGAAAAGAGCTGTTCTTGTAAAGGTACAAAATTATTATTTGTACTGCATTTAAAGGATTATCTCACAGATTGCGGATTTAATTTTTTCCAAATTAAGTGTCTTGAAGTGTCATCACAGATCTTAAGAGTTAAACAAAAATATCTAAATGATTCATAATCGTGCGGTTGAGTTATAGCACATTCACATTGCAGATATTGTAAAATGTTGAAACAGTTCATTTTGTAAACAATTATGGAAATTCGAATAATTTGTTAAGACATAATGTTCAACTTTTACAGAAATTTGACCAACATATCAATTCAGTAGTAGAACTAACAGAATTTTACAGATACAAACATTAGCAGTATTCCAGGGTTTTCATTAAGAGCCGGTGACCAGCCAATACGACCGCTTCAAATGACCTTTTGGTTGTCCTAGACAACAAAAAAATAAAAGAATGGTGGTCATAAGAAGTAGTTTAAACACCTATTTTTCGAGGGTGTTTGCTTCATTGGCCTACTCAAATAGACAGATAGCCTCTTACTCCAAACATTAATGACAACCCTGTTGTTCTCAATAAGAATATGTTACCTTCATATTGATATGAGTTTTTAGGGTAATAGTACATAATTATTTCATTTTTCTGCTTAGATTTTAGTTCAGTTATTAATAAGGATATAGAAAATAGAAAATGCTGAGACTTTAGGCTGTTCTCAAGAAATGATGAGGATAATAGAAGAATAACATGAATATGATTAATCCTGTAGTTTACAGACACATAGATAATGGTGTGAAATGAGTTGATTAAGTTATAAATCAATTTTCATGTTTCAGGATACAACATGCATTGGTGGATTGGTATTGGTGCTCTCAAATACAGACAACATCATAGTGAAACTTGCCCTTGAGGTAATTTAACAGTTTACTGATGATTTCATTGGTCTCGATAAGAATTGGTTTAACATGCAGAAACTAAATCTGAACAGGCCACTCAGGGCTTTTTTTGCGCTATATAACAGACTTCCATAAAAGGCACCTTCCCAATTGGAAATATTTTTAAAATCATGCAGCTTTCCCAAAAAAAGTCAAACCAGCTTTTAGGCTTTCCAATTCATCAATTTCAGCGATAAAATTTCCTAAATTTTACAGGCTTGGGCCTCTTCCCAACTGAAGGAAAAAAAGCCCTGGTACTTGGAGGGTTGGTTCCATGGGATTCTCTGAATTTGAACCGGCCAAAACATAATTTGATGTTGCCATTTTGGCCTTTGGTCTGTTCTCATTAGAACACTGTGACTTTAGAAAAGCTTTGTAAACATGTGAAAAAAAATTCTGTTCTGTCATTGTGATATGTAAATAGATTGAGAAAGCATTGTGACAAAAGGAGACATTGGTTATGACAAGAAATTTCTCCTTTTGTTACAATGCTTTTTGAAAGCTCCAAGAATCAAACTATGGCCTTCGGTGGTAAAGTGATTATGCTACATTTACAGAAATGCCAATGTTTTTAACTGTGGTTATTATTTCTTAGTGTAAAAGTTCAATTTAGTTGGCCTTAAACTCAAATGAATATAAGTATATACAGACAAACTTGTGTTAAGAGGCCAGCCTATGGGACAGAGTAAATTGGCTGTTTAAGACAGGCTGGCTGCTTAACACAAATTGATTTACACTAAAAATCTAACAATGGGACTTTCTGTAGTGGCTGTTTAAGGCAGGTTGGCTGCTTAAAAGGGTGGCTGCTTAACACAAGTTAGACTGTATACTAAACTTATTCACAATTCAATGTCCATGGTAGAGTTATAAAATGTCCATATACAAACATTGCTGTAGTAGGTCATAATATTTCATAATATTTGCAAGTCTTGATACATTTTATTCCATATCAGATGCAGTCAAATGCAAAGGTGGTTGTATTTTAGGCTCTTTATATATGCCCATGCATTGCCCCATCAAATGCCTTGTAGTAAGATAAGGTTATTTTAGTTTCATAATCCAGTACAAGTTCTTAACTCATATGCTTTTATTTCAGACTGTGTTGTTATTGTCTGAATCACCAGACTGCAGACCCATACTGAGAGACTTTATTGGTATGATAGATCAGTTGGAATCTATCATTACAAGGTAATATAGTGTTACAGTTATGTATCTCATAATGATTAGAAGAGGGGCACATTTGAGTGTATTAGATACATTAACTTGATTGGAATAGGTTTATGTTTCCTATCATCTTACTATCATGCATACTTGACGACTGTAGTTGTCATACCTGCCTTAACCTCATTGACATGAAATAAAATAACAACAGATGGATCTACTGCCACAAAATGTCGTACCAGGGTTTTTTCCCTATTGAATTGGGAAAACACCAGGCCTGTAGAATTTTGGAAGTTTTATCACTAAAATTGCTGAACTTGTAATCCAAAAAGCTGGTATAACTTTCAATTTTGGGGAAAATTTGCAATTTTAACAGAAATGAAGATAAAGTGTTAAATAAGTTATATTATTTATATTAATTGCACAGTTGCATATGTGATGCTTGTATGATGTAGCCTTTAACATTCAATAATTCCTTTATTTAAGCAAAAAATATCCAGCAGACATTGAAACAATGGCAAAGTCCGTTCATGAATTGCTGCGAAATGCCCATGAATCATCTGGACTTCGGGACACTCACAACACTTCTTCTCGTTCATCAAGGTATGAAGATTATGTAGAATTGATTGATCATGTTTTTAATGGTGTTTCTGCAATGAATTCTGTTTAGTACCTTGGAGGTTCTTGTTGTTTATATACTCCATGAGCATGAGACTATCAATGCATTGACTTCTGTTAAAGAGAGGTATATCCGAATGTCCAGCCCATTGTGACCCCTACCTTATATAGAAAATTACCTCCAATTCCTCGATATGACCCCTAAAGATAATTATTTTTCATTTATAATTCCATATATAAGGGTTCAAAAGTTAGCAAAAGTCACAGGTCAGGAGGGAAACCCCATTAGACATTATTTACTAATATTGAAGTGAAAACACTATTGTCTGCTTTTCTGGGAATTGTTTAAAAAAGTGTCACAATCCATGTTATGAAAATGATTTCTCATGAAGGACAAAATCTATTGTGTGGATGAATTGTCATATTTATGGGACTTGTGAAAATGGATGTGGTAAAGAGAAGTTTGTTATTTATTGAGTATGCATCCAAGCTAAATCAATTTTTCGGCTGTTCAAAATTGATAAAGTTTGTAAACGACATTTCGAAACATGATGAAATTGGAACGTTATCTTTTGAAAGCGTAGAAAACATTTTGGGAAAAGGAGAAAATGCTCATAATGAGCAATTTCTCCTCCTTTTCCCAAAATGTTTTCCAGAATCCTTTGCAACAAACTGGTCAAATGTTGTTATTGTTTTGTAATGGGTTAAGCATTAAATTGTTTGTTCTTGTTTTTAGACGAAGCAGCAACACCTATGAATGCTTAAAAGGATCACACAAGAACTCAAAGACAATAATTTTGCAGTTAAGAGGGCTTCTGAATAAGGTTTGTACCTGTTGGTTACAAAGTTTACCATAAGTCATAGTAAATTAATGCTGTAAAGATTTGAATACAATACCTCTTTTTTGACATAATATTTATCAATATTATGTCACTTTTGCCTTAAAACACCATACAACATTTTTTTTAATTGAAGCAGACGACTTTAGAAAAGCTATGTAAACATGTGAAAAACCTTTCAGTTCTGCTGATTAAATATATGAATGGATTGAAAAAGCTTTGTGGAAAAAGGAGAAACTGCTTGTGAGGATAAAATCAATAAGTGTTATATATTTTTTAAAATTTTTCTTATAAATGGCGGCTGAATGATTTATTCCCAATGATACTGATATTGCTTGTATGGTAATATGCATTTTGTTCCTGTTGTGTATTTGATCCCCATGAAGAGTATGTAACTGGGTCGGAATAATCACCGAGTTATGATAATTTTATTTACAGTGTGACAGGGATGTGTGTATGCGATTGTTGCTGCAAGTGAAGGGGGTGATCAGCATAACATTCGACATGAACAAAAAGAGATGCATTGTCCGAGTGAAGTCCGAAGTCAGGCCTGAGGTATTCATTCCTTTCATTTATATGTCTATGCTCAAGGTAATATTCTTTTTAATTCTACATCAATTCAATAATCACGGTATTCTTTGTGTAAGTATTTATGATCTATTTTATTATAACTTTGTTTATTCATTTCCTGTTACCACTGACAAATAATTATGAATTGAATGATTTAAAAAGCTTTATAAAAAGCCAAAGTGAACACCGCCTTGCCAAAAGAAGTCTAGGGAACTAAAAGTACATGAAGATAAAGCAGTGCACAGATTGTATGTGTCTAACTCAGACACCATTTTTACCTTATTAGAGTCTGGTCCATGCCATAGCCAAAACGCAGTCTATCCATGCCCAGCAGGTGGTGAGGTCAGATACAGGGGGGGAGGTGAGTACTTCACTAACATTTAAATTCTATCATCAACCGGTCTGTATTAGGTTTCTAAGACCAAATCAAAAGATGGCAATTGAAGACTAAGAATGCTTTATTCTTTATTCATTCTTTATGTATGATAATTTGTTTCTGATTGCTTATTTAGATTTGTTCAAAATGGTAAAGTTGAAGACAGTTTGTCACATGTTATTGTTGATTGTTATGCAATTAACACTATCAACATGTCAATAAACTGTTTTGTTATAATCAACTGACCATGAAGGAAATCTTTTGTTGTAATTTTTATGCAAAACAAGACTTATAACATAATTAATATAGAATTATTGCTATTTCAAATTTCAAGCACAAGATGTTATGAGTAAAAATATCCATTATCGGATAGATATTCTATTACCTGTATTGGGAAATATGAAATGAACCATATGGTATACAAATGTGCTTTCTTTGCTTCACCTCTTACTTCATTTTGAAATATGCTCCAGAATTCTGAAGAAAACACTGCAATAAAATAATTTACTACCCCTGATGAGCAAGTCATTATTTTGTCAAAATGTCTTCTACTGAATATTGTAAAAGAAATGAGGTTTTTTTTTTTTCTAATATTTTAATCTACTTTTGTTTTCATTGATGATCAGAGACAATTTCCTATATCAATAAAAAGATTGAAGCTATTACATGAATGGAAATTATTGTTTGTTGATGGATATGTATCATGATTTCCTTTGTATCCAAATCTTTCTTGAATAATATATACTTGTTCTAACAAGAAAAACTGGGTATCGTTTTACTAAACAAATTATGGAGAATATTTGCGTAAGTCATAATTGATAAACATGGATAGAATCTTCAATGAAAGTACAATATTGCAATGTGACCCGCATTGGAAGCATCTCGGAGAGAAGATTCCAATGATGTGCTACTTTGCAATATTGCTTAGATAAAAAGGAGTTGTTGACTTAAGCAAATCTTAAGCGTAATTTTTTTTAGTAAAACGATACCCTGATCTTTAAGCCTTTCAATTTAAAAAGCTTTTTCTCTAATATACATGTTGTGTATTCCTGAAGAATAATGTACATGATGAGATATCTTGTACCGATTTAGTGCTCAGTCTTGTTGTTCAGTTTTAGGGAAGGGGAACAGTCCAGTGAGAGGGGTGGGTGGGGGGGGTGTGATTTGTGTATAAAAGGGGAAAAAAGGGAAAATGGAATTACACTTCAGAAAGGGAAATTTTCAAAGATTTTGGGGGAAATACATACTCTAGATATGGGGGCATGGGGTCGAATAGTACCAGATATTTCATCAAAAAACAACACTGGTGCTGGAACTGCCTTCATACTTATGCAAACAGGTTAGATCAAGGCCAGCCACCAAGTAAATTGGCTGCTCAACTATGATCTAACCTGTTAGCTACTTTGAGTATCTTTCCTCATCAAAATTATGCAAATTTTTAAGGTTTTGGAAAGCAGATTACACAAAAATTATTATTATTATTATTAGAAAATTACCAAGCATTCTTAGGGTTAGGCATCCACAGCAAAGTTTTGAGTCAGAATATATCCTCTTTATTGAATATGCATAAAAAGTTGATTATATTCTTTTTACCTATTTCAGCTCTTCCTATCATTTGGAACACATCAGGAGGTGGACGAGAAGGAGAATGAGACAGATTTACCTGACTATCTCCCTGACGATGATGACATGCCTGTTATTGATGACAAAGCGGTGGCTCGTGATAAGGAAGACTGTAACAGATCAAGCTGGTGGTCGTCAGCCGCTAGCTTTCTCACCAACTCTTTCTACTGGTGATATGTGTGGCCATTACACGACGCAAAATGTGATATTCTGTGCTATAAAATATTTTTCTTCTCATTAGGATTTGCTGGATTATACTTAGTCAAAAGGTGAATGACATCAAGGGTTATATCAAAAGCATAAAAATCACCTAACCTAGTAAAAACTTCAAAGACTTTTGTAATGGAATGCCCCTGCCAGAGGCTTTGGAAGAAAGAGAAAACAAATTTTAAGTCTTTGAACAATGCCCTGAAGGTTAATGTTGCCTTTCTATAGCAAAAACACTTGCTGATTGACTGTCAGACTGTATAGGATTATAATAAAATCACGTTTGAATTACCTGACTGTAGTCTGAAATTTAAGATTGTGGACAGCTATTATGGTCTTGAGCATTCTGGTTTAATAATTATAACTTGATTTAATAGTTTATTTATTGATATCCCTCTGGGAGAACACATAAGGTCATCGTAAAATAGATCAAAGGTTCAGTGCAAGACTATAGTAAGCGTTCACAACATGAAGCACTTACTCTAATCTTGCAATAAACCCTCGAGTTTGATGTTGCAAATACTATCGTCTTTTCCTTATTCACTGGAAGTTCCTTTGTTGTCTGCTACGTTTTATACAATCCAGGCTTGGTCTGGTAAAAAGTATCAAATTGCTGTTGAGAAATTTCTTATAGAAAGTGGTGTGGAGAATGGTGAATGTGTGTATTTGAATAGTGCTTATGTACAGTAATAAATGTTTTGCAGAAACGCCTATATATCTAGTTAATACTGAATGCAAGTTGAATAGTAGAAAAAGAATTTGCGTTTCTTTTCATATAGTAGATTCATGTTTAAAAAAGAAATGTAAAATCAATACATGTTTCTAATTGTATGTATGTTTTCATTAAACTTTTTTCCAACTATAACAGTCTTTTTTATTGTACAACATATCATCTTAAAACATTGTCATCCAATATGGTTGCAAAGTATTTTTCTTGAGAAGTCTCTGAACTTTCACCTTGCCCCTAGCAGGGATTGAGCCCACAACCCTTGATACCAGAGGTCAATAATATATGACCGTCACTCTAAAAACCACAATAGACTTCAACAATATTTGTTCACCACATTCCAATAAGTAATTTTGTGGCCCTTTTTATTTAGTAAAAGCAACAGCAGAATGCAATTATAAAGAATAAACAATTACATTCATTACCAGGGTTTTCCTGTGACCACTTGATTTATACATAATTCAGGGACTTTTGACACCTTATATATGGAATTGATGATAGAAAATATATCTTTAGATGTCATATCCTGGAATTTGGGGTCATTTACTACTTAAGTTGGTGGTCAGGGAAACCCTGATTATGTTGGTAAGAAAGCATTGTGATAAAAGAAATTACTCATAGGAGACTACATGTATTGACATGGGTTGCTTTGGTCAGTACAATGACAAAACAGAACCCAACTCTACCAATCCTTTAAACATCATGATGAAACACTCTTGATAACATAAAACGTTTCCATGTGTCTACACCTCTCCCGACTGACTTACGGAATGCCGATGGTTCTACCCGCCTTGACCAGCCCTTATGGGCAGTTGAATATGGGGTCTTCCTCCATCATTAATAGTCGGTCATCACTACATAACTGAAATAATGTTGATGTGATGTAAAACCCATATAAAAAAAACAAAAAAAACATACACCTCTCCCCCTCCAAGAAAGGATATATAGAGAACTCCTTTTGATTGAAATCAAATATATGTCACGAGAATGGGTTATTATCAGGTTGGAAAAACGAGTTCGAAGAACAATTTTTTTCCTACATGATAACCCATTCAAGTGACATGTTTTTTTATATCAATCGAATGGAGTTAATTATTCTATTCATTTTATGCCACTACATAAAACCTATCATCCAAAATATCTCCTTAAACCCCAAATGGAATATAAAATTGGAGGAGCAAATCAGTTTACCACACCCATGAAGTCATTCTTGCATATGGATACATTAGAGAATACACTTCAGTGCTGTGTGCAAAAGCCAGCCTTGACTTTTAGGCAAAGGAATGGTTAAAAAAGAAGTTCCGTCAAGACTGATATCATCACTAGTGTTGATTTGACTTTGATATCATCACTAGTGACGATATTCACTGTGAGAAAATTGAAAATAAAATACATCGAGAAATCCCAGAATTTCACTGATAGGAGTATAATAAATAGTTACATGCTTAAGATTTCAGTATTATATACACCACACTAATTACATTGTACATTTTATGGGCAAATCGGCTAGCTTGTTGATAACTTAGAATATGAAAATATAACAGGTATAAACTCGCATCTATTTTATGAAGATTCTTAGAATATAAAAATATAACAGGTATAAACTCGCATCTATTTTATGAAGATTCTTAGAATATAAAAATATAACAGGTATAAACTCGCATCTATTTTATGAAGATTAAAATACTCAAAAGATTTTGTCATCACATTGAGTTTTTTCTGTTCTTCTTTGCAGTCTTCCTTGTAAGTGATGGACGAAGACAAAACATACATGTTTCTAAAAGTACATAGGGGTGAATCTTAACACTTTACCACCTAACACCACATTTTTGTGTCTTGCAGCAGATGACTTTCAAAAAGCATTGTGGCAAAAGGAGAAATTGCTTGTCAGAAGCAATTTCTTCTTTAGCCACAATGATTTTTCAATCTATTCTCATATCACAACAGCAGAACAGAAAGCCTTTTCACATGTTTACAAAGCTTTTCAAAAGTCGTCTGCTTCAAGTAAAAAACTTCATATTCAGGTGGTTAAGAATCAAACATTTTATGGACCTGCAGAACATCACCACTTCCCTCGTCCAAGTCTACATGCATTGGGGATTTAACCCTTTACCAAACGCCAAATTGTCGAATGTCTCAAATTGAAAGTTTGCAGAAGTCATTTCAAAATGTGATGAAATTGAAAAGTAATCTTCTGATAGAGTAGAAAACATTGTGGGAAAAGGAGAAATTGTTCATCATGAGCAATTTCTCCTTTTCCCACAATGTTACCCAGAGTCGTCTGCAACAAACTGGTCGAATGTCAATATTGTTTGGTCATGGGTTAAGCTGTACTTCATCTGCTGGACCATGGAAGAGTTATACAAAACTACAAAAGATTATCTAACAAACTTTATTCAAAAGGAAATGTAAATGTAGTGTACATCCTTGAAAAACATTATTCCTTTAATGGATTACTAATTAAACAATTATGAACAAAGGCCATTACAGATCAAATTTTCTTGAGTGTCACTTAATTTCCTATTTTGTATTTTCATCTGCGGAAATTCTTAACCCTCAGTACTGGAAAGACATAACACTAACATAAAAAATAAAGTCAAATTGTGAGCTATGCAATTCGTGAAAATAGCACTTTCAAATATTGGTAATAAATAGTACAGGTAACATATCATAATAATAATGAAGGGTTTTGATAATTTTTAAAATTGTTTCATAAACTTTAACTCAATAGACCCAGTTTTGCAAATTTTCGAGTGACATTCTGGCTATAAGCAAAAGTGTTGTACCTAACACAAAGTAATTGGTAACTGGATTAAAACATCAATCAGCTGCAACTGTCAAGTTTTCCCTTTAAAACCTTGCAGCAGAACTTGAAAATCTTTGCAATCAATATCCATGATATGCCATACCATATTTTTCTTATATGTCACAATGTTGTGTCAAGTTGTTCCGGTTAATTTATTTACAGAAAGGGTTAATACAGCACATTTATAAACAACAGGAACTTAAGCACTGTGAAAAGAACAAATACATTTCAAAACAACATTTAGTAACAGGAGTATGTACACACATTTATAGTCTTACAGGACCTTTCTTTAGACCTGATATCAAAAATCTAATTTAAACACATCTACCGTAGTTCAAATCATTTATTCAACCCTTTCCAAAATGCCAAATTTTTGACTGTCCCAAATTGAAAGCATTTGCAGACGACATTCCAAAATGTGATGAAATTTGAAAATAATCTGATAGGGAAGAAAACATTGTGGGAAAAGGAAAAATTGCTCTTTACGAGCAATTTCTCCTTTTCCCACAGTTTTTTCCAGTGTCGTCTACAACAAAGTGGTCAAATGTAGTAATTGTTTGGTAATGGGTTAAGAAAAGTATTACACTTTCTGCTTCAGAAATATTTTTTTGTTGTAACGTTTTTCTACACAGACTCCACATTAGTTGTTCTTGTACAAACTGAATAATCTATCCTTTCCATGTTGGGTTAAGTAAAAGACAATATAAAATCCCAATTTCATAACAAAACAACAATACAAAAAACATATTTGAAGCACTATAATGGATGCATAATTGAAACTTTGTGATAGAAAAGTCAACAAGTACAGACATATATGCAAAAAGCACCTTTTGTTGCAATGTTTTGTTATCTTAACTTCTAAAGGCAAAACATAACATATATCTTGGAAACATCTATAGTATATCATTTCTTCTGTAGTGAGAGTCTGTAGTATTCAAAGTATTGTCCTTGTAGCACTTTCATTACCATTCTTCATTATTCTCTGTATTCCAGAAAATGGTGTAACTTCTTTTCAACATCATTTGGAAACCCAATCTCCCTGAAATTACAAAACAAAATCTATACATTATCTAAATAATTAGTATCAATTCAGGTGTATAGCCAAGGGTTTGACTGGTATCTTATCCCTAACAGTGCTGGGACTGACTTCATGCTTATGCAAACAGGTTAGATCCAGGCCAGCTGCCAAGTTAATTGACGAATGGCCTGTGAACTAACTTGTTTGCTACCATGAGTATCTTTCCTCAACAAAAATTAAGCAGATATTGGTTTTGGAAAGCAGATGACACAAAACAATTTTTTTATAAAAGCAGACAACACAAAACTAGTTTTAGAAAATTACCCAGCATTTTAAGGATTAAGGAAGGTTTGCACCAGTGAGTAGGCTAGAGATATTGCAAATTCTTCATTTGCAAAATATATAGCAACATTTCTGAAAAAAAAAAATCAATTGGGAAGATGCCTTTTACAGACTACTGTAAAATAATGCTGAAAAGCCCTAGAAATGCACACTGATTTTGTATGTAATGGTCCATGTCTGATTCCAAAGTATAGCCCTGGAAATGCACACTGATTTTGTATGTAATGGTCCATGTCTGATTCCAAAGTATAGCCCTGGAAATGCACACTGATTTTGTATGTAATGGTACTTGTCTGATTCCAAAGTATAGCCCTGGAAATACACTGATTTTGTATGTAATGGTCCTTGTCTGATTCCAAAGTATAGCCCTGGAAATGCACACTGATTTTGTATGTAATGGTCCTTGTCTGATTCCAAAGTATAGCCCTGGAAATGCACACTGATTTTGTATGTAATGGTCCTTGTCTGATTCCAAAGTATAGCCCTGGAAATGCACACTGATTTTGTATGTAATGGTCCTTGTCTGATTCCAAAGTATAGCCCTGGAAATGCACACTGATTTTGTATGTAATGGTCCTTGTCTGATTCCAAAGTATAGCCCTGGAAATGCACACTGATTTTGTATGTAATGGTCCTTGTCTGATTCCAAAGTATAACTATCAGTGTTGAACCCTTTATCAGACTCCACACGGAATTCTATGATAGTTAAATACTACAGGAGTTATTTCCTTTTCAAAAAAGAAACCAAACAATCTATTTTATTTTATTCTATTATAAGGTTGACACTTCCATAATGCATATGAGTCAGTGCTTAAAATAAAAATAGAAATACTAGAATCTCTTCCATATTGATGAAATGAAACAAACATTCCTGTTAAATAATTAAACATACTTATTTGCCTGAGTCAAAAAAAATTCCAAAGATTTTCAGTAGAAGTATTAATATTCGTTGAAGTTTGCTGCCAGTGGCATAAAAATTTAACTTCATTAACAAAAACAAAAACAAAAAAAATTGATTTGTCAGTTACAATATCATGAACTAAAGGAGTGTTTGCTCAAATTGATTAAATCATTGCCTGATAAACATTATCTTTTCTTACTTCATTCAGGGAAAAACAACCTGAAATTGTCTGCTAGAAAAAGACTATGCAGACAGAAAAATGTTTAATACACCATACAATTAACTGCACATAAATTCAACTCAAAATTGTATTGTCAAATACTTTGATACTTACATCAAATGTTTTCCGAAAGTGTTAACAATTTTGTACATGGAGTTTTTCAGAGTTGTATGGAGCAGGTATTTCCATGGATGTTCATTAGTTGAGATTTCTTTTTGAACACGTCTTCCAATGCCGCCTGTCAACTTGAAATGCTTTTCTACATTCTGAAACATACAGTTTTATGTCAACAACATGTATTCTAAGAAACACTACCACATTTGGTTCATAATAAAGGTTTAGCCTTTGACAATTCAGTCTTACCAAAACCTTAAACTAAGTGACCTTGTTAATATCAGTGAGGTATGTTGTAACCAAGGTGAGAAAATCATGCAGACAGACAGGGACTCAAACCCAGGACCTCTGCAAACCGTGTGAACCCTCTACCAACTGAGCTATCCGGCTCGCTTACACATTTAACTCAACCTTCCAAATTGAGACCCCAAATTGAGACTACAAATTTAACTTCCAAAATGGCATAGACTGGCGATATTGGAATGATTCTTATGCATTTCATGTCTTCCCATCACACATTTATTATTCAAAAATCGTTCTGTCAAGAGATATTACAGCCATAACAAACATTTCAGGACAAACCTACCAACATACTCCTTGTATAATCCGCAACCTTTATTAGTTTAATCTGGAATTAACATGCTTTTTAGAAGAATGTAAAGATTTTATACTGCTACATCTGAGTGATGGGCCCTAAGATAAATATATATTCTGTGATTCACAATATCACAATATCAACAGTTTAATTTCATTTGTATAATATTACTATGGTTGGTATGCACAAAAACATATCAAGGCTTCAATGCAAGACTATAGTAAGTGCTTCACAAAGATGAAGCACTTACTATAGTATTGCATTGAACCCTCGATATATGAAAATAGATCATTCATCAAGGTAGATACTCTAAAATTAAATAGAAGGGTTACTGTATGGGTTTCTACAAAGAACCTTCTACGGACAAATACCTCTTGTAGAGCAAGGATTGCAATGACTATTTCCTTTAATGACATCTGTACCACACCATAGCTATCTTCTCTGAACGAAGCAGACACCAGGGATGACAGTGCTGCAAACAATATAAAACATACATATACATCACCATAGAACATATTTTATGGCTTTTTGGTTTGGAATTGCACACAAAGTTCTCAAACGACTCAAAACTACTATGCATCAGGCATGTTTTCTTTTCATATAATAAAAAATTAGACAAATTTTATAGGTTGACTAAAATACAAAAGAATGATATATTGAACATGTTCCACATGTTGCTTTGATGAAAAAATACATATAAAAAAGGGTTAATACTCATGTACACACAGCCAAGTATAAGTATTTCAATCATTGCATATTGTGTACATACAGGTTAAGAAAATTTAAAGAAAAAAAACCTCAGTAAATCAGATTTGAATCAGCACAAAATTAATAACCTATTCCTATTTATCCCTACTACTTTCCAACAGAAAGTAAACAATCTTAGAAATTTAAAATAAGTTTGTTTGCAGTTATTAATTAACTTCATAAAGTGTACCATAATTATATTTGATGGAGGCAGCTTGTGGAAGAGTATATGTTTAAAAATCATGTTACCTTCAACAGCCCATATCTGTATAAATGCAGATGCAAATAGGTCTCTGGTTTTAGTTTCAGGACCTTCTGATGTGAAGAATTGGAGAAAGTCTCTTTTCTTTATCACAGCCATCACCTACAACAACAAAACTTCTATAATTGATTTGAGTATACATTTAACAATCCAAGAAATAGATTTGAAAAACACTATTGCATAAATGGGGTTTGAACCAAAGACAATTGTTTATCCTTTAACTCTGTACTACCAGCAGACGACATTTCTTTTACTTGAAGCAGACTTAAGAAAAGCTTTGTAAACATGTGAAAAACCTTGAGTTCTGCTGTTTTGAAATGTGAATAGAATGAAAAACATTGTGGTAAAAGGAGAAATTGCTTGTCACAATGCTTTTTGAAAGTTGTTTGCTGCAAGACGCAAAAATGTGGCGATGTGTTGAACAAAACTCACACAGAAGTTTTTGTGACTGGTCCAAACCAAAAGCCATTGATGGACAATTTTTGTTCAAACCAAACTTGTCAGGTAAGAATACATACAAGAGGACAGTATATAAATCATACAATCAAATTCAGAAACTTAGTTTTTAAAGTTAGCAAGCTTTACTCTATCACATTACACCTTTCATACTGAATATAAAGTTACAGTTGAACTGGATTTAAGGGACCATAGCACAGAGACAGAATCCTGGTATGTAAGACAACCAACGACTTAAAACGGATGCCATTCATCCTGAGAGCTCAGATAGGAGTACTAAGATGGCCTCAGTCTAAATGACTTTTCACTGGCTGTTTAAGAGTGGTCGCTTAACCCTTTACGGTATATAGCGCCGTTCGCCGCCTTATCGATTACCGCATGAAACACTTTTCGCCGTTACACCTATTACCGTATAAAACCTATTTTGACGTTCTATCAATGACTGCATAGTACGCTTTTTGACAGCTGAAAAATTGATTCAACTTTAACCCTTAATTACACACATAAGTACACACGTCACTTTCTCCAAATTTCATTTTCCTCTTAAGTAAATATGTTTTCTTTCATTTCCGATGATAAAATCATAGGGTCAAAGTTTAAACTTTTGCTCTAGAGAGAATCTTTTGATAATGGTCCCACGACACCTTTCTGAAAAAGACGCTATCAAATTGAGATGAAGGGAATTCAAATTACCAAGCCAATTAACATGAGAGGCCTTCAATATCCGGTCCTACAAGATCAAAACAATGCCGATTTGTAAAGACTCAATACGGATTTCATGCAATTCTTTAGAAAATTAACACATTTCTAAAAACACTATCCGATTAAAATGAGAGCGAGCATACGGCACGCGACCCGTTAATGATGTTTATGACACGGAGCAGTTGTTCAAAGTTGAATGGCGAAAGAAAATAAAGCCGTCGAATAAAGGACGTTTTAAAGACAGCTACTTAAAGTATTATGTCAATTTTGGTGCTTCCGATCGCAGGTCAGACATCAATGTAGATTCAGAGCAGTCATTTGATCGGTCTTTTGAGCATGAAGATGATGAAATGCTGATAAATCTAACCAATTCACAGACAAGCAAAATAGAATATTCCTCCGACTTTGACTACAACAACAAGCTTTTGGTAGATTCATCACCCATAGACAGATATTTTACGGAAATATAAGCATGATTCGTTGCCATAATGAAGTAATTTTTACATGTATTCGAGGACCAGGTTTGGCTACTTTATGAAGCAATATTGCGTTGAAAACCATTCTTTTGATTTGGAAACGGTTTTAATTGAAATAGAAGTAAAACGATTCAGGTTTGTTGAGAAATATACAAAGACAAAGCATGTTTCTCCGTCATGAATGGCATTTTTCGTCAACAAAATTCCCTGCAATTGATGACAAAACAGAAAAACAAATTAGGGATCTCTCAGGGGGAACACATACGTCATTTATTACTTTTGATTTTGTATAATTCACACCGCAATAGGCAGTTTCATTGTTTGTCTAATTTTCTTCACCTTAATCTTAATATGTATGTATCACTAAAAAAAAAAAGAAAATAACAGCAATTTAAAGGAAATTTTGTTCTCCTTGTCCTTTATTCTCTGTGAAAATCTATTGGATTAACGAAAATTGCATTAATCTTGATTTAATTAACAGTGCCCCAATCAGTGACAATTACCGGAGATATTCCTGTGCAAATAGGTACCTAGGGTGACTGATTATGTATGCGTTAATGGTCTCCGATAATTGGATGGTTTATACCTATGGTGTCATTGATAAGCCTTATCTCTATACCTTAAAGGGTTAAAACAAAATAGACAGTATGTAGAATAATTTGCTGCTAAATTCATGAGAAAAAGAAATGTTACAACATTCCCTGAGAAATGGATCATTTTCATTGTTATCTAAATAATAGGGATGGGAACGAATATTCGAATATTCGAATAGCGGGTCGAATATTCGAATAGCAAAATAGTATTCGAATATTCGATTTTAATGAACCCATATTACTGTATGTTTACCATAAATTTTATTCAAAAATAATGTTGTTTTATTTTCATTTTCTTCCTCTAAACCGATCCCAAATATCGAAGAACGTGCCTAGCTCCCAGGTGCAGTTACGATGTTTTTACAATGTATGTCACACAGTAAAACACCTGTGACAAATTACCACATCTTTTGACAGTTTGCAAAACGATTAATTCCTAAGTGTGAAAATAGTCTATTTTAAGCCGCTTAATCTAACACCTTAATGATCTGCACTTGCTCCTTATTATCCAAAACAAGTCAATCACGCTAATTGACAATTGTCAGTGTCAACCTATCACGTAACTTGTTTGTCGTAAAATTAAACAATTACTCTTTCAATAACCAATCGTAATCATGATTGCATATGCACGAAGACCAATGAAATAATGTGTTAGAAAGTATATTTTTCTTCAGAATAATTTGTCAAACTTATTTTCATTCTAATTCCTACATCTATTCGATAAACATCACAATGTCTCCATCACGCGTCTGGAATTACTTTACTCGTTCTGCCGAACATCAACAACTATTTAAGTTTCTGATGGACCAACTCTGTAAGAAGCTGGAAAAGTTGTCTGTTGATAAAAAACGAAATAATGGTTATTACTGCTTTGATATTGCATGCACGTACATGTAAACAGATATCGGCTATACACAAAAGGTTTGAACAGAGGACTAGTGTACTAGTATTCGGACATGCAGACATTCGGACATCAAAACGAATTCTAAAATCGAATATTCGAATATATTCGAATAGTTCTAGTCGAATATTCGAATAGTGATTTCACTTTTCGTTCCCATCCCTACTAAATAATGTTTCATCAATTTACCCTCTCTTTCATTGAAGCTCCAGCAGATTTCTGAGATGTTCCAGAAACGTCTTTTGTTCCATTCATTGTTGCATTACCTGAAAACAAATCAATTATCAACGAAGAACTATCAAGAGCAAAATCTCTTTTATAGCACACTACCTTTAAGCAGTCTTCTTCAAAGGTGGCACACCATAAAAAGCATTTGGGAAGATATTTGCTAAGTAGTGAAGTAGGGCTTCAGGATAACAATACATCATTTATATATACCCCACCACCCCCTCCCAAATAAAACAAATATGATAATATGCAAGAAGACAATACCATCTTTTATAATCCTCTTTTTTGATGGTAACGACTATGAAGGGAATTTAAAAGGACGATCTCACAGATTGAAGACTAATTCTTTCTTTCTAACTCTTTACCACCTGCAGACAACATTGTCTTAATTGAAGCAGACAACTTTAGAAAAGTTTTGTAGACACATGAAAAAAACCTTTCAGCTCTGCTGTGATATGTGAATAGATTGAAATAGCATTGTGTCAAAAGAAGAAATTGCTTGTAAGAAGCAATTTCATCTTATGCAACAATGCATTTTGAAAGTCGTGCTGCAAGACGCAAAACATTGGCGTTGGGTGGTAATGTGTTAAGAAAATATCCTCTATGGATAAAAATGACAAAAAAAGATCACATTTTGAAATGTCATCTGCAAACGATTCACTTTGAGACAGTCACATTAACCACTGAGCCACACAGGATTTAATACATGTATGTATAAATATGTTACTTATATTACCTGATGCAATGCTGTGAATATCCTGAGGTTGGGATTTCTCTGTCGAAGGGTGACGTATTGGTGCGTGGGCGAGGATCTTCCAGTTGCTCTCTTTAACATCATCATTCAGTTCATTTATCACCGCCAGACATACTGCGAGAACTTTATTCCAGTTGTGGGGATGGCCCCCTGAAACAGACGATATAAGTTACACCATTAATCTTGGGGTACTCATTAGAATTATGGATCATCTCACCAAGATTTTTCTAATGAGCACGTTCAATATATAATGTTTTGCTTTTATACGAGTTATTACATCACATCACCAGTTATATTTTCTAAATTGAAACAATGGGCTTTTCTTACCAAACTTATAAATCAATGGGTTTTTCTATGGAAAAATGATTAAAATGAATGAAAGAAATGAGTTTCGGGGAAATTTTATGAGATTTTTTGGGCCAAAAATTATCACTGCATCACTATCATTCCAGATATGCTGCTATGCCCGACTCCTTACGATGGAGGATCTTAATACTTTAATTTCAACTGTCCATAAGGGCTGGTCAAACCGGGTAGAACCATTGGGATTCTGTAATGCAGTTGGGAGACTACTTTTGTGATAATACAAATGCTGTAACCTTGATTTGAACCCACCGGGAGAGGCCATGCGATTAAAAGTTCTGCAATCTTACCACAAGGCCACAGAACCCCTATAATTTCTTTACTAGTTTTTGAACAACTGAAGGGGTCTATCTATAACATAATTCACACACAAATTCTTGTTCCTTATAAGCCAATGTCATCTGCTGTCATGTACCATTCTGACGCCAAGAACAGTATTTGTCTGAACAAGCTCATCTGAGAAAACCCCTAACCCATTACAAAACAATAACGACAGTTAACCAGTTTGTTGCAGATGACATTGAAAAACATTGTGGGAAAGGAAGATATTGCTTGTGACGAACAATTTCTTCTTTTCCCACAATATTTTCTACCCAATCAGAGGAATAGTTTCCAATTTCATCAAATTTTGAAATGTCGTCTGCAAACTATTTCAAATTTGGACAGTCAAAATTGTGGCGTTTAGTAAAGGGTTAAACCCTTGTATTTTTTGCCAGATAATAATACAATTTACTTACCTGGTTGACTCAAACTGAACAAATCCTTTCGTCTAGAGTATGAATAGTTGGCTAGTAAATTCAAATCATGGAAACCAAGGGCCTGTAACAGAAAAACGAAGGAGCCAGTAAAATCAAATTCGTCTTATGGTGGTGGTGTATCAAAACAGTTATCATTTATACAGTTCATAAAACGATTTGATGAAATGTCATCAACTAAATTTCGTCCCTTGTATATTTTTCTAGAGAATTTAAAGAAATAATAGTAACTCTTTAACATAATTACTGTAAGTTAATCTTACTGAAAAAGAAAGGTTCTATAATGGTTTTCAATGTCAAGCTACTTTGACAAACCATTCTTAATGTATCGGTTCAAAAAATAAAATCCTTGATCAGTTATAACTGTCTATACAAGTCCTTTATTTTAGCTCTCATACTCTCTAATCAGTGAATGAATGAGTATTTCTCATAAAAAATAAAATCACTTTGTTGGAAATTTCAGAGAAATCTATGGCCTGAGGATAAGAGAATTTTAACTTGCACACAAAGCCCCTATTTGCATTGATTCAAATCACTCCGCTAGAAGTTTGCATTTCCATGATAATTGATCTCAAACAGTTCTTCTAAGGTGTTGCAGCTCTATTGACAAGTAAGGTTGGGGTCTTCATATACCTTTTATGAACCAATGTTTATGCAGTGAAACAACAGAAAATGTAATATACCTGAATAAGTCTGTTGTTGATACAGGACATTGCATCCACAAGACATTTGTTCTTGTAATTATCAAACATGCTCCAAATCAAGAACTCATAGTGCTGAAATGATGAGAAAAGGAGAGTTTGTGTAACCTAGGTAATTGTTCAATATTCAAATCTACACTCTCAAACCTATTTTGTCATTAAGAATTCCTTTGATAGATCTGACTTTTTTCAATGGGTTTTATTAGTTTATTGGTTCTAAATAAAATTGATTGTGAAGTAAGTTCTTAAATCTGCTTCCTGGATACACAGCCGAATGTGGATTAATAAAATGTATCAAGGTAGATCCCACTACTCACGGGATTCAAACCCACGCCCTTGTTTCCCAAGGCCAACGTTCTAGCCCTGGACCACAACCCTCCAATATTGCTTTTATGCCATGTTTATATTTTTTTTAGTTATATTACAGTTTTCCTGGTGGGACAAGAATTACAAGACCACTACCTAATCACTTTGCCATCCAGGACTTGAATTAAAATATAGATGACAATCTACAATGAACACATTACCACTTAACATCACATGTTTGCGTCTTGCAGCAGACGACTTTCAAAAAGCATTATGGCAAAGGGAGAAATTGCTTGTCACAAGCAATTTTTTACTTTAGCCACAATGCATTTTCAATCCATTGACATATCACAACAGCAGAACTGAAGTTTTTTCACATGAGTATAACACTAAAAGAAAAGTTCCTAAAGATTTAAAAGTTGCATGGAAGTGTGCTATTCAAAAGTAAGCAAAGATATACCTCTGTACTGTATATGTTGTAGAGAAGACCTCCAAAACTCCACATAAACTGTATAAATAGGCCAACCAGAACAGTCTGCCATAGCAAAGCTACATCCAGCAGTAAACCATATAGGCTATCTAATCTATAGTTTGATCTATACATAAAAAAAATCTTGTTTGGTTATTGAAATAACAAGACCAAGACCCCTGGGTACCATTTCACTAAACAGTTTATGCTAAAAATGTGTGCAAGTTCAAAACAATATTCCCCCTTATTCTAATATAAAGAGTTCTGCCCGCTCAAAGTAATATGAGGGAAAACCAAGCAGATTTGGAAAATCTAATCATGAACCGCAAATTGTCCCCTAATGCAAATGACTTCAATGTTTATCATTCAATTTATGGAGCAATAAATTGACCTCTATATCACCAATAATTGTAATGACCTTATTCTTATACTTATTCTAAAAGAACAGACTCATGCTTTATTACGCAGCACAGGATTGGAAATTCGCATTTAAAAAAAAAAAAAGAAAGACTCTACTTTGATGTCTAGGGAGAGATATTGTTTATGAAAAACTTTGGACTAGGGATGTCAGGAGTTAATGCAAAATAATCATAATCCATTCATATTCTTTTGTATGGGGTTTAATGACATTTCAATTAATCCGGAGTTATATCAAAACTTCCCTTTGATTTACCAGTACTAGGCTTAGCCTCACTCTGAGGTGTCTTGCCAAAGGACACTCCCATAACACAAGCTGCATCCCTAAGGTACAAGTTCACCACCGTGATCACTGGGCCATGCAGGATCATATACATACCAAATATGGTAATCTTGTTCTTAAATGTATTATATAATAAGGTATGCTTACCCAAACTTCAAATTCAAGGTATCTGCAATCCAATCTCTTGGAATATTACCTGTTAATAAAAACAGTGCAAGATGAATGTTGTCATAGTTTAATGTTGTAGAGGGAATTTCAGAGAGTACAAATACACATTGCTACTGCTCTTCCTCATTACCAAGTCCTTCCCTAACAGTGTATGCATCATGCTTGCTTCAAATTTGCCATATTGCTATGATAAATAGCAAATTAATAAATGGGTTAACAAATCTTTGGAAACCTTCTGATAATTAACAAAACAAACACAAAAATATAACTGCTCATGATCAGTTAAGGTCACAATTTTACTACACGCTTCAACATTGGGTACAATAAAATAAGTATTATATTGTATAAGTTAGTGGTAAAAGTACTACATTTTAAGAAGTAAATGAAAACTTGTGCAAATCAAAATAGATAATAAAGAATGGTTTAAAGAATGATTTCCTTTGCCTCCAATCTTTGTTACATATTGTCTTCAGCACTATCTCATGTGAGAGAGTTTACCTGTTATTCTAGAATACTCGAGAAAAACTTCAAACATCTAAAACAAATAAAAACTAATGGTAAATCTTACCTAGCAGGTAGTATGCAACATAGTAGAACTTAACTTGCCAAATCACAAAGCCTAGAGAGCTCCAGGCAACTTTTAATACCCTGCAACGGACTTGGAACAGCTTTGCCTGCTGAAAATGGAAAAACTAAGGATTAAAGAAAGGTCCTAAATTAAAGAAACAAGCATTGTCCTTTGAATTTAAATAAGATAAAACAAATAAACCAATAGAGAATGTTGAGATTAAAGTTGAAAATTCAACTTCCAGTGGTTCATAATATTGAAAAATCATACTTTAAGTATAAAATTGATTGAATCCATTGTGACAAAAGGAGAACTTGCTTGCCAGATGCTCTTTCTCTATTACAAACGTTTTTCAGTTTCTAACTCAAGATACAAAACTTTTACTTAACAATCAAGGAATCCAGTGTGACTGTATCTCCGTTTGAACATTCTTGTTGGTAAAGACTGAATTGTCAAATACGCAAACACTCCTTATTTATTCCTTATTTTTACATAAACTGACATAACCTTTTTTCCATTTTCGGCTTAAAAAAACCTTTGTTGGTGAACAGACGAAATGATACCTGGGATTTAACTATATATGAAAAGAAGTATGTAAATACACAAACTACATCTAGATATGCAAAAGCCTGTAACTTACCTGTAACATTGGGAAATGGAGAACATTATTGTTTCTCACAAAGTGGTATATAACATACATGAAGCCAGTATAGCCCCCATATAGCACCAGGAACAGATGGTATTCATTGATACAGTAAACCTCACTGAAACAACACACAAACAAGTCTGATATCATACACCATCATAATAAAAGTTTATACTATAAGGATGGATGTGATCATAAAATATTTTGGTACAATGCCGTAAAGTTTAATTAAGTAGGTTATTTCGATAAATGTCAGATAGTTTTGCTCCTAACTTATCAGGGTGAAAAACCTTGTGTTTAAGAGTTCCTCGTAGAGTTGGTACTCTTCACTACATTCTATCCCATGATATCCTTCAGGTGTCGCATTCTAGTATTTATAAAATTATAAATAAAAAATGTTTAAACTAACAATTTTTCAGCTATTAAACGGCTTTCCTGGATCCACCTATTATCTATTAATAGGAATTATTTAAACAAGATCATGACTTGAAAGGTGTTTTGAAAGGTGACCAAAGTAGAGTACATTCACTCAAAACATGGCAAATATAAAAGTCTCTTGCTACTTCAACATAGAAACTTATCAGTACATACCTGTGCTCATCACACTTATACGAGAGGTTCATATAGCGTCCCCCCAGTATATTTGTACACACCCAGGCTAGTACACAGCCACAGGTCATACACAATCCTGTGTATACAAGACAGGACGATTTCAACAACTGGGACAAGTTAGCAAGGCGCTTCACACACACAGAGGGAGTAACTGAAATACAATCATAGCATTGTCAATTCCTGAAGATTTTATACAGCACAAAAAATAAGGGCCTATAAAAGGCACCTCCGCAATTAAAAATTTCTTTAAAATCATGCAGTTCCCAAAAATTCAATGTCAAAGTAGCATTTGGGTTTCCCAATTCTGCATTTTCTTTGATACAATTTCAAAAATTTAATAGGCCTAGGCCTCTTTCCAATTGAGGTAAAAGAGAGGTCCTGCCCATAACATAATATTGAACTGGGAGGTCCCTTTATGCTTTTGATGTAAAATTTGTGGAGCTGGGTACCGTTTTACTATACAACTTACCGGTAACCCTTTTCCAAACAACAAATTTTCGACTGTCCCGAATTGAAAGAATTTGCAGACAACATTTCAAAAGGTGATGTAATTGAAAATAGTCTTTTGATAGGGTAGAAAACATTGCGGTAAAAGGAAAAATTGCTCGTTACAAGCAATTGCTCGTTATGAGCAATTGCTCGTTACATACAATTTCTCCTTTTCTCAGAATGTTTTTTTAAGTCGTCTGCAACAAAGTGGTCAAATGTCGTGATTGTTTGGGAAAGGGTTAAGGAAAATATTTGCTTATGTCATAACTGATACACACGGATAGTATCTTAAATGAAATTACAATATTGGAATGTGACGCGTCATTGGAAGCGTCTCGGAGAGGCAATTCCAATGATGTGTTACTTTGCAATATTGCTTCATCCAATATTGAAATAAGGGGAATTGTTGTTTTAGACTTACGCAAATCTTAAGTGTAAACTGTTTAGTAAAACAGTACCCTGGTAGGTACAGATATTACATAAAGCCATAGTCTCACATCAATAAAATAGGTTGCCCTCACAGCTTTCTCAGCCTTGACGCAAAGTTTCTCCATCCAGGCACCAACCCTTGATTCTCCTTTCGCTTTTTTTCTTTTGCATTCAATTAGAAAGCATCTCAATAAGAATGTATCTCATCGTCCACAAGGAGTGATGGCCTCAATCAACAAATCTTACAGCCACTTTTTTCCTTATATGTTTGGTATCGTAAAACAGACCCCATCTCAATTAAATGACAATTTTCCCTATTTTCCTAATAAGATATTCATAAAAGCACAGTAAAATGATACAATAAATAAAAAATATCGGAAAAATAAGATGAGAAAGCAACGATTGTCGGAGTGTTTTAATCTTGCAATTTGATTGGACAGTAAGAACATGGCATCCCCGCATGGTAGATTGAAGTCTATCAAATTATCATGGCATAGATCTAGCAATTCACTGAATTCGTGGGGATCTAAATCAGGGTCAAAACATCATCTTTAGTATCACATACATAATCTTTTACAAGATTCACCCTAAGTGCAATAATATGAACTGTTTCAAAATAATCATTGCTGAAAAGACTGAAGGGCAAAAAGGCACTTGGACCAAAATTAACCCTTTACCAGACAAAAAAGTTTCAAAATGTGATGAAATTGAAAAAAAAAGATCTTCTGATAGGGTAGAAAACATTGTGAATAAAGGAGAAATTGCTTATCATGAGCAATTTCTTCAGTACCCACAATGTTTTCCAGAGTCGTCTGGAATAAACTGGTAAATTGGCGTAATTGTTTTTTAATACAGTCAAGCCTTGATAGTCAGAACATCGTTAATCCGTATTATTCACCATCCGAACAGAATTTGTAGGGAACGGTCCATACCTTCATTAATTCCACTGTTTAATCCGGAAATTCCGCGTTCCGGCTCCAAACAATAAGAGTTGGGAACCAAGCCTAACTTCTAATAGTATATGCGCACGACTCATCCGGAAACCAGCATAATGATATTTTGTTTTTGCAGTTACCTATGTTTATTGCCGATACGGTAATCCAACATTCACACCTTTGGCAAATTCGCAGGTATGCTTGATCATAAAATGTCACCAAGTGTAGTGTAATGAAAGGTTTTACTTCATAGTAATTATTATGAAAAACGGTGTATAGGTAAAAAATTCACTGGGAACTCGCCGATTGTTTTTTCCGGATTATTAGTTAATACGAACATTTCTCCTTGGAACAAAAGTGTACGGATAAACGAGGCTCGACTGTAGCCAAATAAGCCAAATGCATTATTGCTGGTCATTAATGTGTGGATATGAATGACATGATTAATTACAACAGCAAATACTACATAAATAAGCTATTAAATGTTTGAATTAGGTTATTCCTGAAAAATATTCAATTTTAGAGAGACTTCTTGATTTTTTTCACAATTTGTCCAGTACATGACCCATTTCCAAAATCTTAAAAATAAAAAAAGATAAAAAAAAAAAACGCTGCCTGACCTGAGATCTTACCAGTTTGCTACTTATAGTACTTAAGCAGATATTATTTAAGGTTTTGGAAAGCAGACAACAAAAAAATCTATTTCCAGACAATTACCCATCCTTATAAGGCCTCATACATAAATGTTTAATAAAAGGCATCTGCTTTAGGTTTCAAATTGGATAACACATCAATTCCAGTATGAGGGAAACAGTTCAGTGTACCTGTAAATGTTCTGCTGCTGTAAACAAGGAAGCAGCACTGTGTTGCCATGGCAACAACCATCATAACCATATAACCCAATGAAAATGGAGTTGTGAAGAAATCTGAAAAAAAAAAAATTACAACAACAAATTATTGTTCTTTGTTCTTCTATGGGTTGTGAAACTGGGAAAACTATCTGAATAAACCTTAAACACTGTTATTTGCATCTAATAAACAAAGGGAATGGGAAAGTAATAACTTGTGTACAAGAGATAAAACACCAATGTTTGTGACATGTATACATTGCCTTTGATATAGTTTGGTTCTACATTTGATATAATTTGGTTCTAGATCACATAAAACAAGATATCAGTCATATCATTGTGAAAAGTGACTGTCCACCTGTCCACATTTCCCAAAAGCACAAATAAAACAAGGTTTTGAAACCCAATCCTTTAAAGAAATAAAAGTTATAACTCATAATGAAGGGAAACCTTTCTCCTTGTGACAAACAATGTGTTCTTTACATCTCATAATCTACAGATGTCTTTTAGCTGATAGCTTTGTTTTGGATTTACCTTCATTATGCTCTTTTCATCTGGATCAAATCAAAGCATTTTCAACAAAATTTCTGTGATCCATGCCTCCTAGAAAATCTTCCCCAGAACTTTGCATGTTCCTGTCATAGCTACTCATCTCGTAGACATACCTTAACAAAACCATTCTGATGAGCACAGACAACTTAAGCTCTTAATGGAGAGAAAATAAAACTAAGGATAGACCATGTCCACCCTGTCTAGGGATCAAGGAGAAATTTCAGATCAGACAAGTCTAGGGGTCAATGCAGCACTTACTATAGTATTGCATTGAGCACCCAAAGTGCAGCTATAAATGTGACATTTTCATTATTGTGGAGGCCCGTCTCAATTAGCGCCTCATACTAACTGATAAAATCTATGTTGACAAGATTCAGTGAGAGAAGATATAAACTCAGAAAGCATATTTAAATAAATATCATTGAATGAATGGGCCAATTTATTTAAGTACATATATTGGTCTTAAATTTTCAAGTTGTGAAATACAAGCCTTATTTATCTCTGCAAACTTTAAACAAAATGAAATAGTTTCCATGACAATAATAATGTTTGGTAATCATACTAAGTAGAATAAAATGTCACTGCATTGTTGTTGTTGTTTTATGATTTGCTAGTCAAAGATTAAGTTTCGTAAACCTTACATATGTTAGTAGTAATGAAGCTTTATTGTTTACACCCATTTCCCGTTTCAAATATTTGACAGCACTAGCTAATAAAACACAGTCTCAAAATAATGGCAAAAATAAACAAAAACATCATATTATGTAGTTTAACCCTTTCCCAAAAATAATAACGTTTGACTACTTTGTTGCAGACGACATTAGAAAACATTGTTGGAAAATAATTACTCCTTTTCCCACAAGGCTTTCAGCTCTTTCTGAAGAATATTTTTCAATTTCATCACATTTAAAAATGTCTGCAAACTCTTCCAAGATGGGACAGTCGGAAATCTGTTGTTTGGGAAAGGATTAAAACAATCCAAGCCCGAAATATGTTATAATACCTACCATACAACCAATCAAATGGATGAAAGACTTGAAAACTTGAGAAGAGTGAATAGATCATAGCCACAACTGGTACACACAGAACTGACCAGGCCACCGCAGCTCCTGTCCGCCATCGCAGTACCTAATTAGGAACAAATCTTATTAATTAGTAACATCAAATTTATATCCCATGACTCTCTGGTGTGAGAGTTTAATAATTTTGGGATGTTGTATGATTGAAATTTCAGAGATGGGAAACAAAAATGAATGGTAGGAAAGCTGTATGGTTTTAAAGGAATTCCTAATCAGTACGTTTCCTATAATATAGTGGGAAAACAGTGAACTACTGTTACTGGGGAAGATGGATATCAATACTCAGGTATTGAAAACTATTTTTAGAGCCACTCGCCCTATAGGGCAAGTGGTTCACAGAATTCACTCGCCCTGCAACCATAGCCACTTGCCCTGCATTTTCAGGAGAAAAAAAAAACGGATGACTCTGCTGACCTTGCCCGTTTTATTGAATGTGAATAAAATTGTGGAAATAAAATTAAAACATTGTTTAGTCAACTTTATCATTTATTGAAATTTCTTCACATCTTTTGATGAACTTGTCTTACTACCATTTACTGTGAACAGAAAATTCTTGAATGACTATAAATTTATCTGAAATTGAAAGCATTTGCACAGACAACAATAAACTAAGATTGTAAAGAAAATGGAAGTTGTTGCGGTTTGGTAGCCTAGGGAAGAGATCTCTTGGTAGCCTCGGAAAGAGATCGCTATAAAATGCGGTATTGATCGACCCTTTTGAATTGTATTATATTCTCCGTGTTTCACAAATCGAATGCATCCGTGTAAACACAGTGCCCGTGACGGCATCAGTTGTTTACCTTAGAGAAGCGGTTTTATATATTGACAGATTTCTTATGATCGTCTGTCAAATTTTAAGCGCATTCTGCTTGCGTATCATAAGTTCACTTCTCAGTATCAGCTCTTGATTTCTATCCCCGAACTGGAAAAAAGCACTCAGCCTGCAGGGCTAGCGTTGTCCAATTTCCGCTCGTCCGACCTCGAAGTTCACTCGCAAATGCGAGCAGGCGAGTGGAGTTTTCAACCTCTGATACTTATATCATGATTTCCGTTTTTACAAACAGTCATAACCAATTCTATATGGAAACAATGATTGCTCTGATATACATAAGAAAATTTACAGCAGTATAAATCTTTGAGCGGCAATTAAAATTGTTAGGGTATGAGTCATATTATAAATACTCTAAGGCTAGCCTAGTATCTCACCCTTAGAATGTTGGGTAATTTTCTAAAAAATAGTTTTTTGTGACATCTGCTTTCCAAAACCTTAGTCATCTGCTTAACTTTGTTGGGTAAAGATACCCAGAGTATCAAAAAGGTTAGATCACAGGCCGGCCACCAATTTACTTGCTCACATCCCATGAGGCTATATGTTTCTGAAGACCCATGTCACAATGGTATCTTAAAGTAGCAACTGTTGTTCTAAGTGTTTAACAAATAAACCTGTTTAAACCGTTTGCAATAACTGCATGACAAATGATTTATATATTTTCTGTACAGTTATAAACGGATTGAGAAGCTGTTGATGATCTATTGGGAAGCTGTTGATAATCTATTGTCTTATATTATTTTAGAAATCTATGTTGTCATTTTGTTGGAAGTTCGTTCATGTAAAAAGTTAAAATCTCATTTTTGACAGTGTGTTCATCCAAACAAACAGTTATTTTCGGTGTAGAGTTGACTTGGTCCATTTCCAACACCGCCCATAGGTTAATTTGGCCATGGGTTAACTCTGCCAGGTCAACTTGACCTGCTGTATTAGTACTGTATATTGACAACTTATCAAGTTTTAGTACATGATTAATGTAAATTGATTCAACTAAAACTGCCATTAGTTTAAACGTCATTCAAATTAAAGATCAAAGCATGTTGCTAAACCAATTCATTTGATCAATAAAAAGTGTGATTGACCTTAAGAATGCCCAGATTGGTTATACTATTTTTAGCTCTAGTTACATTTAGTGAGGTACCTGAAGTTAAGTTGAGCTTAGTTAAGTAGAGGTTGGTGTCTGACACAGGTACTGTATGATTCCTCTTTGCCAGTGCTGTATCAATAACATTTTAGTTATATAACAGCTTTCCTGGATCCACCAGTATTAGGCTAGGTCTCTGAAGTAACTAGCCAAAGACCACTCCCTTGAAAACAGAGGTGTTGATGGGGCTCAAATGCCGGCCTCCCAAGTTCTGAGTTCACCACCTTAACCATGCAGTATCTTGATTGGACACACTTGATATTATTTCGGCATTTTATAAAAGTCAGTTGGTTTGGCAACTTATAATAAATAAAAGGCCCCATTCATTAAGTGCCTTGATTAATGTAAGCTATTAAGATTAACAAATTGTGCAATTCAATGTTGTTATACTGGGCTTCTTTAGTACTACAGTCAACTTCAGTTCCGGATCCACTTTCAGATATAAGATAATTTTTTCTTGTATTAGCCCATTTTATGTATAAGTCAAAAGAATGAATTTAATGAAAATTCTTCCGCTGTCTTTTTATACTAATGATTTGCCGCTTTTATTTACCATTTTTCAGTTTTTGAAGAAAACAAGATCAGGGTCATCGCTACAGTTTCAAATCAAATGTGAGTTCTGAATCATGTTAATTGTCATATTATTTTTGGGGTAAAGGCCGACTTCACAAAGTGACAATCTTATCAAAATTCTTCTCATAAATTAATACTTAGCTTTCATTTAAAACAATAATAGGTGCCATTTCTCTCGAATGCCTTCCCGAAGAGGTTGTTTCAGCACATTCAATTAATTCATTTCAGAACAGACTAGATAAACACTGGCATAAACAGGAGGTCCTGTTTGATAATCATAGGGCAGAAATAAAAATTAACTGAACCGGAGAACGTTATACATGTAGGATAAATACAACTAACGAAAAAATAACGAGCCTGGCGAAGAGGACCTGAGAGGACCTGTGCTGGGAACGAATATGTAACAATTCGCCACAATAACGACTCGCCACTAACGATTCGCCACAAGTTCATATAATGATTCACCACAGAGTCATAACGATTCGCCACACATTAATAACGATTCACCACAGTTTATAGATATGTGTTGTATTTTGGTATATGTTGTTGATATCAATAAACAATCATCATTCAAATCGGAAATCTTTATTTTATTATCTTTCCTTGTTCATATAAATAACGAATATTATTTGTATATAGTCCTTAGAAAAGTTGTCCCGTCATAGGTGTGAAAAATATCACAATTATTGATGGATTCGGTGTGGCTTAAATCATTGTGCATTAAAGATTAGATAATATGACAGTGTTAATCATGTTCCTTAATTAATAGATAAGTGGATGTTGATTGAATGTTTAAAGACTTTTATTTTGCCATGTTTGTTAACTAGCTGTGAATTATGAAAGGAAACGTGCCTCTGAGTGATAAATGGTTTGGAGACAGTAAGTGTAAATACGCAGACACCAATATGATAGCATTCTACAACTATGACATTGACCTGGCATTCTGTGAACTATTTTGATACGTTTATGTATACCGTTATATGTGTAAAATGCATGCTCCGCCATGTCTTTTCTGCCTTCGTCGGATATACAGGATACCCGTGCTGTGACGTCTGCGAGAGATGGCATCAAATGAATTGCGGTAACACAGGACAGATTTTGCTGATTTATAGTCGACCTTCCTAATATGGATGATTGTTTCAAAAAGGCATCATTTCATTCAAATAACTTAACGTCAATGCAAATGTGGCGGCGACTCTTTCTTTCGAGTTTTTATAACATAACAAATTTTATTTTCGGAATTGAACTTGAGCATGGTGATGCTCATCGTCCATTACAATGAATATATAAAACAATTACATTTATTAATATATGTACATACAATTTAACAATAATTGTGCAAGTGTGTGTCGTGCATGTGTAAATCAATGTCTATACTGCGGGAGCAGGTAAAACATGTGTATGGGGAACTTAAATAAAAACTGTAAGGATGCTTTTGCGTTTAAATCTTTGTTTCAGTTATTTATACATGTAGTGGTCTAAAGGTCTGGTCTTTAAGATAAGAGAGAAAGCTTTTATGTTTACTGAACCTGGGAATATCTATAAGTCATTGAATCCACAGCTTACTAATAAGAACTCACTTTCCAAACTTGTTCAATGAGGTCTATGGAACTAGGAAAACGGCTGCTTCAGACAGATCGGCTGCTTTATACATTGATTTACACTACAATGCATATGTCGGAATTTTCTACATTGGCTGATTAAAACAATGTTATTGCTTAAGATAGTGGCTATTAAATAAAAGTTTGAGTGTAATTATATCTCTGTTTTTTTCCTACAGACAGCCTACAACAACAGGGATGATGTATATCGTCTTCTTGGAAAGACGTTTGCTCTTCCTCTGATTCCTGCTGGAGACATCGAGCCTGCCTTCCAAAAGCTACGAAACAAGAGCAAGACACCACAGACAGACCCTACAGACAGGGTGAAATCACCGGCAACGAACTCTTTAAAGATGTTCCCACATGCACGGGCCAATTTAGATAACACTTAAAATTTAAATGTGCTTTAAAAAAAACTCTATTGAATAGATATTTAAGTTTCATGTTTCGTGTGTGATTGTATGTTTGATAAAATTAAATAAATACATTATTCATTTGTGTTTTCTTTGTAGTTAAATATTCTCTTATAATAGACTGTTTTGGCTTAAAATTATTCGTGCCTGATACTATAAAATACAACAACAATTAAATTCGGTTGAACTGTTATCAATAAATATTGTTGGACAATCATCGCTGTTTTCAAGTTTGACACATTTTAGTTTTATAGTTAAATCATAACTAAAGGACGACTCGTTAATTGGCCGTTAATTAGAACATTTTAAAACTGTGGCGAATTGTTATTGGTTTGTGGCGAATCGTTATTGGTTTGTGGCGAGTCGTTATCATTTGTGGTGAATCGTTATTGTGGTGAGTCGTTATTGTGGCGAGTCTTTATTGTGGCGAATCGTTACATTACCCTGGGAAACAAACCTAAGTAAACCTAAGTAAGTAATGATCTGGAACTGTAAATGATCCGAATGCCAAGTTTACTTAGGGTTGGTTCCCAGCACAGGTCCTCTCAGGTCCTCTTCGCCAGGCTCGTTATTTTCATTAATTGTATTTATCCTACATGTATTATGTTCTCTGGTTCCGTTAATTTTTATTTCTGACCTACGATTATCATACAGGACCTCCTGTTTATGCCAGAGTTTATCTAGTCTGTTCTTGAATGAATTAATTGATGGCGCTGAAACAACCTCCTTGGGAAGGCTGTTCCAGACTCTCGAAATTCTTATTGTAAAGGAGTTCTTTCTGGGTGACGGTCGTTTCGGTAAATGACTAGTTCGGTAAAAGAGTAAACTAGAGTAAAAGGTCTGGCTGGTTCGGTAAAAACCTATAATAGAGAAAAAGTAATTGTACATAGTGTATGAAATGTATTTGTTTAAGTACTTAAATTATGAAATTCCTCCTTGAAACAACTAGTTTGATTGTTTTTTTTACTTAGGGTGAGAAATTCCTACTATAATTGATTAATTTGAATGTTTGCATTATAAAACGAACTGCACAGATTTTACTTTAATCAAATCAGAGACATAGATAACATCGATGTCTCTGATCAAATTATTGATTGTATTTTGTGTGAATTAAAATGTTGTAAGTATGAAAATTACAGTGTGTATCAAAATAGAAATTAACTATTTTGCATGTATGTAAATAATAGTATGCATAAGTGTTAATTAATTAACACTAAATTAATATGGGATTTAACTGTTTATTACACCCAATTGAACTGTGGTTCTCTCTAGTATTGGTATTTACCGAACCAACCAGACCCTTTACTATAGTTTACATTTTTACCGAACTAGTCATTTACCGAACTGACCTGTAATCTTCTTTCTTACAGACAATTTCTTCTTTGACTGTTGAACCGGCCATGTTAACACCGTCCAAAGTAATCCAAGACGGAGTTAACAACATTTTTCAGACGAAGTAGCCAACTTTCGAAATAGCTCAAGTTTTAGTAAATGGAGAGTATTTCTCCGAATATTCCTTGTAAAAGATTGTCAATCGGGTCGCGAAAACCAATGACAACTTACTTCGCGGTCGAACCAGACGTCAATGCCGGATTGGTCCATGTCTTATGAAGAAAAACTTTCGACTTTTCTTCTTGCATTCAAACTGTCATTCAGGCATCGGACTGTCAGGATAAAAATAAAGCGAAAAGTCGTCTCTTGTAATACTTTCTTTTCAAAAAGGTGCGCCACACATGAATAACGTTTATTGATTGAAGATTAATCGAACGAAATTTCGTATTGTAAAATGACGTATCAACTATATATCGATTGAATCTTTTATTTCAACATGTTTTTATAACATTTCATTCATCATATATGAATTATATATGAATTTTGAACTTGTTGAATGCATTGCTAATAACAATATTTATCGAACGTGTTACCACCATAGGGGCGTATGATATAAGCCAAACCAAACCCCTCTAAAATCAAACATGGCGGGTCATTATGCTGGTGAACCTTTAGAATGCTTCAGTGTAAGTTCTTACTCCTTTACTGGTCTTAAGTTTACATATTTCTATACCTAATTTGCCATACTCCATATCTATTGTCGAATAAATCATCATTTCAAATGCTGAAGGAACTAGACAAATGATCAGCCAAACAAATGGTGTTGAATTTCAGAGTGACTCAGTGCGGACTTTACAAATTACTGTTCCCTCAGGCAGGACAATGGACCAATTGTTCAGATTTCAAACTGGTCAAATAGTGTTATTCGGTTAAAATAAGACTGATGTGTATTTGACTGAAATAAAATCAGCGGATTTTTTTTTGCATAACACAATGCTTCTGATAAGTGTGATGTTAAATAGTATTCATCCCTTCTGTCTATTTATTTTCATAAACTGAAGTTTCAGGCCTGAAGGATACTTATTTCTTGCGTCACCAGTTTCGACACCTGTAGTAGAAAATTGATCACAGGTCACTTTAAAGTCGCGATCCGGAATTATACAATTATTTTCCTAAAATTTCAATCGCTGTTTGGTAACCTGCATCATTAAATTATGGTTTTATGAGCAAATAAAGTTGGGAAGCTAGTCTTTTTCCCAAGACGGCGGAGCCTTTTTTGTTTCACCTATTTCGACGCCTTTGATGGGCTGCTTGATTCACCAATATATTTTCACTTGTGTATAGTGTTCACTGTATATTTAACTTGTGAGTAATGTGTGATAATCAACAAAGAGGAAGCGTTTCAGAATTAAAAATATATTATTGTTTATAACATAGATGAAGAAACAGGTATTGACAAAAACATAGCGTTGATCATCGAAGTTGAAGAATAAGGCATGTATTTCAAAGATGGAGCCTGAAAGTAGATGAGATAGAGTAGATGTTTTTTTTAAGTTATTTGCCGGCTTGGTCCAGTTTTGAGGCAACACAGATGACAAATTAATTGCCAATTAACACTGCTATTCTGATGTTCCTATATAACGCGTGCACCTTCCTACACAGTGAAAATCAACCATTTTGAAAGGTGCTTGGTCACATTACTGTCCCGTTATCTATGCAGAATAAATGAGTGTCATCTGCAATGAATCAGCAATATCTTTAATAATCATTTATGAGCATATGAGAGCACCAAACTCCAAGTGATAATTTGCCATAAGAAAAACAGGTAAAATTGCGTTCAAATTGAATAAATTAGCTAAACTTACCTTAGATTCCACAAATCTGCACCATGGTGTAGTTCACCATGTTTACAAACAATTAGTTGTGAAAAGTCACGTCATATGACTCACACGGATCAATTTGACATAAAAACAAACATGGCGTCAAATTAGGTTAGCGTCAAATTAGGTAAGCGTCTAAATATGTGATCAGACAATATCTAGATGGAAGATCCAGCAAAATATTTTATTTCTTGCATCAGCGGTTAGACATACATGTATTCCTTTCTTTTCCAACATCTAAATATAAATTTGCCCAGATATGCACTAATTTCAGATTTATTCATTTCAAAAAATGGGTTGTCATAAAGCTGTCATATTGGTTTCTTTACTTTTTAGATTCCAATTGTGTTGCACAAAGATTTAGACCGAGATGAACATGGGAACCAGGTAATAGGTCAGGATGGTAAACAGAGGTACCGGTGTGGGTTCAGGATTGGAGGAGGTATAGATCAAGACAACACAAAGTCACCACAAGGATACCCAGATAAGGTAAGACTTAAACACTGACGTTAGTACACAAAATATTCAGTGAACTTATCACACAGGATGGCTGTCAAAATTTTTTTTGGCCGCGCCACGCAAAAAGGGGCACTCGGACATAGATAAAAACTGCTGACTCAGCTCTTTCTTAGCGCTATTATTCCAGCATCTAGTCACGACAGTTACAATTTGTATTTATTTAAAGGTAGAACTTGATTTCCTCTAAGATGGCAAACAGTGAAACCCCAGACCAGTCAGTGACGTGGCGGCTGGTCGGGGGATACACTGTTTGCTATGTCCGAGTGCCCCTTTTGCCGTTACGTGGCCCATTTAAGAGTAGCATTGATATTTACTGTTTGGTATTAATAGAAAGGACTGTGACAAAGAAATGAAGGCTTATAATAAGTTATTGTGAGTAATTTCTCCTTTTCGGTCATGTCTTGTAGATCTTCTGTCAGAAGTGCATTAAAACTAGTATCTCAACTCTGGAATTATACTTGCGCACAGTTGTAGAATGTTGTAGAATAGTTGACAATTAACATAGAAATATGTTTAATTAAAAGAGTAGCTGATACTGTAGCATGTTCATAGGACCCTTTTTAAAGAGCAAAGACAATAAGGATTTTAAAAAAAAATTGTATACAATAAGCGATAAAACGAGGATTGCTAATTATTTCCTGGGTAAGTTTTATAAAATGTTGGGGACCAATGAAATCATAGAAATGCTCTGTTTTGAATATTGGCGTTGGCATGTTGGATATATAGCAGTATTTTTGTGTGTGTATTACATGGTTTTTTTTTAACCAGGTGACCACCACTTGTCAATTTGAGAAGAGATATAACTCTGATGTGGTTATATTGTGGGGAACACAGTTAATAAAAATAGCACTTTGAAACATAAAAAATAGGTAGCATATGCCTATTTTAGTCATGATTGTGTTTTTTTTCTTCTATGTTTTATCAAATTGTTTCATAATTAACAACTCATTTTACCCAGTTTTGCAGGGTTTTTTTAGCGCTTTAACCAAAATAAGAAATTTATCAAAGAAATTTATCAATAAAAACAAATGCTTTTTAACCTTTATGCTCTTAAAATTAAAAGGTCTTATATCCACTCTCTTGCATTGGTGGCACACTAATGATTAACTAAGCCAGTTTCTGTTATCAGAGGTCAAGTAGAGTCATGGCCTTGAATGTTCCAAAATTAATATCTTTAGGGTACAAAATAATATCTTTAGTGGTCAACTCTGTGGGATTGATCAATTTTCTTAAAACAAACTCTAGTTATGAAAGTGTTTCAGATTTACATAAATGATGAATATTGAAAATATTGAAATGGAAATGATCAATCTGTATTGATTTATTGTATTTCACAGTGGGATGCATATTCAGCACTTTGATGTGCTTTTCAATCTTTTATAACCCTTTACCAAACACCAAATTTTTTACTGTTCCAAATTGAAAGAGTTTGCAGACGACATTTCAAAATGTGATGAAATTGGAAAACAGTCTTCTGACAGGGTAGAGAACATGATGGGAAAAGGAGAAATTGCTCATTAAGAGTAATTTCTTCTTTTCCCACAATATTTTCCAGAGTCATCTGCAACAAACAGGTCAAATGTCGTTATTGTTTTGTAATGGGTTAAGAACTATTCTAAATTCTAACACCTTTCTGTTTGTACTCATTGGAATGGTCTGATAGTGATATTTGTCCTAGGTGGCCACGCAGTTATGAGTAAATGTTTATCATAGAATTTTGGCCTAAGTACAAACATCTCTTATACCCATATCCTAAAAAAATATCTGGTGCTTCTTTGTGATGCCTTGAATAAGAACTTATGGTAGGGTCGTGGTGGCCCAGTTGTTAAGGTGGCGGACTTAGAATTGGGAGATGCAGGGTTCCGGCCCCACCTACACCTCTGGTTTTGTGGGAGTGACCTTTTAGCAAGTCACTTCAGAGCTCTAGCCTAGTACTGGTGAATCACTTCAGAGCTCTAGCCTTGCACTGGTGAATCACTTCAGAGCTCTAGCCTAGTACTGGTGAATCACTTCAGAGCTCCAACCTAGTGCTGGTGAATCACTTCAGAGCTCTAACCTTGTACTGGTGAATCACTTCAAAGCTCTAGCCTAGTACTGGTGAATCACTTCAGAGCTCTAGCCTTGTACTGGTGAATCACTTCAGAGCTCTAGCCTAGTACTGGTGAATCACTTCAGAGCTCTAACCTAGTACTGGTGAATCACTTCAGAGCTCTAGCCTTGTACTGGTGAATCACTTCAGAGCTCTAGCCTTGCACTGGTGAATCACTTAAGAGCTCTAGCCTAGTACTGGTGAATCACTTCAGAGCTCCAACCTAGTGCTGGTGAATCACTTCAGAGCTCTAACCTTGTACTGGTGAATCACTTCAGAGCTCTAACCTAGTGCTGGTGAATCACTTCAGAGCTCCAACCTAGTGCTGGTGAATCACTTCAGAGCTCTAACCTAGTGCTGGTTGATCACTTCAGAGCTCTAGCCTAGTACTGGTGAATCACTTCAGAGCTATAGCTTTGTACTGGTGAATCACTTCAGAGCTCTAGCCTAGTACTGGTGAATCACTTCAGAGCTCTAACCTAGTACATGTACTGCTGTTACATAACTGAAAAAGTGTGTGATTAAACACCATACAAGAACTTATGGTTGACTGTTTTATGTGATAATTATTTTTGATATGCATTCACATTGTATATGTTTTACTTTTGGTATTACAGGGTATATATGTGACCTATATCCATGAAAGTGGACCTGCTGCAAGATGTGGCCTTCAAGTTCACGATAAACTGTTACAGGTATGATCACTCTAATTTTATACAATCTTTATACCTAGCAAATGGATTTCATGTATAACTAAAGATAATGTTTGTGTCAATGTTAGTCATTAGATTTGTTAACTAAGATACTGCACTGCCATCTTGTAGTTGTCATTGTTGGATATCAATAGAATATTCTATAGAGATATCAAAATTATCAGATTCAATTATATTTCTGGTGGTTATTTAACGCTTTTTTACTGAAATAGAAAACGCATAAAATGCACAATCAAAGTAGTTAACATGATGTTTTATTATTTAGCTAATAATTTCTATGTACAGTTTCATACTATCCTTGATTAATAGAAAACGCATAAAATGCACAATCAAAGTAGTTAACATGATGTTTTATTATTAAGCTAATAATTTCTATACACAGTTTCATACTATCCTTGATTAATAGAAAACGCATAAAATACACAATTAAAGTACATATGTAGTTAACATGATGTTTTACTATTTAGCTAATAATTTCTATACACAGTTTCATACTATCCTTGATTAATAGAAAACGCATAAAATGCACAATCAAAGTAGTTTACATGATGTTTAACTATTTGGCTAATAATTTCTATACACAGTTTCATACTATCCTTGATTAATAGAAAACGCATAAAATGCACAATCAAAGTAGTTAACATGATGTTTTATTATTTAGCTAATAATTTCTATACACAGTTTCATACTATCCTTGATTAATAGAAAACGCATAAAATGCACAATCAAATAAGTTAACATGATGTTTTATTATTTAGCTAATAATTTCTATACACAGTTTCATACTATCCTTGATTAATAGAAAACGCATAAAATGCACAATCAAAGTAGTTAACATGATGTTTTACTATTTAGCTAATAATTTCTATACACAGTTTCATACTATCCTTGATTAATAGAAAACGCATAAAATGAACAATCAAAGTAGTTAACATGATGTTTTATTATTAAGCTAATAATTTCTATACACAGTTTCATACTATCCTTGATTAATAGAAAACGCATAAAATACACAATTAAAGTAGTTAACATGATGTTTTACTATTTAGCTAATAATTTCTATACACAGTTTCATACTATCGTTGATTAATAGAAAACGCATAAAATGCACAATCAAAGTAGTTTACATGATGTTTAACTATTTAGCTAATAATTTCTATACACAGTTTCATACTATCCTTGATTAATAGAAAACGCATAAAATGCACAATCAAAGTAGTTTACATGATGTTTAACTATTTAGCTAATAATTTCTATACACAGTTTCATACTATCTGTGATTAATAGAAAACGCATAAAATGCACAATCAAAGTAGTTAACATGATGTTTTATTATTTAGCTAATAATTTCTATACACAGTTTCATACTATCCTTGATTAATAGAAAACGCATAAAATGCACAATCAAATAAGTTAACATGATGTTTTATTATTTAGCTAATAATTTCTATACACAGTTTCATACTATCCTTGATTAATAGAAAACGCATAAAATGCACAATCAAAGTAGTTAACATGATGTTTTACTATTTAGCTAATAATTTCTATACACAGTTTCATACTATCCTTGATTAATAGAAAACGCATAAAATGAACAATCAAAGTAGTTAACATGATGTTTTATTATTAAGCTAATAATTTCTATACACAGTTTCATACTATCCTTGATTAATAGAAAACGCATAAAATACACAATTAAAGTAGTTAACATGATGTTTTACTATTTAGCTAATAATTTCTATACACAGTTTCATACTATCCTTGATTAATAGAAAACGCATAAAATGCACAATCAAAGAAGTTAACATGATGTTTTACTATTTAGCTAATAATTTCTATACACAGTTTCATACTATCGTTGATTAATAGAAAACACATAAAATGCACAATCAAAGTAGTTAACATGATGTTTAACTATTTAGCTAATAATTTCTATACACAGTTTCATACTATCGTTGATAAATAGAAAACATAAAATGCACAATCAAAGTAGTTAACATGATGTTTTATTATTAAGCTAATAATTTCTATACACAGTTTCATACTATCCTTGATTAATAGAAAACGCATAAAATGCACAATCAAAGTAGTTAACATGATGTTTTATTATTTAGCTAATAATTTCTATACACAGTTTCATACTATCGTTGATTAATAGAAAACGCATAAAATGCACAATCAAAGTAGTTAACATGATGTTTTATTATTTAGCTAATAATTTCTATACACAGTTTCATACTATCCTTGATTAATAGAAAACGCATAAAATGCACAATCAAAGTAGTTAACATGATGTTTTATTATTTAGCTAATAATTTCTTTACACAGTTTCATACTATCGTTAATTAATAGAAAACGGATAAAATGCACAATCAAAGTAGTTAACATGATGTTTTATTATTTAGCTAATAATTTCTTTACACAGTTTCATACTATCCTTGATTAATAGAAAACATAAAATGCACAATCAAAGTAGTTAACATGATGTTTTATTATTTAGCTAATAATTTCTTTACACAGTTTCATACTATCCTTGATTAATAGAAAACGGATAAAATGCACAATCAAAGTAGTTAACATGATGTTTTATTATTTAGCTAATAATTTCTTTACACAGTTTCATACTATCCTTGATTAATAGAAAACATAAAATGCACAATCAAAGTAGTTAACATGATGTTTTATTATTTAGCTAATAATTTCTTTACACAGTTTCATACTATCGTTGATTAATTCATATCATTAGAAGGATCACAACGCAACTCTGCATGGCCCAATTGTTAAAGTGGCGACTTAGAACTTGGGGGTTTTAGGATTGAGCCCAGAAGATTTTTTTTTCATTTTCATCACAATTTGAAATGTCGTCTGCAAACTCTTTCAATTTGGGACAGTCTATAATTTGGCATTTTGTAAAGGGTTAGTACCTTCCCCAAAGAAGTTCAATTCAATCCTTTATATCTACTAGACTAGGGTGATAATTTTATTGCAACACTGTTATATGATTTAACCTTTATCTGTTTTCTAGGTCAACGGTCATGATTTTACTGTTGTAACACACAAAAAGGCTGTAGAATACATCCAGCGGAAGCCTGTTTTAAATATGCTGGTATATCGTAAAGGTGTGCCCCAGTTACAGAAACAAGATGGCCTCGGTCAGACCCAGTTCCAGTCCTATCCACAAGCCACACATGATTATCGGATACCAGGACAGTAACATTGCAGAATGATTAATCATCAGCCAACTATAAGAAACAGTTTAATACTTCTGCAAGATTTCAATAAGCCAGAATATGTGAGTTTTGTCATGTAACACCATCAATGCAAAGGATCTTTAGTTTTTGAAGTTTGTTACAAAAGCAGAATAAGATCAAATTTAGCAAAGTTTTTTTGCTACCATGCTTTCAAATATCATTTGGTTTAACCCTTATAGTGCTGGAACTGACTTCATGCTTATGCAAACAAGTTAAATCCAGACCAGCCGCAAAGTGAGTTGGAGGCTGGCCTGTGATCTAACCTGTTAGCTACCTTCCCTCATCCAAATTAAGCAGATATTTAAGATTTTGGAAAGCAGACGACACAACTTTTTATTTTTAGAACGTTACCCAGCATTCTAAGGGGTACTAATGTAATACTGACTGGTTGAGGAACTAGCCTTATATGATGATTTTGATGGTTCGTGAAAAAAAAGAGTTAAAGATGAAATAAACAGACCCTCCTTGATTTTACAAAACTTCATTCTGTTTGACATTCAAATATTTGTTACATATCTCTCTACATCTATGGACAAATTAGTTATAAGGGAATGTTATTGCCAATGGTAGTGTGACTACTTTTTATAGATTAGCAGTTGTTAATTTTCCCCAGAATCAAAGTCTTTCAGACATAAACAAAATTCTAATTAGATCTGATGTTGTTACACTAATGCTATTCTGTGGTGTCAAGCATTTAGTTTTTATCATTTATAATAGCTTTTGACGTATGAGGATAGGAATTAATTGTTTGTATTCCTCTTGTAGAAGAATTGCCACTTTATTGAAATAGCTTCCATCTGTAGAAAGAAAGATATACTACTGTGAAAGATCTTAAAGGAAACTTTTTAATTTGACTGACATCATATGCACAATGTTAACATTCTCAGAGGTCAGACATTGTTAACCTTTCTCTTCATATTAACACATTAAGATGGTCCTCTAAAAAACATCTCAAGAAATTGTTTTGAAGTTAAAAGAAATTGCATGTTATTTTGTCACAATGGCTTTTTGTGATAGTTAAAAAAAAAACATGATTTCCTTTTCTTTAGAATTGTCATCTGCTATTGCTATCATTGACTAGTCACCAAATCCGTGTTAGAGAAAGGTTGAAGGGATACAGGGTTTGTTTTTGCATCGGTGAGTCATTAACCCTTTCCCAAACAATAATGACATTTGACCACTTTGTTGCATACGACTTAAGAAATCATTGAGGGAAAAGGAGATGTTTTCTGGCCTATCAGAAGATTATTTTCCAATTTCATCACATTTTAAAATGTCTTCTGCAAACTCTTTCAATTTTGGACAATTTAAAATTTGTTGTTTGGGAAAGGGTTAACAATTACAAAGGGGATGGTGAGAATGATGCTTTGTTTCCTCTATGAGTGGAAGAAAATATCATTGGAAACAAAAATGGTTATTCTGACTAATCCTCCTTTTCTAAAGTCACATGCAGCTGACAGGTTTTTTTTCTGTAGATTTGTTCGTTAATATATCCATCCTATACCTCATCTTTGAAGATAGGATTTATATACATGCAATATTGAGTTAACATTATTTAGATAATCTTGAGTTCAATTATATCATATGTGTGTGTTTATATATTTATACATATCTATCTGGATTCACTGACTCTCAAAGTTGAGATTGGACTTAAACTTTACATATAAAAGCCATCTCTTTTCCAATAAAATGTCAATATCTTTTATTTATGTTTTGTTCTGTTGAAATAATGAACAATAAAAACGTTAATATCTTTTATTTATGTTTTGTTCTGTTAAGATGAAGAATGGATTTCAATTTAGAAATTAAAGATACTGATGCATTCAATTATCAAGCCTATTATGTGTATATTTAAAAAGTCTTTACCACAGTTTCTTTTTTTTTTTTCAACATTCTCTGTTGCCACATTTGCCTTTAGGGTCTTCAAATGAGTCTTAATGTTTAAAGGGTCACTTTACTTTTAGAGAGAAAATACTTTTGAAGCACAAGAAACCAAGGAAGATATTTTTATTGTGTTTACAAGCTTTAAGACTTCTGGCACTTGAGTATTTGTTTGTTACTATTATTTAGACATTCACTTGGCTTTGTTAGATTTTGTATATCAGAGGATCTGCATAGAAATAAAGTATTTGATATGTGTTTGTTTTTCGTTAAATATACATTAGCAATAGGTTGTGTTTCTTTGTTATAGATTTTAGTTTCTTATACTTCCTTTGAGAGAATTTCATTTGTATTAAGGTTTTTTAACTCTTAACCACCTGCAGGCGACATTTTTAACTTGAAGATGACTCTAGTAAAGCTTTGTAAACATGCGAAATTCCTTTCAGGTCTGCTTTTATGATATGTGAATAGATTAAAAAAGCGTTGTGACAAAAGGGGAAATTGCTTGTCAGAAGCAATTTCTCCTTTTGCCACAGCGTTTTTTTAAAGTCATCTGCTGCAAGTCACAAAAATGTTGGGTGAGGTGGAAATGTGTTAAAGGCAATTTTGGGTTGTGAATCAGGAGAGTATTAGCTTCATAGAAAGGTTCAAACAATATTAAATGAAAAACTTCTTTCACTTTTGCCTCCTTAAAGATCAGTTTTAAAATGACAATGTGAAAAAATAACAAAACTAGATGATTTCCAAAAGAAGGATGAGAATCCAAAAAGAAACCTCTATTAAATAAGTTAGTGGTTAAAATTTCTTTTTTTTTTTCATAATTTATGATATCAAAATTATTTATGTTTTTGAGAAAAAAAAACATCCTTGAATGAAAAAGAAAAGTTTAATCTTTCATTTCACAATGTTCCCTTGAGTTTAAAGAAGGTAGAAAAGAAAGGGACAAATAGTTCAATTCTGTTTAGCCTGTTAATCAAAACGGAATGGAGGGTTCTTACGCAAGACTACACTATAACTTTACATTTTTAAAGTACATTCTATGGACTTGTTTGAATTCTGGAATTGTGATTCTGTTGAAAGAAAGTTTTTATCAAATGGGTGCTCTATTATTTAGATTAATTAGATATTGATTTTGCCATATATAGCCAATTATTGTTTTGTGTTTGTTTTTTCATTATACATGTAGTTGTGTGATTAGGGTCACATAGTATTGGCTACCCATGATGTATCTTTACATACATTGCCCATGATTCAGGTATAAGTACCTTTCCCTCTTGGATGAACAGTAAGTTGTATCTTGAATATTCAATATTTCAGCAAAAAATAAGGAATTTACATTCATATAAGGCGTCATGTAATAAGTTATATGTTGAATGAGCTTTCAAGAGTTTGCAGAAAAAAGTTGAAATTTTAATTTATAGGGGATTATTCCTCACTCTGGGAAAGAAGTTATTGTAAGCTTAACAATTGCCCATATGGTCAGCTAATAGGTTTTCATGGTAAGTAAGATTTTGGGATATTACTATATTCACTTTAACAATAGTACTGAGTATTCTCACATTTGTTTGTAAATGCTTCACAGAAGACATACATTTTTACAATTGCGTATGATTGTTGATTTTAAGCAAAAATGCATACAACCAGGTAAAAAAAAAACCGCCAAATAACATGCACATGAAAGAAAACTTCTGAATGATGAAATCTTAACCAAATGTTCACTTCATGTAATCCTCAACATTTCCTATCACTTATGTTTCTTGGTAATCAAGAATATCCATTGAATATTCATAAAAAGAAGTCTCTGTTGGTATATATGTAACAGTGCCAACCCTGACCTAGATAGGAAACATGGCTGACCTTGCTTGCATGGAAATAGTATTTAAGTTAAAACTGTACAGGTTTGTTGTTAACCCTTACAGTGCTGAAACCGACTTTATGCTAATGCAAACAGGTTAGATCCAGGAAAGCCACCAAGTATATTGGCGGCTGGCCTTGGATCTAACCTGTTTGCTATTCTGAATATCTTTCCTCATCAAAATTAAGCAGATATTAAAGGTTTTGGAAAGCAGACGGCACAAAAATCTTTTTTTTTTTTAGAAAATTACTCAGCATATCAAGGGTTAAGGAGTTGATGCAAATGTTATTCATTTTTTGTTCAGATATATTTGGCAGTTGTTTGTCAAATACGGGTTCTCTCCCTTAGTACCCTGAATTCATGTGAGATCATCATATAAGTAATCTGTCCTTTTCCATACATTTTTATTAAAATTCATCTGCAGTGGACGCTTTCTTTCATGATTTTTCTCATACTTAAGAAGAAAACTTCTGAAACAACTATAACAAAAGGAGAAACTGCTCACAATAAGCAGTTTCTCCTTTTGCCATTATGTTTTTTCTTAAAAGAGGTTCTGTGTGGCACAGTTGTCAAGGTGGCCAACTTGGGGTCCTGGGTTTGATCCCCACCAACTTCTACATATCTGAAAAGTTGTTGATACAGCGTTAAACACCATACAAATCTCTTCTTAATATCACAAAGAAATTAATCTGGGTTGTACCCTGATGCTTCTCCTGTTTTTGACCTCTCATATAGTAAATTTTTAACTTGAAATGAATAAAATGAAGCATGTTAGTTATACAGTGATGATATGCAGCTTCACAGTGTATGGTGATACAATATCAATATTCACCGTGTCTTCTTGGTTGTTCTATTTTTGGGAATCTAATTGATCTTAAATGTGGCTGTGAAAGTAGGGATAAACAAGACAAGACAACAGAATGTTTGACAGAACTATTTAATATGATATCCGATAGAAATCATCATGACTTGTTACAAGCAATGTCTCCTATAGTTATGATGATTTCTTAAGTCTTTTGCTGAAGCTATGTTAAAGTTGGTATAAATTTATAATGATATGCAATAAATCATATTAACAAGTCTGTATAGGTTTATTGGCTGTAACAAGTTGAATTCACTAAAGCATTACAAAAACACTTGTGATATATATAGTCATTTTCTATTTGTAAATGTTGAGCAATTCCGTGAAATGTCTTATTTGATATTTATGTGGCAAAAAACACATTTTTAACTACAGCATGCAAGTAATGTAACAATTATTAAACTATTTCAGAACCTTCAATGGTTTTACATGACAAGTTCATCATTGTATTAAAGCAAAACATGAATAGATAGAGTTCTTGTCTATGTGATAAAAAAGATTATTTCCATTATTTATATATTTTTTATTCTTATCCAATTAATCAAAAGATAAGTTATAAAATGCACCTATTTCAAAAGGCACTAGGCAGTGTTATGGCAAAATAAAAAAAAAGTTGTTATCGACAATGTTCATTTTTTCTCTTAGTTATAAAAGAAAATGTCATACACTATAAATGCTGTCTTTGGACATGCCTAAATATTTGTTATTGGTAAATGAACTGAATTGTTCTTAGTTTCCTATTTTCAGAGTCTTAGAAACGTGTCCTACACAGATTTATTCAACCCTTCTACATACTCATAAAGGTCTCGGCAATCTTCTTTCTAATTGTGGTAATTAAAACAATTGAAGATTACATGTTTAATGACTAGTTCATCAAATATAGTTCCCCATATTGAACCCATTGAGGCTTCACTGCAAGGTTTTAGTTATTCCTTTAAAGGTGCTTGTTCACAGACGAGAAAATCTGAATGTCAAAATAGAATGCTGTTGAATTATTACAGTTTTGTATTGTTGTTTTATATACAACCAAAAGTAGCTATTGAAAGCAAAATTAATTCAGGAAGTGTCAATTTATCTAAGTAGGATGTACAGGTTATATGCAGTATATCTCAAGAGCGATGTCATGCTTTTGTATTGAAGTACATTTTTATTCACTGTATACAATCTTTCCAATGACTTTCTTCAGTGTATATCATATAACAGTACAGCAGTTATAAAGAAAAAATTCCACATCTGTGAACAAGCACCTTCACAACTTACTCAATATTCTTGAAAAAGATAATTTCACGATTTTTTGGATTGCAATATTGAAATTTTCATACATGCAAAATGTCTCCTCTAGTTCCTAAACGGTTCTGAGGAGATTTATATTTAGTCAATCGCTCATCATCTGTCCTTATCATGACTGGAAAGAAGTATTTTAGCTTGTTATGAGCAGGTAGGCAAATAGCATTAGGAATATGGAGAGGGTTAAATAGATATCCATGGTCTGTTTACTTGATAAATGAATTCAAATGTATGCTTTATATTAAAACTATTTACAAGAAATGTTGTTGTTGTAATGGTCTTCATTTTATTCATTCCAAGGAAGCATTTTTTACTTACAATGTACATTGTATTTGGTAAACGGCCATCTATATGCCTTACCACCATACTAGCGCTCATTTACACTAAAATTGTGAAAAAGTTCTAGAATAATTGACAATTAACTTAATAGTACTTTAAATTCCCCTTTCCAGAGGAAATGAGATGGTAACATGTTCACATGATGCTTTTAAAAGAGTGAAGATGATAAGTTTTGTTTACTGTTAGTGTTATAACTAGGTCAGTAGAGAAATACTGGGAAAAATGTAATCTTTAAATTCTCCATTTGAAATGTTCAGTTGTCAGAGTTTACATTGGGAAGACTAAAGTCATGATTCCAGGCTCTAACCCGGACCTAATGAGAAGTACGGGAAGCTCTCCTCCACAGTTTGCCTAACAGGAACATATAAATTATCTATCTTCTGACCCAACTGCTTATGCTTGGTCCACAAGAAATGAAGTGGAATTATTGGACCACTTAGACCTGATCCAGATTACACATGCCCTCGCTGTGTTGGTTCAGCCGGACCAATCGATGGAAGGCCACTTACTGAGGTAGAAGTTGCTGAATGCTGCTACCTTGGATACATGCTGTCAGCAGGTGTGTTTGTAAGCTTGCAGCTTAACTGGAGCAACTTAAGATGGAATGTCCAAATGGCCGGGTGTACCCAAATTTGTTTGTAAGACACGAGCATTCCTGCTTTATGACCTTTTCATACTTTCCCTTTTGTGACTCGATTTAAGCCATTGATGTAAGAATTAATTACTAAAATAGCAAAAGAGCAATAGATGATTTTGATAGTAAATTGTGGCTAAGCTGGTATCGTTCTAATCTTTCAGTTTGTTTTCCAGTAGGTAGCCGTAATACTGTATTATTTACTGCCGCCAGAATGCAGAATGCATACATATTTAGCTGTATACGAGATGATGCCACCTGTAGATTGTACAAGAAGGGTGTTGAAAAGGCAAGCCTCAATTCGTACTTCACAAATTTGTTTGCAAGACATGGCCATTCCTGCTTTATGACCTTTTCATACTTTCCAATTTGTGACTAGATTTAAGTCATTGATATAAGAATTGATAACTGAAATAGAATAAGAGCAATGGATGATTTTGATAGTAAATTGTGGCTTAGATGGTATCTTCACATATTGAACATTGTCGTATTGCTTAACCCTTTCCGAAACAATATCAACATTTGACCACTTTGTTGCGTGATGAGCAATTTTTACTTTTCCCACAATGTTTTTTGCCCCATCAAAAGATCATTTTCCAATTTTATTACATTTTGAAAAGCCGTCTGCAAACTCTTTTAATTTGGGACAGTCGAAAATTTGTTGTTTGGGAAAGGGTTAACTTCCTTGCTGCTTTTTCGGGGTTTATGCTAGCAAAACACTGAACATGGTATCGTACCTGTCTAACTTATCTGTCTACAAAGTGCATGAAATGACTTGTCAAAATAGTTCAGCCAATGGAGGACGATACAAACTCTCACTAACAACTGCGCGTTGCCATTGCTTTAAACAGCTCCTGATGTGAATATGCCTTTAACCCTTTCCCAAACAATAACGACATTTGACCACTTTGTTGCAGACGACTTTAGAAAACATTGTGGGAAAAGGAGAAATTGCTGGTAACGAGCAATTTTTCCTTTTCCCACAATGTTTTCTGCCCTATCAGAAGATTATTTTCCAATTTCATCACATTTTGAAATGTCGTCTGCAAACTCTTTCAATTTGGGACAGTCGAAAATTTGTTGTTAGGGAAAGGGTTAACAAAACTTTTAAACAAATGGGTGCCCTATTATTTAGAAGTCATTTGAAGTCATCGATTTGTTGACTGGTTGATGATATGATAAAGCGGTCTAAAGTTTGAGCCCTGTGTGGTAAACCGTATTTTAACTGTGTCAATTACCATACATACAAGAAACCTGTGTGTTGATGTCTTTTATTGGCCTTTGGGAAGATGTTCTTATTTTAATACATGTATGTTGTATGGTAGAACGAGTGGTTATGGATAAGGAATGGCTACAAATCAATAGTAGTATCCAGGCTAACCTTTGCAAAGGGCGTTGGGTAAACCTCCACATGAAAATAGAAATCTCTCTTTATTTTTTGTAATGGAATTCTTTGTTGTTACAGATATTTCATCAGCCAAACAACTGTAACGTTCGTCAAACGTATGTGCAAATGTGAGAACATAATGCATTGTTATAGAGAACATACGGGTATATATATAGACAGCAAAACTGATCAGTGGACAACAGTGTTTTCACTGATCGGAAGTGGTTTTGTCTTAAGTAGTTTATCTATTTGCTTGGTTCTTTACACACACAAAGATTCGCAATAAGGATTGTTTAACCATTAACCCCCTCCCTCCCCTCAACAATCATCACTTCGAATCCATTTCGTTACACAACCACTGTTTAATAAAAAGGCCAATCTGCAAACTCTTATTCTGTCGCTGTCAACAAAACTGTTGATGGTTGTCTTCAACAGGCCAATACAGATCATGGGTTGAACAGAAATAGAAGTTGCTAATTAAAGTGAACGCTGAGCGACCTGTTGTTTAGTTGTAGAAATACCAGAAAGGCTACTTGTTATTTATCAAATTTTACATAACATCTTGTTGATGGTTCAGTGCAATACTATAGTAAGTGTTTCATGTTTATGAAGCACTTACTATAGTCTTGCACCAGACCCTCGTTGTGCTAAGAACTCGCGTAAATTCAAAACAATCTTCTCCCTTATTCCAATATTGAGATAATCAATCTTGCAAATCAACACATCATTGGAATCGTCTCTCCGAGATGCTTTCAATGACGTGTCACATTAAAGTATTGTCCTTTGATTTGTGATGCTATTCATGTATATCAGTTTTGACCTACGCAAATACGCAAATATTCCCCGTAGGTCGTTTAGTTCAACAGTATCCCGTGATTGCGCGGAGCTGAATCTGCGCGGTTAATGGCGTACCATGGGAACTAGAACGGAAACCAAAATTGTACAGTTGAGATGTTGTTTAACCCTTAGACTGTCCCAAATTGAATGAATTTGCAGACGGCATTTCAAAATGGGATGAAACTGAAAAATAATTTTCTAATAGGACAGAAACCATTGTGGGAAAAGGAGAAATTGCTCTGTAAGAGCAATTTTCCCCTTTCCCACAATGTTTTCCAGAGTCTACTGCTACAATTTTGTCAAATCACGTTATTGTTTTGTTAATGGGTTAAGTGGTACATTTGACCAATGTTGGATTGTGTTCTAACAACAAACGTGATGCTAGCTACAGAAATAGGGTGCTCAAGGGGATATGTTCGTCATTGCAGAATCTAAGAATTGTATTTTTGTTTTCATTTATTTATTTTAGTCATTTTTGTTTTTGTTTTTATAGGTCCAAATTTTGAAAGGAAATTGGTCAAAGTCACACTTTTTATTTTTGTTTGTCTTAGTTCTCTGCTAACCAACTCATCATTTTAGGAACTTCCGGCTGGTCTAAATTGGAAGCAACAGCAGACGATTAAAAAAGCGTGAAGAAGATACACAAAGTTTCTCTGCGATATAGGGTAGACATCATTGTGGCAAAAGAATATGTTTCTTGGATTGAACTATTTTTCCTCCGTCAGGGTTACTTCTTAAGGAATCTGCAACAGATGCGGTAACGCTAGGTATCGTGGAGTAAGGACGAAGGAATTTCTCGAATACAGACGCATTTCAACATGTCTTATATATGCACTAGGTATCATTGAGCAAGAATAAAGGAACTCCTCGAATACAGACGCATTTCAACATGTCTGGTATATGCACTAGGTATCATGAAGTAAGGATGAAGGAATTTATCAAATACAGACGCATTTCAACATGTCTGGTATATGCACTATATAGGTACTATGGAGCAAGGATGAAGGAATTTATCAAATACAGAAGCACTTCAACATGTCTGGTATATGCATTAGGTATCATGGAGTAAGGATAAAGGAATTTATCAAATACAGACGCATTTCAACATGTCTGGTATATGCACTAGGTATCATGGAGTAAGGATGAAGGAATTTATCAAATACAGAAGCATTTCAACATGTCTGGTATATGCACTAGGTATCATTGAGCAAGAATAAAGGAACTCCTCGAATACAGACGCATTTCAACATGTCTGGTATATGCACTAGGTATCATTGAGCAAGGATGAAGGAATTTATCAAATACAGACGCATTTCAACATGTCTGGTATATGCACTATATAGGTACTATGGAGCAAGGATGAAGGAATTTATCAAATACAGAAGCATTTCAACATGTCTGGTATATGCACTATATAGGTACTATGGAGCAAGGATGAAGGAATTTATCAAATACAGAAGCACTTCAACATGTCTTATATATGCACTGGGTATCATTGAGTAAGGATGAAGGAATTTATCAAATACAGACGCATTTCAACATGTCTGGTATATGCACTAGGTATCATTAAGCAAGAATAAAGGAACTCCTCGAATACAGACGCATTTCAACATGTCTGGTATATGCACTAGGTATCATTGAGTAAGGATAAAGGAATTTATCAAATACAGAAGCACTTCAACATGTCTGGTATATGCACTAGGTATCATTGAGTAAGGATGAAGGAATTTATCAAATACAGACGCATTTCAACATGTCTGGTATATGCACTATGTATCATGGAGTAAGGATAAAGGAATTTATCAAATACAGACGCATTTCAACATGTCTGGTATATGCACTAGGTATCATTGAGTAAGGATGAAGGAATTTATCAAATACAGACGCTTTTCAACATGTCTGGTATATGCACTAGGTATCATGGAGTAAGGATAAAGGAATTTATCAAATACAGACGCATTTCAACATGTCTGGTATATGCACTATGTATCATGGAGTAAGGATGAAGGAATTTATCAAATACAGAAGCATTTCAACATGTCTAATATATGCACTAGGTATCATTGAGCAAGAATAAAGGAACTCCTCGAATACAGACGCATTTCAACATGTCTGGTATATGCACTAGGTATCATTGAGCAAGGATGAAGGAATTTATCAAATACAGACGCATTTCAACATGTCTTATATATGCACTAGGTATCATTGAGCAAGAATAAAGGAACTTCTCGAATACAGACGCATTTCAACATGTCTGGTATATGCACTATATAGGTACTATGGAGCAAGGATGAAGGAATTTATCAAATACAGAAGCACTTCAACATGTCTGGTATATGCACTATATAGGTACTATGGAGCAAGGATGAAGGAATTTATCAAATACAGAAGCATTTCAACATGTCTTATATATGCACTAGGTATAATGGAGCAAGGATGAAGGAATTTATCAAATACAGAAGCATTTCAACATGTCTGGTATATGCACTAGGTATCATTAAGCAAGAATAAAGGAACTCCTCGAATACAGACGCATTTCAACATGTCTGGTATATGCACTAGGTATCATGGAGCAAGGATGAAGGAACTCCTCGAATACAGACGCATTTCAACATGTCTGGTATATGCACTAGGTATCATTGAGTAAGGATAAAGGAATTTATCAAATACAGACGCATTTCAACATGTCTGGTATATGCACTAGGTATCATTGAGCAAGAATAAAGGAACTTCTCGAATACAGACGCATTTCAACATGTCTGGTATATGCACTAGGTATCATGGAGTAAGGATGAAGGAATTTATCAAATACAGACGCATTTCAACATGTCTGGTATATGCACTAGGTATCATGGAACAAGGATGAAGGAATTTATCAAATACAGACGCATTTCAACATGTCTTATATATGCACTAGGTATCGTGGAGCAAGGATGAAGGAATTTATCAAATACAGACGCATTTCAACATGTCTTATATATGCACTAGGTATCATGGAGTAAGGATGAAGGAATTTATCAAATACAGACGCATTTCAACATGTCTTATATATGCACTAGGTATCGTGGAGCAAGGATTAAGGAATTTATCAAATACAGACGCATTTCAACATGTCTTATATATGCACTAGGTATCATGGAGCAAGGATGAAGGAATTTATCAAATACAGACGCATTTCAACATGTCTGGTATATGCACTAGGTATCATGGAGTAAGGATGAAGGAATTTATCAAATACAGACGCATTTCAACATGTCTGGTATATGCACTAGGTATCATGGAGTAAGGATGAAGGAATTTATCAAATACAGACGCATTTCAACATGTCTTATATATGCACTAGGTATCATGGAGTAAGGACGAAGGAATTTATCAAATACAGAAACATTTCAACATGTCTTATATATGCACTAGGTATCGTGGAGCAAGGATGAAGGAATTTATCAAATACAGAAGCACTTCAACATGTCTGGTATATGCACTATATAGGTACTATGGAGTAAGGATAAAGGAATTTATCAAATACAGAAGCACTTCAACATGTCTGGTATATGCATTAGGTATCTCGGAGTAAGGATGAAGGAATTTATCAAATACAGAAGCATTTCAACATGTCTGGTATATGCACTAGGTATCATTGAGCAAGAATAAAGGAACTCCTCGAATACAGACGCATTTCAACATGTCTGGTATATGCACTAGGTATCATGGAGTAAGGATGAAGGAATTTATCAATAACAGACGCATTTCAACATGTCTGGTATATGCACTAGGTATCATTAAGCAAGAATAAAGGAACTCCTCGAATACAGACGCATTTCAACATGTCTGGTATATGCACTAGGTATCATTGAGCAAGAATAAAGGAACTCCTCGAATACAGACGCATTGATCTCTTATTTCCATCCTGTGCAATCATCCGTGGTCACTACAGTCTGTGAATCAGTGTGCGAGTAAAATACATAAATGTTAGTTATACAAAAACATTTATTTACAGTCTTTTTTTGATATGTCGTCACAAGATATGGATGTTATAAGAAACCTTGATATGCTCGTTTTTTATGCTTTTCAAGAAAGGGACGCATTTTTGGGTAGTGTCGTATAAAGAAACAGTCTTCCAAATGAAATATGTCTTTAAAGAATGTTCTCATTTATACATATCCCTTAAAGTCTAACTCAGTTTTTTAAATATTTATGGGACACTTAACTCACTTTTTAGAAATGTTATTATTTGTATATATGTTGTATCTTGTATATGGGCCGTAGGCCTGAAATGCAATAAACGATCTGAATCTGAATCTGAAACAGTCTGTGAATCAGTGTACGTAATGATAATAACACATTCGGAACACCTTGGCCATTTCTTAAAATAACGTATATCTACCGACTTGTGACGGGGATTGCCGAGTTGATACGATTGGATAATAACAACCTGAACACATGACGCCAGCACGGTGCGTCACAGAGCAATATCCCACGTCTATTTATTAGTGGCGATTCCATCAATGCATTGAAAGGCGCTAAAACTTGGTTCGCGGCATTTCTTTTTTTTAATCAATACACCGGGGTTCAGCATCTTCAAGATGAAGAAAATCGTCACTTCTTTGGTGGCGAGGATTATTTGAGATACCTTTTTTTTTTTTTATATATTTTATGAGATATAGCTTTTTTAAATGCCAGACTCTCAGTCAGTTATCCAGGACGTAACAATCAGCAAGCTACCCCAGCTAGCCAGAGCACTGAACCAACTTAACATCGTCTGGAGAGTTGCAATGCTGCACATTGTAGAATTCCTGGTAGCGAAAAGACAGACAAGACAATATTGCAAAACAAGGAGCACAGTCTGTACAAACTAACGCCAGTTTAAGGTACGTTGAGAAAGTAGCCATTATCAAAGCTCTGATGAGACCCAAACCAGAGAAGGATGCTTATTATCAGCTTGACAGGCCAGAACAGATCATAATTGTTAGACTGGTGTTAGGACACAACAGACTGAAAGTCACATGTACAAAAAGTGCAAGCTGGTACAATCACCACTCTTTCCATTTGGTGAAGAGGAGCAGACTACAGAGCATGCCCTCTAAGAACGCAAGAGGTACAACCAGGAGAGAACTTCAACATTGCCATCAGTCCACTGAACCGCCAGCTACACTGATACGCAGAGGACTTGAAGAAAACCACCAAGTTCATCGGTGAGACTGGTCTGACTGTGTAGAGCGAACGAAAAGAAGAAATGACAATGACGTTCACTGTCATTGTAATCCAATGACTAACATCGTTTACAACAAACGTGAATATACACCGTTTCTGCTTGTATTACCTGATTTAATGGCTTCAGTACGTTTTGAAAAAAAGAACTGTTGTATTTGAGAAAGATTATGCGCCAAACAGTACGTCGCAAGCGACCAGAACTGCCAAATGCCGTACTATAGACATATTCATAGAAATGGTCTTCTGACTCTACATGACAGTTTTCTATTGTACTGCTTTGACATCTTTTCTTCCCCATACGTTTTCTCTTTTTTCTCAATTTCATTACAGAATATTTAGAAACAGTTTAAATTCAATTATACATTATTTGTTACCGGATATAGAAGAGAGATCTTTATAAGCCTAGCTTTTGTTCGAATCCTTTCATATGTTTATTTAAAAATGTATATCTATGTGTAAATATATATAAAATGATGAATAAACTATGTTAAAACTAAAAGCCAGACTGATCGTTTTACACGATAACGCCACATGTCAAAAGCGGCCGGTGTTAACTCTTTACCACATGCAGACGACATTTTTTACTTCAATCAGACGACTTTAGAAAAGCTTTGTTTACATGTGAAAAACTTTTCAGCTCTGCTGTTTTGATATGTAAATAGATTGAAAAAGAATTGCTTTGTGCAAGTAGTCTGCTGCAAGACGCAAAAAAAGTGTTATGTTATGTGGTTATGTTTATATCTTAGGTATCTGCCAGAGAAAAGAAAGAGCTACAAGAAAAACTTGCTGCTTCAGCAAATAAAGCTGGGGGTACCATCGAGACGATGGACTATTCTAAGGTAGTGTAAGGTGTATCGGGTTCCTATCGGAGTAAAACCATCGTGGGTCACCCATCCAGGTACTTGCCGCGATGTAAGATGCTTATCTTCGAGAGAAAGCCAACCACTCTACCGAATCACCCATGAAAGCCGGCTTCCACAGCGAGACTAAGGAAGTAGTATTTATACATAAATCAATATTTCAAAGGAAGTTCTTTATCATCCTGCATCTTCGCCAGAGGTAAGCCCTTGTGACTATGAGGTATTCCCAAAATTGAAGGAGCCACGTCGAAGAATACGCTACGACGATTTAGATGAGTTATATGCCGCCGTGAGCGGGGTAGTTTGGGACATTAATGTGCGTTGCCTAGCAACGGGTATAAAAAAATTAAATCAGTTACGTTTGAGAAAATTACCAATGTCCAGTTATTTTTGACTAACCACCGTAGTTACCACATACCAAGCCCAGGTTTCTGTTTTCTTCAGCAGCATTGGTAGATTCCTGACGGAAATAACGGTCCGAATACGTAACTACACACCGTAATAAATGATTGGACCACTAGGAAGATTTCAAAGTTTTTGAAGCATAGTTGTTGGTTCCCAAACAATATAATGTGCAGTTTGAATGGATGATATTGATGAAGTTTACGAACTCTTGATATGATATTTGGTACATTTAAAGAAAATGTGTTCTGCGTCCTCTTCGTAGGGTCCACAGTCACCATTAATTTTAATCAGAAATATTGGATTTACAAAAAGATCTCTTGGTCAATCGATGCTTCCCTGGATCCAAAAAACAACGGAACTCTTTCCTGACCGGGAACAGGGCTTCCCAGTCAAGACTATTATCCTCCTAATAATGAGTGCACATGAAGGAGATTATCACTGCCATGACTGGACTGTTAAAATGGGTTTATCTATGTATATGTATTAACACGATGATATATACATTTATAAGTCATAAAAGTTCTATTCCAATCATTATCATTGATCGAGATAGTTCTCCAAGGGTAATATTCTCCAATGGGTAAAGTATGTTTCTCTAATATAGACCGGGCGGATATTCCGATATAATCTAGTTCTGTGTTTCAAGGTGCTTGTTCACAGATGACAAAATTTGAAAGCAGAAATGAAATGTTGTTAAAACAATGCACTTATTTTTGTATGAAATACTATTAAAAGCAGCGATTAAAATCACAATAAACACAAGAAGCGTAAGAAAGTAAAGCCTGTTTGCCGTAGAGTTGAAAAACTGTCACGCTTTTGTATAAAGAAACATGTTATTTACAGTATACACACTCTAAAACAATCTAATTTTTCTCCCAATAACCTTTCTTCGGTGCGTATCATATAAATATACAACTTTTGTGCAATTTTAAAAAATTAAATGTCAACTTCCAAATTTTCTAACAACTGTATACAATCACCTTTTATACATTGCCACAAAACGCCACATTTTTGCAACCTGCAGCTGACAGCTTCAAAAGGCATTGTGACAAAAGGAGAAACTGCTTGACACAAACAATTTATTCCTTTTGTCACAATGATTTTTCAACCTATTGAAGGTGTTTTACTAAGCTTTCCTAAAATCGTCCGCTTAAGTAACAGAAATCTCGTCTGCAGGTGGTTAAGCGTTAAACTGATCGAACCTACAGACATGAGGGACATATGTCTCGTATAAATATGTCAGTCAGTTCCTCTGTAGGAGGTCGAACTAGGACACTCTCCATTGTTCCACAAGAACGTATTGTCTTACCACTCGGCCTATCATGATAGGACACCATGACCATTCTGAACGACCCTTTCGAATAGTCTCCAGCAGACGAACGTTAAATGCTTACTCAGAGAGACAGGAATTCATATAGCAAAACATGTCAATAAATGATAAACAATGAACTCATTGGTACAATAGGAAAGATGTTATCTTGAAGAGCAAATCCTTCTTTTGTCACACTATTTTTGTCACAAAAGTCGTCAGATAGAATTTTGTTCAGGTGTTTCTGTAAGGGCTAAGCAACCAAGTTATGGCATTAGACGCTTCTTCGTTGGATAGATGACAGTAAATTATATCCCATATCAATGCTTATAAGTTGTTTCATTAACCTTTGTTATGAAAAACTATTAACCATGACTAAGTAAACTACAGTGTAATAGGCGAAATTACCCGTGACGAGAAATCGGTTTCTGTTAGATGAACGACTAATACCATTTTGTGCGTTTTACGATCTCTCAAGTCGCACCTTCCAAGTTCAGCCCGTAACAAATTGAATATTTGGGTTTAGCTGTAGACTTTAACTATCTGTGACAAAACATTGTTGGAATAAAAATGTAATGAAATTGTTAATTTGGACAAATTGACACGACTTCCCGTCGTGGTTAACCCATGCTAAACACATGATTGTCCATTTCCCATATACAAAAACTACATTTAAACTGGGCACCAAAGTCAAGTAGCATTCTAAAGAGGCTTTGCAAGATAGATGAATGAAAACGATATAATCTTTAACACAATGCTTTAAAACGCTGACTATTTTAGAAATGTTACAAGTTGTCTGTAAACACTGTTTACGTGCACTCGTATATTATGAACGCATCCTACGAATCATTTTTGTCAAAACGTTTATAACTTAATATTAATCCTATATCTATATTCTATAATTATAGCACAGTACATGTATTGTTTTAAGCGACTACTTTTTTAAAGTAGCATGAAAAGTAACGTTGTCCGATGCGTTCTTAATACAGGACGCCATATCTAAATGACAGGCGTCAATACCAAGCCGTTTATTGTCTTATAAACATGTTTCTCTATTCTTCTACAAATGTCGCTTATAACAACAATGATTCAATTATATTGAACACAATTAAAAAGTCGACAGAAAGTCGTCACACGTCGTTTCATGTAAATGGTATGTAATGACCAAGTTCGACTACCGAGCTCGTTTAAGAATTCGTTAACCTAATTTACTAATTGCATTATGAACAATTCGGTTCCCCAGTCTGAAATTAACAGCACACACTGCTGTTAATCAACGAGACGTGTCATATTCTCAACCCATTACCAAGCAATAACTCAATTTGACCAGTGGGCTGCAGACGACTCTGGAAAGCACTGTGGGAAAGGAGAAATTGCTCATAACGAGTTTAGTTTCGTCTTGTGCTTTTGGTTTCAATTTGAACTTAACATATACCCCCTTATGAATGCATTGGTTAAGAAGCCACTTTTGCAATTGGCCTTGGAAGCTATTGCAATGTACCTCTTAACCGTTTCGTCCAAATTTCACTAAATCAACAAACAAGTATTATCAGAATTTTAGCGTGGGTTTTCAATCCTTCCCCAAATGGATTGCTTTGAAAAGTCACAACAACGTCGTTATTTTCTCGGATAGCATCTCTTTTCCTATCTTTTGATGCATATAGCACGCAAATGTCAATGACATTTTAATCAGATGTTATTGACCACACACAGAAAACCCAAGTAATCATTGACCATTTTCTTCATTTAAGCACATTACCACATAACGCCACATGTTTGCGTCTTGCAGTAGACGACTTTCAAAAAGCATTGCGGATCACAATAGCAAGACTGAAAGGTTTTTCTCGTGTTTACAAAGCTTTCCTAAAGGCGTCTGCTTCAAGTAAAAAGTGGTGTCTGTAGATGGTTAAACAGTTAAAAGATATGCGGTAGAAAATAACGTGCGCTCTACCTCGAGGACCCAATTCCGTAAACTAACTCACTATCTGTTATGCCTGTTCAACTCCTGTATTCCTTTTGCATTTCTTTCAACTGTTCCCCAGGTGTCATTGAAAACTTTCATTTCTCCTTCTGCAGTCCGTCTCCATATATTATTTGGTCTGTCTCGTTTCCGTTTTTCATCTTGTATCCAGGGAAGATCTGTTTTGGTGATTGAACTGCGTTCTCTTTTAATAACGAAACCAATCCATTTTCAGCGTTTTCTAAGAAGTAATGTAGCCATGTTTTCTTTGTTTCACTGAAACAGGAGGTTATGATTGATTATCAAGCTTGGTAAAAAAATACGCAGATTCTACTTAGGCTTCTTTGCTTAAAGGACATGATAAAAACGTTTCATTAACCCATTACCTAAGAATAACTACATTTAACCACTTTGTTGCAGACGACTCTGGAAACAATGTGGGAAAAGGAGAAATTGCTCGTAACGATGTCTTTGCCCCATCAGAAGATTATATTCCATCTTCGTCACATATTGTATTGTCGTCTCAAACTCTTTCAATTTGGGACAGTCGAAAATTTGGCGTTTGGTAAAGGGTTAAACTACGTACGACGAAGCTGACGTTACAATGCATCACTTTATCGCATCTACAACAGACTACTTGAGAGATCACTGTGATCATGGGACAAGCTGCACGGATTGCTCCAACTAGATCAATGTTTAAGGTACTTGTTCACAGTTGGGAAGCAATTTAGAAGCTATAACCCTTAGAATGCTGGGTAATCTTCTAAGGAAAACAGAATGTTTGTATCGTCTGCTTTACAAAACCATAGATATTTGCTTGATTTTGATGAGGAATGATACTTAGAGTAGCAAACAGGTTAGATCACAGGCCAGCTGAAAAACTACTTTGCGGCTGGACTGGATCCAAACTGTTTGCACAAACATAAAGGCGGTTCCTGCACTATAAGGGTTAAGAATCAAATTCTTTAAAACAGCAAAACAGCTGTACTTTATATGATACGCACTGAATAATAAACATTGGAACCAAAACTAGATCGGGTTCAATTTTCTAACCTATGTAAACAGTAAATTAATATGTATTCTAATCCAAAAGCGTGACATTGCTTTTAATATGTACCGCAAAGAATCGTACATACTTCGATGAATTGACACTTCCTTTAATCAAGATTCTATTTGTATGTGAAGATGAGTATGTACCATGTTCTCGTCAAATAAGATGCATGTTCCGACCATGTTTTCAACAGCTACTTTTAATAACATGCCAAGCAATAATACAAAAAGTGAACTGTTTCAACGAAATTTATTTTTGATTTTCAAATATTCTCATCTGTGAAGAACCACATTTAATGCTGTTTTCAATACTTTATAATTCTTGTCTGCTTGTGCTTTCGTTTTTTAAATAAATCAGATAAATAAAACCCCAATAAATTCCCAACAGATGAAATGGTTTCATATAGTATCTTACTAAACAACTCTAACACTGTACATGTCTGCTCAGAAAGGAAAAACAACTTTCATTTTTTTAAACGACATTCGATCAAACGGGCAATTTCTCCTACTAGGACGTTATTATTTTCTGATCTGCCAGAAGTACATCCTGAACGATCAATACTTTCGTTTAACAAGTTTGTAATTGTTTCAACACGAACTATTACCAAGTTTAAATGCCCTGTAATCAATTGTTAAGTAAGAAACGACCTCTATTATGCGTGCCGCATGTAAAATCACAGTGGGGACTCGAAACTCTGTGTGAGGTACTTACAGAAATAGATCTGTAAATCAGCGAAATAATCAGCGAAATTCTTTCATTAAGGAAATCGAAATGTAATCAGTGCCCCAATACAGTTATATATTTATATTAAGGCGGTGTTAGTTTTATTAGCCAGACAGCCATTTTGTAACATGTGAAATGTATGTGAATATGAATTTGTATGTATCAAACTTTGATGTATTGTTTTGACTGCCCAAGTCTTAGGAGAGAGGCTCAGTTAGTTTGCAGTACCAGTCTTAATCCATTTCTTATACTATTTATTGTAATAACAAATGTTTGAGATAGCACATGACAAAGGACGTGACGGGGTAGCATGCTTACATATGAACCCATTAAAAAACAAAGAGAGATTTCAGTCGAATCTTCATTACTCTTATCATCATCTGCTGTTCCTTTCAATCAATGGGATTCGTAGTTAGAATTATTTGGGGATAATGGCTATATACATGTGCTTTCAATTTGGACATCCCATATGTATGTATTTTCTTGAAAGGTAGTCTTCCGACTGACTTACGGAATGCTGATGGTTCTTCCCGGCTTGACCAGCCTTTGTTGGCAGTTGAGTATGGGGTCTTGCTTCACCAATAAGAGTCGGCTTCGCAACATAACTGCAATAATGTTGACCCATATAAACGTTTACATAACTAAATAAGTATGTAGGAGTAGGTTAAAGTCACAATCTATTCAAAACAAGAAAGCCTTCGTCCCGGAATATATTATATACAGATCTATGAAGACAATTTACGACTCTCCATAAAGACCATACGGGGTACTTTTTAGGTTGATCGTCATTTATATCTTAACTTGTTACAAAAAACAATAACCGCATTTTACCACTTTGTTGTAGACGGCTCTTGAAAACATTGTGCGAAAAGGAGAAATTGGTCGTAACGAACAATTTCCCCTTTTCCCACAATATTTTCTTCCCTATGAGAAGATTATTTTCCATTTCACCACGTTTTGAAGCGTCGTCCGCAAACTCTTTCATTTCGGTACAGTCGAGAATGTGTCGTTTGGTAAAGGGTTAAATACAGGTCAGCGAGAACATGTCATTATAGTTTGTCTGTCAATATCAATTGTCATTCACCGTTAAAAAAGCCTAGTTGTTCTTTATGTTTCATGTAACTTTGTTTTGAAACACGAGAATTCGAAATATTTTCGGTTAATTTAGACCCTTAGCCCCAAAACCGGATTGCGAAAGATCAATGCGCCCAAAAAGAACAAACATCAGACTTAAATGGAAACCATTACAAAAGCATCGTTTGACAAACTTAAACTAGGCACATAACGGTTTGATCAAACTATGAAAAAGTTTGTCACTGTGTGTAAAATCTAAGCTTTCTATCCAATGATTAGATGGTTGCTTTAAATACGCGTAAACAAACACCAGTTAATGTTCATATATTGTACAATTTTATTTAGTAATGATAACTATTTACAATAAATGTATCTACTTCTTCGAAAATCACTTTATTATGTATAGTGGTAAGGTTTGGATGTCCATGTAATAGGGTATCAATCGAGGAGTTGACTGCAACGTTGTAAAGTTAATTATATAATGAACAAACTGTATGAAATAAGATTTGATCTTGTGTGACCCTCCAATTGTCTGGTTTTCTTCCAATTCTATAGTCGTCTGGTTCTAGCAGGCAAACAGTTACGATTCGGGCTGATAATGGTAGACGCACCATTGTTCGATTCAAGGCAGTGACTGTGCAGTTATTGAAATCCGTCATTGTTGATTGTTGTGGTAAACAAAAACATAACAAGCACACACTTGTACACCACATTTGCTCCAAACTCCAAATACCATTATTTCTACCACTTCGTATTGAAAGGATTGTCAGACGAAAGTTGAAATGGAAGAATATTTCTGGGAAAACAAAAACTTTGCTTGATGACAAAAGGAAATCACGACGAGAAGACTTTATTCCAACCAACATTTAAAAAGATGTCCGAAACAGACCCTTAAAACAAACTCCCGGGTTTATTTGAAAAAAAAGGGTTCGGAATTGTCTACATGCCTCTATTGTAGCCTATCACTCGAATGTATTTAACATGCGGAATGATAAACCTATTGTTTCAATCTCATTTGCACTCAAGTGACATATTACAAAACACGCAATCAAAGTTTGCGAGCAGTGCTACCATTTTTGTAGTATTGGCTATGATAGGATATTTACGGAATTGGCGGGAAGTTTTACCGCGCCATAAGATCTCACATGACGATATCAAATAGTGTATAAAGTTGTTAAAGTAGTATACCCATAATCCGTTATTTCGAAAATGTTCACCGAATAGTTTCGGCACCGACAGACGTATAACGAGAACGACCGAAGTAATCAACAAAATAATTTGTTTTAAAATGGCGGTCAATAGGTAGTCTACATTAAATCAAGTTATAGGACATTTTCTAGCGTCACATCGGATTACTTCAGGGTAAGATTTGGTCCCCTATTACTACCACCAGATCATAACATATATTATATGCTTTATGTAGATGATTTGATACTCCTTTCGGAAACAGTAAAGGGCCTGCAGAAATTAATATACACAATTTGAAAGTTTTGTGTCAATGGAAACTGGCAGCTAACAATGAGAAGACAAAAATAAAAGGTGTTCAAAAATGAAGACAAAAATAAATAAAAGGTGTTCAAAAGGGATGGAATCAATGCGTCCCAAGATATTCGAGATAAAAAACTAGAAGTAGTTAGCACCTAACGCCACATGTTTGCGTCTTGCAGCAGACATTATTACCTGAAGCCTGAAGGTTAACAACTTCAATATGAACAAAGCAGGACGATTTAAAATCTCAAAGCCTGACATCAGGACCAGGAGGCCTGATACTAGTATATGTCGGCGCATAGCATTTGTACAATTATAACGTTTTATTACCTCTTTGTTGGTACTCATCACACCAGATTTCAAAACAAATACCGTGGTAAACATAGGGAAGAGGGCATCTGTCGTGTCTCTACGATTGATCCACCTCAAAGACCGAGTTTAGAAGCCGGTAAGGCTTGATAGGAAATATGATCAAACGGGTCTCCTAATGATATATTTTCTACTCTAAACTAAGCCCTTAGAACCCACTGTAATTGCCTAATTAATAGACACGAGACTGGCTTTATGATCTTCCATTTTTCGGAAAGACGGAGCACGTTGTTAAACCCTTATAGTGCTGAGACCGACTTCATGCTTTTGCAAACAGGTTAGATCCAGGCCAGTCGCCAAATGAATTGGCAGCTGGCCTATGATCTAACCTATTTGCTACTATGATTATCTCTTCTCATCAAATTAAAGCAGATATTTAAGGTTTTGGAAAGCAGGCGACACAAATATCTGTCTTTAAACATTTACCAAGGTTTCTAAGGGTTAACCATGTACATGTAATGAAGTATATCATTTTGTAAATATGTTTTTTGAAATGACGATGTTCTGATTCTTAGTATACGCAGGACATTGATCAAATAGCGACTACCCTAGCCTTTAATAACACACCCACCAGCTTATGATCTCATATAAATGCTAACCTTAAAATCTGGGATTGACCCATCCCTCTAATCCCATATACTAAATTACATATATTCTTTTTCATATGCTTGTAAATTAGATTCTTTGGAACCACTGTGGCAAAAAGGGAGATAACATCTAAAACTATATTCCAATTTTTGTCACATCAGTTTCTATCTAATATGCAAAAAAAAAATAGTCTTTGATTTCTAATGATTTTCGTAAGTTGTTGTCTTAAAAATATTAGACCAAGTACAACATTCCGTAAGCGATCTGTTTAAAATTTTACGTGGTCACGTGTTTCCATTTTTCTCCAGAGATGATGGTGAACCATTGAGTACAACGCCAGCAAAATGGAACTGTTTCCATCTTAACCCTTTCCCAAACAACAAATTTTCGACTGTCCCAAATTGAAAGAGTTTGCAGACATTTTAAAATGTGATGAAATTGGAAAATAATCTCCTGATATGACAGAAAACATTGTGGGAAAAGGAAAAATTGCTCGTCACGAGCAATTTCTCCTTTTACCACAATGTTTTCTAAAGTCGTCTGGAACAAAGTGGTCAAATGTCATTATTGTTTGGGAAAGGGTTAAGGCAAGACCTGGGTAATGAAGAAAGGTCAGAATAACAGAATTAAAAATTAAACAAAGCAGATGCCATTTTAAAATCAATTTTCGAATTATAAGAATCTTTCCTGGATAAGAATTCGTATTTGCCAACTTCATTTATGAAATTTTGATTTTAACGTGGAAATTAAAATTTAAAGGGAGGTGATATGAAATAAATAACAAAATCGTTGATATTCATTTTGTAAATATAAATTCAAAATCAGACAAATTTTGAAAATTGGATCGGTGAACGTCTTCGAAGCGATGCATATTTCATGAATTACATTTAAACTTATTCTTTAACCAAAGCAATAACCCGTTTTCCATAACCCAGGTCTTACCTTAAACTGTTTCCAATGCAGGAAACCATATCTACAGTTGTCTTTGGTATGAACCTGTTGAAACGGGGAAGTATCGTCATATAACCTGAACGAATATATCGAGAATCTTTTCCTAAGTAAGCACCTGTCAGTGCTTGGAAAGACCCAATGCATGTAAATGGTGAACTCAGTTTCAAATTTGACGTTTTAACCCTTTACCCAAGAATAACGACATTTGACGATTGTGTTGCAGATGACTTTGGAAAACATTGTTGGAAAAGGAGAAATTGTTCTTACCGAGCAATTTCTCTTGTTCCCACTTTGTTTCTGCCCTACCAGAAGATTAGTTTTCAATTTCATCAAATATTGAAATGTCGCCTGCAAACTCTTTCAATTTGGGACAGTCGAAAATTTAGCGGTTGGTAAAGGCTAAGGCTTGGGAGTGATCACAATATGGACGCACATGTGAAGGTATTTTATTCATAAATGAACACGTGCTTTAACTCAAACAGAAACATAATATTCAGGTTTAAAATATAACAAAGCCAACATTTTTTTCCAGACTGTTTAATAACATGATTGTAACAATGATACAGTGAAGAAAAAAAGTAGAATGGTAGATAGACAAAGACATAAGGCACTTGACAATAAAACAGAGAACCAGTCTCTCTCCAGGAGATAACCAGTACGGCCAGGAACCAAACTGTTGTCATGGGCAACCGTACCATTTGTCAATGGTCAATGTCTCAACAGTTCACAGGAAGACTAAAGCAATGCCTTTACAAATGTGAAGGACTTGCTTCAGTCTTGCAGCGAACTCTTGGTACTTTCTGCGTAATGCAGGATGGTGTTAGACAACTCTTTTTGACCTTATCATTAGTTTCTTTCCAACTGCAAAAGATAACACAAAAAATATCATGGGAAACGAAAAGGTTGTTTCTCAAAAGAATTGATTACTTTTCACAAATATTCTATATTACATGTATAATTCACAGCACCATCTTGTGATGCCTTTTAAATTACTTTGTATTAACATCATTTTCTTTTCGTATTAAACAGTTCCGTTCTTTGTGTTATATTTAAAACTGGAGAAAATAAACAAAAGCAGTGGTTTCTACTTTGGGGTTCTTTTATCAAAGGGATCTCAAAGACATCTAATGATAAAGCACACACTCATCATCATAGAGTGCATAAAACCATGGCAACAGTTTGGGTTATGACAATAATTTTTGTTATTCAATACATACATCACACCACTTTTGAAGAATATTTTCGAAAGTTGTAATGTACAGTGTTCTTTTGATAAACATCTTATCTCAAATTTAAAATTTTGTTGTCTGCAAACAACTAACCAAGAGAGAACAATTAATTTTGACACTGTATTTAAACTTGAGTTGCATTAGCAGAATTCATATGAAATACTATGGAATGACTTCTATAGAAGAACTATAAGAACGGAGCACTATATAAACTGTATTTTACTAGTATAGCATCTTACATGACAATTTCTTATCAATATAAAATTAAATCGAAAGAACCACAACAGAACTTCTGTAGGTAATTGCTGAGTAAACTGTTTTCTTTTTCCGCTTTTTTTTTATCCCAAACATAATAAAGCTGTGTTTTGAAATAAAGGAAAAATGACAATTTTTTAAACTCTAAATTTCATATAAAAAATAACTGAGGAAAAAAATCATAAGTAAGTTAAATGTTTTTCATATGCAATGGATAAATAAATAGTGATAGAAAGATTGAGAGACGGATTCCATACATTTATCACATCGACAAGATGACTTTATACTATTAACACAGAAAGTTTACAATAGTTAAATCAACAAAATATAACAAAAACACAAAATCACAGACCTTTAGACAAGACATTTGTATCAAAATCAAGTGAAAGCACTATTACAGGAGAACATGAAGATAGAGAGATGATACTTGACAATATTACAAACAGAATCAGCACTCTCATGTGATTAACCCATTCCCTCAGATGGAAATTCCGAAGGTTCAATGCAAGACTATAGTAAGTGCTTCATAAACATGAAGCACTTACTATAGTATTGCAATGAACCCACGACTTGTGATGCTCTCAAATTGTTAGCAACAGCAGAAGTCAACAATCAGTACAAAGTAAGAAATATTGTGTTGGGTTGGAACCACAGTGACAACAATCAGTATACAGTAAGAAACATTGTGTTGGGTTGGAACCAGAGTGACAACAGGATCAATTCTTAATTTTGTCATAGAGGTTTCTAAAGTCTTCTGTAGCAGAACTTAGCAGAACTGTAGTAAACTTAAGTATTGTGGAAAAATGGGTTAAACCTGGGGGATGTGGATTGTTTTGTTAGTTTTCAATGCATTGCAAATATGAAGAATAAAACTCAATTCTGGTTTGATATCCAAAACAGGTATTGCCGTCAGATGTGTTAGTACACAGTCCTACTCTGTCTGAAAACATGCATATGCATCAATTTAGAATGGATAGACTTCAAAAGTCATGGCTTCATAACACATCAACATGTAATTTGTAGCAATGACATGTTTTTGATAGCAAAGCATTTTTAAAATAATGTGAAAAAAGAACACAAGCAAGATGAACATACTTGGCCCATCAAAGAAATATGGAATGTGGGATTTTAGAATTCTACAAGTTTAAACAACAAATATAAGCATGTTAGTGTAAAAAGTAAAGAACAGTTTAATAAGAAATTATGCCTATTTTCTTTTCACTTAGCATGTAGACTTGGTACTCATCAAAGACATTTATGACGTCAATAACTTAAAGAGGCATTTTTCTAATGAACTATCAAACTTGCTTGCAGTTCTTGTATGTGCTAGAGGAACCCAAACATTACAAACTATTAGACTGTTAGCACACAGAATGGTCTCAGCTGTTTTTGTGGTATGTCCTGGACTTATAACTGCTTTTAAACCAACTGACATCTGGTGTAAAACTTAATGAAATATTCAATGCTATGCAGTTCAAAGGTAAGTGCAGTGATATTTCATACCGTTAAGGTATGTGTCCATTGGAGTATATATATATCACACATTAATGGTAGAAGTTGGCATGTGCTTACAACCCATTCCTCCAACGATGTTCATTGTTTAGCACTCTAAACACAACACTGAGGAAAATAACTTGAATTGAATAAAGTGAGATTAACCCTTATAGTGCTGGAACTGACTTCATGCTTTTGCAAACAGGTTGGATCCAGACTAGCCACCAGGTAAATTGGCGGATGACCTGTGAAAGGTTTTTGTGTTGTCTGCTTTCCAAAACCTAAGATATCTGCTCAATCTTATTAAGGAAAGATACTCAGAGAAACAAACAGGTTAGATCGCAGGCAAGCAGCCAATATACTTGGCGGCTGGCCTGTTATCTAATCTTATTGCATAAGCAGAAGTAAGTTCCAGCACTATATTGGTTTAAAGTTGGAATATTCAAACAAAGTAAAGGATAAAGAAGCATAAAGGTTGACAGCCTTTCCTTTATAGACAATATTTGTTTTGAAAAACTACATCAAATGTTTGGTATGATGAGAAGAATAGATAAATGATTACAGGGAACCGATTTGTAGCAGATAATCATTTACTAGAAACTCATCAATTATGTGTATCCTTGATATTCTACACCCTGGACGAAAACGAAAAGTTGACCAAACAAACAAGAATTCATTACAAGGCAGCCATGGAATGTAACTGTATGAGGTCTATTAATTACATCAACACAGACAAGTTCTCATTTCTGTATTTCATGATCCTTTTTTGTTATATGCATTTGAAACAACAATACCAGAATATGCTTATATATTTATCTTTTAAGATGACATTCAATGCCTCTGAAGAGAAAACCTTGCAATAACAATAATCTGCTTAGGAATAATTCATTAGGAATTTCTTTTTTGTCACAAACTGTTTGCTGAAGAATTTTTCAAGAATAATTTTTAAAGGAATAAAATGATAGGTTTTACTTTGTGTCGAAATTTTACTCAAATTAGTAATTGATAGGCAAACAGCCAACTTCCTTAAAGAAATGTGCCGGACTTGAATTAAATTCAAGATTTGGTCAATAGCACAAAAGGATGTTAATCAAAGATACACCAAATTCACATGAAAAGAGTCTAGCAAAATACATTTTGCTGATATATTCTCAAGACAAAGACCGATGCTCTAAACAGGTTTCTGCATATATCTGCTTGCTATAACTACAAAATAAAAGAGAAAACAATTATACTAGATTACTGCTAGTGATGGTAATTTGTCTTCATTAATATTCTAAACCAATTACATTTAATACATCCTTTGCTCAGTTTCAACATAAATGATTTATAACTTTCTTCGATTTGTATTCACATTTTAAATAAGAAGTTTAGACAATGGTGAGAATTAAGCATTGCAAACTATATTAAACATCTCCTTTATCGATTGTTTCCTTAAATTGAATATTTTAGAAATTAGAAAAGTGCAATAATGCAAGAAATGATTTTGGTTAAACACTATTTTTTGGCAAAAAGTAAACAATAAAAGCACACATAAATATATTACAGGTATATAAGTATACAGAATGGATACATATCACACACAAAACAAGAAATAAATAAATTAACTCTTTCCCTTACACATTTCCAATTTCTATCTACATCAAATAGGTCAAACTCAAAGAAGTGATGAAAAAACGACAAAGCAGTCTTGTTTGTAGAAAATGATGGTGGTTGGCATTTTCTGCTTTCATCAAAAAACTTTAAAATGATGTCTTTTGCAAATGTTTTAAATGTCTTAAAAAGTTTAAAGTAAATTGAATTTTAATTTTCTAAAAAAATTTTTTATTTCACTTAACTTGTGAATGAAAGCTGCTCTTTTCTACCCCATTACCGTACTCAGCACTTATGTGTGCAAATTAAAAGTAAATGTATTCATTGTTGACCAAATTTCTCAAATGCTTTTCCTTTCTTCCTTACTGTTTTTTGAAACACTACCATGTGGGAAAGAGTTAAAGGTGTCTCTATACAGGTAATAAATCTAGTGCAGAAATATTTTTATATCCACACAATTGCGCATGTAGGTAAAATAGATTTGCTGCAACCATCAACTCAAAAAGTACAAACAAAGCAATATGATACAAATATATAGTCACATATTAGGCAAATACGATAAAGAAGCATGACAGCTACAAACAATATTCCCTTTTTCACAGTGAAATCTTCACTGGCAGCTAGGTAATTTTGGCATATTATATAGTTTCATGGACAGAGCCTAACCTTAACAAAGACTTAATTTTGTAATCTGTAAAGGGCTGCACCTTACATGGGATTTGGGGGTGCCTTCAACAAGCCATTCCTCCTTGTGTCACACTGTTTCTGTTTGTTTAAATGTGTTTTTACAAAGGAAAAATTAAGCACAATTTACATCGCAAATCTGCTAAAGAATGTTCAAGAGTCTATTGTTTTAAAATTCCAAAATAAATTTGAACCAATTTACATGTACCAGTATCTGACACATACACACATCTTAAATCTGTTGTTAAAATTAGGCAAATGTCCATGAAAATGACATCAAATTCAACAACAAAACATATGCCATCATTACGAGATATAAGTATAACTGTAATTTATATGAGTGAATAGGACTGATTACACTCACTGAATATATACATATTAAGGCAATTTTATGCAAAAACGAGCCTCTTGCGTTCGTATGATCATAATGACAATGGTAAACGGGCTTGGTTGAACCTTGCCTGTAAAAATCTGAGGTGATGAAAATTATCATTTAACAATATCTCAAAAAAGAAATTAACTAAACTGATTTTTATTGGTTGGTTGATTATTCACAAAGCTGGGAATTAACCATTTATCAGATACCAGAATGATAAGGTATCAGTTTTGAAATCACAAAAAGTTGATGTTTACAAATCAAAGTCTGGGACAACATGATCCATATGTGTTTACCCTTTACCAAATACCAAATTTGGGACTGTCCCAAATTGAAAGAGTTTGCCGACAACATTTCAAAGTGTGATGGAATTGAATAACCATCTTCTGGTAGGGCATACAACATTGTTAAAAAGCAGTTCCTCCTTTTCCCACATTGTTTCCTAGAGTCATCTGCAACAAACTGGTCATATGTCGTTATTGTTTGGTAATGGGTTAAGGCATGTTTTTGCATAAAAAAGCCAGAAAGGTTAGGAGAGTTTCTAGAATGTTTAAGCATGGCAGCATGTGAAACACTAAAACTGAACTAAAACTTGGCACATAATGTAACAATGAGGCTATAGGTCTAACATGTTTGGCGATATGCAGAATGTGAGATCTATATTATGTGTATAGTTACTATTTCTAACTTCATTTACAAGGGAGTTTTTGTAGATAAAGTAACTCTTCTTTCAAATGAAATATTGGCTAAATCAGAAAAGATTATTATTCAATCACATTTCAATCAGGAAACTCAATGGAAAAACTTAACATAGTCCAGTGTAAACAGCAGGACCTAAATAAAGGATATTTATTCTTGTAAAATATAGGCATTTGTAACTGAATATCTGACAGAAAAGTATTTCAAAAATATATCTTTGTTGCTTGGGAGAGAAATATGAACCAGGTCTTTTAGATTATTTGCCTGTTCTCTAAGACATTTCGATGACCTTGTTTTTGCCAACCACTGTTCTCAATTTGGTGAAAATCATAATTTTATATGGATAATTGGCTAAATACACCATTCTTAAACTCGAAACAGTTAACTGTTGTTTTTCAAGAATTTAATCTTTTAAAAAAACAGAAAGTGATTGTTTGAAATAAATGTGGCCAAAGGATAGGCTGCTCATTATGTTTAAGGAAATTACAAAATTGCTTTTATAAAATATCAAAGGTTCGATTTCAACACTTCTTTTGTCAAGCTTGTGCAACTGTGGTGTTTTTATCTCTTGAGTTTAACAATAAATAATATAAAATCTCTCATGAACAAGGTTTATTGCTAAATATACCAAAGGTGAACCAACAGGAAAACTTGCTCTTTTTCATGCAATACCTCTTGCATCACAATAATTTTAAAATGTACTCCAATGTAGACATCAATAAGTATCCTGATACAAAAGAACAGCTCGGAATGTTTTCGTTTCAGTTGTGACTAAAAATGATTATTTACATAAATGTTAAAAACATGCTTGACATCTGATCAAGAATGATTAACAGTACTGGTAAAGTACAGAAAAATACAACTTAAGAAAACAATACAGTATATATAACATTATATTCAAAAACATTATTTAAGGATGGCATGAAACTAATTTTAACAATGATAAAATAATCTTTATATATATCTATAAATCAAGGTAAACATGGACGGAATGATACAATCACATCCCCAACATGATCAAATACTGATCCAGTAATAGCAAGGGTTCTTACTTCCAACCCCAAATTGAAGGGTCACATGCATGACTTTTACATGGCCATTACTTAATAGTGAAGGCAAAGCTCCAGTCTTACATTGAGTCCACTTAATATGAATTATTTCTCAACTAAATCCCTCATTACAAGTTTTTTTTTGACCAGTCCATAATTGAGAGGTGTATTCTATGAAAAATAACGTTTTCTTCCAAGTCTAATTGTTTGGAGAGCTTTACCATCATTTTCAACATTATGTCTTTTGTCATTTTAGGCTGCAATGACAGTATTCATTTGGCAAGGGCTTAAACCATTACGCACATTTTTTAGAGGATCTATACCAAGAGTATCACGCTTAGAGAAATATCTGCTTGCAAAGTTCATTATGGGAAAGCTTTAAATGATGATATAAGTAACTGCAAATATGACACCCATTATTGACAAGTAGCATCATATCAGCAGAAAATCATAGTAATTTGATATTGTAAGTGTAACGTTTTTATGAAAGAAATTGCTGAAATCTTGCTGTTTTTGCTGAAATGATTTGCTAGGTTTAAAGATATACTTCTATGTGTAGATATGTTCTAAGTTTATAAAAAATAAACATCTGAAAGCATGCAAAAAAACAACAAACTTCAATAATTCAGAATGATTCGAAAAATTGGAATGTTATAACAGGAAATATATGACAATATTGATGTGCATTTTATCTTTTTCCGACTACGGACAGTATTTGTTCGATGATGAAAATGTCCGAGGATGGGCGAGTTAGTCTGCATCACCCTTTACTCCATAATGCCTTACTTTGACATCCTGCATGCAGAATACTTTAGAAACCTTAGCAACAAAAGGATAAATTGCTCCTCATAAGGAATCATTCCTGTTATCACAGAGGTTTCTATCATATATCAGTAGAAACTATATTTTGTTCATCTTATACTTTTTGTCATCTGCTTTTGCGTTCAATTGAGAGCCACCACAATTTCCCAGCACTCTCTTTTTTTTTTTATATATATATTCACTTTGTAAACATCATAAGTAAGATTTAAAATTGTCAAACTCTTTTGTAACTGTTAGTCAGTCATTTGAGTTGAGAAAAGTGTTGAAAAGAGGGAGAACAATATGGAGCAATGGGTTAAAGTGTTTGTTATTTGCCAGAAATAACCGTGTGTAGAAATCACAGCATAATACTTTACAGGGTTGGATGTATATACATATATCTACATATATGAACCTGATTCCCCTTATAAAACACACACAACGCGTGCTCAAGTCACTTCGAAAACTGCAAATACAGGTGTCACACCAGTTTATATGTATGTACAGAGATGTCATTTCCAGTAAGTTGTTCCCGTTTAACTTCAAGTAACTATTAACATCAAGTACATGCTCTAAAATACATCTTACTTAGATCCTGCTTAGTCCCAATAATAGCTACTGTATTCTTGCACTAAGTAATATAGTTCTAACCTCATGCCGTCTACATAACACAGTAGAATGATATTAAAGCATTAACAACAGATTGTTCAGCTGAATTTCCTCGCTAGTTTGCTGACAATGGCGCACAAACGCATCTGTTCAAGATGTTCCATCTGCGAGGATACCGGAAAGGCGACTGACGGGCCTGTCGACAGCGTTCATCTGCAGGAACTGCTGCTGCATCTCCTCCGGCGCGATCCCCAGATAGGCACCATCCAACTCAAATCCTGCAGAAATGAACAATTATACAAACTACCATAATGGTCTATACATATACTTAATTGTATTATCCGATTCTTAACCCTTAGAATGCTCCGTACATTTCTAAAGATAGATTTTTGTGTTGTCTGCATTCCAAAACCTTAAATATCTGTTTAATTTTATTAGGAAAGATGCTCAGAGTAGCAGAGAGATTATATTACAGGTCAGCCGCCAATTTCCTTGGCAGCTGGCCTGGATCTAACCTGTTTGCATAAGCATGAAGTCGGTTCAAGCCCTATAAGCATCAAAGCCTACAGTAGATTATTGAAGCATTGATACACAATAGTAGATAAAGATAACAATAATTCTTCAGTCTTAATGGTTTCCATCTAATATTTAAACAAGACAGTGTTGTTTGTTATACTTTATCATCATTATTTTATAGATAAATTCATGGATGAATTTATTTTTTAGATGCAAAGAACATAATAATGGTTTAAGAACATTTTCAACAAAATCAGAATTGATTTTGAAAATTACTGATTAATTATGAAATCTTATTGATATTTTTTGCCTGTAAATTTTTTTACATTTTCTTTGTGCTATAAAGTATAGTTTGTAGTGACAAAAGATGAAAATGCTTATTACAAACAATTCTTCCTTTACGTAAAAGTGGACTTTGGGGCAGTATGATTAAAAACAAATAACATACTATTGAAATCTAATTGTACAATACAAGCAATTCCCTCATAAATCGCAGAGGTTTAAAAAGGACTTAACCCTTTCCCAAACAACAAATTTTCAACTGTCCCAAATTGAAAGCGTTTGCAGACGACATTTCAAAATGTGATGAAATTGGAAAATAATCTTCTGATAGACCAGAAAACATTGTGCGAAAAGTAGAAATCGCTTGTCACAAGCAATTTCTCCTTTTCCCACAATGCTTTCTAGAGTCTTTTGCAACAAAGTAATCAAATGTCGTTATTGTTTGGGAAAGGTTTAAACTGTAATACAGGTCACTCAAATAATAAATTTCTCATAGAAAGCTCATACCTGAATTATTGGACAAGCCACGATTAATGTCCGACAAGTTGAAATCTTCCAGCTGGTGTTGCCAAGCAACGTTCTGCATACGACAGTTCCCTGTGTTGTAGGTGTATTGTGGGATATCTGTGTGCATGTTCTTCGGTTCCAGGGTCTGTCCGTTCTCTAGCCACTGCTGGTACATCTCGTCTGTGTGAGGCGGTGCGATCTCCCCGTTGCCATACATGTGACGGTAACGGATGTGCGGCCGTCTGCTTGAGTTGAGCATATCAGGCGGGGAGGGGGAGTAACTCTGCATCCTGAAAAATAATGTAAAGCCATGATAACTTTATACTAAACCACAGTCGCTTTACTCATTACCAAAAAGTAACCACATTTGACTAGTTAATTGCAGATGACTCTGTAAAACATTGTGAGAAAAGGAGAAATTGCTCAAATGAGCAATTACTCTTTTCCCACAATGATTTCTGCCCTGTCAGATGATTATTTTTGAATTTCATCACATTTCTAACCGTCATCTGCAATCTCTTTGAATTTGAGCCAGTCGAAAATTTGTCGTTTGGTAAAGGGTTAAACAAATTTAACAAATTAAACTAATGGTTCAATGCAAGAAAACAAAAGTGAACATGGTCAACAGCAGATTCTACACCTAACTATATAACTAGGCATTTACAAATTGCATTTTATGAAATTTGGTGTCTGGATTTATGTTTCGATAAGGGGAAGAAAAAACATGTATCCTTGAAACTAAACAATGCTTATCATTAGCAATTTCTTTGACTGTCTGGATGAGAACTAAAGTCTTCTAAGGCAGGTGTACTAAAACAGGAATATATTAAGGTTGTAATCAATAATCTAAACCCTTACCACTAAGTTTTCTATCATAAATGAACCAATTCTAACACATAAGAATGTATGCCTGATATTAAGAAACAGCAGACAACAAATTTCTTTGACTATGCTAAATTGGAAGAAACATCAGACGACAGACAATAGCATAAAAACAAAGTTTACATAATATTGAATATAAACTTTTGTCATAATGGTTTCTGAAAACCTCTGTAGAAGCTGTGTCAAAGAGATCTATTATGGAACAGGGGAATAACAAAATGAGCTTTTTCATGAATTTCAATTTACAATTTTCTTTTGTTTAACGCAACTTTTTGCATTCTCAATAAGATGATATGATATGATGATACTAATGATTGAAATAAAGCACATGGGGTTAAAAAACTAATAAGAGAAAATCATTTTGAAACAGAGAATTTTCCTTTTCAGTTTTTCTCAGCCCTGTACTTCATGTTCCTGCTAACAAGGAACTTCAAGTTGGTCAGATAAGCAATCAATATCATTCTCAGGTACTTGAAATCACGCTAGCACTTCAAATCCAAACTGTCATCAACATCGCGGGGTCAGTGCATAAATATTGCAAGTTCTGGACACTTGTGAAGGTCTTACTCTTGTCTAATAAATACTGTTGCACTGAGCCCTTGATATTTACATGCGAAGTAATTTCAAAGGTTCCTCCCAGGAGCTGCGGGTATTTTACATCCTTTCTATAAATCTATAGATTAACCCATTACCAAACAATAAGGACATGTGACCAGATTGTTGCAGACAACTCTGGAAAAACATTGTGGTAAAAGGAGAAATTGCTCTTAACGACAAACTCTTTTAATTTGAGCCAGTCGGAAATTCAGGATTTGGTAAAGGGTTAAATTCATTCTTTAAATTTATGAAACATCATACTTCACTTATTAGAAGGAAAACTTTATAATGATTTACCTTACGACTTTAAACAATTCCCCAATATGAGATAACATGACTGATCAAAATATAATTATACATGCAGACCCTGACCATAAAAGATTACAAAAAATTTAAAAATGAGAAATTCTTTTCTGACTGTTGTTCTGATGCCAAAATACAAAAGGAATTGTTGAATGATGTTGCCTTCAAAATTAGTTGGAACATAGGTCTTAGTCCATATATGCAGTGGCCTTCATGTGGCACTCGTTGGTCTTTTGTGTGCCACTTTTAACCCCATGCATGTGGCATTTTTTATTGCACCAATATTTGCATCGCTAAGTCAAAATATGATAATGACTGGGCTTAGATGCTACACTCCTTGTGAAAACAAATTTGTTATGCTGACATTTGTAATTCATGTAATTGGGTGTGCATCGGATTCCAGTTTTTAGTTGTATAACAGTATAATCATCTGAAATACTTATTGTTATTGTTTTGAAATAATAAATAGCCAGATCTCACTCAATGTAATGTATTGATTTTTGGTTACTCTTTTTGTATCATAGTGTTCAAAAACAGAGCTTCATCAAGTCAGAGTGCAATTGACATTATGACATTTATCAGTCTGTATTGTGTTGGGGATCAAAACTATTGTCCCTATGGTTTCTAAATACATCTATAGAAGATTTGTCAAAATGATCTATTATGGAATCATTCGGAACACCTCGGTCATTTCTTAAAATAACCTCGGAGGTAATGGGGAGCCATTTTTGAAAGTAGGTCAGCAACGAAGGGCCAATCGTATCTACTCGGCAATCCCCGTAACAAGCCGGGGATTGCCGAAAAGAGCCGATTGACAAAATATGAAACAAAGATGTGTTGATATGATCATCTTTAATGAAAAGGGTAAAAAGCCCATTCAATTGTGATATATAACCAATTTATGTGTATTCAAAAACATATTTAGTGCCTGTGTGCATTTTGCGTTATCCGCCGGAAATAAGGCGAATTACCCCAGGATTTCTGGTGTATTCATGTACTGCCTACGAGGTATATCTACCGACTTGTTACGGGGATTGCCGAGTAGATACGATTGTTATGGAATAGGAGGTTATCCCTTAGAATGCTTGGTAATTTTATAAAGATAGATTTTTCATCATCATCTTTCCAAAACCACAAACATCTGCTTAATTTTGTTGAGCAAAGATACTCAGAGTAGCAAACAAGTTAGATCACAGGCCAGCCACCAATTTACTTGTTGGCTGGTCTGGATCCAACCTATTTGCATAAGCATGAAGTTGGTTCCAGCACTATAAGAGTTACTAAAGTGAGCATTTTCTACACCATAGCATGAAATAAATAAATGTTTGCTGTTGTTTTCAAATATGACCAGTCCAAACAGGCCACATGGGGGAATAAGGTTAAATACAACAAATGTTACATACATGTCCACAGAATTCTGCGAGTCTTCTACTCCACTCATTGGGCTGTTCTGCACGTTGATTGGGGACTGTTCCGCAACACTTGGGCCGCCCAGATTGTATTCTGAAATGTACAACAAAATAACACGGTTAAAGGCAAAATGTCAGACATAAAACTGTAAAACTGGGTAAAATAAATTATCAAATATTAAATCACATAAGGGTTAAGTTTGAGAAGTAGCTTCTTTTTATTTTTAGTTATCAACATTTTAATGAAGAACCTTTTTATTTTGACATGAATGTTTTGTTCCCTTACCACATGCACATTATAACAGATAGCTATTATGGGGGAAATAGCAATAGAATACATAAATCATTGAAAACCTGGAGAAAGTCCATTATTATATGAAACAGCATGGTAAGAGATTGTTTTATTGTCCTCAATACAGACTATTCAGAAATGCGATTCAATACCTTTATAACCCTAAGAATATTGTTTTTTTTTCTTCTAAAAATAGATTTTTGTGTAGTCTGATTTCAAAAACCTTAAATATCTGCTTAACTTTGATGAGGAAAAATACTCAGAGTAGCAAACAGGTTAGATCACAGGCCAGCTGCCAATTAACTTGGCAGCTAGTCTGAATCCAACCTGTTTGCATAAGCATGAAGTTGGTTCCAGCACTATAAGGGTTAAAGCTTTTTAAGTGGTACATGTTACCCTGCTTCCTCATGAACACATTTCTTTTCAACAAACCTCTCCTTGTTTATATTTCCTTTAGTGTCTTTGTTAACTTTAGTAACTGTTATCATGAAATCATGGCATTTGGCTAACTAATGGTCAAAGCATTTTGTCACATGATGGGTTTGCTTGTGATGTCTAATATCTTCCTTATGCAGTGTTTCCAGATCTCAAATATGAAATGTTGTGCTATTTCCAAATCATAAGTTACAGCATAATCGGTGATGAAATAGGAATGTTAACTATTTCATGATGATTTTCAAAAGAAACAATTGTGGATAAAGGAGAAATTGCTTGTTTCAAGCATTTTCTTCTTTCATTACATTTGTTTCTAGAGGCTTTCCTCTTCAAGTGCATTACAATTTGTAAAAAGAATAGGGCTAAGAAGAAAGGAGAGAGCATTAAAGGCCTCATGAATATTGAATACCGTTCACTTGTTATTGCACCTAATCACTAATCAATGGAATTTGCTTTGATAAAACTTGGGCTGTGTACAACCAGGCAATTATGTTTTTATGGGAAAGCAGTCGGTGCCATTAAAAGAATACTTGGTAATAATGTGACAGAAATACTATGGATAAACACTTTGTCAGCTGTGAAATATGTGGTACCATAACGAAGGTTCAGTGCAAGGCTATAGTAAGTTTTTCTATAGTATTGCACTGAACCCTCGATATGCTGGAAGTGTTTGAATTGTCAAAAAGCTCCAATTAAATACCTCAATTTAATGCATTTACTGCAGAAATATTTTCATGAATCTGTATTTGATATTCATGAATCTGTTCTTAAAATTCATGAAAATGATTTGTGTTCATGGACGGTCATTCAACGTTCATGAACCTTCATGAAAATTATAACTAAGTTCTTGCTTGAATCTTTAACAGGGGTGATAAACTTTTGTTTTGACTGTCGAAAATGTAATATAGATATAGGATTATTCAAAATCATTAGTGAATCCTCTTCATACACTGCATATCGATGTTTGCGAAGCACTTACTATAGTCTTGCATTGAACCCTCGATATGGGCTCGTCCCTAAATTCATCACAGTGTAATGGGTTGAATATCTGCACATATCTCTAATCATCTGATGTCTGATTTTGGATCTTAACCCTTTCCCAATTAACAAATTTTTGACTGTCTCAAATTTAAAGAGTTTGCAGACGACATTTCAAAATGTGATGAATTGGAAAAATATTCTTCATATACAGCAGAAAACATTGTGGGAAAAGGAAAATTGCTCCTCACGAGCAATTTCTCCTTTTTCCACGATATTTTCTAAAGTCGTCTGCAACGAAGTGGTCAAATGTCGTTATTGTTTGGGAAAGGGTTAAACACAATAGTCTTGTCTCAAAACAAGTCAATCATAACATCTTGGTAGGGATTATAAATCTAATGGATTGATACGGTTTTGTTTATGTCCACAGATAAATCATTGATTCCTTGATTTGATACAAAGTCATTTAAATGAATTATACATACAGATACCTACTTCGATCTTTTGTAACAGATATACCTGCTTATCATAGGCAAATAACCTTTTTTTTCTTTTTTCATTGAAAACAGACATTTAAACACAATTTATTCTTGACTGACATGAAGTCCACAACATTTGAAAATATTACTGCAAAATGATGAATGGCTTTAATAGCATGTCCAAACAATATGAATGTCTTTGTTAGATTTTATATTGAAACATGAGAAGTGTTTAATAAGTAACGGAAATTTAGACATATAAATAATTCAGCTAGATGGATTGTTCATTTAAACCATAACCAAACAATAACAAAATTTAACCACTTTGTTGCAAATATTCTGAAAAACATTGTGGGAAAAGGAGAAATTGCTCATAACAAGCAATTTCTCCTTTTCCCACAATGCTTTCTGCCCTATCAGAAGATTATTTTCAAATTCCATCACATTTTGAGATGTCGTCTGCAACTCTTTCAATTTGGGACAGTTGAAAATTTGGCATTTGGTAAAGGGTTAAGCATTAAAAGCAGCATTTTTCTCAGCATTGAGAGGATGGCATGTTTCTTTTTTATTTACTTTTTGACAAAATTAGTAGTAAAATCTCTTCTTGAAGGTGTGTTAAATAAGTCTAAATGTAAGAAGATTTACCAATCTAAGGAAAGTCACTAAATGGGTTAACATTTTAGTGTCTCAATTCATCTTTGACTAATATAAAGAGACATTCCTATTTCTTTGAAACAACTTCTTGTAGTCATTTGAAAACACTGTCAGAAAAGGAATAACATGTTTGGTTGTTATAACAGAATACAGCTCAGTCAAATACCCCCACACCGCTATGCATGGTTTGCTAAGCATGGTTTATTGTATAAAGGAAATGACACATCGTAAACACTTACAAGCACAAAAGGTCTTTTTAGAGTTGGGCTGGGGCAATTTATGCAATTTCTATTTTATCAGTTTACAAGTCTATTTGACTGTATTTAAAACATATTTATTCAATAATTCAATGGGAATATGTCCGTTGAAATTGTTCTATTACCAAAATTACCCCAGTTGATAGGTTTTTAACCTTTTTTCTCTTGCAAACACTTTTGTGCGTCTTCAAAGCATGACTCAGAGAAAGCTTATTCACATTCTTTTAACAGGACAATATTTTTGTATGGTGTTTAACACAGTTTCTACAATTTTCAGTAATGTTAAGGCTTTCCTGGATCAACCAGTATAAGGCTAAGGCTCTGCAGTGTTTTCCTGGATCTGCCAGTATAAGGCTAAGACTCTGCAGTGTTTTCCTGGATCCACCAGTATAAGGCTATGGCTCTGCAGTGTTTTCCTGGATCCACCAGTATAAGGCTAAGGCTCTGCAGTGTTTTCCTGGATCCACCAGAATAAGGCTAAGGCTCTGCAGTGTTTTCCTGGATCCACCAGTATAAGGCTAAGGCTCTGCAGTGTTTTCCTGGATCCGCCAGTATAAGGCTAAGGCTCTGCAGTGTTTTCCTGGATCCGCCAGTATATGGCTAAGGCTCTGCAGTGTTTTCCTGGATCCGCCAATATAAGGCTAAGGCTCTGCAGTGTTTTCCTGGATCCGCCAGTATAAGGCTAAGGCTCTGCAGTGTTTTCCTGGATCCACCAGTATAAGACTTAGGCTCTGCAGTGTTTTCCTGGATCTGCCAATATAAGGCTAAGGCTCTGCAGTGTTTTCCTGGATCCACCAGAATAAGGCTAAGGCTCTGCAGTGTTTTCCTGGATCCACCAGTATAAGGCTAAGGCTCTGCAGTGTTTTCCAGTACAACTGATATTTATGTGCACATTGTTAATACTCCAATTCCAGCAGCCAACAATAATTAACAGGAATGGATTTTCTTTTTTAAATATTTGAGTATATTTATTTACATTTATCCATAATGGTGAGTAAGTCCTTTTAAGTTGAGGTGGGAGAATCACATGACCAATGTTTACGATCTTATTTCTGAACAAGATGGCCGCGCCCAGGTATCTTTTTTTTTACCTACTTTTGTCAATGATAGCAACATTGTACCCTGCATGAGTTGCCCACAAACTTTTGGATTCTGGTGGTATATGATAACCCACCCTTTATAATGACAATATGTCTAACACTCCGCAGGGAAATCGCAGTCGAAGACCTATTGTTTTGGCTGTGAGCACCTGTGTTCTGCAATTTCTCTGCCGAGTTATTTACCATTTAATTCTCACTTGATTCTTGAATGGAATGTTACATTGATGATTGGTTTTAAAATTTTCTCCTACAAACTATGCAGTTATTGCAGTTATTGCAAACTATGTAAAAAAAAAAACCAAAACATTTTAAGTGAAAGCCAACACATTGCTTTTTACATGCACTTTATGGGTTAAGTCTAATACTAAAGTGTTCGATAAATATGAAGCACTTACAATAGTCATGCATTGAACCCTTGACTTATATTTAAAAACTCAAAATATATCTAGCTTCTTACATAAAAAGACAAGTGTTTGCTTGAAAACTTTTCAGTGTTTCTCCATCTTGCTAACCCATCACCAAACAAAAGCAACATTTGACCAGTTTGTTGCAGACCACCCTGGAAAACATTGTGGGTAGGGAGAAATTGCTATAAACGAGCAATTTCTCCTTTTCCCACAATGTGTTCTTCCCTATCAGAAGATTATTTTTCAATTTCATCACATTTTGAAAAGTCGTCTGCAAACTCTTTCAATTTGAAACAGTCCAAAATTTTGCATTTGGTAAGGGGTTAAACCTTAGCCACAAAGACAACCGATTGTGGCAATTTTAGCCCCTGATTTTTAAACACTCAAGGCAAACATATTTTAATCATGTGATCAAAGAAACTCATTTTCAAGTTTTACTCAAGTGACCTCTTCCATTATGAATCAGCAGTATTAATGAAAGGCTGTCCAACTTTTAAGAAATTCTGAATTACGCTTTTCTGTTCTACTTTCTCAATCTACTATGTCATAAAAATGAAAAAAATTCAATGATTTGTTGACTGCATTTGCTTTTGAGTTGGATCTAAAATGGGGAATAGGGTTTTGACAACAGAAGAAAGCACGAGTAAAAAGACTTCATTTGTTCTGACATTCCATTCTCGAAGATTAAGCTATAACTGTTTTTAATGCACATAATTATATTCTTTCTACTGAAATTTCTAAAACGTAAAGCTATCTTGAAATGCAGTGGAGAGAGAAATAAGAGACAAAAAGAAATCGAAGGTTATGATTTTAAAAGCAAGGGGGCTAAATCAATATGTTTACTTATGTATGTCTATATATTTCATCATAAATAATCGTGAAATTAGGACAGCCATATTTTTGGTATTCCCATCACAACATGGTACGGTGTAAAATGATCCCTTTAACCCTTTACCAAACAGCAAATTTTCGACTGTCCCAAATTGAAAGAGTTTGCAGACGACATATCAAAATGTGATGAAACTGAAAAATATACTTATAGGGCAGAAAACTTTGTGGAAAAACTGAAAATTGCTCGTTATGAGCAATTTGTCCTTTTCCCACAATGTTTTCTAAAGTTGTCTGCAACAAAGTGGTCAAATGACGTTATTGTTTGGGAAAGGGCTAAATCAAGTAGCACTTATATCATGGTCTCTATAGATGGCACATAAGACGAACAAACGACACATTCATCCACACATTCATCGACATATTGACCTTGGCCCCTTTTTTCCTGTTTATGGGGTCCAGATTGTTCCTAACTCCCCAATATATGTTGTAAACACCGGGTAATTTTCTAAAAATATGTTTTTGTGTTGGTTGCTTTCCAAAACCATAAAAAATTCTTTAGGAAAGATACTGAGAGTAGCAAACAGGTAAGACAACAGGCTAGCCGCCAGTTTACTTTGCAGCTGGCCTGTTTAACCTGTTTGCGTAAGCATGAAGTCAGTTTAACCACTATAACAGTTTTAATGATCCAAATTTATGCCACCAGTAAACAACAATCATAAAACAAATAATATATCAACTCTGCGATATTAGGTAGAAACCATTTATCAAAAGAAGAAACTTGTTAAAAGCATTTTTTGTGATTCTTAAATCTTTATTATTCTTATTTTTTTTAAATTCTCTGCTTCAAATTCAGTGAAATGTGATATATGAAATATGGGGAAACTATCTCTTTAAATTCATGTCCTTTAGACAACCTTGAGGAAAGAAGCATCTTAAAGTTGAAGAATACGAAGAATACTGGCAATTAACTCGCAAAACATAAATGTATTATATCAATAATTTCTTTTTTGGGGGCAAAAGGGTTTATAGATATTCAAAGTTCGGTGGAGTATTTTTTAATGTCTCCCAAGTTTAAAAAGGAAATTGAAAACTACCATGATCTTCCTTGATGACAGACACATTAAGCTTTCAGAATGTTTCATACTTCCATAGTCTTTGTTATTCGATTATCTAACAAACTCAAGAGTAAATCTGTTGCAGAAAACATATGTTAACATATCAGGGAAATATCAAATGTATTCACCCAATTTCTTCTTTTAATTACTTCTTTTAACATATTTTATCTGAATGTCACATTTTTAAGATTCAGTGTATTACAAAGGTTGAAATGACATTAATAAAAACTTCTTATAATGAGCAATTTTTTGACAAGTCACACCATTTTAGCTCATAAATAAAAAAAAAGTTGCATTGGCTTTTCTACAAAAAAAAAGCCAAATAACAAAATAAACTCAATGAAACACTACTGCAGCAATCACCAGTTGAAAACATTGTGAAAAAAGGTAATTTGCCAAAGATAAATTTCTCATCTTGTCAATCAAATTCAGTGTTGACAAATTAGGAGCTGATTGTAATGAATAGATTTTTTAAGTTTGAAAATAAATTTAAATATCGTCTGCAACACATAACTCATATCATGAAAAGGGTTAATGACCAAGGTGTTTATCTGGTGCAAAATTAAAAGATAATTTAAGTTCTTTTCTCCTCACAGGGTTTTTGATTCCAGGTTAAAGTTACAATGAACAAAGAACGGAAACAATCAAAAGAAAAAGATTAAACAAACTAATTGTTCCAATCAGAAAGTCCAGTTGTCTCTTATTCAGAATTAGTCAAGCAGGCCAGTAAACAAGAAAACAGAGTTTTGTTTTCATTTAAACTGAACTTGAAAGGAAATGAAAATGTTTTTTTGTTTTGAGGGGATAAAGTAACCTTTTTGACGTCATATAACAAAATCAATACATTCAACCTGTCAATCAATAGAATTTATACACTAATAACATTGTAAACCTTTTACTTATACACACAAACTTTGAAATTAATTTTAGGGAAGTCTTAGAAAAATGTTGTAACAAAAGGAAACTGTTTAAAATATTGAAAATGACTCCAATATAAGTTATTTGAAAATCCCTTCCTTAAGTGAGATTTTGATGTTTTCAAATAGGCAAAATAACCATTTAGCTTAAGATAGAAAACATGTTTAGAATCTCATTTTGAAAAGTATATATCCTTTTTTGAAAATATAACCAACACACTGACCAAAAAATTTAGTCTGTATGCCAATTAAAGCAAACATATTAAGAATGAGGCAGCAACAACACTATATAACATGAAAACTGTATAATTCATTTTAAAACAACTAAAATCATTGAAAAAAAATTGCTCATTCCAATTATGTCAAAATCACATGATTTCAAATGTTTTCTGCTACATGATAACCAAATAATGTACCAAAGAACGGTTAAGAATAAAAATATCTATGTCACTTGACACACAAATCTTTATAGAAAATGTTCAGACATTTTTGCTTAAAGCTTTTTCTGAAACAGTCATTCGGTTTGAAATGGTATTAAAATTAGTTCATAAGAAACAAGGCTAAACAAAAACTTAGCACAAAATTGGTCAAGTAGCAGATGACCTGCAAGCATACTCTTTTATTGGTCTTAGCAATTTGACCATTGAACCAACGTCATTTAAAAAAGTACAAGAACAATGCACTAAATTGTATAGTATGATGCCTTTTTGTAAGAAACGTTTCTAGAATATATTTCATGTATTTCAAATGACAGACATACATGTAGTGATTTTTTTCTAAATTGAATCAATGGGCTTTTTTGACCAAAACTTAAAAATCAATGGGTTTTTCTATAGAAAAATGATTAAAATGAATGAAAGTAATGAGTTTTTGGGAAATTTTATGAGATATTTTGGGCCAAAAATTAACACTGTACATGTAGACACAACTGCTGTTAACCCTTATAGTGCTGGTACCGACTTAATGCTTATGCAAACAGAATAGATTCGGACTAGCCTCCAAATAAATTGGCGGCTGGCCTGTTATCTTACCTGTTTATTACACTGAGTATTTTACCTCATCAAAATCAGGCAGATATTTACAGTTGTGGAAAGCAGACATCACAAAAAACTATATTTCGAAAATTACCCAGAATTGATAATAGGATTCCTGTATTTCAAATGCAGGCCCATGGCTAGAGAGAAGCTGAGTGATGAACAGTGCATAAACTTACTTGGGTACTCAATGGGTACCGGCTGTTCACTTCCATTGCCTGTGTGTAATTGCTGTATTGTCAGGCATGGGCCCAGCATCTGTCCAGGGATCTCCCCTTCTCTCTTCATCTATAAATAGAAAAGAAATTCCAATTACAGCAGGGAACACATCTAATTGCACAGAAAAGACAATTTGAAAGTCAAACTAAAATATTGTTAAAACCACAGGGTTCGATATATCAGTTATTCTAGGGTCAGTACTTTGTAATATTATATTGTACTGACCCCTGGATAACTATAGACATCTATGGTTTCAACAATACAGCTATTGTATTGTTGTTTGACATACAATTGCAAGTAGCTATGTTAATGTTATTATATTACATAGTACTGACCTAAGGATAACTATAGACATCTATGATGTGAACAATACAGCTATTGTATTGTTGTTTGATATACAATTATAAGTTGCTATGTTAATGTTATTATATTACATAGTACTGACCTAAGGATAACTATAGACATCTATGGTTTCAACAACACAGCTATTGTATTGTTGTTTGATATACAATTATAAGTAGCTATGTTAATGTTATTATATTACATAGTACTGACCTAAGGATAACTATAGACATCTATGGTGTGAACAATACAGCTATTGTATTGTTGTTTGATATACAATTATAAGTAGCTATGTTAATGTTATTATATTACACAGTACCGACCTAAGGATAACTATAGACATCTATGGTTTCAACAATACAGCTATTGTATTGTTGTTTGATATACAATTATAAGTAGCTATGTTAATGTTATTATATTACACAGTACCGACCTAAGGATAACTATAGACATCTATGGTTTCAACAATACAGCTATTGTATTGTTGTTTGATATACAATTGTAAGTTGCTATGCTAATGTTATTATATTACACAGTACCGACCTAAGGATAACTATAGACATCTATGGTTTCAACAATACAGCTATTGTATTGTTGTTTGATATACAATTATAAGTAGCTATGTTAATGTTATTATATTACATAGTACTGACCTAAGGATAACTATAGACATCTATGGTTTCAACAATACAGCTATTGTATTGTTGTTTGATATACAATTGTAAGTTGCTATGTTAATGTTATTATATTACACAGTACTGACCTAAGGATAACTATAGACATCTATGGTTTCAACAATACAGCTATTGTATTGTTGTTTGATACACAATTGTAAGTTGCTATGTTTATGTTATTATATTACACAGTACTGACCTAAGGATAACTATAGACATCTATGGTTTCAACAATACAGCTATTTTATTGTTGTTTGATATACAATTGTAAGTTGCTATGTTAATGTTATTGTATTACATAGTACTGACCTAAGGATAACTATAGACATCTATGGTTTCAACAATACAGCTATTGTATTGTTGTTTGATATACAATTGTAAGTTGCTATGTTAATGTTATTATATTACACAGTACTGACCTAAGGATAACTATAGACATCTATGGTTTCAACAATACAGCTATTTTATTGTTGTTTGATATACAATTGTAAGTTGCTATGTTAATGTTATTGTATTACATAGTACTGACCTAAGGATAACTATAAACCACTGTAGAAGGAATGGTTCATAACTGCGCAGTATAAGACCAGTAATCCTCATTAAGTTTTGTTGATTGTCATAATAATGAGCGTCTAATACTTTCCATCAGACTGTTTACAAAGTCAATCACAAGGAAGCAAGTCAGCCATTATTCGCTCAACGAAGCCTGAATAACTGAATGGCTAATCCATTATATATTTTTTTTAGATAAATTGGTAAAAAAAGTATTTCTTAGAACTAACCCTTAAAGGTTCTTTGATATTTGAATTCTAATAATCTGTCTGTTTATGTTTACATTAAATAATCAATGCAAAGTAAATAATTTTTAACTAAATGTAATTCACGTTTATCTAAAAATTTATTGAACTAAGGTGCCTTGCCAAATGAAAAGGAACAATTATCTACCAGTTAAAGCGCTTGAGCGGCTTGCCAAATGACAGTCAACATTTACCTACCAGGGATAAAACTGAAGTGCCTTCCAAAATGAAAGTTGACAATTATCTGCCGGATATAGAACTGGCATGGTTGGCCAAAAAGCAGTCAACATAAGCCTACCAGCCACAAGATTTGAGCCAGAGAGCATTGCCAAATAGGACAACAACGTTCACCCTTTCCCAAACAATTACGACAGTTGACCACTTTGTGGCAGACGACTTTAGAAAACATTGAGGGAAAAGGAGAAATTGCTCGTGACGAGCAATTTTTCCTTTTCCCACAATGTTTTCTGTCCTATCAGAAGATTATTTCTCAATGTCATCACATTTTGAAATGTCGTCTGCAAACTCTTTCAATTTGGGACAGTCGAAAATTTGTTGTTTGGGAAAAGGTTAAATTAAACAAAGGCAGGCAAGTAGTGAGCGGGGTTTGAATCCATGTCGCCTTGTCCTTGTCCTGATATCCAAATCTTACAAGAATCGACCATGGCGGACCCATCTATTCATTCCAGGCTTGAGAACAATGTTTTTCCTCTACCTTTCCATTACTTAGCATTCATAAAGACCGGTGCAATAACTTTCCACGACAATAGGGGGACCAACAATAGATCAAAAGGAGTGAGCTTGTTTACCCGGATGAAAACACAAAGGTAAGTAAATATCCCCCGATATCTTTATATGTAAACCTTATCAAATAAAACATGTTTTTGTGTACATTGCCCTGAAATATGGGTTCGTATCAATAAAATTGAACTGTCACATGATCAAACCGACCCAACTGTCACCTAAATAACGTGTCTTCAAAAACCAGTCTGTTCAAAACCCACGAGAGGCATGTTCTCCCATCCATCTCTTTCTCGTCTCTTTCTTACCTCTTCAATATCTGGTACTTATATGAATCACTTACAAAGACAATTATTATGAAAACAAACAAGATAGATCGCGCTGAAGAAATACTTGTTTGGTAAGACATTTCAGAGCTCTAATCAAGTACTTCAATGCAACTATAGTTTTGGATTGAACCATCAACTTGTGAACCCAAGGAAAACCTCTGGAAAACATTGTGGGAAAGGACGAGCAATTTCTCCTTTTCCCACCATGTTTTTTCTACCATATCAAAAGATTATTTTCCAATTTCATCAAATTTGGAAATGTCATCTGCAAACTTTGCAATTTGGGACAGTTGAAAAGGGTTAAATACTGTATTCAAACCATGTCAAATATCAATCAGAAATAGGAAATGTTTTATTTTGCTTTAAAATTCATCCCATGGGTTTTGTGAGTGAAGTATTGAAAAACAAAAAAAAACAAAAAAAGCTGGCTACAATTATCAATTATGAACAGACTCTTTAACAACTCAAAGATATATTAGAATAAGAATAATGACAAACAACTTCTTCTTTTATAACATTGATATCTAAAACTCTTTACTACAGGTGGATTTAAATGAGTGCGGTTCCAATAGGTAGAGAATGACATACATGCAGAAATAAATCTATTTGGACAAGTATTTGAGAAGTAAAAATAGCATACACCTACGTCATTCACTCCCTGTTCTTGTTATTACAAATTCATACAATAATCAAAATGACAATTACAAAATAAGATTTGGGGGACAAAATCAACAGTGAACAAAAGCTCAACAAAATTCAAATGGCCCACAATGCAAACTTATTTTGAATTGGAATGAGTGGTGTCAAAAAACTCAAGAAAACGTAGTTGCTAATACATCCCCTGTGAAAAATCTAAGAACCTTTTTATGAACTTCATGAACATTAAATGGCTGTTCATGAACACAAAGCTGTCCTTAACTTATTAATGAATTTCAAGATTATGTTCATCAGCATCAAGAACAGGTCTAAGTTGGCCTTGAACCCAAGACCATGAAAAAGTCCACTAACAAAACCATTTGGCAAAACAGCTTAACCATGTAAAAAAAAGGTGGAAAAGATTAACCCTTATAGTGCTGACTTCATGCTTATGCAAACAGGTTAGATCCAGGCCAGCCACCAGGTAAATTGAGATAAATAAACGAAGCTTCAACAAAATTAAACAGATATTTAAGGTTTTGGAAAGCAGACAATACACAAAAATCTGTTTTATAGAACATTTTCTCCGCATTGTAAGGGTTAATGTCCTTGAGAAAAATTCCTAGTCTTTACCTGCTTGTTCACATACGTGAGGAAACTAAGAAGTCACAATAAATATTCTTTAAAACTATACTATTTATATACTTCTTTTAATCAAAATCGACAACTTTAGCGGATAAAGTATTAAGCATTGAAAAAAACAACCTTCATGCTATTGAGTAGAAACCATTGTGACAAAAGAACAAACTGCTCATTTTGAACAATTTATTCATTCATTTTTATCACAGTGTATTCTCTAACTTTGTGTTTGTTTGTCAAAAATGTGGGGCAAACTGTATGTATTCAAACCATGGCCCTCAAAAACTAACTTTCCCACATAAAAATATAGTATTCTAAAGAAATCAAACAAACTTGGCATTGAAACTTTCTAATTATTTGTTGAAATCTTTTTGTGATATTTATTTAGTAGACTTTTCAAACATTTCACTGTTTACAGAAAAATATTGTTATGCAAGTTAAACTGTAATACTTGTAGTTGACTTCTGTCAGTTTTTAACAATTAGCTTTTCCCCCAAAAAAATGCAGCCTTTAATTCAGGATATATAAATGACAAAAGTAGAAAATGGTTGTACCTCATGACATTTTGGTTTCAAGTTCTCTACTCTAATCATTTACCCTTTATCAAACGTCATATTTTCGTCTGTCCCAAATTGAAAGAGTTTGCAGAAGACATTTCAAAATGTGAAGAAATTGATAAATAAATCTTCCGATAGGGCAGAAAAAATTGTAGGAAAATGAGAAATTGCTCGTTTAGAGATGTCTGCAATAAACTGGTCAAATGTTGTTATTGTTTGGTAATGGGTTAAGTCATGGAGGCCCCACCATTATCATTAAGAAATCAATTTTTTGTCATGCTATTTTTCAAATGTTTGCTTTTGGTACTGCTTTGAGTTTGAACAAGACAGAAACTCCCATACGAAGGGTTCATCAGCAGTCTATAGTAGTATCTTCAAATATCTGGGGCACTAAGGTATTGCACTTAAGGTAGAATACCCATAGTCTGCCAACATTTTGAACTCATTCTTTTGATGGGTTACTTCGGTGGTTCTTGGTATACATTAGTCAAGGCCAGAACTATTCTGTGTTAGGCAAATAGTTCCGGACCAGATCGACATATATCAAGAATGACTGAAGTATTCTGATGAGAGAATGTCTTTTAAAATGGTGGATTATGGGTATTTTACCTTAAAGGTTGATATAAAGGTACATATTTAAAAGCCTTGGGTTTGTTAGGTAAAGACTTGGCGCTCTGTTGATGTTCATTTTGCGGACAAATCATTGTTGAAATATTAATGATGTATGTAAAAGTGGAGACAATCTTCAAATGCTAGGATATCTTCCTGCATAAAACTATTCACTGATAATCGAAAGCCCTTGCTCCTATTGAAAACTGACTACAGAGTCCTTCAAAATGCTTGAGCTCCTAGTGGTGACTGAACCCTTAGAATGCTGGGTAGTTTTTCTAAAAATGGATTCTTGTGTCGTCTGCTTCTAAAACCTTTAATATCTGCTTATCTTTAAAGAGGAAAGATACTCAGAGTAGCAAACAGGTTAGATCACAGACCAGCCGCCAATTTACTTGGCAGTTTGCTAACCTGTTTGCACAAGCATGAAGTCGGTTCCAGCACTATAAGGGTTAAGTCAGAAATCATGCCCTAGGAGTAATCTATTATCTCAAATTGGGTACCAGACAAATTTGTAAAATGAACAACAGTCTGCCAATTTATACCTCAAAGCAGTTTGAACAGTTAAACCATAGAGAAGGCCTAGGTAGTCAAGTATCAGAGGTCTTTGACTAGCAATTACTGTGCTAGGTTCGATTCCTGCCTATCACTTACTCCATTATACTTCACATTAACATCTCACATCTGCTGAAGAGTATTATCAGAACCACTTTGATGATGATTTCTACCTTGTATATAATAAAGAAAATGCACTTCTTTCCATGCTTTTTTTCAAGATCTGCTGATTGCTTAGAATCTGGACCAGTCACAAATTTCCATCATGGGAAATGGGTTAACTTTGGTAAAGATTTTCAAATAGGGAACTTCTACTGGCTATTCATTTAAAGTAATTTGAAGAAATAATAAAAAAAGTGGTAAACCTAGACGTATCATAGTTATAACCCAGGTAAAGCCTATGAAGACAGTTGTTGATATTCTTTTCATAGACAGCAACTTTTTATTTAACCCACTTAAATAAAGGGAGACAGAATTAGCTTTATACAAATGGTAAGCAATCCCAAAACTCCAGTAAGAGCTTTCTGAATGACTTGTGTGTTGTGTTAAAATAGCCTTCGACTTAATAACCATTCATTGACTGAATATGACTGATCCCTTAAACAAAATTAATTGCATATAATTATATGATTTTATACGAGCTTAAGGTTATTCCCCTTTTGCCAAAAGTTTCAAAGATTTTGTCTACTCCTAGATGCTAAAGTGACTAAAGGTAAAATTTAGATAAGAACCTTTCATCACAAAGTGTAATAAATTCATGAAGCCCTTTAATTCTTTACAACCTTTTATCTCCTTGCCCACACAGAAGACATTGAAGTTCAACAAGTTCATGACAGGAATAGATGGTTAAATACAAGACTATAGTAAGGGCTTCATGTTTGTAAAACACTAACTATAGCCTTGCAATGAACCTTTAAGAGGAGAAATGATCGGGTCAACAGCTTGAGATTTGAAAATTACAAAGGACAGTAACTCCAAAATTAGAATTATGTCAAAGGGGAGTAACTCCAAAATAAGAATGATGTCAAAGGGGAGTAACTCTAAAATAAGAATGAAGTCAAAGGACAATAACTCAAAGATAAGAAAAGGTCTAAAGCTCTACAATTACAACAAACTCAGATGAGGAGTTTTTCAATTTCTCCTTTTCCTAAAATAATTCATACATACTTTCTTTTACAAAGAAAAACAAAAAACAACATCTTTCATTCTGTAAGAATTAACATCTGTCATTACTTTGAATTTGAACGAATAAAAAAATGAGTATGGTATAAGGTATATCATGCTGTTATATGGAAAATGTTCTACCACTTCACCATTAGGAAAACTCAACTACTTATGTGTGAGTTGTTTTGGGTGAGAGGAAAAATCAATCGTCTTATTGCTCATACTTTGGTTGTCCTGTATATCAGACCAGATAAGTATAGGTACACAAACCGGGATAAGTGGGCTTACATTTTAGTTTTTTGACATTTCTTGAACTCTTCTCCGGATAGAGCATTTATGACAAGTCCAAATAAAAAAAAATTCTATTGGAATGAAAATCAATTCTAATTTGTGAGAACAGGTAGATATCTTTGGGACAAATTGGGAAAATTGCTTGAAACGAGTAATTTACTCATTAAATCACAAAGCTTTCTAAAAATCCTCTCCTGCAGGCAACTGTTTTATGAAACCATTTTAGGAAGCTTATTTCAGAAGTCAAAAACATATATACATACATGGTTAATATCTTTTCAAAAGGACAAAAAATTGCAATGTGACATGTCATTGGAAGTGTCTCAGATAGACGATTTCTATGACATGTCAAATTGCAATATTGATGATCTCAATCAAGAAATTATAGGAAATGATGTTTTGAACATACACCAATTTTTAGCATAAAATGTTAATCAAACACGACCCAGGTGTTTTTAAACGGCTAGGCATGAAGTATGAGGATTAACAGACGTACCGCCTCCCATCTTAGAGTTGTCAATCTTCTAAAGATCGGCCACTGGACATGGTGCCAAGGTAAATATCTTCAAAGATATGACCCGAATAAAACCCTTATTTCTCCCCATGTCTGATATCAGGTAAAAGAACATGTCATTTCATTGAATGGTTTGTATTGAATACCTTGTCCAAATCTGAAGCAAAAGCGTCATTTTCTTATCGTTCAAGAAAAATCCATCTGTAGGTCTAGAACAATTTTGATTGTAACCAAAATACTAAATGTAAGACAGACAGACAGACAGACAGACAGACATACAGACATACAGACAGACAGACAGACAGACAGACAGACAGACAGACAGACAGACAGACAGACAGACAGACAGACAGACAGACAGACAGACAGACAGACAGACAGACAGACAGACAGACAGACAGACAGACAGACAGACAGACAGACAGACAGACAGACAGACAGACAGACAGATAGACCACTGGTTTGGATCAAGATGTTTCCCACACAAAATGGTGGCAGACATAATTAAACAGAAATAATTTCCTCTACACTCAAATAATTCATGTAAAATTCTAGATGGCATTTTCTATACATAATTTCACTCTTGTAAAAATAGTCCACAAGAAATTTTAAATGCCTATTGAAATCAAAGTAACAATGTTTTTAAATGCTGTTTTCTGCCAAGGTGAGGTTATAAGCAAAAAGTAGTAGTTTTTAACCAGAGACCAAAAGGTACAATTTTCACCTGTTCTGGATTGTTTGTCCACTCTGATATCAGTACTTATGGCCTACTACAGGAGTGGTCAATATTGTTTTTTTATATGGATTTTACATCACATCAACATTATTTCAGTTATGTAGAGATGCCCGACTCTTAATGATGGAGGAAGACCCCATACTCAACTGCCCATAAGGGCTGGTTTTATGGGCTGGTCAAGGTGGGTAGAACCATCGGCATTCCGTAAGTCAGTTGGGAGACTGCCTCTCATGAAAATCCATATCCCTCTCAGGATTTGAACCCATGCGGAGAGGGGCCATGTAATTTCAAGTTCTGTACTAAACCACTAGGCAACGGAGGCCCCCGGTCAATATTCTATAAAATACTTCACTTGCTGACACTCTAAAACCTTGGTACAAGTTGAATTCTTTGTGGTCAAATGCTATTATTAACATTTTTTCTATCATATTGTATCCTTCCCTGGATTCAATCTGTATGATCCCTTTTAACCCTTAACCAAACGCCAAATTTTCGACTGTCCCATTTTGAAAGAGTTTGCAGACAACTTTCCCAAAATGTGATGAAATAGAAAATAATCTTCTGGTAGGGGAGAAAACATTGTGGGAAAAGGAGAAATTGCTCATTACGAGCAATTTCTCCTTTTCCCACAATGTTTTCCAGAGTCGCCTGCAACAAACTGGTCAAATGCCCTTTAGTTGTCTGGTGGTGGTTATGGTGGTGGACCTGTAACTTAGAGGGTCCTGGGTTAGATTCTGAATTGCTTGACAAACTTCCACATAACGCCACATTTTTGCGTCTTGCAGCAGACGGCTTTGACAAAGCATTGAGGCATAAGGAGAAATTGTCACTTGCAACTTCTCCTTTTGCTACAATGCTTTTCCAATCTATTCACATATTACAACAGCAGAACAGAAAGGTTTTTCACGTTTACAAAGCTTTTCCAAAGTTGTCTGCTTTAAGTAAACAAATGTCGTCTGCAGGTGGTAAAGAGTAAAAGTATTTGATGGTGTTCTTTAGCATAAAACCCCAAAGCCTCTAATTGATGTATTCCAGGAAAGACATAATATAAGAGAAGAACTGTTGACAATGAATATGAACCATCAAAAATGGATATAAATATTTTCATACAGGGATAGCTTGAAGTAATTTGTATCTATAGCATGAAGGGTAAATGCAGATCATTTATCTAATCTAACTGTCTCCAATATGAATTAATCTTTGTTTTTGTTTGTGAATTTCTTTAGACATGTGCATACAAGCTATGAAACAGGAGCATCATGCCTTCATAACAAAGTAGAAGTAATGTTACTACCGTGCCCTGTTCTGGGGTCAGTGGCCAACCAAATATCAGCCACAAGACATTACCACATTTTTTCTTATAATAAAGATACTCAAACAGGTGATGTTTTGATATCACAATGTAATTCAATACAATGTAGTGTTCTGCTAAGGTCGATAGAGATTTAAGGTAGAATACCAATTATCAACCATCTTTAAACTCTGATTCTATCGTCTGTTTACTACTGATGTTCTCATTATTAATCGTTTTGGGTCCGACCCTGGCCAATGTATACCAAGAATGCCCAAAGTAATCGGACGAATGAAAGAGTTTCAAAATAACAGAATACGGGTATTCTACCTTAAACTATCTCTTCCTGAAATCCCTCCATTTTGAAAAGAGACAAAGCCGATGACAATCGAAATACTTAAATGTGCTAAATCCTTGCATTGGACTCGGGAAGTGTAAATATATAACTAGAAATCGCTCATAAGTGTCATTTTGAAAAGAGACAAAGCCGACGACAATCGAAATACTTAAATGTGTTAAATCCTTGCATTGGACTCAGGAAGGGTAAATATAGAACTAGAAATCGCTCATAAGTGTTACCTAAATGCATGCAAGCTGCAGAGAAAATTACTTAACAGCAAGACATATTATCAAACCATTAATGAATGAAAATGAATCATAATTTCAATTTTTCAAAATGTCAAAAAATCTATCTCAAACTAATCTAATAAATTATCGCATTTGTTTCTCTAAAAATGTATACTTAGGCTTTCAATTTGGACCACCCTCAATAATTCATTACACAGTAAGGGAGGTTAAGACAGTTTACGATATCTGGATCAAGTTATCAATGTTAACGATAATTTCCCATAATCCCCTCAGATAATCCCGATTTAACCTTTCGATGAGATGACAAGACGAATGTCCCAGGGTCCTTCCTGATCTTTAAATGTTATCTGCTTTATGAATGAGTCAACAGTTTAGAGGGAGAGACTTTTTTTTATTCCATCACATGAATCCTATCTCCCCTTTTATCTCTCTATAATTTATATCTTTCTGTCTTGACCTGGTTATTCTTTATTGAAATCGTAAGGAATGACTTTCATTTTTCTGTAACCTTAAAGTGCTGAAACCAACTACATGCTTATGCAAACAGGTTAGATCCAGGCCAATCACCAATTGGTCTAACCTGTTAACTACTCTGAGTATCTTTCCAAAACAAAATTCAGCAGATATTTAAGGTTTTGGAAAGTAGACGACACAATTATCTATCTTTAGAAAATTACCAATCATTCTAAGGGTTAAGAACTATCTTCATAAGACTTCATGGATATAAAATTGCAGGCCCTTATAAGACATAATGAACACATGTTACTCCATTTGTGGTGAATTTGCTGTGTATCTTGATTCGGGGCAATTATTAAAAAATCAAATTCATCCGAATATTTTTTATCAACAAAGAAATGTTCGAGAAATATAAATGAACAATCTTCTACTGAGTAGAGTTTATGGAACAAACAATGAATGGCAGAAAATGGATTATTCATATAAGTTTGACACTGACCCCTCAATGTACTAGTTTGTGCTCATCAAAACATAAGTATTAAAACATAGTGAATCTGTTCAGATATTGATTATGTAAAAATCGAAGTATTTTAACACCCTTTTTGCTTGTTATTTCACGTACATGTGTAAGTTTGGATCAATGACTCAACATAACCATGTATAGGTTATGGGAAATTATGGAGTTAGCAACTAAAAAAAAGTTGATCAATGGGTATTATGTTTTCCCTCTATAACTTTAATGGTTGTGCTTATGTCTGACTTCTTTACAATAACACCTGGACAAATATCTGTTTTATTTAAGACCGTTTCCACTGTGTCTATGGGCGTGATAGAATATTTCTCTGCAAACATATTTTTCGGTTTACTTTTCCTAGCCATACTTTTGCATTTCATACCACTTTTTCAATCCTTTAACCCCTAGCTTCATGAAACCTTAATATACAGTAACTGCTACAGAACACTTCAGAAATGACTGTTGCAAAATGATAAACTGTTACTAATCAGGAATATATCCTTTCAGCACAGTGATTCCTACTTAAAATCATAAATAATTGGGTTTTTTGTTCTACTTATTAAGTTTTGTTGATGCTTTAAACTTTGATGCTTACCTTCTGCCATGACAAATTACTTTGGTACATGTGATGAAGAATACTTTTAGAATCAATGGTAGCAAAAGAATAAATGGCTCTTAATGTGCAACTGACACCATCTCACAGTGGTTTCTACCTTATATTGTAGGGATTATCATTTCTATTCATGCTATTTATATGCCATCTGCTGCTGCTTTGAATTCGGACCAGTCATACTTTTCTGCAAGGTGAAATGGTTTAAGTGCAATGTTCACAATGAAAATGTTAATTTTTCTGTGGAGGCCACATTTGATGATACCATATTTGATGATATGAGTTGACATATTGGGAGCGGAAGCCAAAGATAGTAAGGTTATATTTGTTTACATGGAATTAACCCTTATCTTTCTATTAAAAGGTTTGCCTTTTTCCAATAGCTTATCAGTTTTGTCAGAAAATATTCCCTCACATCAGACAATGGGACTGGTCAAAATTAAATGCAAAAGCATACAGCAGAATCAAGCATGGAATGATCTATTTTATGAATGGTATTTGGTAAAAACACAGGTATCGGTCAGTTACCCATGAAAAAAGGGTATGTGAATATGTGAATAGACATCAAATTATAACTGAACCATAGTTGAAAACAGAATTACGCCACCCCCTCCTGAAATAAAAACAACAACAAAAAAAGCCTCTACAGCAGCCGTGGGAAAATTACTTTGTGAGAGATTTCTTCAGTATCGGAGTACATGATAATCATCATTTGTGTAATCTGCATACAAAGGATCTTATTGGCTTATGATATATCAGATTAATTGACTCTTTTCATTATCAAACTCGTTAAAGGATAAATTCCAATCATAATCCATCTGCAAACATTAAGACAAAAGAAGAATTTGCTTATGATGAGCAAATTCTTCATTTGCTGAAATGTTTTCAATGCATATTAATTAATCAATTATGAAATTGTATCTATAGGTATTTCTTGATACTGTGAAAAATGAATTTGATGATTCTCTGGTATAAATAATCAGTAGACATGTAGACAGGAAAAGGGTTAGAACATTCTATAAATTGTGGGCTACATTCATGACTAAATTAAAGGCTCATAAAAGGAGATTAGTGCTATATTAAACTTTATTTTTTGGTAAACTTTTGATCAGAATCAAATAGTTATCACCAGAAAAAACCATCAGCACAACTTAAACATGAAAGTCAACAAGAAATAACCCAGATTAGCAAGTTTAATAATTCAGATTGTGTGATTTTTTCACCCCTGACCTTGACAGTTGATACACAAATTTTTGAACCGACCAATCAGAATTCGTTATTTTGAATATGTAAACAAACATGTTGTTGATAAACATGATTGGATTGGAGACAACTATATTTCAAGCACAAAATAACTGATGTTAAAGGAGTACATGTAATAGGGTCTCAATGCATTCATAAATTAATTCTCATGACTTTTATGAACATAATAAAAGAACTCCATATATTTCTTCAGTAACTTATTGGTACTCATCTCCTTTTATGTGCCTTTAAGGTAGAAAACCCATAATCCAACATTTTGAAACTCATTCTTTTGTCAGATTACTTTTGTTGTTCTTGGTATACCTTCCAGGTACCAGGGCCAGTACTATTCACATTAAACATGGTTTCGACTGGAACTATTCGCATAAAACCAAATAGTTCCAGTTCGAACGACGTAGAACGACGTTTACCAAGAACAACCACATAAATCTGACGAAATAAATTGTTTCAAAATGGCAGATTATGGGTATTCTACCTTAAGTCCTTCACAACTGGGAAGCACTTACTATAATATTCAATTGATATATCCTGGCTTCAAGAATGACATTTCTTATCCTCTGAATAATATGTTTCTTTTTGAAACAGATTATGTTTTACTGAATCCAGCAGAAGACAATGTGGAAATATTGTAAGAAAATAGACTTTGACCCATAACTCCAAACATTTTGGGTCCTCAAGAGCATTAATTGAATACCATTGCTCTGATTTGAATGGTACATGCTTTTAAAACAAATGGGTGAACTAAACGTCATCATTCAAAAGAGACAAAAGGGAAGATATGGATCATTATACTACAATCTGAGATATTTCATAAAACATTCAATCAATCGCAATTTGGGAAACATATTTTCATTCTTTTATCTTCAACAATTTCTTCATGATGTTTATTTGAACTAGTCCAAATTCAAAACAAATACATGTAGCAGATTGCCATCTAAATATTTCAAACTGAACATATTCTTTGATTGTCACAAGGAACTAATGTGACAAAAGAATAAATTATTGTCTTCTTTTCTTCAAATTGATTCATTTGAAAATCCTCTGCTGCAGGTTCATAAAATTAATTACAATTACATGTACCTATATTTGGATCTATATAATTGTGCAATGCATATTAAAAATGTTCATAGCTCCGAAATATTGTTTGAAAATGCTGTAAAGGACGTAAGAAAGTCCCATTTATTGCCCTCAGTATTTCAATTCATAAGAGAAACCTGCATGACCTTAAAGTAAGTTAAATATAAAATTGATCTTAGGTTGTTTCAAGTTTCGTTTCAAATATTGTCAACAGGACCAAATGACAGTATTCTCTGAAGGAAATACTTGTTGCAGATAACATTTAATAGGCTATTCCCCTAATTCACATGATTTAACATTGTGTCAACAATTATCGAGTTTTATTGCTATGCCTGGTTCATTAATGAGAAAAGATATGATTTTCTAAACTGCTAATGACAGCTCTATCAAGCATATGGGTAAAAGAACTATCAATTTTCTGAGGCAGACTTTTAACAATATATAAAGGAAGAACTCTGACAAACAGAAAGGGTTCTCATTGGTTCTATTTCGAATTCTTTTATAAAATCATTGTAGGAATATGACACATTGCTCATAGAAAAATCAGGAATTTTTCATACAAAATTGAGAAATCGCTTAAAGCAAAAGGGCAATTGTTCAACCAAAAATGAGAAAAAAATAGTTCATGGTTGAAATCATTTCCCATTATCATTCAATAACTTCAATCTAAATAGGAATGACTGACTAATTACAAACAGAATGTTAATAGTCATTGTCAAATTGTTTAAATTTCTACCAATCAAAATTGTCCCCTTGTAAAGGAAAAAACGGTTACAGTCTATATTAAATCACAATATAAGTTGACTGTCCTACAGAAAATATCAACATTCCCTTTAAGAATTTAATATGACAAACACTCCCAATCTTTTCCTACAAATATGACGTCCAAGGCTTAATATTTCTGATAAGATATATATGCAAACAATGTGCTTCTATATAAAAACTTGAATGTCCAATATTTTCCACTTAAACAACCTAAAAATAACATGAACATAATAGAAAGGCATGGATTTTTATGTAAAAGAATTTCTTCTATTAGGAAACTGAGTCATTTTTTTTAAGTTTGCGTTGTCAATCTGTAACAAAAACTGTCATTGCTTATTGTGGAATCTTTTTTTTTGAATGTTGGAACATTGATAACTACTCTCTTCAGCTACTTCGTTGTATTCAATATAAAGTAATAAAAAACAGAGGGAAATCATCTTATTTTACATGATATGTCCAGTTTTTTGGCATAAGATTATGTCTATTCTTGTTCATTTTACACTTACTGTTGCAGAACCTTGAATCTTATAAAAATCGTTATCATTTTTTTTTTTTTTTTTATATATGGGTTTTACATCACATCAACATTATTTCAGTTATGTAGCGATGCCCGACTCTTAATGATGGAGGAAGACCCCATATGCAACTGCCAGGGCTGGTTAAAGCGGGTAGAACCATCGGCATTCCGTAAGTCAGTCGGGAGACTGCCTATCATGAAAATCCATAGCCCTCTCAGGATTTGAACCCACGCGGAGAGGGGCAATGTGATTTCAAGTTCTGTACTCTAACCACTAGGCCACGGAGGCCCCATCAATGACGTCTTACATGATGAGTATTTTTACCGATTTGTATATTAGTTCTGGTATTTTTATCTTGCTGCTAACAGGGATCAAACCCAGGACTTGTTTGATCCAAAATTGAGTTTCGTCCATGCTATCAAAAAAATGGTGGTATGAGTGGTATAAAACACATGTTAACTTAATAAAAAGTTTTAGTTGTAGCTTAAGTTTGCGATCTTTTGTACTACTGAAAATCCAACAAGTATTTATGTTTACAAAAAAACAATTTACATTGGCAACTGCACTTAGGTTTACGATTTGGATTCTTTGTGAGACACATTCTATTTATCTTGAGGTTTACAAGAAGGATTGTCTTACAAATCTTTGTGAGACACATTCTATTTATCTTGAGGTTTACAAGAAGGATTGTCTTACAAACCTTTGTGAGACACATTCTATTTATCTTGAGGTTTACAAGAAGGATTGTCTTACAAATCTTTGTGAGACACATTCTATTTATCTTGAGGTTTACAAGAAGGATTGTCTTACAAATCTTTGTGAGACACATTCTATTAATCTTGAGGTTTACAATAAGGATTGTCTTACAAATCTTTGTGAGACACATTCTATTAATCTTGAGGTTTACAAGAAGGATTGTCTTACAAGTCTTTGTGAGACACATTCTATTAATCTTGAGGTTTACAAGAAGGATTGTCTTACAAATTTTTGTGAGACACATTCTATTAATCTTGAGGTTTACAAGAAGGATTGTCTGACAAATCTTTGTGAGACTCAAATCAAAATCCCCCATGAAAACGTTCCTGAATCATTCACAGGGGTAAAATCAAACTTTGTCAGGCTAAAATCAAACTTTGTCAGGGATAAAAGGTGCAACATTCAGTAAAGAAATGCCTTACCTTCTTCTTCTGTTGTGTATCCTTCTGTGTGTGGTTCTTCACATGTTTACGTAGGGAGCTCGGATCCGTGTAGCGTTTGTTACATCCCACCACATTGCAAGCATACGGCTTCTGAAAACCAAAGGAAAATTCAAATTTAACTCTTGAAAAACCACACATGATATTCTGAAACAGGTCTTAAAAAAAAAATTCTTAACAAGCTGGTGTAATATATAAATTTGCCTAGATTATCAATAGGGTTTGTTGATGTTTTTGACATTAGATTGGTAGATTTCTGTCTAGTTGGCCGAGTGTGATATTAATGTTTTATATATATATTTTCCATAATTCTTTATATATGGGGCAGATGAGAAGCAAGTGGTATTCGCTTTCCACAGTAATAAAATTGCAATTTCGACAATAACGTTTGTGTCTTTGAATGTTCCTATATCTGTCTTGTTAAATAGCCAAATTATAAGATGATATTCTAAACCTTGAGAGGGCGTGACTGTATTGTTTATTTTTGATTAAGCCAACTGACTGTTATAAGGATTTAAATACTATTTCATATGTGTGCGTTTGATGAAGCACACATTTAATAAACAATTTGTGTTAACATACCGGTCGAAACCTGGCATATATTATTTCAAGATGAAAAGAAGGTTTCGTATGTCAAAAGGATTAAATGCAGAATAAATATGCCAATAAAGCTATTGACGTCATCAAGTGAATTTTGGTGTTGAGGTATTAATTTTAAGCTGGGGGAAGAGTAGACAATATGCAAATTAGCATAATTCCTTTTGACATGACCCCGCCTTTCCTTCTAGATGCCTGTTATTATCTAGAGCAGACAGTCATAAACCATTACTATTCGATAACGACATTTAACCAGTTTGTTGCAGACTACTTTAGAAAACATTGTGGGTAAAGGAGAAATTGCTCGTAACTAGCAATTTTTCCTTTTCCCGCAATGTTTTCTGTCCTATCAGAGGGTTATTTTCCAATTTCATCACATTTTGAAATGTCGTCTGCAAACTTTTTGAATTTGGCGTTTGGTAACAGGTTACACCTTCACAATAATTTCTGGATTTTTGGGTGTCTGCTAGAGACAAAACTTTAAAAAAAATTGTTGAGCATTTTCTCCTTTTGTGAACAATAGTTTCCTTTTTTTTAAGAGTATTTTCTTCAATGGCCAACAATCATTTCTATTCTATCATGCTTTCCCAATCTTTTTCAAAATCAATGTTGTCTCAAATCTCATTCAATTCAATGTGATACAGATATGTCATTTGGTGAAAGACATCATGTTTTACCGTCAATAATTTTTTTCTTCTGAAAAGTTGTACAATAATGCCTTATCAGGCAAAAAAGGCAAAATATTAAAGGACATATTGCAAGATTATGATCCAAGATAATGATCCGCTTAGTATTGGTTTATGATGTTGTTAGCTCTTCAGTGGGATATATTCACACTGATATTACCTTTAACCCTTAAAATGCTGGGTAATTTTCTAAACATAGATTTTTATGTCTACTCTCCTAAACATCTGCATAAACTCTGATGAGGAAAGATACTCAGAGTAGCAAAAACATTAGATCACAGGCCAGCTGTCATTTTTCTTGGCCGCTGGCCTGGATCTAACCTGTTTGCATAAGCACGAAGTGGGTTCCAGCACTATAAGGGTTAATGCTCTGCTAATAAAATCCCATCACCTGATAATATCTGTCTCTGATTTCTATCACTAATTGATAAGGATTTACTCAACAAACAAAAATATGGACCAATCTAATGAGTGAACAAAATAAATAAACATTCTGGATTATCAAACAATAAACAGCATGGGAAATAACTAGCATGGATAAATATTCTTTAATACCTTTATCAATCTTTTTTAAATTGACTCATTTTGATGCATCTAAAGCGGAAAGATAAATGAGCAATATCTTTTTATGTCACAATTTTCTTATCAAAATTCATGAAGAGAGTAAGCTATTATTCATTTACTGATGTTTCTTAAAACTTTGGTCAATCATGAAATCCCATAAAGCAGAAGGGTTCATAGTTAATTGCTATGATTGCTGGAACAACAACTGGAATTCAATACATTGAGACAAAAACTTGGCTATTTGGTAAAATGATTGGGCAGCAATAATTGTTGATTATCAACTGAAACATGAGAAAATATAAAAGTGTCTCCTGCTTGCGGCATCTGCAGACAGTAACCATGGGAAAGAATATCGGCTTAAAGAAGCATTGGTCTACCTTGTGATTTGTCGTTTATCTCAATTTAGAATGTATCTATTTGTTTACTTGGACTTTACCTGGCATCAACTTCCTCCATCAATAAGAGCAGGGCATCACAACATAATTGAAATAATGTTGACGTGATGTGATATCCACATGTTTTTTTCATAGCATCATCTGTATTTCAGTTTGGGTGCCCATCTTAAGAAGATTATTTCACAGATAGCAACTTTAACTTTACGAAATAACAAAGATTTCTAAAGTAACATAAGACAAGATTATAGACAGCTTTCCAACCCCATTCCAGTCTCTACAGAAAAGATAAAGAACAATTTAATTGCAGATATTGTAAACTCTTTAGATGTTTTTATTTTTTGTAAACAATGATCTAAACTTAGACCAAAAGGTGGTAAATTTAGATATTCGTCACATAGGTCTCTGAGTCAGTCCCTTTAATGATGAAAGAAGACCGCAAACTTGACTGCTAATAATGAATGGTCATGCAAGGTAGAAGCATCAACATTCAATTAATTAATCAGGGGATAACCTCTCAATTAATCTCAATTTGATTAAGTTATGTTCTCTAGCCATAAGGCAACTTGGCCCCAAACATAACCAGAGAGCAGATTTGAGAGAGATTAGTTTAAGTTGTAAGAACTAGCTTCAAAATCAACATAAAATTAATTGTTTTTCCGCAAAATGTTTCTTCAGCCTTTTGCATATATTTTGCAAGCTTTAAAATAACTTTTTTTTAGGTGAAGGAATTACTATAGAACTGTAATACTTCCTTGATCGTCTAATCTGAGTGAAAATGAGCAATGTTTGGTTTTTTTTAAATCAAATAAAACTCAGCATGATTTTGAATTGATTAAGAATGAATACAAAAATACACATAAATCCTTTTCTTGAGTAAAACTTGCTTTATCATAGCTCCGTGGGGGCCTTCAAAAGTTATAGTGAGAAAAGGATAAAATGCTCTTAACCCTTAGAATACTGGGTATTTTTTCCTAAAATAGATTTTTGTGTCATCTGCTTTTCCAAACCAGGTTAGATCCAGACCAGCTGGCAAGTAAATTGGCGGCTGGCCTGTGATCTAACGTGTTTGCTACTCTTGAGTATCTCTCCTCAACAAAATTAAGCAAACATTTAAGGTTTTGAAAAGCAGACAACACATAAATCTGTTTTTAGAAAATTATCCAGCATTCTAAGATTCAATTAGCTTAAATCATGAAATACGTATCCATTTCCTCATTCAGAATTCAGGACCATTTAGACGAAGAGGATCAGTCTAGGATGTAACCATTCATCTTTTCAAATGAGTAATCATTGAGATAAACAAAAAAAGGCTCATACAAAAAAAGTTTCTTATTCTGTAATGATAGTCTCTAGAGACCTTCATTGCTGAAATTTTGTTTCAACCGATATGAATTATGGATTGGTTCACAAATATATACAGTTCATTTGATTCTATAAAAGATAAACCAATTTTACATGGGCTTGAAGAGAATCTTAATGACTATTTCAAATGATTTGTTTTGTTAAAAATATGCGTGAATGCATTAATTATTTTTTTTAAGTTTTATTTCAAATTGTTACATTTCACATTTTTTATAATCCAAACAAGTTTCAATGGTTTTGCTGTAAAACATTCAAATTGTAATTTTGATACAACGGTTAACCCATTGCTCAATAAAATCTTTCCTTAACACATAATTATGCTGCACAAAACTGATCAAGAAAGATGAGCAAATTATACTTTTGTCACACTGTTTCAAAATGCTGTCTGTCATAAAGGCATCAGAGGTCATCATGAGAGAAAAGGCAATATTTAATCAAATATTCTCAAGTTTTAATATCTTCATTTTTAAGTGTTGAATGAGGTATAAAATAAAAACAATGACTGAAGCTTTTTTCATCCAAGAGTTGTATTCCAATAGGTTTATAAAATAAGAGTTGAGTGGTATCAAAAATATTTTAAATATTCTTTCAAATATGGAAATCTTTGAAATCCTTTGCAACAGATATATAACATTTATAATGACAAAAATTGATAAAAACAAAATTCAGTACAATAAGGTCTATATCATAAAAAAAAAGCAATATTTTTTGTCACTTTAATATCTTGTTTAAATGTGATCTGATGTAAATTACCCAGAATAGGGGAAAGGTTAACCCTTTCCAAAACAATAATAACATTTTACCACTTTGATGCAGACGACTTTAGAAAACATTGTGGGAAAAGGAGAAATTGCTCGTAACGAACAATTTCTCCTTTTCCCATAATGTTTTCCACTCCGTCAGAAGATTACTTTCCATTTTCATCACATTTTGAAATGTCGTCTGCAAAGTCTTTCAATTTGGGGCAGTCTAAAATTTGACGTTTGGTAAAGGGTTAAATGTGATCTGCTGTAGATTACCCAGGATAGGGGAAAGGTTGAGAGCTTTCTTATTTTAAATCAACAAATCAATATTCCCTATACTTTGGGCTGCTTGTAGATGTTTACAAACTTTAAAGCAAATTTAAATATTTTCATATTTAGAATGCTAATTTTCACACTTCTACAAATGGTAAATTTTAACAAGCCTTTTCCCATTTTATCATAATATTTATCATTTTAGCTGGTATTCAACCTTGTCAACTTAAAATTTGATTAAAATGTGACTTTATACATTAGTAATGAATGGTGTTTTAAGACACATCAACAGCTGTGGTCATTTAGAGCGCCATAGAGTAGTATTTATTCTTCTAAGTATAAGACTTTTGGACATTTTAACCCTTAGAATGATAAGTTATTTTCTTAAATACATTTTTGTGTTGTCTGCTTTCCAAAACCTTAAATATCTGCTTAATTTTGTTGAGGAAAGTTACTGAGAGTAGTAAACAGGTTATATCAAGGCCAGCCGCCATTTCACTTGTTTACGCTCTTTTCAATAGAATTTCAGTCAGAGAACTTTCTGTATTTCTGGTATTTCCTCAACCATACTGCACAATATGCTTTCAACCAGCAAACTGCTTTCCCACACTAACATAATTCGTCAGTGGTGAGAGGCAAATAATTAAACACCTCAAATTGACTTTAAAGACAAAAAGAGTATTTGGCTGAGCAACACCTTGAATCCATAATTAATCAAAGCGCTGATAGCGCTGAAGGACTAAGGTGCGTTTAAAGCAAGATGATTGAGGATACATTTGAAAATTTCTTTTGGCCACATCTCGAGGAAAGCTGCTCTTTTACCACCATTACTTTAATTAATAATAGTCTATTTTTTGAACATCTGGACATTTAACGATTTCCCATGAGGCAACAGTTGTTATAATATAGAGCAAAACAAAGCGAGTAAATCCGGACAACATTCCTAGTTCCAAGAAGGTATTAGTCTGCACATTGAAGACGGATGTTTAATGAGCAATTGGGGTCAGACCGCTGTTTGTATATTGTTTAGTACTGTCCCTCAAAAAGTGGTACATAAATTCAATGGATTAAGGTGCTGACGCACCCTTAGTTCAAAAATAGGTAATCAAATTGCTTTAAACCTTTACTGGACAATTCTGGGAATTTATGTGGTATACATTAAAAAAATTTCTAAATTATTGTGTGAAGGGAAGAAATTGTTTGACAAAACAATTACTTCTCTTCTAACAATAACTTCTATGCTTACAGTATTATCTTTTAATCTTATTGCAATTTCATTTGAAAGTCTTTAAATGATTTCTATTTCCGTCAATGAAATGAATGCAGGTTAGTTAAGAGTTATCAATTACATTTAACCCATTACCAAACAAAAACAACATATAACCAGTCTGTTGCCTATGAATCTGGAAAACATTGTGGGAGAAGGAGAAATTGCTCCTAACAAGCAATTTCTCATTTTCCCACAGTGTTTTCTCTCCTATCAAAAGATTACTTTTCAATTTCATCACATTTTGAAATGTCATCTGCAAACTCTTACAATTTGGGACAGTTGAAAAATTGGTGCTTGATAAAGGTTTAAGAGTTATCAATTACATTTAATGCAAAGGCATGAGCAATGCATAACATGCTGTAGTTGTTGGTGTTTAACTTCATTCTTAACAATCTTGAAGTTTTCTCCCAGGAGCCCAACCAATTGTTTGTTTATATGTGAGTTTTACATCATGTCAACATTATTTCATTTATGTTCTTATTCCTGACTCTTAATGGTGGATGAAGACCCAGTACTCAACTACCAATAAGAACAGATCAAGCCGGTAGAACCTTAGGTGTTCTTTAAGCCAGTTGGGAGAGACTCATAACTTTGCGTCTATGTAAACAAAATTTCAGTAACCTTTGAATTTCAAAGGTGACAATGTTTTTGTGAGTGAAAAACAGACATGCATTCAAAAGTAAGATAACAGTTCATAAGTTAAGACACATGTTCCATTCAAGTTAAAATGGGCGCTATTCTGAGGAACTTTTTTCCTTTTCAATTTAACATTAACGAAGAATATATTGTACCAACCTTTGTAAGACAAACCCCCCATATCTAACCAAAACTCTCGGTTCAATGATAAAAACATCTCTTACCGTATCCAGATGTGTACGTTGATGTTTGGCCCTATCGGACGAATTGCTGAAGGCCTTTGTACAGCCCATGTGTGTACAGATATATGGACGCTCCCCTGTATGTGACCGCAAATGGATCTTCAAGTTTTCCAACCGTGAGAACGCCTTTGTACAGCCTTCAAACTGCAATGGAAAAGACATTGATTCATCATCGAATGACCGAAGATTATTTTAGCGATCATTTTCTTTTTTCAAACTAATTTTGAAGCATCCTACACTCAAATTGTTTGTTTGAGAATGAACCCACTCCTTAACAAAAGGTTTTTATGACAGCAGGCAAATTATCATAAGTAGCTACAAATACTTTCTCTGGGATATATCTGTGATCTAGAAATTCCTTGTAGAAAGAAATAATTGTCGCAATGAGGAAGTTCTGGGTTTTTGCAATTTTACTCAATAGTTTCTCAAGTTCTAGCTACAGGTGTATTGAATTAGTTTTATGGTGGATAATGTCTAAAACGTATAATACCTAGTTTAAACCATTACCAAACAATAACAACATTTGACCAGTTTGTTGAAAACAATTCTGGAAAACATTGTAGGAAAAGGAAAAATTGCTCCTAACGAGCAATTTCTCCTTTACCAACAATGTTTTCTGCCCTATCAGAAGATTATTTTTCAAATTCATCATTATGAACTGAAGTCCGCAAACTCTTTCATTTCGGGACAGTCGAATATTTGGCGTTTGGTAAAGGGTTAAATGAGTAATACAGTAGTAGACTTCACTGAGTGAGTAAATCATTGACAAAACTAAAACTAAAATTATTGATTTGGTAATTGTTTGAGATTTACCATTATCAACATTTAACAATTAACCCTTTCCCAAACAATAACGACATTTGACCAGTTTTTTGCAGACGACTTTGGCAAACATTGTGGGAAAAGGAGAAATTTCTTGTGACAAGCAATTTATCCTTTTCCCACAATGTTTTCTGCCCTATCAGGAGGTTATTTTCCAATTTTATCACATTTTGAAATGTTGTCTGCAAACTCTTTCAATTTAGGACGGTCGAAAACTTGGCGTTTGATAAAGGATTAAGAGAAAGTAGAATCATTTTAAGACAATAAACGGACGTTGATAAATCTAAGTAAAGATTCTTTAATTGTTATAAATAAAAAATAAAAGACAGTGTTATTCTAAACTACAAAAACCTTTTGAGGTGAAAAAAAGGAAGGGGATGAAACTCAATATTCAAATGCATTGTGCTTATGCAGGCTTCATTAGATAAAAAGAAACATACATTTTGTATGCATGAAGTCGGTCAAAAAATCTTAAACAGTTTTTAAGAAATCAAGAACTGTCAGGGTCATTTTTTATAACCAGCTCACTGCCAGAAACATCAGGTGCGTTATAAACTAGAACCAGTCAATCAAGATCAAACAATTACAGAGTTTAATGCAAGACTATAATAAGATATTTGTAATAATGGAGGTCTTACTATAGTCTTGCTTTGAACCCTTAAATTGACATGTGAAGCAGTGCAAAAAAGAAGAGTGAATCAGCCAATGTATAAGTTTCACAATAGACAAAAGTAGCAGTCTTCGGAAGACTTGTTCAGAATGCAGAGAACAATCCTAGACTTATTGCCGACTGGTTACTTATAGAGTAATTAATAAAACAAAAGAACCAAAATGACAGTATAACATTACATGTTTAAATCAAAACAAGTGTTTCCCAAATTATTAGAACCAGTCAAGAGTATAATATTGGAGTCCTATAAAAAGTATTTTAACTCTTTAATACCTTCATGCAGGCAGAAATGCAAGATAATTACAAAAAGGAAAAAAAAAAATGGAGCATTTAATAAATTATATACTGGCGTTCTGAAAAACAATCTGTCATCAAAGGTCACAAAAAGCTAACAAGACCTCTTAAGAAAGAATGAAATCATAAACGTTTTGGACAAACAATCCCCTTAATTGTTAAAATGAAATGTGACTGTTTCTTTAGATGTCAATGTACCGGGTAGGGAAAATTATTTAACAAAATTACTTAACCCTTTCCCAAACAACAAATGTTTGACTGTCCCAAATTGAAAGAGTGCGGATGACATTTCAAATTGTGATGAAATTGGAAAATAATCTTCTGATAGGGCAGAAAACATTGTGGGAAAAAGGAAAAATTGATCGTTATGAGCAATTTCTCCTTTTCCCAAAATGTTTTCTAATGTCGTCTGCAACAAAGTGATCAAATATCGTTATTGTTTGGGAAAGGGATAAACAGCAGTTCAATGGTAAACTTAAGCAGATTCTACTAAAAAAAAGTAAAGTTCTTGACATAGTCTTGCAATATATTAGCTTCATATTTTGTAGTTTCGGACAGATCTATAATAAAGGCCTTTTATAAAATTGTGACAGGAAGAGAAATCTCACAGCACATAATGTTATGTTAATTTCTTATAACTTTTTTTTCTAGCAATAATGTTCATTTGAAAGGTTAACATCTACTTCAGCTTTCCTCCTCTGTGGAAGATTAAAAATATTATTCATGGACTTAATGAATGTTAGATGTCCATTCATGAACACAGATTGTTTTCATGAAATTCAGAACAAGTTCATGAACATCAAATTAATGAACAAGTTTAAAACAGCTTTGTGTTCATAAATGGCCATTTATTATTCTTCAAGTTCATGAATAAGTTCTTGAATCTTTAGTAGGGGCAAATAACACCAGAAACAAAGTTATGCAGTGGATAATGGACACAGAGTTCATTTAGACAAGGTAACATTTCTCCAGGTCAAAAGGATTGGTTTTGTTTGAAAGGTTTTCACCTCCTAGGGTGTTTTGAAAGACATCAAAATGTAAACTTATCTACAGGCAATTAGTACCTGGTATTTCTGATATCTGTCACAGCAGATCTATTCATTTAATTGTCCTAACAATTGCAGTATTTCATACAAAAATTCCTTAATTGTTAATTTGTTATGAAATCATAAGATTTAACGTTTCACAAGATCTTGGTAAAGGCATCTTTAAATAGACTTTTATTCAAGATAAATATTGTCCAAAATATGTTTGAGTCTGCAGCAGGGTTTTTAGTAGACGACTTTCAAAAAGCATTGCGACGAAAGGAGAAATTGCTGAGCTATCGAATTTTACAATGCATGACAAAACCAGCATACATCATCTTCCATGAAGGTGGTTGTTAAATAAATAGTAAATGGTATGATAATTTAAATATTTACCGTGCATTTGTTTGGCTTTTCCCCAGAGTGTACTCGCATGTGTATGAGGAGCTTGTACCTGGCGTTGAATGGCTTATACCGCCTCTGACATGCAGACCAGAAGCATGTGAAATCTTCACCCTTACGCTGATCGATATGAGCTTTTTCAATATGGCGCACAAGCTCATTTTGTTCCTTGTACTGTGTGTTGCAGTCGATCCACCGACAAATATGCTGCTGTTCACCATTCTCATCCACTTCTCCGTCATCAGGATACTCATTCAAGTTATCATTCAAGTTATTTGTCATTGTGTTCAAGTTATTGTTTATGTTGTTCAAGTTATTGATATTGTTGATATTGTTCATGTTATTTTGCGCAAGTGGCTGCGTAGGTACAGAAGACTGGAAATTTTGCGTCTGCTGCAACACCCCTGGTTGCTGCTGTCCAACGGCCTGATCGTAGGGTGGTGGAGGCCTGCCCATGTTGTCGTTCATGTGATTCACGTTGGCATTCATGTTCATGAAGCCGCTGTAATTGCCATTGACACCTGGTGGCTGCACCTGGTTCTCTGGGGGCAGGTGGAAACGTGGGGCCCCGTACGCCTGGATGTCCTCATATGCACGCTGTTCCCAATACGCAATTTGGTTCTGTGGCATGACGACCTGGTTACTGCTGATGTCCTGAAAGTACTCATTGATGTCGCTGATTTCAATTCCTGGCTCTGACTTGAGATGGGTGAAGCCTCTGTTACCAGAGTTGGCAGACCCCGAGTATGGACTTCCATTGCTGTTCCTGCTATTCCTGGCGATCAGGTGACCAAAGTGGCCGTATTGATGGGCTCCTTGATTACTCTGGGGAATCATTGGAGAGCCGACTGCTGATTGGCCGCCCATCATGTATGCCAGTGAAGTTGGCGATGTTCGGATCAGCTTGCCAAAATCAAAATTATCCCCGAGAGGAGATAAGGAATGAGCCCGTTTCTGCGCTCGGGATACATGAGCAGAGTGGCGTGGGCTTGTTGTAAAGTTGGACCCGAATGCTGTGGAACCAGTGGGCGAGGTTTCCATAGCGAGATGGGGTGACAATGAGTTTGTTCCACTGCTGCTGGTCGGGTATCGTGTTGTGGCACTACCAGGCATGCCATGCGTGTGCCAGGAGGAGTGGTGGCGCTCAGGCAGGGACTGCTTATCCGACATTGATGTACTGTCAGACTCCTTGTAATTCAAACCAACATGGGGTAAGGCAGGATACGGATTCCATCCCTTACTTGTTTGTCGTGGTTCCAGGAACACTTGTTTGTCCACATGGCTGATGGGTGTCTGAATGTTCCTAAGGGGGGTGTTGTGCATGCTCCTCTCAGAACCCTGGCCGGACGCCATTGATAAGGTGGGTGTGTGAACATTTCTCGCAGAATGGATCGTGGAAACCTCACTGGGAGTCGGAGTCTGTGTTTCCAATCTACTGTTGGGTACATTCAGCTGCTGATTTGCAAAGGCAGCTGCGTTGGCGTGTCCAAAGTTCTGCGTCTTTTGTTTAGGGGTGACCCCGAATCCCTGCAATCCAAAGTTTGATGTCCCATAATCTGAAAATAAAGAAATGAAAGGTCTCCATTAATATCACAACTTGCATAATAAAACATTAAGCTTTTTAGGTGAATAAAAGTTAGAGGAAGTAAGAGGACATCAAATTTGTTACGACCCTTGTCTCCATATTAATATATGATCAATTTATCTGAGGGATGGCGAAATCTGATTTTGATTCACTTGTGACAGGTAAATGCCATAGTTTTTTCTGTACTTTTCTGGACATAAGGACAATCTGGACAATTGATCTTGCCACCCCTATTTTAACCCTTGTCTCAATGGATTCCTTTTGCTAATGATCATTTTTATTGTCTAATGCTGTAATATCAATTTGGTCCTATTTAGAATATCAAAATGGGTTAATGTGTTAAAAGACAGATGCTTCCACTGACTATAAGACTCATTCTATCGGTCATAGTTAACATACAATTTTTAGCCTATCCTGAAAATTGGAGTTCATTCCATTTCTCACCTATTACGATATTGACTTGCTATGTATTCTTAATTAATCCCATTTAAAAATAATATCAAATATTTTTAACCTTATAGTGCTGGAACCGACTTCATGCTTATGCAAACAGGTAAGATCCAGAACAGCTGCCAAGTAAATTGGCAGCTGGCCTGATATCTTACATCTTTGCTACTCTGAGTATCATTCTTCATCAAAATTGAGCAGATATTTATGGTTTTGAAAAGCAGACGCCATCAAAATCTAATTTTAGAAAATTACCCAGCCTTCTATTGAGCTTCCTTATGTGAGATGTGTATGGCCATTAATGATCACATTGACCTAGATTTACATAAAAGTGTACTTCAGAAGGAAAAAATATGTAATACAAATTGCTCCAATTATGAAAGCTTTCATATAATTATATCTTTTCTTCAAAATTGAGGAGTCAAAATATTTTACAGAGAGAGGTGACCTTTTAAGAATAAAACTACATTATCTCTTTGAGCACAAGAAACTACCCACAAAAGAAATGCTTTATCATCTATTTGAACTGAATATGACAATAAAGGCCTCGTAAATATCAATTTTATTTAATTAAGAAGGACTTGTATTACACCATTGATTGCATACAATACCTTCCTTTTCTCTAAATTTGTTAATTAAACACAAAATTCATTTCAGTTGTTTCTTTTAATATCTTTCTAAACCATTAAACTTGAGCACTAGCTTGTCATTTTAACCTGTTTCCCTTTATTGGAGCGTGTGACTACCCTAAATTGAAAGCATCCTCAAAGAGCAAAAATAAAATGCTAAATGACAATTCTTTCTCTTGATGTTTACAAAAATCCATTGTGACCAAAAGATAAATTGCTCATTCTGACCACTTTTGTCACATTTGTTTCTGAAGACTTATGCAGCGGAAGCCTCAAACTGAGATATGACATCTAAAAGGTTAATGCTTAGAATGCTAGGTAATTTTCTTGAAATAGACTTTTGCGTTGTCTGCTTTCAATAACCTTGAAATTCTGCTTAATTTTGTTGAGGAAAGATTACTAGAGTAGCAAATAAGTTAGATCACAGGCAAGCCGCCAATTTACTTGGCAGCTGGCCTGGATCTTACCTGTTTGCATAAGCATGAAGTTGGTTCCAGCCCTATAAGAATTAAAAGTGAGCTGTAGACAAAACCTTATCATTTGTTGTGGCAGTCAGTATTTTTGGGATCATATATAGTAAACAGTCAATAAAAAAGTTTTATACAGCTGTAAACTAAAAGTTGCAGCAGATTACAATTAATGTATAACAACAGGAAGAAAGATTTACAAAATTGCACCACCTTAATCCAAAATTTTGTATGTTTTATCTGTGAGATGTTTTTTTTTTATCTACAAGCGTTTTACATTGTTTTAACATTATTTGAGTTATGACTAACTCTTAAAGGCACATAAAAGGAGACTAATGCTATATCAAACAATATCATTTGGTAAACATTTGATCAGATTCAAATAGTTATCACCAGAAAACCCCATCGGCACAACTAAAACGTAAAAGTCAACCAGAAATAACCCAGATTAGCCAGTTTAATAATTCAGATTGTGTGATTTTTTCACCCCTGACCATGACAGTTGATACACAAATTTTTGAACCGACCAATCATAATTCGTTATTTTGAATATGTAAACAAACAGGTTGTTGATAAACATGATTGAATTGGAGACAACCATATTTCAAGCACAAAATAACTTATGTTAAAGGAGACTATTTAATAGGGTCTCAATGCATTTGTAAGTAAATTCTCATGACTTTTATGAACATGATAAAAGAACTCCATATACTTTTCAGTAATTTGATTGTACTCATCTCCTTTTATGTGCCTTTAATGATGGAGGAAGACTCCATACTCAACGGTCTATAAGGGTTGGTCAAGCTGGGTAAAACAACCAGCATTTAGTAGGTCAGTCGGGAGACTACCTCTCATGGAAATCCATATCCCTCAAAGTGATTTGTACCAAGGCTGTGAGGGGCCATGTGATTTCAAGTTCTGGGGCCCGTTTTACTAAACAACTTACGGAAAATATGTGCGTAAGTCATAATTGATAAACATGGATAGTATCTTCAATGAAAGTACAATGTTGCAATGTGGCACTTCATTGGCCAAGACGATTCCAATGATGTGTCACTTTGCAATATTGCTTCGCCCAATATTGAAATAAAAGGAATGGTTGTTTTAGACTTACGCAAATCTTAAGCGTAATCTGTTTAGTAAAACGGTACCCTGTACTCTAACCGAAAGGCCATGAAGGCCCCCATTTGCAAGATGAACACATCAAGTAAGGAACTTTGGAGGAATACAGGTTTACTTCTATTCTCGTAAAGGCAAAAAGAAGGTGATAAATTTTTAATGTTAAACAGCTCTGCATTAGTATGACCTTATCAGGCTAAATGTCTACAGACATTTCTAAACCATAATGTTCATTCATTATACACTACAACAGCAGACAGAGAAGATAAAAATATAGGTAACAGATTGGTAGTTGTAGAGAACCATGACAATTTGTGGTAGAAATAATTTCAATCAGGAAAGAAAGGGTTTAGATTCACACACCTCTAATACTTGTACATGGAATGAAAACATGATTATTCCTTCAAATAAACCTTAAAACAAATATTGTGATAAATCCTTGGCTTTTATACAGATGACACTTGACAACTTGGTAGCAGACAACTTGGGAATATATGTTATAAAAAGCAGAATTAACACTTCAAGAGAAAATCCATCTTTCATCAGAAAATATATTCTTGTCTCCAAACAACTGCATTTTAATTTTCTGAAAAGATTTTATCAAATTGTCTCTTGTGATTTTTGTGTCGTCTGCTATAGATTCCTGAGAACAAAGGAATGTGTCACAAAACATGGCAGGTTTGACCCCAAACTCTGTTTGACCCTTTCCCAAACAACAAATTTTCGACTGTCCCAAATTGAAAGAGTTTGCAGGCGACATTACAAAATGTGATGAAATTGGAAAATATTCGTTAGGTAAAGCAGAAAACCTTGTGGGAAGAGGAAAAATTGCTTGTTACGAGCAATTTCTCCTTTTCCCACAATGTTTTCCAAAGTCGTCTGCAACAAAGTCGTCAAATGTCATTACTGTTTGGGAAAGGGTTAACCTCATGACCACTTTTTTGTGGGTCTCAGCAGAAGACATCGAATATGAATTAGAAAATCAAAAATCTTATTACATTGGAAGCTTCTTTTAAATTGATTCTAACACATCTGTCGGTTATTCCTTTACCAATTGCCAAATTTTAAGCTCTCCCAAAATGAAAGAGTTTGCAGACGACATTTCAAAATGTGATGAAATAGAAAAATAATCTTCTGAAAGGGAAGAAAACATTGTGGGTAAAGGAGAAATTACTCGTGAAGAGCAATTTCTCCTTTTCCCACAATGTTTTCCAAAGTCGTCTGCATCAAACTGGTCATATGTTGTTATTGTTTGGTAATAGGTTAAACGAGGGAGCTGGTTGATCAATGTCTGGGAGCACGAGACAAACATTGATAAGCAGATTCTCCATGGTGCAAAAGAGCTTTGGTAGACTGATTATTCATTAAACATATTATATACAAAACTAAAGACTTCTCTCGTTTGGCTTTGCGGTAGAATACCCATAAAGCACCTTTTTGAAACTCATACTCTCTTCAGAATACTTGGGTCATCCTCTGTGCTGCATGGAAGTAAACGCTTTACACTCAATAGTTCTGGCCATGATCGATGTATGCAGAGAATGACCAAAGAAATCCGGCGAAAGAAACCGTTTCAAAATGGCATATTATATGGGTTCTCTGTGGCAGACTTAAATGAATGCATGACTATTTGTCAAGAATTTTCAGTGAAAGGCATGTCCTTTGTAGAAATAAAAGATAAAAGCATGACCTTTCTTCTTATATTTTATTTTATTGCAATGTTTTCCATAATTGTTTACTATTAAACCTTGTCTGTAGCAGAATGAAAATGAGGCTTAAGAATGTTGGATAAGGGATTAGAGGCTCCTCTATTGTAAACAACAGTCCCCATTGTCATCTTATGATGGGTTTATTAACATTCAGTATGTTCTAAGGTTCTCTATTTCATTCAGTAATTAGTCAATTGAAAATAGAAAAACTTTTTCAATTGATCATAAACAAGATCTCAAGGAAATAAGCTGAGGTTTTTAACCCTTATAATGCTGGGTATTTTTTTAAAAATCCCTGTCTGCTTTCCAAAACCTTAAATATCAGCTTAATTTTGATGAGGAAAGATACTCAGAGTAGCATACAGGCTAGATCACAGGCCAGCTGCAAATTTACTTGGCCCCTGGCAATTGGATCTAACCTGTTTTCATAAGCATGAAGTTGGTTCCAGCACTACAAGGGTTTCTATAGTTCAACATTTCAGGAATGGCACAATAATTCATTACCTTCTATGTGGATCACACCTTTGAATAGAATTTGGCAGATATTGAATAATAACCAGATTAATTCATTGATAGCTTGATTGACTCATTAATTGACTATAATGATCTTTTTCTTATCTTGTCATATTGATTATTCATTTGCTTGTACATTATGTTCAAGGAAGGAAAGGTTGTAATTTCAACGAAAGAAAATATTTTGGATCCAAAGTGGAAAACTAAAAGATGTATGTTACAATGGTTTGTGAAGCTAATGAAAACTTCAAAAGAAATATAAATCAAAATACTTTGAAGTTCACTTGTGTATCTACTATATTTTGTGTGAGTGAAGTAAACAATATTTGAAACTAAGATAAAAAGAAATTGCTCATTCAAGAAAGTCATCCTTTTACCAGATGATTTCTAGCCTATCCCACCTAAACTTTATCAAATCAAGTTGGCTGCTGCAAACATATCAAGTTAGAGTCGATTAGCTTTTTCTGTTTAGCAAAAGACTAGCTAATGACCCTGATTGTTAAACAAGCTATTTCTAACGAAACTGGTGTTGATTAGAAATTGGGAAATAAGAGAATGTAACTTAGTCTACTAAAATATCCCCTTTTGGGAGCACCTTTAACCCGGGTTTGTAAAATTATGGTAATGCAATAAAGTCTTAAAAAATTGACAAAAAAATCTTTCTCATTGTGCTGAAGCTTAAGGCATATTTACAATGCCTTTCTGACACTATTGCTCAGAATTCTTCCATTTATCTATACTTAACAAGTCAGTTACAGCAGAAAGGATAAGAATTTGTTTTAACAAATCAAAGCAATATATAGCCCATTAAATATTTAAAAGATAATTTTGCATTTCGTCAAATTGCTCTGCTCCATCTTAAAGCTGATTTGTTACACTTCTTAACAATTCTAGTTTAAGCATCTTCAAATATTTAAATCAAAATTGGACAAAACATTGTTATTTTGTTAGGGGTAAAACAAGGAAAGGTCTAATAGGGCAAATAAAGACAAATTACTTCATTATCAAACCAATCACAGATTTTCAGAACAAATATTGGAAATATGATACCTTTTCAAATGCCTTTTATTTCCCATTTCAAATGCCTTTGATTTCTCATTTAGTATCAGGTTGTAGATGACATTGTTTTCTGTAGCATGTCTTAAAGGCTTAAATGTATTGGTCTGTTTTAATTTCAACTTTGGTAAGAAAAATCTCCTTTCTAAGTGAAAAAAGAAAAAAAGAACGGTCCTTTCACTGAAACTGCCAGTTCACTGTAGAAACAGTTTTGCAAGGTTCAATTTATGATTGTGATCAGCTCAAATTTTAAATCAAACTGTTTGTTATAACACTTTTTCATCGGCCCAACAGAAATATTCTTGTTTGGATAACCCTTTACCAAACGCAAAATTTTTGACTGTACCAAGTTGAAAGAGTTTGCAGACAACAATTCAAAATGTGATAAAATTGGAAAGTACCGGTAATCCTCTGATAGAGTAGAAAGCATTGTGGGAAAAGGAGAAATTACTCATTTAGAGCAATTTCTCCTTTCCCCACAATGTTTTCCAATGTTGTTTGCATCAAACTGTTCAAATGTCTTTATTGTTTGGTAATGGGTTAAATGTTGTAGAGACAAGCACCTCCAAGGAGAGCCATAAAAGACACTAAACGGAATGTTATGTTACACAGACCAATTATTACGTGGGACCATGCTAACCAAAGAAAATCCATATGTCTAGTAGGGTGTGAGAAAGTTCCACATTCCAGCTGTAAAGTGTATTGAATTCTCATCAATCAAACAGGCCTCTTGAAAATGATTACCCATAATTCCATGGTACAATTGTTTTCTGAAGAGAGTTGCTGATAGCGCCAACATAATTGATGAAAATGATAACTTCGTTTATTTCTTTACACTCTCACAAATTGATAAATTATTTGACAAATATTTCATGATTCAGCTAATGGCTATCATGAAATCCTTTCATGGATTTCAGACATTGCTTGTATCTTAAACAGCCACAAAACCCATTCTCAACATTTTTTGATTTGAAAAGAACTTCTCAAAGATTTTGATAAATGTGTTGACAAGCTGTATTTCGCAATACATAAACTCTTTATTTTCACACTGTTTCAGCATTTTTTAGTTATATTTGCGAAGCAGTTCACTCTCATACAGATTTCCTGACAGTTAAAACTTCGACTATGTTGCAGGTAATCATGAGAATAAACAATTTAAGATTTGATTAAAATTTTTAGAGATAAACACATCTTATCTAGACCTTTAATCTAAAAGTTGAGTGACTCGTAAGATATTAGTGCACAGTGATAATCTAGCAATGTGTCCATTGGTGAATCTGTACCATAACTTTTGATAATACTTCATGTACATACATAACCGTTATACAGACTGAACGGCAATAACATTATAGTTCATTGGTGAATCTTTGCCATAAAAATACATGTACATAATCGTTTAACTAAATGGCAATAACATTACAGTTTTGACCTTGAGAGAAACAATTAACCCTTATAGTGCTGAAACTGACTTCATGCTTATGCAAACAGGTTAGATCTAGGCCAGCCGAGTAAATTTGCGGCTGGCCTGTAATCTAACCTGTTTGCTTCTCTGAGTGTCTTTCCTCATCAAAATTAAGAAGATATTTACAGTTTTGGAAAGCAGGCAGGGATTTTTAGATGGCAGGTTCAATACAAAACTAAAGTAAGAGCTTCTAAACACATGAAGCATCCTAATGTTTTGCACTGAGCCCTCAAAATAAGGAAACAGCTTAAACCCATTACCAAACATTAACTACATTTGACCAGTTTGTTGCAGAGGACTCTGAAAAACATTGTGGGAAAATGAGAGATTGTTCCTAATGTGCAATTTCTTCTTTTCCCACAATGTTTTCTTCACTATCAGAAGATTATTTTTTAATTTCATCACATTTTGAAATGTCGTCTGCAAACTCTTTCAATTTGGGACGGTCGAAAACTTGGCGTTTAGTAAATGTTTAAGCTATGGTTTCAAAGTTACCTTTGCTGCCACGATGATGCCCATTGTAGATCCCGTTTGGTCCTGGGGCACGAGGCGTAACAAATGGAGATTTCCCGTCAGTGAACCCATTTTGCGTAGTCTTTCCGGACGAGATTAACGAACGCTGTCCAGAAAGCGTAGGGAGCTGTAGTCTGTCGTTTGGCTGCGGTGTATCTGCTTCAATGCGTAAGGCTGGAATTCCAGCCCCTGGACCCACCTGGCCACGGCTATTGTTGGAACTGCGACTGTTCATAGTTCTGTAAGAAAGTAAGGAGTAATTATGAAAGGTGTTCTATGGGGCATCAACATCTGAGGTCATTTAGCGCACATTGTGATGATGTGGTAAAGGTATACTGAATTATTTACAGGCTAAAAAGTATTTGGTTGATAAAAAATGAATAAGAATTTGTAATCTGTAATCTGTCTTGTAATGATGGTAGATAGAACATTCGTAAAAAGTTAATGATAGTAGATAACTAAATTGTAATGAATGTGTGATATTAAATAAAAATTTGTAATGTGTTAAGATAATAATTAGCAATGCTCATGGTTTCGAAAGAAAATAAAGAGTAATGTTTATAGCTTTGTCAGAAAATAAGGAGTAATGTTTATAGGAACTGCATGCGACTGTTTATAGTTCTGTTAAGGAAATAAGGAGCTATGTTTATATGAACTGCATGGGACTGTTTATAAATATATATTTGTGACTGCGCCTGTTTATAGTTCTGTTAAGGAAATAAAGAGTAATGTTTATAGGAACTGTGACTATTTGTAGTTTTGTTAAGGAAATAAAGAGTAATGTTTATAGGAACTGTGACTGTTTATAGTTCTGTTAAGGAAATAAAGAGTAATGTTTATAGGAACTGTGACTGTTTATAGTTCTGTTAAGGAAATAAAGAGTAATGTTTATAGGAACTGTGACTGTTTATAGTTCTGTTAAGGAAATAAAGAGTAATGTTTATAGGAACTGCGCCCGTTTATAGTTCTGTTAAGGAAATAAAGAGTAATGTTTATAGGAACTGTGACTGTTTATAGTTCTGTTAAGGAAATAAAGAGTAATGTTTATAGGAACTGCGATTATTTATAGTCCTGTTAAGGAAATAAAGAGTAATGTTTATGGGAACTGTGACTGTTTATAGTTCTGTTAAGGAAATAAAGAGTAATGTTTATGGGAACTGTGACTGTTTATAGTTCTGTTAAGGAAATAAAGAGTAATGTTTATGGGAACTGTGACTGTTTATAGTTCTGTCAGAAAACAAAAAGCTTTAATTTTAGTTCTATTAGAAAACAAGCAGTAATGTTTAAAATTTTGTAAGATGGTTCTTTATTGATCTGTTTTCACGAACCTGTACTTGATGTTCATGAATCTTTTCTAGAATTTCATGAAAAAGTTCTTTGATCATGAATGTCCATTTAACATAAATGAAGATCATGAGAAGTACTTGAATATTTTGCAGGGCGATGTGATTAAGGAAAGGAACCAATGTAACAAAAAAGAGAAATATTTCATAGTAATACTTTGTCGCATTTTTTTTTTTATATAGGTTTTACATCACATCAACATTATTTCAGTTATGTAGCGATGCTTGACTATCAATGATGGAGGAAAACCCCATACTCAACTGCCCATAAGGGCTGGTCAAGGCGGGTAGAACCATTGGCCTTCCGTAAGTCGGTCGGGAGACTGCCTCTCATGAAAATCCATATCCCTCTAAGGATTTGAACCCACGCGGAGAGGGGCCATGTGATTTCAAGTTCTGTACTCTAACCACTAGGCTCAAGTCCTATATACGCAGAAGAGAATTTAAAATCACAAACAAATATGACAGAAAAGTTTGGACTTAAGCAATCCTTTGTCAGGGACTGCCATTATGTTACAGGAAATAAGCAAAATTAAGCCTGTATGGTTGTTTTTCAAGCAGTGTTGTATTTACCTATTACCAACTATTGCTAAGCATTATGAATGTTTACTTTAGAAATTTATAATTAATCAGACCAAGGTAATAACGAATGGCACAAATACACAGTGTATTAATATTTACTCGGAATGTAGACTTTGTAAAGTCGGAATGGTTTCTATTACATGTATTGATTGAAATTTGATGTTGATCATACAACGCTGTCCACTGACAATGGACAGTACTAAAACTGTAAAAGGTGATGTTATTTTACACTACGGTCTTGCATGCTGTCAAAATTCTTGTTTATGGTTGAACAATTGTCTTCAGTTATATGGTAGCATTTCGAGGGTTGAATGCAATACTATAGTAAGTGCTTCATGTTTATGAAGCACTTACTATAGTCTTGCATTGAACCCTCAATTTCCAAGATCCAAATCATTACTTTCCTTTATGGACTGGAATTTAACTAAACTAAAACTATTTTGATAAAATATCTTCTAATCAGAAGTGGTTTGGATGTCCTATATTCCTAATCAATATTCAGCCAGAATATGTTGTCAAATGGTCTTATTCCTTCGTTTAGCTTAATTTTTTCTTTTTAATTGATTGCGACAGAAACGTGAAGCTTATTAAATTTACTCTTGATGACTGCTTCCTGGTCACTAACCCAGTACCAATGCCCAGTTGATGGCTGGTCCTGGTAATTTTCATCTTGCCTAACAGGGAAAGAACCCGGGACCCTCGGTATAAAAAGCCGCTGCTCTACCTCTGCACCAATGTTGCCACTGATTCATTATAACAACCTTTTTTCAAGGTGTGGATTTTACTGAGAAGCCTTAATAAAATGTTTTCGAGTCAGTCTTTACTCATTTGATGAAAGTGAAAAAACATCACCATAATAGTTCAAGATTTCTTATGAAAAGTTTTTTTTTAGACACCTGTGTTTCTTTAAGCCTTATAGCGCTGAAACCAGCTTCATGTTTGTGCAAAAAGGTTTGATCCAGGTCAGCCACCAAGTATATTTGTGGCTGGCCTGTGATCTAACCTGTTTGCTACTCTGAGTATCTTTCCTCAAAAGTAAGCAGATATTTAAGGTTTTGGAAAGCAGAAATCTACTTTAGGGGAAATAATCTAGCATATTAAGGGTTAACCCTTTCCCAAACAATAATGACATTTGACCACTTTGTTGCAGACGACTTTAGAAAAAATTGTGGGAAAACGAAAAATTGCTCGTAACGAGCAATTTTTCCTTTTCCCACAATGTTTTTTGCCCTATCAGAAGATTATTTTCCAATTTCATCACATTTTGAAATGTCGTCTGCAAACTCTTTGAATTTGGCACAGTCGAAAATTTGTTGTTTGGGAAAGGGTTTACCAAATGAGCATTGATGTTATTTGGTCAACAGATACAGGTGCAGCTATATGTTTCTCTAATGAGTTTTAGTATGGTGTGTTTGTCAAGTTGTGAGCAGTCCACAAATCAATTTTAATTATCACTTCCAACCTAGATTCATCTCATTGTTAATTTGAAGCCATTCTTAATAACCCTTTGCGACACTATTTTAACCCTTTCCCAAACAACTAATTTTTGACTGTCCCAAATTCAAGGAGTTTGCAGACGACATTTCAAAATGTGATGAAACTGAAAAATAATCTTCTTATAGGGCAGAAAACATTGTGGGAAAAGGAAAAATTGCTCGTTACGAGCAATTTCTCCTTTTTCAACAATGATTTCTAAAGTCATGTGCAGCAAAGTCGTCAAATTTCGTTATTGTTTGGGAAAGGGTTAACACACCAGTTGAAGAGGGTCCAATAACATTATTGTAAAGGAGAATTTCCCATGAACAAATTCTACCTTTGTTACAATGGAATCAAAAAAATGAAACAATGGGATACATGAACTATTCAATATCATTTAAGTTTCTATCTGCTTCTTTTGCAACATTGATTATGCAATTATGAGAATTTTCATGATGATTTTTGATTTTTGTAAATTCAATAAATCATCTAAATGTACAATGCTGCATAAAATATTGAGGAATACACAATTTCCTCTTTATTCATAATGGCATCAGTCAAATTTGGGAAAGAGATTTTTTTTATATAACTGACAATCTGTTGTTGCTTTCAACATGACCTTTCAATACAAAGGAATGGGATAAAGTACATGCATATAGTGCTAATTTGCAGTCATTTTATTTCTTCTAAGGTATATTGAGTGAACATTGAGTCAGACAAGGAAAGTATTGCTAAAATCTAAAGCAAAGGTTAAATCAATACCAATTAACACTTTGACTAAAGTCTTTGTTTTTCTGTAGCCATATAAGACTTTTGACTATTCCATGAAAATGAAAGCATAGACAATTATGAAGTACAAAATTCTCTTTTCTTTGTGAAATTGTGTAGAAACCATTGAGACAAAATGAGAAATTGCTATCTTTTTTATTTATTGTGCTCTTTAAATCCCATCAACAGTTCTTCATTTATATATCAGTATCTGGTTTTAAAGTGAAGAGGAAGTCATTAAGCTTAACTAGCCAAAAGGAACTAATCAAACTGGGTAGAACAATCCATCCGTATTCATTTCATGGAAACCCTAATCCGTGAGTATCACAATATGAATCTGCCTATTGAGAAACCTTGTGATTTCAAATTTGCTGCTCTTATAACTCGGCCAAAAGAGCAAACACTTTACTGTGGATTTACTTTCAATTCAACGCATATCTAAAATGTATCCTGTTGCAACATAGTCCTAACTATTCATTCAAATGAGAGAATTACACGAGAATTGCATCAAATCATCAAATTATGACATTATGTCTGTCACGTAAATGTTCTACATTTAGACGCATCTCTGTCGTCTATCCATCAAACAGCTGACTATTGACATGGCATCAGTTAAAACACATTTTACAGCTTAACCCTTTACCAAACAATGACGTTTGACAAGTTTTTTGCAGACGACTCTGGAAAACATTGTGGGAAAAGGAGAAATTGCTCGTTAAGAGCAATTTCTCCTTTTCTCACGATGTTTTATGCATTATCGGAAGATTATTTTTCAATTACATCACATTTTGAAATGTTGTCTGCAAACTCTTTCAATTGGGACAGTCCGAAATTTGGCCTTTGGTAAAGGGTTAACATAAACTACAAAAATAGTGAATTTTAGCCATGTTCAGGAATGACAAACAATCTCTGTTATATTTGAAAAAAAAATGGTCAAAATTTGATAGTGAACTACAATTGACCAATACAAAGGTAAAATATCAAAACTTGGTAACTGTTCAGCTTTTATCATGAATTGGAAAATCATGAAAAAACAATTCTGTAAATACATGTCATAAGATAATTTTTGCGAGTAATGATGCTACCACTATCATTCGAAGTAATTCAACATTGCCCCAGCTAGGCAATGAACACAGGGCTTAATTTTCCTCAATTACAAAGAGGCCCTATCCTGAAGATTTCGGAAAGAGTTTTTATAAAGGAAATTTCTAAAGAGCCCACGAAAAATTGGATTCTTCAATTAGTTTATTTAATACTGTGTATAAATGGCCCTAATACACCTTTTTATCTTGACCTGTGCATCAAATTTTAAAATGACCTTAATCTTGACCTAAATGTCAAGATAAAAGATGGACCACAATCTAGCAAGAGCTTAGGGTTGGAGGATAACAAAATTTGGTGGAGGACAGTGGTCTAGGGAGAGAGCAATGGCATCAGGACATGAGGGTCTTGGGTTAAAATCCAATGAGCTTGGGGTTGAAGGACAACATAATTTGGTGGAGGACAGTCACTGTGGTCTAAGGAGAGAGCAATGGCATCAGAACACGAGGGTGTGGGTTAAAATCCCATTAGTAGCCGGGTCAACTTTGTGATTTTTCGTTAAAGCTCTAAACCCATTAACAAACAATACCAACATTTGACCAGTTTGTTGGAGACAACTCTGGAAAATATTGTGGGAAAAGGAGAAATTGCTATTAACGAGCAATTTCTCCTTTTCCCACAATGTTTTCTACCCTATCAAAAGATTATTTTCCAATTTCAGCACATTTTGAAATGCCTTCTGCAAACTCTTTCAATTTGGGACAGTATAAAATTTGGCGTTTGGTAAAGGGTTAAGCATCAGTACTGATCATGTTTCAAGAAAACAGAATCACGAATATACTTAATATAAGTATATATTTGACAATTGTTGTAAAATTAAGCAGATTAAACTAAACTAACAGAATTTGTTATGCATTACAGAATACAACTGTCACCTGTTGAAGAAAAACAGAATTACTTATAATATAAGAAATACCTATGACAATAAGGAAGAGCAGTGTGAAAATTTATGGCTAGCAATCGTTGACAACTTATGCATTCCATTACAAAGAATATAAAGTTTTAAGATACAATTGTTATGACAAGATAAGTAGATCCAAATGAGCAAATCATGCTTTGTTACAATACTTTCTATATAAAAAAAAATCAAAAATATTTTCAGTTAAGGTAGAATACCCATAATCCTCCATTTTAAAACTCATTCTCTCGTTTGAATACTTTGATCGTTTTGGGTATACATCAGCCAGGGCCGGTACTATTTGGATTTAACTGAAAATTTAACTGATACATGTATACAGAGAATGATCAAACTACTCAGATAAAAGAATGACTTTCAAAAAGGTGGATTTTTGGTATGTTACCTTAATAGTTTTTTGTTCTCTACTCTTTCATTCACACTGGACCAGTCACAAATTTGCATGTGAGGGAATCAGTTTAACTACTATTGAGCATTAAAAAAGTTAACTCAACCATTCAGTCAGCGACCATAATTAGTACATCATCCAATTTCAATAACAACTTTTTTTGTTTTTGCCAAATTAGGAATCTAGTGTGGGGAAGTGGTAAACAAAACAGTTTTTGTACCAGGGCACTTTCTCTCAAAGCTTCATAACTTTATGCCTAAGTTTACAAAATTGTCGTTACCATTGAAAAATGTGCCTTTGTTTTTGTGAACAAAAAGTTTGTGATTTAAATTTTAAGTTTTCACAGGAATGATGCATGCTTTGGTATAAAAAAAACACTTTGCTGATGTGCTCATTTCCTCTTTGGATTTACATTTACCAGAACATATATCGAACAAACCTTTATGAGATTAAGCCGACATTTCAATCATATTTGTTATTGATTATTCATTTCATTTGGAAAAGTCCTTGGACAACTATTCATTTGGTAGCTCTTTACTGTGTATGAAAACGACAACAGGCAAATGGTAAAAGTAAATATTTGAAGAAATGGGTGTCCAACCTCAACCAAAAACACAAAACAAAGTCTTGTATGATACAGTCTAACTTGTGTTAAGCAGCCACCCTTTTAAGCACCCAACCTGCCTTAAACAGCCACTACAGAAAGTCCCATTGTTAGATTTATAGTGTAAATCAATTTGTGTTAAGCAGCCAACCTGTCTTAAACAGCCAATTTACTCTGTCCCATAGGCTGACCTCTTAACACAAGTTTGACTGTATATGGATCATTGGGGGCATAAATTTATCTGCAGACATATCACAGACAAACAGATGAACTAGTGGACAGATGAGTTGACTGATGGACGGACAGACAGACTGTAAGGACTATACCACTTTATCTATTATATCCATCAATTAAACTTATACACTAACAAGTTTTTGGTGCTCAGAAATAAAAGAGCATATAATTGACCAAAAACAACCCATAGGGTGATTGGGTAAATAGCAATCTTCTGAAGTTAAAACATGTTACTATTACAAATGAATAAAGGAATAATTGGTGGAATGGCATAACAAAGCACATTATAGAATAACTCAATGATTCACCATTAAGTTCATGTTAAATCATGAAGGCTTTGTTTACTTTGATATACATGACATAAATATTTGCATCAAAGACATAAAATAAGTTTGTTCAACCAAAAACAATAAATTAGAGAGAGTAATATGATATAAAAAAATTAACTCAAAAATTCAAACAAAAGTCAAAGACAAGTTTCAAGCTAAAAAAAACCATGACTTATAACTATAACCCCATCAATTATCATTTAATATACTCATAGCCAAAAGCTTCATAAATATTGTAACAAAGGGAGTAAAGTGTTTCATATTATTCAAAATCTAACAAGTTCCATTCTTAAGTAAAAATCTTGGCTGCATTATCTTAAATTTGGTAAATATAAAAGATAGAAATGGAAATGATTACAGATAAAGAAAAAGGTTATTTACCTGCAGTATTATGTAGTATCCATGAATGTCAAAAAAGTTGTTGAAATTAATGTCAAACTACATATAAAAATCGAGCCAATCTACTCTCGGCCGTCGTTGCACAGTTTAAATTCCAATATATTTGGACAAAATAAAATACACAAAATCACTTCAATAATCCCTTATTAAATATCAAACTTTTTTTTCACAATGAAAAGCTGTTCTCTAAATTCAATCACCAATATTCTCTTACATAAAGTAAACAAAAAAGTATATGTTTTGTGTGTATCCTTGCTAAATAGAAATTTAAAATCCTGAATAACAGTATAAGGAAAGCACATAAAACCTTGTCCGTCTTTTCCCCCAAGCACATAAATCTACTCTAACAACATACAGGCAAGTTCACATTCCCCTCCCGTATTTACAACGATCATACACATCAATATTGAATTGTTGTAAGTTCACATATATAACGCTAACCGTTACGACAGTTTACCATCAATTAATTCACCTTGCATACTGATAACAATGCTCTTCATTTAGGCATAACGTCAATATTCGACCAATCAAATCACGGCAGATCAATGGAACTGTGATTGTATTTCAGTAAATATTGATAAAGGAAAACTTAGCAAACCTTAGCCTTATTTTCTTACCCACCATTTAACCCGTTCAGTGTGACATGAAATCCAAATAACAAGTTCCTTTCTATACAAATATGGAAACTGATGCTATTGGGGAAAAGCACTTTGTAAACAAATGTTTGTTTTCTTCTTTTCAACTTCAATTGAAAAAGAAAAAAAGATATAGTGGGCAATTAAACTCTATTTCATTCATATTCATTGTTGGTTCCAATGTAGTTATTTGTAAAATGTTTTTGAGACAAAAGGAGAAATTCAACTTAAAAAGAAATTTCTCCTTTGTATGGTGTTTAACGCTGTATCAACACTTTTTCAGTAATGTAACAGCTTTCCTGGATCCACCAGTACTAGGCTAGGGCTCTTAAGTGACTTGCCAAAGCTCACTCTAGCAAAACCAGAGGTGTCAGTGGGGCTCGAACCGAGGACCCCTAAGATGCCTTTCCGCCACCTAAACCACTGGGTTACGCAGGACCCAAAATTAATGTTTTCCTTTATTACATTGTTTTTTTTTTTTTTTTTTTTTTTTTCTACATCTGATGCATGTTGATGTGTATTATAAGGAAAATCTAAAATTGAATAATCAAAAATCTTAGAGTACTTAGTAAGTATCCTTTTATTTAATGAAACAGTGACATTGATATTTTGCAATGAAACAGTGACATTGATATTTTACAATGAAACAGTGACATTGATATTTTATAATGAAACAGTGACATTGATATTTTGCAATGAAACAGTGACATTGATATTTTTCAGTTACCACAGGGTTTACAAATAAGAACTACCCCTTTGATTTTTTCAAGAACAAACAAACTACAAATGGCCATTCATGAACATAAAACTGTTATTATCAGCAATCAAAATGTTTTATCATTAACTTCAGATTTATTACTTTTATAACACGCAACAAGGCATGTTTTCTGCAACATTTCAGTGGATCAATTAGATAGCATTTTGGTATTTTGCATACGATGGTTCAGAAACTATTTAATTACCAGTAACTCATTATTTGTATATCAATGTATGGGTTTTACATTGCTTCAACATAATTTCAGTTACGTAGCTATGCCCAACTCTTAATGATGGATGAAGAACCCATACTCAACTGCCCATAAGGGCTGGTCATGCCAGGTAGAACCAACAGCATTCCGTAAGTCAGTCGGGAGACTACCTCTCATGAAAATCCACATCTCTCACTGGGATTTAAAATCTTGCGGAGAGGGGCCATGTGATTTAAAGTTCAGGGGCCCGTTTTACTAAACAGTTTACGCTTGAGATTTGCGTAAGTCTAAAACAACAATTCTTCTTAGTTCAATATCGGATGAAGCAATATTGCAAAGTGACACATCATTGGAATCGTCTCTCCGAGACGCTTCCAATGACGTGTCACATTGCAATATTGTACTTTTATTGAAGATACTATCCGTGTTTATCAGTTTTGACTAACGCAAATATTTTCCGTAAGTTGTTAAGTAAAAACGGGCCCCTGTACTCTAACCACTAGGCCATGAAGGACCCTAACTCATTAGTAAGGATACTCCCTATCAGTCTGGATCTCTTTTAATTATTTTATATTTTGTCAATCAGTACATTTTAACTACAGGACCATGATAAGACCTTCATGAAATGTTGTGAGATGCCTATCCATGGATTATCCAACTATCTTTAGAAGAAAGGAAAGGTCATCAGCCTTGATGTCTCACTTTTTTTTATTTCATTTTTATTTATCTATTATTCATTTAAGTATTTCTCACAATTACTTTATCTACAGCACTAGTCATTAACAACCACTGTGAAAAAGGATAATTTGCTCCAAGTGAGTAATTTACCCCCATATCACAATGATTACCATTTATGTTTTGTTTTCAAGTTTGTTGATGTCCTCTCTTGTTTCTAACTTTTGACAAGTCTCAAACTATATTATGAATACGACGAATATGAATGATATCATTGAGACGTAAACTTACAAAGTTTCTTGTTATATATGGGGGAATGGATTTAAACAGTGTGAGCAACTGTCTATTGATAAACATATAATACTAAATGTTGACCGTTTCCAAAATCCTGATATTAAAAAGCTTTCAAAGTAGGGCAATTTACAAAAATACTTTGACAAAGTAAGAGTTTATAAGCAGCTCAATAAAAGTAAGATTTTTTTATTTCCACAAATTGTTTTATGACCTTTGCATTTTTGTTGAATAACATTCTGTTTCTTTTATAAACAGTTCAAATTTCATCTGCTTCACTTAATTTGAACTACTGATAATAAAAACAGTTGTGAGCATCGACTTTATATCTTAACTTCAGTGGAATATTAAGAATCATAACCATGATAAGTTTCTACTAAATACCAGACAGAAGCTACCTCTAATAATGATGAATATTCCCTGATGCTTTCAATTTGGAAATCTCTTACAATTCTATTTTCAGAACTTAAAGTTAAGAAATAATTCTTGGCAGAATTTTAGAAACAAACAGGGGTTTTCTAGCATAGGGTTTAAAAAAAATCCATCTTTGTTTGAAGATCATTTCATTTGACAAGTTTATTACTAATCATTTTCGATTCTTTGCCATATAAACCTTATTATATGGCACTTCATTTGAAACATTGTTGATGTGAGGCTCGGTGACCTAGGTGTAATAATCCATTGTTTACCAGTCCTAACCCTTTCAGTTGGATAGGGGCAACTATTCTACTCTAAGTTATGAAGCAGACGACTTGCTAAACATTGTCATACAAAACAGTTTGTTTTATTATTTTGCCATTATAAGCAATTTTACATACGACACCCAGAAAGGCTTACAACCTCTATGCAAGGGAAGGGTAAAAGTAACGATTACTTATTTTAATTAACAAAACATTTCTTTCAGGATAACAGAAATTTCATTAAGAATCAAAAATGATTTATTCATCTATATTGGTTTTACCTCACATGACCATTATTTCATAAAGAATCAGAAATGATTCATTCATCTTTATTGGTTTTACCTCATGTGAACATTATTTCATAAAGAATCAGAAATGATTCATTCATCTATATTGGTTTTACCTCATGTGAACATTATTTCATAAAGAATCAGAAATGATTCATTCATCTATATTGGTTTTACCTCATGTTGAACATTATTTCATAAAGAATCAGAAATGATTCATTCATCTATATTGGTTTTACCTCACATGACCATTATTTCATAAAGAATCAGAAATGATTCATTCATATATATTGGTTTTATCTCATGTGAACATTATTTCATAAAGAATCAGAAATGATTCATTCATCTATATTGGTTTTACCTCATGTGAACATTATTTCATAAAGAATCAGAAATAATTCATTCATCTTTATTGGTTTTACCTCACATGACCATTATTTCATAAAGAATCAGAAATAATTCATTCATCTATATTGGTTTTACCTCACATGAACATTATTTCATAAAGAATCAGAAATGATTCGTTCATCTATATTGGTTTTACCTCATGTGAACATTATTTCATAAAGAATCAGAAATGATTCATTCATCTATATTGGTTTTACCTCACATGACCATTATTTCATAAAGAATCAGAAATGATTCATTCATCTATATTGGTTTTACCTCATGTGAACATTATTTCATAAAGAATCAGAAATGATTCATTCATCTATATTGGTTTTACCTCACATGACCATTATTTCATAAAGAATCAGAAATGATTCATTCATCTATATTGGTTTTACCTCATGTGAACATTATTTCATAAAGAATCAGAAATGATTCATTCATCTATATTGGTTTTACCTCATTTGAACATTATTTCATAAAGAATCAGAAATGATTCATTCATCTATATTGGTTTTACCTCACATGACCATTATTTCATAAAGAATCAGAAATGATTCATTCATCTATATTGGTTTTACCTCATGTGAACATTATTTCAGTTATATTGCCATACCTGTCTCTTAATGATGGGGGAAGACACATACTCAACTAACCAACTACCCATAAGGTAGTGCCGTCTCTTAATGATGGGAGAAGACACCATACTCAACTACCCATAAGGTAGTGCCGTCTCTTAATGATGGGAGAAGACACATACTTAACTAACCAACTACCCATAAGGTGGTGCCGTCTCTTAATGATGGGAGAAGACACATACTTAACTAACCAACTACCCATAAGGTGGTGCCATCTCTTAATGATGGGAGAAGACACATACTTAACTAACCAACTACCCATAAGGTAGTGCCGTCTCTTAATGATGGGAGAAGACACATACTTAACTAACCAACTACCCATAAGGTAGTGCCGTCTCTTAAAGATGGGGGAAGACACATACTCAACTACCCATAAGGTAGTGCCGTCTCTTAAAGATGGGAGAAGACACATACTCAACTACCCATAAGGTAGTGCCGTCTCTTAAAGATGGGGGAAGACACATACTCAACTACCCATAAGGTAGTACCGTCTCTTAATGATGGGGGAAGACCCCATACTCAACTACTCAACTACCCATAAGGTGGTGCCGTCCCTTAATGATGGGAGAAGACCCATACCCAACTACCCATAAGGTAGTGATAGTACAGTGATAATTAGGATTTCAATGACGGCACTTAAGGTAAAGGGGTTAGCATCCAAATTGGAAAACCCAGTTCCTCATAATAAAAGATCTTTGAAAGGCATTCTGGTATGAATACAAGGAACACCACAATAAATAACTTAAAAATTGTTGAAAACATGTCAAACAACAACCAACTGCACACAAAGTCTACACCCCCAAATCAATGACAGCCAGCTAACCTTCAATATAAAACATTCATTTTGACACTGAAGCATGTCCTACCAATGTTATCAGTAAAGTCATTGTTCTGAATGAAAACCGGGATTTACGGAGTCCTAATCTTCATAATCACTTTAAGATAAAGTCTGTCAGTCAAATCTAGTTCATTTCTTGCCTTTTTTTATTTGCATTAGGTTGATTTTCAACTTGTATATGCTTCTCTGACAACCATGGCTTCTATGTAAGATCATAATTTGGTGATTTTCCCTAAATTTATTGGCAATAATTGCTTCACTGTCAAGGAAGTCTTATCTTAACCCTTTACCAAACGCGAAATTTCTGACTGACCCAAATTGAAAGAGTTTGCAGACAACATTTCAAAAGTGCGATAAAAATGAAAAACAATCTTCTGATAAGGCAGAAAACATTGTGGGAAAAGGAGAAATTAGTTGTTAAGAGCAATTTCTCCTTTTCCCAAATTGTTTTCCAGAGTCACCTGCAACAAACTGGTCAAATATCGAAAGTTAGAAATAATTTTTATAAACTGCAAAAGAGCAGTACTGCTATATGATACACACTGAAGAAAAGTCATAGGCAGCAAAATTAGATAATTTTTAATTCTTTAATGTGTCTATACAGTGAACTTATATATATGGGCCACGTCACGGGAAAAGGGGCACTCGGACATAGCAAACAGTGTAGGCCCAGACCAGCCGCCACATCACTGACGTGGCAGCTGGTCTGGGGTTACACTGTTTGCTATCTTAGAGGACATCAAGTTCTACATATAAATAAATACAAATGATAACTGTTATGACTAGATGCTGGAATTATAGCTGGGTAAAAGAGCTGAGTCAGCGGTTTTTATTTATGTCCGAGTGCCCCTTTTCGCGTGACATGGCCCATATATCTTTATCCAAAGTCTTGATATTGCTTTTGAGATCTATTGCACATAAACTGTACATACGAAGACAAATTGAAGCTTCCAGAATTGATCTTGGTTCCAATAGCTACTTTTCATGGTATATCAAACAACATAACACAAACTATATTGCTCCAACGCCATTTCATTTTGACTTTCCATGTTTCTCTTCTATGAACAAGTATCTTTAAAGTGACAGTTTGATCCTCCTTAAACAGACCAACTAACAGGGCAACCATTGAAAGTCCAAGGGTTGAGGTAAGAGGTCATTTCCCTTGGTAATTTCTTTTTAAAATGTTATAGTGAAGGTACTCTTTAGAACTCCTGTGAAAGATTCAAGAATTTATTTATGAACTTCATGACCATACATGATTGTTAAAATGGCCATTCATGAACACAAAGCTGTTTTTAACTTGTTATGAATTTCAAAAACATGTTCATGAACATATGGTACAGATTCATGAATTTATTCATGAATCTGTACTTGATGTTCATGAACATGTTCTTCAAATTCATGAAAAAAGTTATGTGTTCATGAATGACCATTTAATGTTCATGAAGTTCCATGAAGTTTATGAACAAATTCTTGAATATTCTGCATGATAATCCTGTCCATTGATACAGTTCTTATCAAAACCAGAATTAACTATTGGTAAAAAATAACCCAATGCAAAACCAATCTAATGGGTCCTAATATATCCAATTGTTGTATTACTAATCTAATGGTTTGTGTATCAATATACTCTAAAGACCTTGTGTCATTTTATGCCATTTAGTATATATTTTGTGTATTTGTGTAAAGTTGTTATGAAGAAACTTTTCATACTAAATGATTCATTATCACTTGTATTTGGCCTTAAACCCTTATTTAGAACTTTCATGACAATTGACGACATTGCTTAAAACATGCAACCCCTGTTAAGGTGTCAAGCTCATTACGAGCAATTTCTCCTTTTCCAACAATGTTTTCCAGAGTCGTCGGCAGCAAAGTGGTCAAATGTCGTTATTGTTTGGTAATGGGTTAGCAGTCTTCTTCAATTTTTTGTTGAATTGCTTGTTTATTAAACCATTTGCTAATTGTATTCAAATAGAGATAAAGTTTTACTAAGATCAACATCCAATTCTTATACAGTCGACCCGTGAAAGTCCTAATGTCGTTTATCCGGAATATTCACCATCCGAACAGAATTTTTAGGGAACGGTCCTTACCTTCATCAATTTAACTGTTTAATGTGGAAAATCCGCATTCCGGAACCGGACAAAAAAATTCGGGAACCAACTGTCACTTTTCATAGTATATGCGTATGGCTATTCCGGAAACCAGTATAATCATTTATTTTGCGGTTACAGTTGCGAATGAAGGGATAGGTCTTCTGTTGTAAACGGCATTCACACGTTTTGCAAACTGGCATGTATGCTTGACCATAACATGTCACCTAGTGTAGTGTACTGGAAGGCGTTGATTGTTTGTTAATCGGTCATTCTGTCAGTTGATTGGTCCTACATAATTGTAATTATGGTCGCTTGTTGATAGTTGAGTTTGTAAAAGGTGTTGATTGGCTGCTCAGACAGCGATCAGGAGACAATGTCTGGCAATCATTTTCAATTATTACTCAATCGATATGCTCCTTCAGAGCTATCTTAAGGAAATTAAACTTCTCGAAAGACATCGCTTCAAATTGTCATTTTTTTAAAATCCTTTTTAACCAAATAAACACTTCCTTAACAGAATTTATATTTCCCTTCAAAAAAACTAAGAATTGCGTATTTCTTACTTCATAGTTATTATCATGATACACCAACACCATGTAAAGGTAAACATTTCGCTGTAACTTGCATTTTCTTTATTCCGGAAAATTCGTTAATACGAACATTTCTCCTAAGAACGAAAGTGTTCGGATAAACGAGGCTCGACTGTATTTACTAATCATCAAATACAATGTCAGCGGATAGAATTAATTCTTTGTCTGCTTTTCCAAGATTTTAACATATGAAAAGTGCCGTTCTATCAATACCTTTATTGCGTCAACATTAACACAAATTTTTTGATAAACAATTATACAGAGAATAACCTAAAGTTCAGGGAAACCAGAAAATAATCAAATGGCTTTTGAGAGCTTTCCTTGATCTAATTGAATAATTAGTCTTCTGTTGATGCAAACCCTTGATCGAAATTGACTGCATGATCGAAATTGACTGCATGGAGTTATTCAGGATTTTGACAAGCAGATTTTGCACATGCTTTCCAAATTACGCATGATCATCTACAAATAACATCAAATTGACAGGCCCTGCACCAAATTTTTCATTGATGGGAAAACAAATTAATATGAAATATAAAATGTACATGTCAATGTTACAGATAATAAAGTCTAAGGGATGGAGAGCTTGTCAGTTATTTTAATTGATTGATTATTTTTCATTATCACATACATTGTGTCCATGCAGGGCACACTTTACACTAAGCCAATGTTGCTGGTAATTGCATCTTTCGTTAACTTCTTTTTCACCAAGCTAGGTAGTTTTATACATGTATTAAGTAATAAAAAAGAATATATTCATTGCAGCATGGCAAAATCCACTGTGACAAAAGGGGAAATTGTTCTTAATGAGCGTTACTATGTGAAAGTGGTTTCTGATACAGTCTTTTGGTGGTTTGTTGCAATGAATAAATAGAACAAAATGTGTAAAACTGTTTTCATATTCACCTGATTTACTAAAATCGAAATTCCCTTATGTAAGTATAATGATAGTACCATTTAAAGTTCCAATTGATCCATTCTACTAAAAATCATCCAAAACAATATTATTGATAGTGAAGGAATGAAACCTCCAAATCAAGTCTAATCTATAAATAAAATTAGTGTAAGAGAATCTGCAATATCAAATGAATAAATTTTGCACTCAGTAAATTAGGCAAGTGACAATTAACAGAAAAGTGCTGAAATCAAATATCCTTGTGACGTCTGTCTTACGTCTGCCTACAGAGACCTAACACTTCCGCACATGCAAGAAATCCGAGATCACTGCAAAGCACTATAACAAATCGAGGATTCAGTGCAATACTATAGTAAGTGCTTTACGTATGTATAGGACTTGCTATAGTCTTGCATTGAACCCTTGAACAATTATATGGACTTCTAGGCAAAATTCGGAGAACATGAATTCTAACGCTTACTCCTTATCATCTCACTTTGACATATTTGCTGAAGAAGCAGGGTAAATTGCTCCTGATGAGAAATTCAGCTGTTTTTCATAATGGTTTCTTCCAAAACCATAAACTGAATGCATATTATTCATTCAATTTTTCTCAATTTAGATCTATAACAAATTCTACTGTAGGGAAATGGGGAAATCCTTCAATTGATCAAACTTTTTACCCTTATAGTGCTGGAGCCGACTTTATGCTTATATGCAAACAGGTTAGATCCAGGCCAGATACCAAGTAAATTGGCAGCTGGCCTGTGAACTAACCTGTTTGTTACTCTGAGTATTTTTCCTCATCAAAATAAAGCAGATATTAAAGGATTTTGAAAGTAGGGGGACACAAAAATCTATTTTTGGACAATTACCCAGTATTCTAGGGGTACCATTAAATTTTTAGAAATGTTATCCGACTGGCCACAATCATTTGAAGATGATATTTAAAGACTAACCTTTTCATTCATATCTACACATTCAAACTGATGCAGATCATTCAAGATAAAATCTATAAGAGGAATTTCTTCCATTGACGTAATATTTTTTTTCCCAAAATCATTCAGGAGATGATAATTGATTGTCTTCTGCTGTTGATTCCCGTTACAAAACCTTGTCTCTTTAACCCTTTCCCAAACAACAAATTTTCGAATGTACCAAATTGAAAGAGTTTGCAGACAACATTTTTAAAAATATGATAAAATTGGAAAATAATCTTCTAATAGAGCAGAAAACATTGCGGGAAAAGGAGAAATTGCTCATCATGAGCAATTTCTCTTTTTCCCACAAAGTTTTCTAAAGTTGTCTGCAACAAAGTGGTCAAATGTCCTTATTGTTTTGGAAAGGGTTAAGAGTGGTTGGTTAAAACAAGACTACCTGTTTATGTTTTAACAGGGTTGCATAAAAAGACTGACACCTTGCCAATCAGAAGTTGTGAATGATAATCTATTATAGAGTAATGGGTTTAATTATATGTTGTGCAGATAGGTACCAAATAAACTTTGGTCATTCAATATTTCAATACCCAATTAACATTTTTAACTCACTGACTTTCAAAAATGGAATAAACATGAGTCATTTTGGTAGATTTGTTCCGTTATCAATGGCCAGTAATAAGTAATTTGTCATGACTATATTACAGATTACTTACATAGATAGCAATTCATAGACAACAAGTTTGCCACACCCCTCCATTTTGTCCCATTGATAGAACATTTAAATTGATATACATGAATTAGTCCGACGCCTTTGGAGCCAATGACCTTTTCTAAAAGTGTGTTGACCTGTAGAATGCTCTGTAGTTTTCTAAAATAGATTTTTGTGTCGTCTGCTTTCCAATACCAACAAAAAAGAATCTGTTTAATTTTGAGGGGGAAAGATACCTAGAGTAGCAAACAGGTTAGATCACAGGCCAGCCGCCAATTTACTTGGTGGCTGGCCTGGATCGAACCTGTTTGCATAAGCATGAAGTGGGTTCCAGCACTATAAGGGTTAAAGAAAGAACGTGTTTGCCCAAGGTTTTAAAAGGGGAAGAAAGGAGAAATGGTCATTCTGGTTTCTTGGTTTGGGAAACACATTATGTAAATGTTGAGTAAATATGGTTGTTAGATGCTAAATGGATGATGAAGAGAGGGAAGTATGGTTATTAATGATTGCAGATGATGGGATATCAACAAAACTAACATCAAATTCTAATTTCGTCCTAAACTATAAATAGCACTTACAAGGCAACACAGAATCTTTAGTTCATTTTAATTATACAGATCGTTAACAATATATTATATATGGTGACAATTTCTAATCATAATCAGGAAACATTCTTCAAATTACCTTTAGATAAAGGCAAAAGATCATAGCTAAAATACAAAAGATGCATAAAGCAAATTGTGCATTATTCATCAAATGTCTTTAAAAGAAATGCAAGTAAAAGACATTGTTGATAAAATTTTACAAATGATTCCCAAACAACAAATTTTCTACTGTCCCAAATTGAAAGAGTTTGCAGATAACATTTCAAAATGTGATGGAATTGAAAAATAATCTTCTGATCGGGCAGAAAACATTGTGGGGAAAAGAAAAATTGCTCATTATGAGCAATTTCTCCTTTACCCACAATGTTTTCTAAAGTCGTCAGCAACAAAGTGGTTAAATGTCATTATTGTTTAAGAATGTGTTAAGTGGGAAGGGGGCTTTGTCCTGCACTGAGTGTAATAAAGGTGAATCCTTGAAAAACTGGTGGAATCTCGTAATACCGTTGTATAGAAATAACACCGCCTATCAGGTAGACATCTAACTATTCACAGAGGATATTGGCTGGGGTTTACATATAAGTTGAATTCTATAATTTAGAATGTTTGTAATAAGTGAATTGAAATAGTATTTATTTTCAGGTGCAATTAAGATTAAAAATCAATTGCATCGGTTTTGAAATTGACAGTGTTTCAATTACATTTACGAAAATATAATGGCTCTCTTCGAACCAAATTAGCTATCAATCCGGATTTTTAATTCTGTAAAATATGCCATATTAGACATTGTAATGCTATGAAGCCCTTTTTCCCCCTCATTTTCTTACCTGTAAACAAGCATTTTTAAATCGTTATTTGTTGAAATAAACATGAAGTTATATTTGTTAGAATAAACAATTTAAACATATAGCTTCTTTCAGTTTCGACCAGTCACTAAACATTGGTAAATAACATTGCTTTCCTCCGTGAGTTGTTATTTAAGTAAATTGCCCCAAGTTAAATTGTTAATGTCTCCAATTGTTATGAAATGTTTTGTCTTTTTCTTTTTATCTATTCATACAGCTGAATAATTTTAAAAGTTATTTCAATTCATGTCCATTGTGCTTACCTTTTCTCTAATATCATGTTTATAGACATTTTAACCCTTTCTCAGATAATCACTTGTATAATTGTACCTAGAGTAAGCAATTAAGAAATAATTGTAACAAAACAATAATCAGTCTCGTCTTATTGTGTTTCTACTAGTTTCTTGACTGATGATCCTTTTGAGTTTTGGTTAACCCTTTACCAAACAACAAATTTTCGACTGTCCCAAATTGAAAGAGTTAGCAAATGGCATTTCAAATGTGATGAAATTGAAAAATAATCTTATGATAGGGAGAAAACATTTTTGGAAAAGGAGAAATTGCTTGTTCATGTCCCCTTTTCCCATAAAGTTTTCCAGAAATGTCTGCATCAAAGTGGTAAAATTTTGTTATTGTTTGGTAATGGGTTAAGGTAGAATGTAATAGGATAATTATGGAAAATAATGAAAATAATGAACCTGGGGAAGAAGACCCAAGATGACCTGTGCTGGGAACCAACCCTAAGTAAGTAAAACCGGTAATTGGCCATTTTGAAGAACTTGTTCATTCGTCTGACTACTTTGGTCATTTTCAGTGATACATCGATCTGAGCCAGAACTATTCGATTGACACTAAAAGGTTCTGGCTCAGACCAATGTATAACAAGAATGACTGGATATAAACCGACGAAAGAAAATGTTTCAAAATGGCTGATTATTGGTATGCTACCTTAATTAAAGTGTTTGATGGCGACATTATCAGTTCTTAACCCTTTTATCCATAATAAACAAATCTACCTCACTTTGACACATCTGTTGTTAAAGTCCTTTGAAACCACTGTCACAAAATTATAAATTGTTTGTGATGAGCAACTTGTCCACTTGTTTCAATGGCTTCTTTAAAAAGAACATCATTTTACATGCTGATTGAGTTGTCTGCTGTTGCTTCTAATTTGAGCCAGTTACATATTTCTGTCAGAGGGACTTGGATATTAGACACATACAGCACATCCTCTACAGAAAATGTTGAGCTAATTACTTATTACATACGAAAACAATAATTACATAGGAAAAAAAAAATTGCTTTGAGAAATTCCTCGCTTTGAAAGAATGACTTTTCAGTAACTTATACCGGTCTTTAATGAATGAAAAGGGGTTAAATATATTCCATACCATTTTATGAAAGAAAAAAGGTTAGATATTTTACTTTTGTTGTAAATTCAGTTATTATCATGTTTCCATGGAAATTAACAAGTTTTGGAAAATTTCTGGTATGCAATGTAAAGCTAGGAATCTTTAAAACATTGACACAAATGAAGATTTTGGTACATAACAATCAAGAAAATCAACCATTTTAGTCAAGAGGTGCCCATTAATTGTAAAAGGTCTTTTATCCCTTTACCGAACATCAAAATTTCGACTGTTCCAAATTGAAAGAGTTTGCAGAAGACATTTCAAAATGTGATGAAATTGAAAAATATTCTTCTGATAGGGCAGAAAACATTGTGGGAAAAGGAGAAATTGCTCATTAAGATCAATTTCTCCTTTTCCCACAAAGTTTTCCAGAGTTGTCTGCAACAAAGTGGTCAAATGTCGTTATCATTTGGTAATGGCTTATGAAGGCTCTAATGACAGCAAGCATGAATCTGTTTTCAAAAACATTCCGTATCCCAATTTAGTTCTTGTAAGTTCAACAAGACTTATTTTCATTTTGGTTCATATTTTCAAATCATTCTCGCATAAAGCTTCCAGTTCAGAGAGTATATAAATAACATACAAGGGACCAGGTAAAGTAATTACCATTTGTAATTTGAAACTGTTGTCAAATGTCCTATACAAAATCAAAGTAAATGTAATTATCGGCTTTTACAAGGGAAAAGGAGACCCCAAACCCTTTATGAAACTACAGGTTGTTTATCTCGATAAAGTCAAAAAGGTGTGGTGCTGAAATTTAAAGTTCAGATATGGAGTTCGGATTTTGACATAATTGAAAGATGGGAACTATCCATGAAATTTCCCAAATGAGCAATATTTCCTTTACTAGTTTCATTAGTTATCTGAGACAGACCTGCAATCTTGAAAATATGTGGTTAATGTTAATTAAGTAGCTCTACAGGTTTTCCATGACAATTCTGCACTGCTCTGAGCGTGAGATTATTGCGTAAAGGCACTATTACCACAGAAACCCAAGTATTTCCTCTCAGATGTCTTATATTATCTAGGGGTTCAATCCAAGAATTTAGAATTTTGAGAATGACTTGTTTTAGTCTTGCACCAAACCCTAGCTATATTGTAGGAATTCAAAGACATCACATTGAGTTAAAATAGAGGTTCTCAGCGCCTTCGAAAGATTCAAAAACTTATTCATGAACATTCATGAATATATAATTGTGATTCATGAACACAAAGCTGCTCTTAACTTGTTCATAAAATTCAAAAACATATTTATGAACATCAAGAAGAGGTTTATGAATATGTTCTTGAGATTCATGAATAAATTGAAGAACACAACTAAATTTTGTGTTTATAAACAGCAATTTGTCATTCATGCCTGTTCATGAACACAGTTCTTAAATCTTTCCCTGAGAGTGTGTTACAATACCTTTAATATGTGGAAGGAAGTCAACATATCAGTCAGTTACAAGAATACCTCTCATGAAAAATACAATTGCCAATGCAGGGATTTGAGATTTCAAGTTCTGTACTCTATCCACTAGGCCGCAGAGCCCCCATAAAAATACTTTCGTTTTTACAAGGATCTAGGTTAAGGGCTGACATTTGCAAGGGTCAATCTGACTGAATATGCAGATTTACTGAGACATCTGTAAACATTGGATCCACTTGAGGTGGATAATAACTATTGTGATATCCTTACTTGATAAGACGACTTTCCTGGAAGCTGTCTGCCTTCTTCCTTACTTATCACATGTACCTTCACCCTTAGAATCCTGGGTAATTTTCAAATAATAGATTTTGGTGTCGTCTGCTTTCCAAAACCTTAAATATCTGCTTAATTTTGTTGAGGAAAGATACTCAGAGTATCGAACAGGTTAGATCACTTTAACTTGGCTGGCCTGGATCTAACCAGTTTTTATAAGCATAAAGTCAGTTCCAGCACCATAAGGGTTAACTATCATACCTGTCAGTGTATAAAGTCTTTGTTTAAAAGCTTTCCTGGAACCTTTCCTTGCTTAAAAGTAGTCTTGCACATTGATTTAATGCCTTTTTCAGCATCTCTTCAGTTAAATTGAAGCATTTCCAGGATAAAACCAGATTAACCTATTTTTTAACAGGACCCACAATTACCCAAAGTGAAATATCTGCAACTGTTATAGATGACTCAAAAATAAGTGTGACAAATTGCTTGAGACAAATAATTTCTTATCTTGTCAAAAAAAAATTCTCAGTTTCACAAAACAAACTCAACTTTAATAACTCAGACATGCCGTCTACAATTGCTTTCCATTTTGACCAGCACACACAACAATCCTGTAAGTCGTCTGGGTTTTTTTCATTCCCAAGTGTCGGTAAGGTTTGGCCTGTCAAACTTATCTTTATTAAGAAGATTTGCTAGAAACATCTTTTTCATAATTAGGTTACAAAAACAACTATGCATTTATACATTTACCAATTCTCTCATCTGAGTTTATTCGGCATTTCAAATTTAGAATTACAAGCAGACGACAATTCTGTCAAGACTGAAAAGAGGAAAGCTCCTTTTTATTATGTTTTGGTAGAATCCATCGTAACAAAAGCTTGATAAATAAACCCCTGTAAAAGATTCGAGAACTTATTCATGGACTTCACGAACATTCATGCATGTTGAATGGCCATTTATGAACATAGAAGTGTTTTTAACCTTTTTCATAAGTTTTAAGAACATGTTCAGGATCATCAAGAACATTTTCATGAATGTATTCATGAACTTGTACTTGGTATTCATTAACCTGTTCTTCAATTTTGTGAACAAGTGCTGGGTTGATAAACTGTCATTTAACATACATTGTATAAACATGCAGCCGAGGCAAAACCCTTTACCAAATGAATTTTCAACTGTCCAAAATTGAAAGAGTTTGCATCAAAATCTGATGAAATTGAAAAATAAACTCCGATAGGGCAGAAAACATTGTGGGAAAAGGAGAAGTTGCTCGTTAAGAGCATTTTTTCTTTTCCCACAAAGATTTCCAAAGTCTTCTGTAACAAACTGGTCAAATGTCATTTTTGTTTGGTCAAGGGTTATTATAGAACATCTGTGGGAAATAAGAGAAACCACTGTTATGTTAACTAACCTTAAGCTTATTTCTACCAGTAATTAATGTTCTACCAAAGATTGATCTTTACATCAGTATTTTGCTTTTAATTGATGACTATGTAACCTTTAAAGTTTTTGCTATAAACATTCATCTTCAGTGAAAAGTGCTAAAGAGCATGTTTCTTAACCCTTTCCCAAACAACAAATTTTCGACTGCCCCAAATTGAAATAGTTTGCAGACGACATTTCAAAAAGTGATGTAATTGGACAATAATCTTCTGATAGGGCAGAAAACATTGTGGGAAAAGGAAAAATTGCTCATTATGAGCAATTTCTCCTTTTCCCACAATGTTTTCTAAAGTTGTCCACAACAAATTGGTCAAATGTTGTTATTGTTTGGAAAAAGGTTAAAAGTGCAAGACAGGGGAAGTAACTGCAAGTTCCAAAGTACATTTTCATCAATGATGATAATTTTGCATGACATCGGATTGGTTCAAATAAACAGTTGAGACAAATCCTTTACCCATCGTATCAACTCGGCAATCCCCGTCACAAGTCCGTAGATATACCTCGTAGGTAGTTCATGAATACACCAGAAATCCTGGGGTAATTCGCTCATTTCCAGCGGATATCGCACATGATTACAACATGCACAAAGGTACTAAATATGTATTTAAATACACACAAATTGGTTATATATCACAATTGAATGTTTTTGTTTTTTTAATCTTTTCATGAAAGATTATCATATCAACACATCTTTGTTTCATATTTTGTCAATCGTATCTTTTCGGCAATCGCCGGCTTGTGCCGGAGATTTCAGAGTAGATACGATTGCAAACGGACATGCCCTTCGTTGCTGGCCTCCTTTCAAAATGGCTCATGATTACCTCAGAGGTTATTTTAAGAAATGGCCGAGGTGTTCCGAATGATCCTTTACATCTGAAAGATTTAAGTCTTGCATTGAACTCTCTATATGGCCTTCGATGAGATGGCTTGCTGGCTTAAACAATGCCAAATATTCAATCAAGATTGTTCCAGTCCTTATGGGGAGTCAAACTTAGACATATCCGTGAGTAGTCAAGGGCGTAGCGCCCATTACGCAGTTTACGCAACTGCGTAAACATTTTTGTCAGAGATAAATTTTTCTAATGTGGAATTAATTAAAAAGAAATCTTCATGTTTTCTTTCTGCCAAAGTTGAAAGGAACATACTATTCTTGAAGCTACTGCTTTTAGGTTCATCGCATGACATGTAACAAGATTTTCTATCCAACAAGCTGTAATCTTCCCAATTAATCACAATTTCACTTGTCATCTTGAATCTCTGTCAACAGGTCTCAATCAAACTATACTATTTTTGTAAGGAGTTAGCTTATTACACCATAGATAAATACTTATGCTTGTGTAAATACTGCAGGGGACTGCAAGGACAAACATAGGGTTAAATATTATTTCAAATTATCTCAGGATTTTAAGAACCCCTTGTAAATGCATTTTTAAAGTGTTTTGGGGAAAAAAGAAGCTGCATGTAAGAAAGACTTCTCCTCAATACATTCAACACTGTCACCAGGGTTGAAGGTTAACAATATTCTTGAATATAAAGGAACCCAGTAAAGGAAAAAGATTCCTGTTGGATATTGTGATTCCATAATATGAGGACCCATGACTTCATTGTAGTCATTGTCACTTAAAGAGAGTAACTCAAAGATTGTGCTCTGTACGCAACAAAAGTAATTTTATCAAGCATTTGTGAGATCGACTACATGATGGTTATATGAAAACTATATCTTTATTAAGTAGATTTGCTGAAACATTTTTTTCATAATTAGGTTACAATAACAACTACGACATTTATGCTTTTACCTATTCGCTCTTCTGAGTTTGTGACATTTCTAAGAATACCACCGCTTACCTATGAGTTATTAAAATTAAGATCATTGTTTACAAAATAAATAATTTAGATGGTTTACTATATCTGCAACATAAATGTGCTACATCTCCGCAACATAATTACAAAGGGGGAGATAAGTTAATCACGGTAATCTAGTTTCGATTAATTCTATAAATCTGTGATGGCATTTAATTTTATTTTAAAATTAAAACCTCATTCTGTGAGATAGTCCTTTCTAAGACATAATACAGTTTCTAATGTGTAGTTCATACATAAGAGATAAGGAACAAGTGAAATCATTGTGACAAAGCCAGAATTTTTCATAAGGTGAAAATATTCTTTTTGTAAGTGTTTTTCAAATGTACTGTGCAAATTTTTCTATGACAAACACTAATCATCATCATTTCAATTGAAATATAGAGGGATCAATGCAAGACTGTAGGTAGGTATAAAATAGGTAATAGGTATAAAACACAAATTTGAAACACTTACTACAGTCTTTTATTGAATACTAGATATGTGAGCTTTAATTGTTTAGACACTTAAGGTCCCCTGCAAAAGATTCAAGAACTTATTCATGAACTTCATGAACATTCATGAATGTTAAATAGCTTTTCATGAAGACAAAGCTGTTCTTCACTTGTTTGTGAATTTCAAGAACATGTGCATGAACATCAAGAACAGCTAGTTTATGAATGTATTCATGAACCTGTACTTGATGTTCTTGAATTTCATGAAAGGTTTTGTGTTCATAAACAGCCATTTACCGTTTATGAATGCTTATGAATAAGTTATTGAATCTTTCGCCGGGGTTATCGTAGTTCGGCAGGTAGTGAGGCCAGTAACTTTGAATATGTCCAAATGTCCCCATGAGTTTACTGTGGCTTATCTTTTTATGGCCGAGTGTATATTTACTTTATATGAAAGCAATGTGTGAACAGTGATTTACGAAACAAAATTGCTTTTCGCTGCCAACTTTTTGCCCCCTTTTTCTATTTAACCCATTACTCTAAAAACACACAATCACAGTCCAATTTGCCTTGTGAAGTAAACTATTTTCAAATAGTGAAACTAAAAGAACAAAAATTTTAAATGTACCATTTATCTCATTTTCCTTCAAGCTACATTGCTATTGTGATTTGAAACTTAAATATAGCATTTTTTACATCTTTTTTTACATTTACAGATGTCTTCTTATGATGGTTATTTTACCAGTCTCAAAATTATAAACCAGGTAATGGGTCTAAAAGCTGTACTTGATGTTGACTTTGGACCAAGTTCAGAAAAATTGTGAAGATTGACATTCAGTTCCTTATAATCCTTCTTTAGTGTACACAGAGAATGTGACAGCCAAAAACAGGCATTTTATGGCCAACATCACAGGGCATATTTAAGACAATCTTGTTGCAAATAAAACATTAAAGATGATAACTGAAAGTATTAGAAGATTCCAACTACATTAGTACCTTTAGGAACAATATAAGTCTTTCTCATGGGTTTTTACATTACATTTCATGGGTTCAGTGCAATACTATAGTAAGTGCTTCATGTTTATGAAGCACTTACTATAGCCTTGCATTGAACCCTTGATTTATGCATCAAAAGTTTTTCAGTCATACTTGGATGCACAGCTCATCAACCTATATGCCTAAAAGGATTGTTTAACCTTTTACCAAACGCAAATTTTTCTCGACTGTCCCAAATTGAAGGAATTAGCAGAAGACATTTCAAAATGTGTTGAGTTTGATAAATAATCTTCTAATGGGGCAGAAATCATTGTGGGAAAAGGAGAATTTGCTGGTTAAGAATATTTTGCTAGTTCCAATGTTTTCCAGAATCGTCTGCAACAAACTGGACAAATGTCGTTATTGTTTGGTAATGGTTTACTACACTTAGAACCATAATCATTAGTTCCATTGATTAGCCAATAGACTACCTCTCATGAAAATTCAAATCTCCTGCAAATTTAACCCACACAGAACAGAACAGAACAGAACATCACTTTACTAAACCTAAGTATAAAGAAGGGGTGGGAACGAATAGTGAATATTCAAATATTTGGTAACTACTATTTGAATATGCTCAAGAGGTCTGATATGAAAACAGCATCATGTTTTATTATTTATTATTCTTTCAATGTGGCTGTAATGCCCTTGTATGTGAATGACATGTCATATGTGTTAAAGGAGGCCTTTGTCTTGTCAGCAGAACATGTGAACTAAAACACATGATGGGGGTAACATGATGTTTATCAAAGAGAAGGGAATGGGAATAAAACATATGTTTGTCTTATTGTTATCATCATGAACATCAAAATAATATCTATTACATTATTTGATTGGCCCTGGTGCATTGCAATCTTGACTATGATTAATTATTGATAGAGTATAATTGTTTAAATCCACATCAAACAAGTAACCATTGCAATTGTCAATTGGCTTGATAGACTGATTTTAAAGCCATCCTTGAGCTCATTTACACGTAAATTGTGAAAGTTCTAGAATAATTAAAAATTATCATAAAAGTACTTTAATTTTTCTTTTACAAAGGAATTGAGACAATAACATGTACGTTCACATGATATTTTTAAAAGAGTTAATACAATAAGGTTTGAGTACAATTAGGGATAAAACAATGTCAGCCATGAAACGTCAGGAACCAATAAAACTGGAGAAATTCTCTATTTTGAATGTTCACTATATGTTGTATTGAATAAATGACAGTATCTTTTTTATTTCTCTATCCAGGTGATCGCCACTAGTAAATTAGAGCGTTTCTTGCTAATTTAGATGTTATTCGAATGTGAACAATGAAGTTAAACTGCTGGGCACCAAATTTGTGAAAATAGCACTTTTAAAAAGAATGGTATTATGTAGTAAATGGTTGAAAATCAAATTCTGAATGTAAGACAAACATGAATAGACCCTCGAACTCCAGTCCTGTTATTTCGGCACCAGACCATAGTGTGGTGTTGTCCATGGGCTAGAAACACCCAATCACTTCTAGTCCTTAGTGTTTAACCTACATTTTCATCCAATGAGAATGCGTCAATTTGAAATTTTTTGTTGGGTTATTTTCCATAACCTACTATTCGAGTGTTCAATCTGGGCTCTATGAGACTATTACTCTGGTTTCACGCATGCGCATAAATAGGTAGTTTTAGGCTCCACCTCCAAATCAATGACACGTGTAAGCCAAGCCTACGGTAGCGATTGAAAGATCGCTGTGACGTCGCGGGTGAGAAATAAACACAGAAATAAGTAAAATGGAATTACAATTAAGTGAGTTATAGGGTTAAATCCTTTCTCCTAACATCGTTGAGAAAAAAAGAAACTTAACAATATTAACCTTTTACCCCATTAGGAATAATGTGACGGGTACAAATTGAAAGCATCAACAGACAACACAATATACATTATGAAAAAACACAGTTTCTTTTTGAAATTGAAAAGAAAATATTGTGACAAAAGGAGAACTTGCTCGTTACAAGCAATTTCTTCTTTTGTCACAAGGGCTTCTCAAGTTTTTTGCTGTCGGTGAGGAACAAATTATGGAGTAACGGGTTAAACTCAAAACTACATTGCAATCTACATCACTGGGTAGTGCAGTTTTCTTCTTTCAAATATGGAATGGCAGATTCTTGGCATGCAATTGACAGCCGCGGAAGGCGTGGTTTATGTCGAATTTCAAAATACTGAGCAGCAGTTTTATGCCATTCGCAGATCATACCCGTAGAGGCGTGGTTTGCCAGCGTCAAATAGAGCGCTCCATGGAAATGTAGGTTAAACACTAAATTGTTGAGAGGCTATATAGTGAAATTTAAAGGACATAGAAACCCCGTCAGTCGCTATCGCTCCTTCCTTGGGGTTTCTATATCATTTAAATTTCACTATCTAGCCTCTAACCTATATCTAGAGGGAGTGATTACCAAATGTTTGATAATATCTGTCATAACATAGGCTGCACTGTTGTCAACACATTTTAAAAATGAACTAAAAAGTAGCTGTAGCATTTTATTCCTTATTTCAAATAAACTTGTCCAAGTCTTGCCCCCATTTCAGCAGATCATTTAAGAAACTATATTGACAAAACAAGAAATTATTTCATCTTTTGTCATGTTGGATTTAAGGCATTATCACAAAGAATGTATCAATACTTGTAAACCATTCTTTGATGTTGCAGTTCACAAAATACAACACCATGGAAAGGCTTGTATTGCTAACCCTTAGAATGCCGGGTAATTTTCTAAAAATAGATTTTTGTGTCGTCTGCCTTCAAAAACCATAAATATCTGCTTAATTTTGATAAGGAATGATACCCAGAGAAGCAAACTGGTTAAATCACAGGCCAGCTGCCAATTTACTTGGCGGTTTGCCTGGATTTAACCTGTTTGCATAAGCATGAAGTTGGTTCCAGCACTATTAGGGTTAAATGGAGGGGGTATGAGTGTTGAACACAGTTTCAGGTAACATTTTATTATGGCAATAGTGTGACACATACACAGTTCATTTTTCAATATTTGTTTTAGCCCACCTGCAGCAATGAATTCATATAAAAAAATCTATTTTACATAGAAGAATGAAGATGCTGTAAACTCATTTCAACATGAACATCAAGGTTTATTGCAAGACTATAGTGAGTCTTTTACAAATGTGCACCAATTTCTATGGTATTACAATGAACCCTCAATAATCAAGTACAATGTGAATTTTCATCAAAAAGAGTTGTAATTTGTTAACCCATTCTTCCAAATGGAACTTTGTGACAGGTATGGTTTTAATCCAAACGCAAACACGCATTAGAAATCCAATATTACATGTTTCCTTGTTTGTATGATGTTTAACCCCACTTCAACAAGTTTTCAGTTAAGAAGTGGCTTATATGGACCCACCAGTACTAGGCTAGGGCTACAAAGTGACTTGCCAAAGGTCACTCCCATGAAACCAGAGATGTCGGTTGGGCTCGGACCTGTGGCCCCCGAGTTCTAAGTTCGCTAACCTAACCACCGGGCCACACAGGACCCTCAATATTACATTGTTCATTAATATATGTTTAATCTTTTCCAGCTTCATCCCTTGTATCTATGATGTAGCTGTAATGAGTTTACAATGGATGACTTTTTCCTCTCATTTAGACTGTTTAATCTACAATGGATGACTTTTTCTTCTCATTTAGGCTGTTTTATCTACAATGGATGACTTTTTCCTCTCATTTAGGTTTTTTTATCAGAATGAGTCATTCACAAAAACAAAACAAAAATAAAATCAAAACATAGAAAACTGTTTGCTTCATGACATAACTATTTATATACAATTAGGTGACCAATAGTAAAATTTGTTCAAGTCATGATCAAAATATAAATTCTGAGATGTGTTTGTGTAAGCGCAAATTCAATAAAAGAAGTTGAGTGATCTTTTTGATTAATTTGAATGACTTTCAAAACTGTGCTAAAAGGCAAAGTTTGAAAATAAAAAAAAAAAAAAAATTCTTTTACTTTAAGAAACACTGGGGCATATATATATGAACAAAGAGATAACAGAACCAATTCAAATCATATAAACTTAGGAATAACTTGTCATTGCTTATTTCTTAAGTTTTGATAAAAAAACAAACCTTGCCCTTATAGGTGGAAATCAAAAAGACAACAACAACATTTTCTTCATGCATTTTTTTCATTTTCTACAAGAAGGTTTCTAAATCATATGCACTGGTGAAAGAATATACCTTGACTTGATTGTGATTATTACTGATTCCTTCACCTGCAAAAGAACTTATTCATGAACTTCATGAACATTAAAGATTCACAACATTATTCATGAACTTCAGGAATATGCATTAATAAATGGCCATTCGAAAACAAATTCATGAACAATGCCAACAGGTTCATTTATACATTCATGACCCTGTTCTTGATGTTTATGAACCTGTTTTCATGTTCATGAATGACTTAAGAAAAGCTTTATGTTCATGAATGGCCATTTAACATTCATAGATGCTCATTGAGTTCTTTAATAAGTTCTTGAATCTTTGAAGGGGTAATTTATTGTTTCAAGGGCTGTTTACAAACTCTTGGAACTAGGGGAAAATAAAAAAGGGTTGAAAGATAAAGAAAGTTCATTTATAGAAAACATGTTGAACATGTTTATTCATAAGATAATAATGAGCACATCAACCAAGTTGATTCAATAACAAACAAAAGAAGAAATTGATTGTAACAAGCAATTTCTCCAATTGCCTCAGTCAATGATTCCTTAACCCTTTCCCAAACAACAAATTTTTGACTGTCCCAAATTGAAAGAGTTTGCAGACGACATTTCAAAATGCGATGAAATTGAAAAATGTTCTTAAGATAGAGCAGAAAACCTTGTGGGAAAAGGAAAAGTTGCTCGTTACGAGCAATTTCTCCTTTTTCCACAATGTTTTCTAAAGTCATCTGCAACAAAGTAGTCAAATGTCGTTATTGTTTGGGAAAGGGTTAACATTTGTATAACCTTCATCTTGCTTTATTATTGGACAATTCACATAATAACTTATCATAGAATTGTTTCAAAGTCATCTGCTCTACTGTTCAATATGCCGTATAAAGATCATTTAAATGAAAAACACTTAAAATGTGCTTTCTCATATACCCCCTGAGCTTCAAACACACAAATTGGATGCCTACATAATTCCTTCTAATTCGGCATTTCAAGTTAGAGACACTCCGTCTGCTGTTTGTGTATGAACTGATTTTGATGACAAACTGTGTAAATATTAATTTCCATTACAAGCCTTAGTATAATCAACCCTTTTCCACATTGCCGGAACGAGCCACAATAGCTCAGTAGGTAGCGTGTTTACCTTAAAAACAGGGGTCCGAGGTTTGAGACTCAGTTAACCTTAGTCAAAATTCTAATCAGAAGAAAAATTCAAGAAATCATTCATGAACATTATAATTATAACCTTTTATGAATACAAAGCTGTTCTTAACTTGTTCATGAATTTAAAGAACATGTTCATGAACATAAAAAACAGGATCATGAATGTATTCATGAACCTGTTATTGATGTTTGTGCGCCTGTTCTTGAATTTCATGAAAAAGTCTGTGTTCATGTACATCTATTTAACATTCACGAACATTCATAAAGTACATGTACATTTCTTTAATCTTTCGCAGGGGAAGTCATTGCTCAAGAGACATTGATCTCTCACCAATGATCAATGATTTGCATGTGGCATATTGAGTGACCTAGAAAGAAGACCTCAGCAGTCCTGATGGGTTAATAGTAGGCGCATGGATTATTTCAGACAGCTGTGACATAACTGAAACACTGTTGAAATGACCAAATACTCCAGTCCAATCGCAAAATCCCATTTTGCCTCTAGTGCCCTATTTGAGATTATTCAGTTATCTTATCAAGTTACTAGTGCTCTAGTAGAGATAATTGTGTTATTTTGTCTACTCAACCTCTAGTGCCTTTGTAGAAATTATTTAGTTATTTCCCATTTTGCCTCTAGTGCCTTGGTAGAGATAATTTAGTTATTTCCCATTTTGCCTCTAGTGCCCTGGTAAAGAAAATATAGTTATTACGTCCACTCTACCTCTAGTACCCTGGTAGAGATAATATAGTCGTTTTGTCCACTTTGCCTCTCGTATCTTGGTAGAGATTATTTAGTTATTTCCCATTTTGCCTCTAGTGCCTTGACAGAGATTATTTAATTATTTCCCACATTGCCTTTAGTGCCTTGGCAGAGATAATATAGTTATTTCCCACATGGGATCTAGAGCGCTTGTAGAGATAACATAGTTAGTATGTCCATTTTGCCTCTAGTGCCTTGGTAGAGATTATTTATCTATTTTATTCACTGCCTCTAGTGCCTTGGCAGAGACTATTTAGTTATTTCCCACCTTGCCTCTAGTGCCTTGGTAGAGATGATTTAGTTATTTTGTCCACTTTGCCTCTAGTGCCTTGGTAGAGAATTTTTAGCTATTTCCCATTTTGTCTCTAGTGCCCTATTAGAGATTATGAAGTTATTTTCCACTTTGCCTCAAAATGCAAGTACGGTATTTATATCCCCAATTAACTCTGTTACACCTCTCTTTGACACATCTACTAATATGTACCAGTTTTGTAGCCGATCCGGAAAATGCATTAGCGTAGCTTCCTTTAGGCACATTGGGCATGTGTCTACACTTTTCTTATAGGACGCAAAAAACCCACAAAGAAACCTCTATTTCCTGCTTAAACAAAATATATTCTTGTGCTCTCAAATATACATGTCAAAACAGACATGAGCGATATCAGACTACATTTTTCTCTGGGGACCATGCCCTAGAATTAAGTGTCTACACATTACTTTCAGGCAAGCTATGCCCCTGCCATGTTTTCAATTTATCTTGCTTTCAAGAACATTTGTATAAAAGTCACTTTAAAAATGCTAAAGTCTATATTTTTAGATACATGCCTTCCACATAAGACTGGTAATGTTTGACAAGAAGACTGAATTACTCATTTTGACCAGAATCAAAATGTAGTTTTGTATTACATTTCATCTAAAAAAGATGGTTAAGGAAAACTTAGTGGTAAAAAACAAAGAAACTTATTTATCACCTAGTACAAGTGTTCATTGTGAATATCATCATGCCGGGAATAAAAAAAAATGAGTATTTCTTCCTATCATCTAGCAGGTCTTTCAAAACATTCACAGCTTCAGTAGAAGATATACACTTAATGTCAAGACGATTCTTAACCCTTACAGTGCTGGAACCAACTTCATGCTTATGCAAACAGGTAAGATCACAGGCCAGCTGCCAAGTAAATTGATGGCTTGCCTGTGATCTTACATATTTGCTACTCTGTGTATCTTTTCTAATCAAAATTAAGCATATATCTAATGTTTTGGAGATCAGATGACACAAAAATCTATTTTAAAAAAAAATACCCAACATTCTAAGGATTAGATAAAGAGTATATCCTCCTTTTCTTTACAAAAATCAAATTTCTGTAAAAAAGGGAATTTTTTAATCTTAAATAAATGTGGGTTTTCTCCACTATGTATAATTAATTACCTTAATTAGAATGACAACATGCTTCTAACCACAGCTTCTTATAGTCAAGGCTGAAAGTACAGAACTTCTGTTGTCTGCTGCAGACTTGATCATGCAACAGAAAAGGTTTGGCTTATTCATAACTTTGACATTTCCATTTGTAAATTAATATTAGTCCTTTTGTTCCACAGTTATTGTCTTGTTTAACAGTCGACTAACTTTAAGCCACACCTCAATAATCATATCACAGTCTAGTACTGCACTTGCTTACATGTCCTTTTATTTCACCATTAAAACTTTATTTAATGCACCGGCAGTAAAAGATTAAAGAAAGCAATGTGTCCAAAAAGAGAAATTTCTTGTTTCTTTTTTAGAGATATGGTTTAAGTCACCACAAAGCTAAATGTTATTTTCAATACTATGTATAAATTTGAAGAATTTGTCATTTGATTTTGATTTCCAATTGGAAACTCATGAACAAATTAAGACCAGCTTTATTCTTGAACAGCCATTCAATGCTCATGAATGTTCATGAAGTTGATGAATAAGTTCTTGAATCTTTTGCAGGGAAACACTTGATATTACTGCGAATATCTGGAGCCGTGTTGGTAGCCTGCCCACATTCAGTTTTTGTTATGGTGGTGAATCTAAACAATGAGCGCTTTAAATGTACATGTATCAAAAATGGAACAATAACATTTGTGATATTACCAAGACCCTTTCTCTAACAGGAATAAAAAATCTTTATATTGTCTTCTAAATGCTCGAACAAGACAAACCTTCTTAACAATCTTACTTAAAAATAGTTTTAACTTAGTCACTTTTACATCGATTGTTACAGAAGCTTGAAGCTTACTAAATTCACTATCAATGACTGCATCCTGGGGTGAATCCTGGGTACTATAGGCCAGTACTTGCGCTGATTTTAGAGCCAGTCAAGGCAATTTCTACTTCCTCTAAAGGGGATTGAACCCAGAAACCTCGGTACAACAGGCTGATGCTCTTCTCTGCACAATTGTTGCCCCCTACTTAAAACTGACTCATCTAACAGTGCCAAGGTTAACAGATTATCTTGTGTGGTTCAAATACGCCTCCTTTGAGAATCAAACCTGGAGGACAATCAGGTTATGACAGTACAAGGATTCAATGCAATACTATGGTAAGTAAAAACTAAGCCATGTCCTTCATGTTTGTGAAGGATTTAGCTTTCTTTTACTCTAAGCCATGGATTAAGTAAAGTGTACATTATTTAGATAGATTTTGTGCAGTACGAACCAAATCTATGTGTAAATGGAAATATTTCATGGGCAAGCTATTATCTAACAAAAATAAAGTAGAATCCACTTAAATAAGCATTGATAGAACTTTAATACACAGACCAGCTGACAAAGTATATAGGAAATTATCTTAAGTAATAATTTATTGCATCTAAACATGCGATTAGACCGAACCCTTAGTTTTACCCCAAAAAAGCTTTGGGACATTTAAGTCAAGACCACTTCATGCATCATCTATGGGGTGATTGACTAATTTTACCAACAACTTAAAGGTTTCTTTTCACAGAAGAGAAAATTTGAAGCAATACTGTATTTGTACTGTTGCTTGATATACAATTAAAAGTAGCTTTTGAGAGCATAATTAATCAATATATGTACAGTTTATATGTTGTAGACCTCAAACACCATCACCTTTCTGCATTAGACTACATGTTATTTCACTGTATAAACCCTTTAAATGATCAAAAACGATCTAATTTTGGTTCCAATGACTATATAGTTGCAGTCAGTATCACAGAACAGCTCTTGTGCAATTTTAACAAGATTTTCTAATAACTTCCACATTTCCTTGCATCTGTGAACAAGCACCTTTGAAATACTCTCATCTTAACACACCTGTATCAGAACTTCAGACGATAACAGAAACTATCCCCCACAAAAGATTCAAGAACTTATTCATGAACTTCATGAATGTTACATGGCCGTTCATGAACCCAGAACTTTTTCATGAAATGCAATAACATGTTTATAAACAAATCAAATACTTGTTCATGAATACCTTCATTATAAACCGATTCTTCATGCTCATGAACATGTCCTTGACATTCATGAACAAATTAAGAGCAGGTTTGTGATCATGACTGTTCATTTAACATTAATGAATGTTCAGGACGTTTGTGATTAAGCTCTTGAATATTTTGCCTCAGATTGAAATGAAAAATCACTTTGACAAAAACAAAAATTCTCCAAAAGTTGATTTTCCTCTTGTTACAGCTTTCTTCACCCACTTCACTCATTATCTAATAGGCGAGTTGACAAATAGATACCTTGTATTACAAAATAATGATAATGTTTGTCTGTCATGGCTTTGAGATTCATTGAGGTCATATAACTTCTATGACGGAACAGATTACCCTTTTATCAATACACACAAACCCATACATACATCTACACTTAATAACCCGCCCAGACCATGTCCTAATGCAGATGTGTCAAGATAACTCTAAACCAAAAGGAAAAACACATCAAAGAACTTCGGTGATTATACTTTTCTAAAAAATCTAAGATTTGGTTCCATTCACACTTTCATTTATATAAACTTTGTAATTCCAGGAATTTTGCAAACCCATCTCAGATGGCTGCCCTCACGATTATATGCTAACTTCTATCCTGTACATTACAACAAGAGGGGCTCAAGTCTGCCTATACCAAGAAGGGGTTTAAATTCCTGGGGGAGGAGAGATTTTGGAAACCAATGTGAAAAGGAGAAATGGACTTCTATGATAATCAATGTTAATTATTCATATTTGCTAATTGGTTTTTGCTGTTGCTTCGAATCAGTCACAAACTCTTTTGAGAACGTCAGCTCAAATCTTTTAAGAAAAATTGTAGGTCCTTGTTTATCTAATTGCTCATATGTGTCAACGATTGTTTATGTATACTGCAAAACCTGACTTAATAGTGACAAATATTTGTAAAGGGTTGAACAGTTAATGTATTTCATTTATATTTTGCTTTCCTCGATTTCTTTAGTACAAGGCTAGGGCTCTGCAGTGTCTTGACAAAGGACACTCAAAAGAAAACACACTAGTGCAGCTTTTGAGGATTGAACCCAGTATCATGTGTTACATATCCAACAGCCTAACCACTGGGCCTTGCACGATCCATTGATGAAAAAGACTCTCTTCCTAAAATAACAATTAGGGATCCATCAAGCATATAGGTTGAGCAATAAAGCTTCAGACATACTTTTTCTCCTTATGAAAACTTCCAATGTTACTGCAGAGACTCAATGTGTTTCCTTGTGATTTCAAGTCAACTATTCCTGATTTCGGGTCAAGAATTTAAGGTTAACTTTGCATCATTTCAGGTCATTTACATGATTTCAGGTCAACTATGCAAGATTTCAGTTAAGCTATGCAAGCTTTTAGGTCAAAAATGTATGATTTCTGGTCAGCTATGCAAGATTTCAGGTCAACCATGTATGATTTCAGATCAGCTATGCAAGATTTCAGGTCAGCTATGCAAGATTTCAGGTCAGCTATGCAAGATTTCAGGTCAACTATGTATCATTTCAGGTCAACAATGTATGAACCAGGATTCTCCACCGCTGGGTTGAAAGTCCACCTTAACCACTTTGCCATGCAGGATCCCTAACATGGCATTATAACTAATAATAAAGTTTAAATTAAATCTATGAAAAACTGTAAAACATTGTAATCATGATTCTAAAGAGCAAATTTATGAATGATGAGCAAACAACCTGAAATTTTTTCAAACATTGTCTTTGCAGAGGCATAAATGGCAGTCTAAGCATTAGTCTGTTTTCTTACATTAATATAATTAATTGTGAGTGCAAAACAAATATACAACCATATCACAATGACTTAATGAAATGTCTGAAAGAATATTGGCCAAAGGGTAATGTTGACGGGACCCATTGATGGCATGACACCAACGGCACACGTCATACAGAACACTCTGTCCCTTGCCAAATAGGTTCCGTGATCACCACATGAAAATTTGGAAATTATCCATACCAGACACAAGAACAATGTGTTGAACATATATACCTTAACAGTTTAACATGCAATGCTCTCCTTTATCCTTTAATCATGATCTTTGAGAACCATCCATGTTAACTCTTAGAATGCTGGGTGGTTTTCTAAAAAAAGATTTTTGTGTCGTCTGCCTTCCAAATCCTTAAATATGTGCTTAATTTTGGTGGGGAAAGATACTCAGAGTAGCAAACAGGTTAGACCCCAGGCCAGCCGCCAATTCACTGATTTACTTGGCGACTAGCCTATGATCTAACCTGTTTGCATGACCATAAAGTCAGTTTAATTTTTCTGAGTACACTCATTTCATACTTTTTCAGTTAAAGTCGTAATGAGTGATTTATGAAATATTTGGATAACCCTTTACAACATGCAAATAAACTAGGAATTGCTTGCAATGTAACATTCTTTATGACACTAGAGGCCTTGATATGTTGAGAGCATAGAATTCCATTTATTTATTTGTGGTTTAAATTCCTCAACCGTTTTCCCTCATTTTAACACATCTCAAGCAGAAATCATCAAAGCAAAATGAGAAATTACTTGTAAATATCACAAAGAAAATATTATTATTGAAAATGTATAATAAAATATTGCTCCAAATTGTACAATCAAACAGAAAAGTTCTTTCTTAGGGAATATGGATTAACCCATGTTGCCGTTTTTATTTACTAAGATACATCTGAAGCAGAAATCATCATAGCAAAATGAGAAATTACTTCAAAATATCATAAAGAAAATATATTATTGAAATTGTTAAATATAGCTGCAATCGTTTGTTGCTTCTAATTGGACAATCAAACAGAAAAGTCTTTTCTTGGGGAATATGGATTAACCCGTGTAACTGATTTTACTTATAAACCCTTATAGTGCAGGAACCGACCTCATGCTTATGCAAACAGGTTAGATCCAGGCCAGCCACCAAGTAAATTGGCTATTGGCCTGTGATCCAACCTGTTTGCTACTCTAAGTATCTTTCCTCAAAGAAAATAAGCGTATATCTAAGGTTTTGGAAAGCAGATGACACAAAAATCTATTTCCAGAAAATGACCAAGCATTTCAAGGGATAAGACACATCTGAAGCGGTATATTCATCATAATACCATAGGAAGTAGATGTGAAGTTGAATCTCTACGAAGGATTCAAGACTTGTTTTCTTATACACCATGAACCCACATGGATGACAGATTGCTGTCCATGAACACAAAGCTTTTCTTGAATTGTTCATGAACTTTAAGAACATGTTTATGTATATCAAGAAGCAATTCATGTATTTATAAGTAAATCATTGTGTGCGGGGTACAGTGGTGCAGAGGAAGAGTGTCTGCCTCTTGGACCGGGGGTCCCAGGGTTGAATCCCCGTTAGGAGAGGTGTAAATTGCCGGGACTAACCCACAAATAGGCGCGAGCACTGATTAGGTTTCAAGGAAGCAGACATGGAAAGATTGGCTTTGAAAACACTTCAGGCTTCCTTCACAATCAATGTAAAACAATAGGTAAACTTTAAGGTATTGTGTAGAATCACTGTGACACAAAGAAACAAATGCTAATCAGGCAGAAAGGTTTCTCAAGACCTCTGCAAAAGGTTTGTCAAAATGTGATTAAACTGCATATGGGGTTGAGTTATTTCTAAATGCCAATAGGTTCTATTGTCTAGCAGCTTGCAAAATCATACATGCATCTCAATGCAACATTCCCTGAGGGCATTGAACTTAAGGAATGGCAGGTCTATTTATAAACTTAAAAACGCAACAGTTCCAACAAATTAGAATCCAACATTGACCAATCATATGTGCAATTTATAAAGAATGTAGAGGTCCAGATTAATTTAACATACGGATTGCTTGCAGTATCTGAAACGCAACTAAATGACAAAATTTGGAAAAACCTAAAAAGTGGAGGACCTTCACTTAACTTGTAATTCCAGAATGGAGTGCCTAGTAAAAAACAAACTTACAAGAAAGCTATGCAAACAAAACATGATTGCTGTAGAAAAAAAAAATGTTATCTGTAGCTAGAGTCATAACACCACTTATTTGCAGTAAAATCTTTGAAGTTTTAAAACAATTAAAATTGAACATCAAAATACATTCAAATTCATTTTTAAGAATAAGTGGGACAGTAAAAAGGTCTAAAATTGGTTCTCATAGTGAAGTGTAAGATTTATTTACATTTCGCTATTAAACAAGGTCAGCCGAAAATTGCAGGAAAAATTGTCCATAAATGAGGGACTTTCATCAACTTTCCAGTTGTAGTGGTAAATGATAACCCATGCATTATGGCGCTGTTACATCTAACACTCGATAGAAAAAAGAATCGCAATTAATGGGCATTGTTTTTAGGTCATTACATCCGTTGACTGCAGTTCCTCTGCGGAGAAATAGATGTAATGGAATTAGGAAGTATAGGTTATCATAAACCACGAGAATCGTAAAGTTGATGGTCAACTCATGTGGAGTCATGTGATTCCCCCCGCCTGTCAAACTAAGTTACAAAAACTTCATCCAAAAAGTATGTCTCTCCATTGGGATTTGGAGTTAATCTGTAATCTGATTCCTACTCATAGCATAAGTTCACCAAAGCCTTGATGGCCCCTGTAGAAGACTATGATGGACAGAAAGAGGATTTAAGATGAAAATTATCCATATATCACTGTTATTTTAACTCTTTACCACCATGTAAATTCTAGCTTTCTTTTAATTTTTTGGCTATGTATATACTGTACTTGAGTATTGATCGTGACACTATGGATACGGTTTACCTTTTTGGTACAGAATAAAAGTCGAAGCCTGTGGAACGTAACCCTGCTGAGTAAATGGTGGTACTAGAGTAAATGGAGGAAAGCAAAATGATTCATCACATTACAGATTTATCTCATTTGCCATTAAGACAAACTTTTTATCATGCTACATTGGCAAAGATATTACTTCAAAACTAAAGCTTATCTTTGGTAGACCATTTAAAAAATACCGATTTGAATCATAAAATCGAAATGTAGCCGACTTTCAAATTTCCGTTTACATATTTACCACACACTAGCCCCTCCCACTGATTTTCATTCGTGAAACTCGGTTCTCTTCCTCAATAACAATTTCTATTTTTTTGTTTTTTCCATGTAAAGAAAACTGTTACCACGAATTTATGATATACTACGGAAAACTCCATTCCAAAGTTCAGTCTTACCCAACAAAATATGATCAAAACACACACTTTTATCAGCGTTTTTAAGGTGTTTTACGACTCGCTTACCTGTACCTAATTGGGTCACGTTAACCAAAACCAATTTTACGAACGTTTTCGGGGAGAAATAATGAGTGTAAGCCACAAATCTATGTCAAATTAGATACTGTCAAGTCTTACCTTTATCGTGATAAACTTCTCTTTGTGAATTAACGTTACTTTTTGTCACATTTCAACAAATTGTGTGCCGCTTAATTTTTGGGTCCAGTTGCGTAGGACGAAAGTGTACTCTGACAACAATATGGCGATTATCCTCTTACCTCATCTGGGTTTCCGAAAATAGTTCAAACACCAAGAAATGTCAAATGACATGCAATACGTTCGGGTTGGATAAATTCGCTGTTATTGTGGTTTGAATCAATAACCATATTTGAACGTAATGGTCATTAAGAGCAAATTCTCTCTTTGCGAAAGTGAAATCTGAACATCGTCTGGTGCGCGCGCACTTTGTTTACGAGTATAAATTTAGTGATTGGGTCTTAAGCCTATCGAACTTGTTACGCGGTAAATTTCAAATATATCATTGTTTACGGAAAGATCGACTGACAAAATCAAATATTTATAAGAATATTGAAACATGATGGTGTAATTCTGTCAGTCAGACAAGGTATACATGTATGCATGAACGTGATCTCCTTTTCCATGCCCTTGTTCATGTAAAACCGGAGCTGATGTAATGATGTCTTTCTGACCTATTGGTGGCATGGGCGGGGAAGGGGGTTGGGTGATGGCAACTGCCCTACCCATGTTCTTATAATGGTTGAACACTTAGAAATAGCCTGACATAAGTTTAGTTTGGTATGTTTGGTTTGGTTTATCATCGCGATAACAGTTTTTTAGTTGTATTAAGTTCAGTTTGATTTGGGTTATCATCGCGATAACAGTTTTTAGATGTATTAAGTTCAGTTTGGTATGTTTGGTTTGGGTTATCATCGCGATATCTAGCAGTTTTTTAGTTGTATTAAGTTCAGTTTGGTATGTTTGGTTTGGGTTATCATCGCGATAACAGTTTTTTAGTTGTATTAAGTTCAGTTTGGTTTGGGTTATCATCGCGATAACAGTTTTTAGTTGTATTAAGTTCAGTTTGGTATGTTTGGTTTGGGTTATCATCGCGATAACAGTTTTTTAGTTGTATTAAGTTTAGTTTGGTATGTTTGGTTTGGGTTATCATCGCGATAACAGTTTTTTAGTTGTATTAAGTTCAGTTTGGTATGTTTGGTTTGGGTTATCATCGCGATAATAGATTTTTAGTTGTATTAAGTTCAGTTTGGTTTGGGTTATCTTCGCGAAAACAGTTTTTAGTTGTATTAAGTTCAGTTTGGTATGTTTGGTTTGGGTTATCATCGCGATAACAGTTTTTTAGTTGTATTAAGTTTAGTTTGGTATGTTTGGTTTGGGTTATCATCGCGATAACAGTTTTTTAGTTGTATTAAGTTCAGTTTGGTATGTTTGGTTTGGGTTATCATCGCGATAATAGTTTTTTAGTTGTATTAAGTTCAGTTTGGTTTGGGTTATCTTCGTGAAAACAGTTTTTAGTTGTATTAAGTTCAGTTTGGTATGTTTGGTTTGGGTTATCATCGCGATAACAGTTTTTTAGTTGTATTAAGTTCAGTTTGGTATGTTTGGTTAGGGTTATCATCGCGATAGCAGTTTTTAGTTGTATTAAGTTCATTTTCGTATGTTTGGTTTGGGTTATCATCGCGATAACAGTTTTTTAGTTGTATTAAGTTCAGTTTGGTATGTTTGGTTTGGGTTATCATCGCGATAACAGTTTTTTAGTTGTATTGCGATGCCTTGTCCATAAACCATGGAGGAAGATCCCCTCCATGCATTCGTATGTACCCATATTGGCTGTTAAAGCCAGATATCATCGGCGTTCGTTGAGTCTGTTGTTGACCTTAATTAGGACCGGTCCAATTCTGTTTCGGGCTTATCATTATAGCGCGGGGTGTTCTTGTTCAAAGCATTCTTTTCATCGCATCATTGGTAAATTTTCACAGAAAGTATTGATTTGTGAGGCGTCACCTCGATATGAATAAACAATTGTTGAATAAAGCAATAAACAGCGATTACCCAAACAAACCGAATTTCCATGCGAGAGGAATCTCTTCTCATACCCATCGGTTCTAGGGGTACTATTTTACCATTGCACAGACGAACAAAATGATAATTATGATAATTTGGAGGACAATCTTGGTTTGTTTGCTTCCTTGCCAAAGTTTTAGATAAAACAACGTAAGGTGATTTAAATGCTGTTGTTTTTTAATCTATCTTGATTTATCTTTGGTTTTGAGTGTTAAAACATAGTAAATCTCACCTTTTAAGAGGAAACTCTTGATATTAAGCAATGCAGTGTTATAACTCACGCGTTTATTCAATGCAAAACTTATAATCAACGCCCTTTCGGGTGTATTGAATAAGTCGAAGAAGCTGCTGTACCCAGCAGCTTGTAGTGTATTGAGAAGTCAAAGTTGTTCATTTCTGGTGATTTCTAGTGGCGTTGGTATTCGCCGAGGATTTAAAAACCCTTTCTGTCCTTACAGGCTGATCAGTTTTGCTAAGTTTTGCAAGTATCAAATGACAGTCTTACATATGCTTATTCAAATATGTGGGGAAATTTGGAAGTTAATGATTAGATTCTTTAAAACTGCATATCGGAAGTACTGTTATTTGATACGCACTGAAAAGTAGTCATCGGAAACAAAATTATTAGATATTTTCAATTGCGTATACAGTGAATAACATTGTCTTTCAATCCAAAAGCGTAACATCGCTTTTGAGATTTGCTGCAAATACAGTGTACATACTTAGATGATTTGATGCTTCCTGAACAAGTTATGCTTTCAATAGCTATTCTTAATTGTAAATCAAACAACATAACAGAAATTGAATTGTTTCTACATTTTATTTAGACTTTTAAATGTTCACTTATGTAAACAAGACCTTTAACGTCAACCTCAGTGACCGGGTCAAGGTCAAACACGTTACCTTGGTATGAACGGGTAACATGGTGATAAAAGAATAAATTGCTCTTCTGTACAAGCCATACAGTCTCACATTTCGTCACAATCGTTTTTTCACTCTGGTTTAACACTTTACCAAACGCCAAATGTTTGTCTGTCCCAAATTGAAAGAGTTTGCAGACGACATCTCAAGATATGACGGCATTGAAACAATGTTCTGTTAGAGCAGAAAACATCGCTGGAAAAGGAGACATTGCTCGTTATATAGCAAACAACTTGTTCGTAACACCCCTTTCCCGTCATAGGAAAGCGAGTTCATGCTTTGATTGAATATGGTCGTTCTTGTCAGTATAAACCAACTTCTTCTTTTATCACGATGATTTCGATTTGAAAAAGCCATGATCAACAATTTCTCAATACCATGACCTAAATGTAAGGGAGAGCCCAATAACTCATTTAAACCCTTCCCGAACGCCAAACTTTAGACGGTCCCAAATTGAAAGAGTTTGCAGACGACATTTCAAAATGTGATGAAATTGAAAAAAACAAACTCTTCTGATAGGGCAGAAAACATCGTCAGAACAGGAGAAATTGCTCGTCACGAGCAATTTCTCCCTTTCCCACAATGTTTTCCAGAGTCGTCTGCAACAAAATGGTTAAATGTCGTTATTGTTTGGTAATAGGTTTTAAGGCATCGACCTTTTTGTCAATTACAACAATGCAAATAATACATATGATTTACGTGCAACAATGTAGTCCGGGACTAGGCGGATAGTCTAAGAAGTAACAAAAGCAGATATGCGGAATATGAAACCATAACTGAACGCATCCGTACATTTAGAAATACAGTGCGGATGAAAAAAAAATGCGCTGTCGGTGTGTTAATAAAACCTCTCAGTGTATAACGGCTTGTGCATGGATGTGTATCATTCCCTTCATTGAGTACATGGATTCATGGTTGAAATGAAATCATGGTGGGTAAGAATCAAAGCAAGTCATCATACGCAGAGGATTTTCCCGGACCAGTGTGCACTCGCCCAAACACTAAATCTGGAAAAAGGGTCTACGTGGACACCCATTTGTAAATAGGCGTACAAGCGCATTTGTATCTTTTGTGTCTGATATTCATATATTAACCCTTATAGTGCTTGAACCGACTTCATGCTTATGCAAACAGGTTAGATCCAGGCCAGCCAAGTCAATTGGCGGCTGGGCTGTGATCTAACCCGTTTGCTACTCTGAGTATGTTTCCTCAACAAAATTAAGCAGATATTTAAAGTTTTGAAAAGCAGACGACAACAAAATCTTTTTTTAGAAAATTACCCACAATTCTAAGGGTTAACCAGATACCTTCAACTTTTTCCATAACCACATGGACGGAGGTGACGAGTAACGTGGATATTTTAGATATCATAGTCAACACTTTTTTCTAAAGAATGTGTGAAAACAAATATGTCACCCAGAATCGTTTTAGATATCATAGTAAACACTTTTTTTATCTGAGAAAACATGCGTGCATAAAGAATGTGGGGAACAAATGTGTCACCCAGAATCGGGATTGGTAGGGACACGATTTGAGCCCATGGTCTTGCGCCATCATTATAGGAGACATAATACTAAGATAAGTACACCACTTGCAATGAAACAATTTTGAAAGAATATTAGTTTGTAAACGTTTACCATCACTTTCAATGTAACTTGGAATGTGTCTAATTAACCAAATGATATTTCCAACTGATTCTTCTTTTAAGCAATATGTATTAAAACTGCATAATGGATACAAGTTTACAAACGCTGTGTCCGTGAAAAGGGAAGTAACTGCAAAGTTATTTGCTTCTTTTGAATGAATGTATGTATAAATTTGGTTCGATTATTGTCCAACAGGTAATGAAAGCTATAAATATGTTTTGAATTATCCTACAAATAGAAATATTACAAAACGTCGAATTATTCTAATATTAGAATACGATAATCTTCCCCCAAATCGATGGGGGAGGGGTAAGGACTTGCAATTCAGAAATCGTAACTACTCGGAAACCCGATGAGTTCGGACTGGTATTTCAGGCGAAGCACAGAGGGTAACTTGAACAAGAGTTGTGTCAACAGTATTTGTGGTGGCGAAGTCTGTGCATATGATTCCTATATTTTCCCAATAAGTATTTTAGAAGAGTTCTTAGAAATCGGCTTTTTCCTTATGTAGAATCCAATGAATCAGTGATGAATGCTGAAAAACTAAAGATGGGTACATGAAGACGGAACAAATTAAATAGGGGCTATATCATATGTTAAAACCAAATACAGTTTTTGATATGTGAGTGCCTTTCTTGTCAAAATCGTCACTACCTCGAGAGCCATTGGAGGAACCTTCGGTTGGCCAGCCTTTTTTCCATAGTTTATACCTTTAATTTTTTACATCGAATTTTGTCGAAAGCTTGGAACGTGTGATTGTGTAAAACGGCTGAAACGTGTGATTGTGTAAAAAGCCTAAAACGTGTGATTGTGTAGAAAGCTTGAAACACGTGATTGTGTAGAAAGCCTGAAACGTGTCATTGTGTAAAAAACCTAAAACGTGTGATTGTGTAAAAAGCCTAAAACGTGTGATTGTGTTTAAAGCTTGAACTGTGTGATTGTGTAGAAAGCTAAAACCGTGTGATTGTGTAGAAAGCTTGAACTGTGTGATTGTGTAAAACGTCTAAAACGTGTGATTGTGTAGAAAGTTTTAACTGTGTGATTGTGTAGAAGGCTTGAACCGTGTGATTGTGTAGAAAGCTTGAAATGTGTGATTGTGTAGAAAGATTGAACCGTGCGATTATGTAGAATGCTTAAACCGTGTGATTGTGTAGAACGTTTAAACTGTGTGATTGTGTAGAGAGCTTGAACCGTGTGATTGTGTAGAAAGCTTGAACTGTGTGATTGTGCAGAAAGCTTAAACCGTGTGATTGTGTAGAAAGCTTGAACTGTGTGATTGTGTAGAAAGCTTGAAACGTGTTGTATTCACTCTCGAGAACTGTATATTGAACCAGTAATTGCGTCGATTTGAGGGCTAGTCCCGACAATTCCCACCGTGCCTAACGGGAATCGAACCCGGGACCCACGGTACAAAAGACTCTACCTCTGCACCACTGTCGCCCACATGTTTTGTTAATTAACTGCGATTGTTCTATAAGACATTCGTTCTGGGTTATCAAGCATTATTGGGCTAAGAAACGGTACCATGCTCAAGGACAGTCCATTAAGAGACATACACGATATTATGAAAACATTGTTGCTTGTAGAATCAGTACAACAGAGTAATGGTTTACTTAACATTTTATGCTAAAAATTGCGTAATTTCAAAACAACATTCCTTTTTATTTCAATATTATGCTAAGTAATATTGCAAAGTAACATATTGTTGAAATCGTCTCTACAAGACGCTTTGAATGACCTTTTAAAAGTCCTAAGTTATTGAAATTTGAATTACAGTAATTTAAGTAGTTACAAAAAACTAAAAACCAATAGTTCCAGGTTTTACTTTTAATCTGCTGCAAACCTGATAAAACCTGTCTGTACACTATGTTAAGACGATGACCTTGTTGTTTTGTGAAGACAAGTTCGTCTGTAAATAGTCGTTATATGGCTGGTCTATTAATTTGTTTTTTCTATAACTGAGCAAATTAGAGACACGAAATAGCCTAACAAAGGGATGGATGTATGGGTCTGTTACTTAATGTTGTTGACGGAAATTTTGACCAGTTCATTTGAGTTCTTCAACTGACTTAATGTTTGCGTAATAAAATGTCTGGGACTTGAGAGATATTGTGGGGAAAGGATTCTTTGCTTATCGACATCTCATTCTGGTTTCCCCTGCATTAAAGCAACCTTGTTTAAGATTTATGGGAAAGATCATATCTATAGTTTTTAAGTTTGCTGCAGACGGCCTTTTCCGTTATACGAATGTTACTCATATTATACTTGATTTCTCTTTTTTTTCTATCGATGCCCTTTATTCTTCTAGAAGAGTATCTTCAATTTTCAAAACAAATAACGGCTAAACGTCTCTAGAAACAAAGACGTACTATGCCAACGTCATACAAATACATGTATATGTATAGAGATCAAAATGGCTCAAGGTATGCGACACTCTAACAAGATTCCGAGCGTGATTTCCACGTGGTTCGTTTTGAACATTGTTCCTTGTCACTCTTATTCTGACAGCGATAACGATCTTAAATAAATGGCTCTCTTCTTTGAGGGTTTCCATTGTTTCGATTTCTTTTCAATTGTAGTTTTATACCAATGCAGTGCTTTCTTACTTCGTCCTTGAAATGCGTTTGCCTTTTTGTGTGTGTGCTTTTTACCTCATCACTTCCTTTTGCTCGATTCGGTGCATAGATACCAGGTAACACCCCACTGCGGTACCAAGTGGTGAAATTGTTAATTACAAGATAATGCAGATGCATTGCTGTCTCCCCGGTGGATTCGGATGAGTTGGGCTTTCCATACCAAGTCGCAACGGGCAATCAAAACTATTTAATGGCCTTCCAATAATGCTTTGTCCCTTTTTAATAGTGACTTTCGATTATCCGTAAATAGTTCTGTCTGTGAAGATATCCTAGCGTTTAAAAATCGTTCATACTCAAAAACATGGATCATTTGAAATTCAACATTGATTCGTCTGCAAAACTGACATGAACCGCCCATTAACCCACATATTTTGTCGAATCCAATGTGTTCTGTGTTGTTTTGCTTTTCTATCATGAGTCATTATGAGACAGGTAAAGTTAGGACATATATTACAAACACTGGAATGGGTTAATGTTTTCAGGATTATTCTACCAGTCTTATCGAGATAAATTGTTGATAAATCAGTAAACAGGGTCCTCCTCCATCATGAATGAGCCGCATTCTGAATGCATAGCCAGAACTCATGCAGGACGTAGTTTAAAGAACAGTCACGTGGGTTTCAACATTCGGCGCGAGTACTGGTTATGCATCTAGGAAGCAGATTCGAGAGTGAGTGATCTTGTTTCACAATCGATGTAAACAAGAAAGTTTAAACAAACAAAAGCCCTTTGGTTATCCCTGCAATAAACTGCAACGAGATGAGTTTATGTTATGAACCCACAACCCACTTTCTGTCCCGTGGCCGTCCCCCGTACCATTGTCCTCTAAGTTTGGTATGTACGAGGCTATTTAATATGACAATAATGTCGGATTTGAATGACCCCGCCCCAGATCGGCGAGAGATAATACTAAATAGCCTCGTACATACCAAACTTAGAGGACATTCAGAAAGGAGAAACCAAAGTAATTGATACATAATCAGTAAGACCTTGATTCACAATCGATCCAAAATGAATCAGTTCTTACTAAAATCCAATTGGAGTAGCATTTATAATCTTAGACAAGAAATAAATCATCAAGGGTTTCATCCCAATTGAAAGTAACATGTGTCAATGGTCGGTTATAACATGATGCTTTTTTGTAATATACAGTTTGAATTCTTTTTATTGCGTTCCGTTGTTTCTTTAATCAAAGACTTAATAAACATTATTGTTTGTTAGATCTATGCTTTAATACTGTTGAACAGACGCCTCAAAGTATATAACAAGCGCTTATGGAAGTTGATTCGTTTTGAAAATATGTCCTCATTTTTCTCATGAATATAATAAAACTTTCGCGGGTGTGTCAACAACTAATGAAAATCAATTGAATTCCTAGGGCAATTTCAACTTATCGTTTTTTAAGTAAAGTATTACACGGATATGACTTGCAACTTGTACTGTTTTAATCATGTCAAACGTCCTCAGATTGCACCAGAGGCCCTCTAGGAACAGAAAACAGTCGGTCCACCTGTGTCTGGTACCATTGTTAAGTTTTGAATAACTTATTTTAAAGGCGATAAATACACAAAAACAGTCGACCATTCATATGTAGCACATATAACTATATTGATAAATATCAACAACGTATGATGCTACTTAATACAGCCGTTAGCTAATCTCCCAATATAGGAATTTAGACAAGTCCAAACTGAAAGCAACAACAGCAGACAAAACAAAGCAAGACACAAATGATGTTCTTTGTGATTCTGAAGGAACCATCGTGGACCATGAGAACTAAGAGTCCATCGCGACTAATTTGTCCTTCTATTACAGCGGTTCTCGAAACTTCTGTAGCCGATATCGTATGCTGTTATGCAGTAATCGATTAACCCATTATCAAACAATAATGACATTTAACCACTCTGTTGCATACGACTTTGGAAAACATTATGGGAAAAGGAGAAATTGCTCGTGACGAGCAATTTTTTCTTTTCCCACAATGTTTTCTATCCTATCAAGAGACTATTCTCCAATTTTATCACATTTTGAAATGTCGTCTACAAACTCTTTCAATTTGGGAAAGTCAAAAATTCGATGTTTGGTAAAGGGTTAAAGGTGCTTATTTGCAGATTTATGGAAAGTTGGATATTAAATTTGATTTCTTGAAAAAAGGTTAGCAGTCGACTGCTGTGTGATACGTACAAAAATAAGTGATTGGAAGTAACACTAGTTATTATTTAAGTAATTAGAGCCTGGATACAATGAATAAATATCTATGCAGATCCAAAAGCATTGCAATTATTTTGAAATGAATCACATTCCGCTTGTGCATGCTTAATATATTGACAAATTGTTAATCAATTTTTGTGTTCAGTAGCTATTTTACGTCGATTATTATACCTCAACACAAATCTGTATTGTTTCAACGACATTTTATTTTGACCTTCACATTGCCTCATGCGTAGATAAATACCTTTAAAGAAATGCATTTGTCATTCTTAAATTTGTACACAAACTTTCAAACTGCCACTTCTAAACTCAATAGCAAAGTAAATAGATTTCGTTAGATGTGCACAATAAAAACAACGTCTATTTAAAATTTCACAAAACAGATTCTATGTATTTGTACATCAACTTCTATCAACAGGAAAACAAAGTATCCTTAAACCGAACATTCCATGACGATTTAGGGTTCGTCTTCGATATTTCCTAAATCACAAAATTTACATAATCTCATGGTATATTGTATTTTGGAGTGCCACCCTGTTTCTATTAAAAGGTTGTGAACCGAACATCTCAATCTAGTTAGCGCTATAAGATTAATAATTTCGTAGTAATTCCAAATGAAAGTCATTAGTCGTGCACTATTCCGGCATATAATGGTAGTAGTGGAGTCGTTTGCTTGACTCGGAAATTTGTTCACGCCACTGTTGTTTCGACACATCAATAAACCCTAGCTTAAAAAGAGTCATGGAATAACCTTTTATTAAGCCCAGATAATCCAAAAACTATATTTAAACAAATACTCAAGTTTCCCGACCCATGTGCTACGTCCGGCCTCATCTAATCTTCTCCACATTTTGTAGCATAGATAAGGGTAAAGGCAAAGACCTAATGTTTATTAGGTCTTTGGGTAAAGGTTATCATCGATTTGCGCGAGATTTAATCAAAACTTAACTGTTTTACTGTGATAATCCACATAAAGTAGGATGTTTGTGAAAGTGATTATGGTAAACATGTTATCCTTGCTATTATAATATATCAGCCACATGCGATTTATTTGACATGTGTGTCGTCTTAACAAAAGACTTCTAAAAAGCTCATTTCGTTGCAATTTATTGAAATGATTTCTTGTGTTCTCATTGATAACGTGTACATACATATAAGAGATCTACAATATCAACAAGGCATTGTCTCGTTCCATAGAATCAACAAAATACAAAGGGGTTAATCTACGAATTGATTTCCTATTATATAAAACACACACATCTTTATCACCAGGCATCATCAAAGTTCATTTCTAAATCACCGATGGTCTGGTTTGGATTTTAACATCAATGTAAGCTGAGTCATCAGAAATCTCCATAGTCCTAAATAATAAGCGTCCTTTTTTCTAATTGAATGACATATATAGTAGAAAAATAGATATTCGTTCAGCTATATGTACAGTAACTCGGGTCCAAGCCGTGTAACTGAGTAGAATGAAACATCCACGTCAGGATCATCTTCACAAACGAAGGGACATCACTCAAGCTTACTTTGTAAAAACAGTACGAAAATCAAGCTTAAAAATGTGATAAATGGCATTATTCGTAATACTAAAAATGTAAAATGTTGTTCATTTTAATCAAATTTTAGGGTTATTAGACAATTGCAGGTGATTCATACGACATTCAATACAACCATTAATCTATTCCCTTCATATAGGTATTTAGACAAGTTCAAACTAAAGCAAAGACAAAAAGACAAAATGGATATTCTTGATGATGATTCTGAAGGAACCATCGTGACATAATAATGTAACGAACCGGGCAAATGAACCTTTCAAAGAGACAAACACATCAGATCAGTGAAAAACACTGTCGTACACTGAGCGGTTGTGTTGTCTATATTATATATACCAACATGTTCCCTAAAACAATGCATTAGGTTCCTAATTTGCATAAACGTTCGACGAACGTTACATAACTCCCACTTCCGAGAAGACTCGTCCCGAGTCTTGGCCCTTTGGAAATACGTGGGGAAGGCAACTCCGATAGGAGAGGTCTTAATCCCACCCCTGCCGCCAATGTAACGAACCGAGCAAATGAACCACATCCGATCAGTGAAAAACACTGTCGTACACTGAGCGGTGTTATCTATATATATATACCAACATGTTCCCTAAAACAATGCATTAGGTTCCTAATTTGCATAAACGTTCGACGAGCGTTACATAACTCCCACTTCCGAGAAGACTCTTCCCGAGTCTTGGCCCTTTGGAAACACGTGGGGAAGGCAACTCCGATAGGAGAGGTCTTAATCCCACCGCTGCCGCCAATGTAACGAACCGAGCAAATGAACCTCTCAAAGACACAAACACATCCGATCAGTAAAAAACACTGTCGTACACTGAGCAGTTGTGTTGTCTATATATATATACCAACATGTTTCCTCAAACAATCCATTAGGTTCCTAATTTGCATAAACGTTCGACGAACGTTACAATAAGTAAGAGCTTATCTTAACCCATTACCAAACAATAGCGACATTTGACCAGTGTGTTGCAGACGACTCTGGAAAACATTGTGGGAAAAGGAGAAATTGCTCTTAACGAGCAGTTTCTCCTTTTCCTACAATTTCTTCTGCCCTATCAGAAAATTGACTTTCAATTTCATATCATGTTAAAATGTCGTCTGCAAACTCTTTTAATTTGGGACAATCGAAAAGTTGGTGTTTGTTAAAAGGTTAAGCAGTTTCTTTATTTAACACGGATGTTTCTCAAAACTTCTACAGCAGATATTGTAATGTATGGTGTTAAGGAATTATGGGTTAGAGGTTCTGATTTGCAGATTTGTGGAAAGTTGGGTATTAGAAATATATGTTTTTAAATATAACAGAAACAGTTGTATTGTATGTACTGGAGAATAGCCACTGGAAGTAAAGTCATTTCGTATTAAAGTATAAGAGCATGTGTGTAACTGACACATTTGTATTCACATCCAAAACCGTTGTAACGGCTTTGAAATTAATCGCATATCGTCTGTACATTTCTAATTAATTGATAATTTTTTATGTGCAAATATCCTCCACGTTTCCTCATCCTCTTAATCCTATTGACAGACAATCTAAATAGTATTCCATTATGTTATTTGTTTGTTTTTCCTTTCTCTTTCTCTATCTTATAAGTTTTCCAATTCATATCAACCATTGATTGTCTTTTGCAACTTAAGAACATTTATGTTTCTTAACTGGGGTGAGTGTTCATGGATTAACTTTACTATGTTAAAGAAACAAAAGCTTGATAACACTGTTATGATTATGTAATTACAAAAGGGAATGGCCGTTTCTAGGTTGTGAGAACTTGTGGTCAGACCCTTTTGTCAAAATTGATGATTTTGTTACTTACCGATGTTGTGTACCGTGTATTTGATGTTAAATTATATGGCAATACAATATGTTTAAGTAAATATGTTTGAACAAGCACCTTTAAAACTGTATTTGTCATTCTAAAAGTTGTACTTTCGTTATCTGTAGCGAAGAAATAAGTCTAAGCGAGATAATCAGACTTCGTCTGTTATTGAATTTTATCATGGTTACATCCCTTAAAAAGAATAAGGGAGACATCTTGCAAAGATTAATCTCCCCTATCAGAGCTCTTGAGGTACCAGATGTCGCTGATCCATGTGTAAACAATTTACCTGGTTCCCGATTTAAGGCTTTGGCGTAAAGTGTCATCTTACCATGCTATAATTGAATTTTACTTCCTGAACGGTGGAAAAGGAAGTTTTTGTAAATGAAAACAGCAAAACTGGGGTAAGAAACATATTTGAATCTTAAATTGGTGTAACATATTTACAGCTTTTTCAAATCTCCTCGCTTGTTGCTTATTTACAGCGTAGAAATTAGTAGATTGAAATTAACTATTTTGAAAGATCTTGTCAAATGATTCGTCCTAAAGTCTTTATGTTTGTCTCAAAGTTATGACTTGTCTATATGACTTTTCGAGTCATTTACGAATGACAAGATACCGGAATTAACCTTTCATTATCAATGCCATAATGTGCCATGTTATTGGTTCTCGAGTTATATTTCTAAGACTAATTGATCGCCCGCCAGAAGGCGGCGATCATATTTGTAGAAGCTTTTGGTTAGTGCATATGGGGAAAGGGATGCTATATTGAATTTTGTTTCCATTTTTTTGAATAAAATTCATAACAGAGGCTTTTATCTTATTACTTCTATACCTTTCCTACTTTTTTCATTGTTTCAAAAAATGTTTAAAGTTTGATTTTGTGTTCTTAAAAGGTTCTATTAAGAGAATTGGTTTAAAATAAGATCTATTTCTAACAATAACAGGTCCATTTTTCAGCCTGTATCTAGTTTAGTTAGCCTAAAAATCGGTATTCTTTATCAATAATGTGTTACTGAGTGCCGGTCCAGTGTGTAAACTCGTCTGACGAGGTATTTTAGACTTGCTCTATGATTAATATTCTAAAACCCTATATTTTATAACGTAATCTACGAGGTGCCAGTCAAACAATTTGACCAATAAAAAGCATCTGCAGGTACTCGTATCATCTCAACTGTCAAATCACTTTTGTTAAAAGACCGACCCTGTTTATTCCCTCAAACATTTCTTTTTTGTATATAGTTGTTTATAATTAAATGATAATTGATATTAATTAATATGCAGCGATTCAGACTCTAGTCCATCGCCTTTAAATTCCATTTTAATCGACGAAAATAACAAAGAAAACGATAGGTGTTGCGGTCTTAGTGCCGATGAAAAAGCGGGTTTCAGCCTTTAGGCAGAATTGTCGATATTCTATCCTTTAAATCGCCTACTTTCTTTCAGTAAAGTAACATTTCACAATCAAGAAGTATTTATACAGATGCTTTTATTGTTATATTGTTAAAAGCAAAAAGATAATCACTAAAACACTTTGATCTTTTTCTATGCGATTCGTCCCATATTACGTTCGTACTGTACATTTAATTTTAGGACACTTGGCGCGATAGCATCAACAACTGCTTCGTTGTAGCGAATTTCTCATTCCGTCACAATGATTTCCCAAACCGTCATAAAAATTACAAGTTTCGGGTCTATCAGTTTAATGATAGTTGGTAGTCATTTAAAGAAAATGATTAATGGTGCAGCTTACATGAACATTTTCATTGTTTAAGTTTTTTTTTGTATATGATAATTTAATTATCCAATTTGTAAGCATAAACTGACACCAATTACAAAGTATGACAAACAATATACAGAAATTGCTTGTATTGAACATTTTTTTCTTTTGCCTCCTCAATAGATTCTAGCTTCTGCTGCAAGTGTATTATTGTGTGTTCGTTTGACATCTGACTTCCAAATTCAATATCTTTAAACAAGCAGTTTCCAATACATATTTTGTGTTGGCAAACAATGAAAACAATTACAGACAACTTTCATAAAAGTTTAGAAAGACTCAGTTTCTATATGGGTTTGCTGGTTAAATTCTTCTGTTGCATATTTCTTAACACATTTGATCATATTGAAATTAGATAGTTTTCCAAATTGAAAACACCTGCACAAAATTAATATTGTAAAATTTGGAAGAAGCCATATTGATAAACAGTAAAGATAAGTATTAAAAGCCATATCTTGTTTTGTTACAATGTCTTTAAAGTTGCTGGTTTCATAATGTCATGTGCAATTGTTTTCATTAGCCGAGTAACAGGCTCTTTCTAATGGGTTTGAATGACTAAATAGGTTTGTACATATAATGAATAAATTTCTATTCTATTCCTTTCATGTTTTGTTGGATGTTTTGTTTAGGAAGAAAAATCAAAATAATTTTTGCGGGCGACTTTGAGGCTTGCATCAATTTTTTCATGTTTAATAATGTCTACACTACAGTCAACTCGACAGTTCCGGACCACTAACTAAAATTATCTTTTTTTCTTGTATTAACCCATTTACTGTAGAAATTAACATAGATTTAACGAAAAAATCCTCCTCTGTCTACTTATACCAATGATTTGCCGCTTTTATTTACCATTTTTCAGTTTTTGAAGAAAACAATATCGGGGTCATCGCGACAGACAGTTTCGGATCAAATGTGACAGTTCCGAATCACGTGCATTGTCATATCATTTACTGTAAAAAGGGTTGACTTCACAGAGAGAGAATCAAAACAGAAAACATATCATCATTTAATGCTTAGTTTTCATCAAACACATGCCTGGTGCAATTTCTCTTTAAAGAATTATTTTCCTTTAAAGAGCGTATGAGAATGACCAGAAGTAACATTGAGACAACCCCCCTATTATCAAAGAGGTGATCCGAAACTGTCGAGATCCCCTACCTTCATTCATCATACAATTATTTAATCCCAGACCCGCTTTAGCGTGAACATTTTCACATGGATACATTCTTTTATAATTTTTCTTACAAATGATGTCAATTTTTAGTGCACATTATCTTTTTAAATCAGCGACTGAATTGCTGAAAAAAAAATATTGTTGAAATAAGGTCAACTTCCAGTGACTTGTCCTGTTCTTTATTAACCATTTCCACAGAAGTGGAAATGTCATCTTTGTTTTGTCAACAGCTAAATGAATATGCTGAATAACTGTTAAGTTTAAAAGGCCAGAATTTCTTCGAAATTATAAAAATTTGAGAACAAACATAAGATGATCCGGAACTGTCGATGATCCAAAACTGTTGAGTTGACTGTATTTGATGAGTGTTGTCTCAATAATAATCTGTTAACGAAGATTTTTTCAACACTTGGACATTTATTTGTGATTCGCTACGTCTCAAGTCCATTGTAGTTTTTTGTGTACCAAAATTCTGTGCAGCTGACTTTAAATTACGATATTTCATGTTCAAAGAGACTGACAAAAATTGGAAACCTGAAAAGAATTATGAATGACCGTGTGACGTACCTGGGTCATTCGGATATTTCTAGGTTAATATTATGTTGACTTTTTATGCATGTGATTTAAATAAAGATTTTGGATATTAATACAATAGTGACACTTTTGAAACTTCACACATTGAAAGATAAATGGTTGAGCTTCAAATCGGTATGTTTTATTTCATATACCATTACATATTAATGAAGTAATAGGCTGTCAACTGTGTGCAGAAAATCTGTGGTGAGAAATATAACGTAAAAATCACTATGGACTCTGGACTCGAAGGTATCAGACAATATAGCAATATCCTTCAAGACCAGAAATCTGGACTATGTGTCCACTATCTTAACTAAGAATTTCCATCAGTGGCAAGAGAAAGGTTTTCTAAAGCCTTAAACCTTTCCCAAACAATAACGTTATTTGACTACTTTGTTGCAGATGACTTGAGAAAACATTGTGGGAAAAGGAGAAATTGCTTGTAATGAGCAATTTTTCCTTTTCCCACAAGGTTGTCTGCTCTATCTGAAGAATATTTTTCAATTTCATCACATTTTTAAATGCAGTCTGCAAACTCTTTCAATTAGTGACAGTCCAAAATTTGTTGTTTGGGAAAGGGTTAACAATCAAAGTGGCATGGACCTATCCTCCTTTTAGTAACTGCGGCCAAGTCCTCTCCAAATAACAGTTGTTATGTCTTACAGCCCTTCTACAAAGCAACAAAGACAGTAGACAAGAAACGTTTCATGTACTGGTCTTTAATATGATTTGACTTTATTGTCAATTGAGATTGTAGTTTTGTTATTATGTTTTGTATTAACCACTTATTTAGTTGAAGTGCGCAAAATACTATCTATTAATTAGTGATTAATCAGATTAAATTGCTAAATGGATGCAAGTTTGCAATTAATACTATGTAGATGGAGCAACGACACATTTTATTTGATAATATCAGTTAGATCTGATCTGCCATAGTATAACGCTCTCTATTTAGTTAACTACTTAATTGGAAGAAGAAGAAGATGAAACACATGAAATTACCATCACACATTTTCTCATTTGTTCTTTATTCATTGACTTTCCTATTAACAGGACTTTCCTAACTGTTATACTTTAACAAGGGGTTAAGGTTATCAGTTATATTGAGGCTTCATTGGACTGTTTCAGTCTTTGTAAAGCGGAAATCCCCTTGCTTACTAAAGACAGTTCAGCATTCTTTACTTGTGTTAAAGCGAGTCCTGTAAAAGGAAGTACAGTAATTGTTAGTATAGTCTTTATCCAGGCAACTCAATATAACTGAGAAATTGTTGACATGATATAAAATTCTATAAACCCTTTCCCAAACAATAACAACATTTGACCACTTTGTTGCAGACGACTTGAGAAAACATTGAGAGAAAAGGAAAAAATTGCTCGTCACAAGCTGGCCTGTGATCTAACCTGTTTGCTACCCTGAGTATCTTTCCTCATCAAATAAGCTTGGAGGTTAAGGAAAGCAGAAAACACAAAATGCTATGTTTAGAAACTTACCAATCATTCTTAGGATTAAAATCCATAAGCATTGGAACCGTTTTGAGATTTAACACATACAGGCTGTACATTTAACACATACAGGCTGTACATTTAACACATACAGGCTGTACATTTAACACATACAGGCTGTACATTTAACACATACAGGCTGTACATTTAACACATACAGGCTGTACATACTTAGTTATATTGATGCTTCCGTAATTAGTTAGTCTTTCAATAACTGCTTTTGATTAAATTTCGTACAACAATAAAAAAAAAAAACAAGTACATTGTTTCAATGACATTTATTTTCGCTCCTATGTCTTCTCATATGTGAGCAAACACCTTTAGTCCAATGTTATATTCTATCTGATGACAATGTTTAATAACAATGTTAATTATTATGTTATTCAGAGTTCATTAAATTGTCTTTAGATCAATTTAAGACTCCTTCAGTTTTGGGAAATACCATGATAGAAATAGCCTGGATCTTCCTGGGTGTGAACACAGGTTTTATCGACCATGTGATCTACAATAGGAATGAAATTGCCTGACAAATCTACTAAGAAGAAGTGATAACTAACTGATAAGGGTTAATGAAAGGATGATTTACAAGTTTTTGTGTAAAAACTATGATTCCTTAATCGTTTCATCATTTCCATTGAACAAGCGATAACACTGTGTAGGCTTTCCCCGCAAATTGTAATATTGATAAACAATCAGAATGTTTTGTCTTTTCCTTTATTTATACTCTTTGTGGTATAATAGGAAATAAATTGTTGAAATTTTAAAAGAAAAAAAACTTGAACCTCTTTGCAAAGCATTACAACTGTTGTCTTTTTTTGTGTAACAGTCTTCTCTGGTCCAATCATAACATATTGTTGACATGACAAGACTTTTGATCACATGATGTCTGAACTGAAATGGTTATCTCTTTTAAATCTAAATATGATGCATCATATCATGAAATTGACATTGTTTGGAGCGCCAATTTGAAGACGTAAAGGCTCTCTTTGTACGAAATCATTTGTCAATAGTGATTTGTTCTATGTGTTGAGCATTATATTTTATGGTACTTTTATTTTCTTTTACCATTTTCTCATCTGTTAGAAAAGAAATTTTCATGGTCTAGAGGTTAGAGAATAGAACTTGAAATCTAATGGCCCCTCTCCGTGAGAGTCAAATCTTGGTAACAGCATATGGACTTTCATGAGAGGCAGTCTTCTGGCTGACTTACGGAGTGTCAATGGTTTTACCTTGCTTGACCAGCCCTTTCATGAGAGGCAGTCTTCTGGCTGACTTACGGAATGTCAATGGTTTTACCTGGCTTGACCAGCCCTTTCATGAGAGGCAGTCTTCTGGCTGACTTACGGAATGTCAATGGTTTTACCTGGCTTGACCAGCCCTTTCATGAGAGGCAGTCTTCTGGCTGACTTACGGAGTGTCAATGGTTTTACCTGGCTTGACCAGCCCTTTCATGAGAGGCAGTCTTCTGGCTAACTTACGGAGTGTCAATGGTTTTACCTGGCTTGACCAGCCCTTTCATGAGAGGCAGTCTTCTGGCTGACTTACGAAGTGTCAATGGTTTTACCTTGCTTGACCAGCCCTTATACATTTGAGAATGGGATCGTCTCCCATCATTTGGAGTCAGCCATCGCAACATTATAGAAATGAAATTATTATTTTTAATGTTGACATGATGTAAAGCCCCACATAATTTTTTTTTTTTGACAGTTTACTATAACTGCAAGGTGCCTTTTCTTTACCATAGAAGACTGGTTTGTAAAAGGTAAGTGAGTAAATTTTATTATAGTGACATTGTGTTATGTACATTGTAAATATTCAATTACACATTAACAATATTTACAACACCCGGCCATGTTGGGTTTATACATCACTTTGAGATAAAAACTTGGATCATATAAAATACATGCACAAAGCTACACTTATGTTTTTAAAATAGAAAATTTCAAATTTTTAATAAATAAACAACCGTTATTATGTCAAGTAAACACAAGAAAATTTCAAATTTTTAATAAATAAACAACCAACCGTTATTATGGCAAGTAAACACAAGAAAATTTCAAATCTTTAATAAATAAACAACCATAATTATGTCAAGTAAACACAAGAAAATTTCAAATTTTTAATAAATAAACAACCATTATTATGTCAAGTAAACACAAGAAAATTTCAAATTTTTAATAAATAAACAACCATAATTATGTCAAGTAAACACAAGAAAATTTCAAATTTTTAATAAATAAACAACCGTAATTATGTCAAGTAAATACAAGAAAATTTCAAATTTTTAATAAATAAACAACCAACCGTTATTATGTCAAGTAAACACAAGAAAATTTCAAATCTTTAATAAATAAACAACCATAACTATGTCAAGTAAACACAAGAAAATTTCAAATTTTTAATAAATAAACAACCATTATTATGTCAAGTAAACACAAGAAAATTTCAAACTTTTAATAAATAAACAACCATAATTATGTCAAGTAAACACAAGAAAATTTCAAATTTTTAATAAATAAACAACCAACCGTTATTATGTCAAGTAAACACAAGAAAATTTCAAATCTTTAATAAATAAACAACCAACCGTTATTATGTCAAGTAAACACAAGAAAATTTCAAATCTTTAATAAATAAACAACCAACCGTTATTATGTCAAGTAAACACAAGAAAATTTCAAATTTTTAATAAATAAACAACCATTATTATGTCAAGTAAACACAAGAAAATTTCAAATTTTTAATAAATAAACAACCATTATTATGTCAAGTAAACACAAGAAAATTTCAAATTTTTAATAAATAAACAACCGTTATTATGTCAAGTAAACACAAGAAAATTTCAAAATTTTTAATAAATAAACAACCGTTATTATGTCAAGTAAAAACTTGGATCATATAAAATACATGCACAAAGCTACACTTATGTTTTTAAAATAGAAAATTTCAAATTTTTAATAAATAAACAACCGTTATTATGTCAAGTAAACACAAGAAAATTTCAAATTTTTAATAAATAAACAACCAACCGTTATTATGGCAAGTAAACACAAGAAAATTTCAAATCTTTAATAAATAAACAACCATAATTATGTCAAGTAAACACAAGAAAATTTCAAATTTTTAATAAATAAACAACCATTATTATGTCAAGTAAACACAAGAAAATTTCAAATTTTTAATAAATAAACAACCATAATTATGTCAAGTAAACACAAGAAAATTTCAAATTTTTAATAAATAAACAACCATAATTATGTCAAGTAAACACAAGAAAATTTCAAATTTTTAATAAATAAACAACCAACCATTATTATGTCAAGTAAACACAAGAAAATTTCAAATCTTTAATAAATAAACAACCATAATTATGTCAAGTAAACACAAGAAAATTTCAAATTTTTAATAAATAAACAACCATTATTATGTCAAGTAAACACAAGAAAATTTCAAATTTTTAATAAATAAACAACCATAATTATGTCAAGTAAACACAAGAAAATTTCAAATTTTTAATAAATAAACAACCGTAATTATGTCAAGTAAATACAAGAAAATTTCAAATTTTTAATAAATAAACAACCAACCGTTATTATGTCAAGTAAACACAAGAAAATTTCAAATCTTTAATAAATAAACAACCAACCGTTATTATGTCAAGTAAACACAAGAAAATTTCAAATCTTTAATAAATAAACAACCAACCGTTATTATGTCAAGTAAACACAAGAAAATTTCAAATTTTTAATAAATAAACAACCATTATTATGTCAAGTAAACACAAGAAAATTTCAAATTTTTAATAAATAAACAACCATTATTATGTCAAGTAAACACAAGAAAATTTCAAATTTTTAATAAATAAACAACCGTTATTATGTCAAGTAAACACAAGAAAATTTCAAAATTTTTAATAAATAAACAACCGTTATTATGTCAAGTAAAAACTTGGATCATATAAAATACATGCACAAAGCTACACTTATGTTTTTAAAATAGAAAATTTCAAATTTTTAATAAATAAACAACCGTTATTATGCCAAGTAAACACAAGAAAATTTCAAATTTTTAATAAATAAACAACCAACCGTTATTATGGCAAGTAAACACAAGAAAATTTCAAATCTTTAATAAATAAACAACCATAATTATGTCAAGTAAACACAAGAAAATTTCAAATTTTTAATAAATAAACAACCATTATTATGTCAAGTAAACACAAGAAAATTTCAAATTTTTAATAAATAAACAACCATAATTATGTCAAGTAAACACAAGAAAATTTCAAATTTTTAATAAATAAACAACCGTAATTATGTCAAGTAAACACAAGAAAATTTCAAATTTTTAATAAATAAACAACCAACCGTTATTATGTCAAGTAAACACAAGAAAATTTCAAATCTTTAATAAATAAACAACCATAATTATGTCAAGTAAACACAAGAAAATTTCAAATTTTTAATAAATAAACAACCATTATTATGTCAAGTAAACACAAGAAAATTTCAAATTTTTAATAAATAAACAACCATAATTATGTCAAGTAAACACAAGAAAATTTCAAATTTTTAATAAATAAACAACCATAATTATGTCAAGTAAACACAAGAAAATTTCAAATTTTTAATAAATAAACAACCAACCGTTATTATGGCAAGTAAACACAAGAAAATTTCAAATCTTTAATAAATAAACAACCAACCGTTATTATGTCAAGTAAACACAAGAAAATTTCAAATCTTTAATAAATAAACAACCAACCGTTATTATGTCAAGTAAACACAAGAAAATTTCAAATTTTTAATAAATAAACAACCATTATTATGTCAAGTAAACACAAGAAAATTTCAAATTTTTAATAAATAAACAACCATTATTATGTCAAGTAAACACAAGAAAATTTCAAATTTTTAATAAATAAACAACCATTATTATGTCAAGTAAACACAAGAAAATTTCAAATTTTTAATAAATAAACAACCGTTATTATGTCAAGTAAACACAAGAAAATTTCAAATTTTTAATAAATAAACAACCGTTATTATGTCAAGTAAACACATTTGATGATTTTAGATCTATCATAATAATATGCACGATGGTTGACATTAGTAACTCTCTATCTAAAGTGAGATTATCTTGATCATGTGTTTGTACATCAGTCTTCCTACCCCCTATATTGATATCATGGTGGGAGTATTTGTGTACATAATGTGTACATAAGAACACAATTGGAGGGTTCATCGCAAGACTATAGTAAGTGCTTCACAAAAGTGAAGCACTTACTAAAGTATTGCGCTGAACTATACCTTTAGACTACAGTGGTAGAGGGAGTATCAAGGGGAACGATGTACAAGATTATTTTCCCCACTTCCTGGTTAAGGTTATAAGGTTGGTGAGGCCCATCCAACTGTCACTGTGTGATCAGACGTCTCTAGGATTATGTCATACGAAAAAAGTATTGATTATATCTTGTGTTGTGTATAATTAACTGTATGTTCGATTTAAGAGGTTTGATAGATAAAACTTTGAGATAAATGACAATTCATAGATTGATTATATCAATCTTCAGTTCTACTAATTGTTATACAGATTGAAGGATATCCAAATAGGACTTTTAACATTTCATTGAAGGTAAAAAAATTATCAAATTTATGTTTTTCGTTAGTTTGTTAAATTTTTCGTAATCTCTTGAATTTAAGCAACCTGTCTTGAATAGTGTGTGAAAAGTTCATTCACTTATCCAACAATCTAAGTGTTAATACAGGACATTAGTCATTCAGACAACTCCAGGTCCAGGAGGGGTTTTCTGAATGATTTGTGCCCTGTATAAACAATAAAGTTATTTCATACAAATAATTAAGTCTCCAAACTTAAAAATCTTCTGTAGAGGCTCCACTATGACGTTTTGCGAGCAGTTTTTTGGTTTAACCCTTAGAAAGTATGGTGAATTTCTAAAAATAGACCTTTGTGCTGTCTGCCTTCCAAAACCTTAAAAATCTGCTTAATTTCGATGAGGAAAGATACTCCAATACGCAAACAGGTTAGATCACAGGCTAGCTGCCAATTTGGCGGCTGGACTGGATCCAACGTGTTTGCATAAGCATGATGTTGCTTCCAGCACAATAAGGGTTAACTTATGATTACAAGGAATATGCACATCGAGAAAAGGCTCTGTTTCTTTTTCACAATTGCTTTACAATTTATTTTTATGGTTAAAACTCTTGTTGCCTAATACTTACTCTCAACAGCTACCCAAATATATAGAGCTTGAACAGATTGAAGTTATAATGTAAGACTGCTAGTTTATTATATAGGAAAAAATCCATTGTGACATAAGGAAAACTTGTATGTTTCAAGCAACATTTTCTTTTGTCTTAATGGTATCTTGACTTATTTTCTTCAAAATTGAATGTTCTTAGATCATTACGTAGGAATGGGTTAAGATAAAAAGAAGATAAAAGGATATAAAGTATTTTTTTGTCTGGTATTGTCTGGAATGTAACATTTTGCCAATAAGTATAATAGACAAATGATATTTTGATTTACCGGTTTAGGTCTATCTTTAGATATAGTTTTATAGATCTATCCATAGATTAAGCAATTAATCGCTTGATCATTAGAGTTTCTAACTAATACGGTTTAGCAAATATTGTATTTTTCAAGTTATTTTCATTCTCAAATTTTCATACCATTATTGGAGAATGATTGAATCAAAATCCAGAATGTCTATGGATGCTTTGGGGTTGTTTTAAGTGATTTTCTACAGATGATATTAAAATCTTTTGACAATATAATTCAAATTAACTTCACCCATGCATAATAAGCTAAATTCAAGTTATTGAAATTTTGTGCTTGATTAGTGACAATGTTTTCAAATGCCTTTATCCCATTACCAAACATTAACATTATTTGACCAGTTTGTTGCAGATGACTCTGGAAATCATTGTTGGAAAAAAAGAAAATTGCTCTTAACGAGCAATTTTTTCTTTTCCAACGTTGTTTCCTGCTCTATCAGAAGAATATTTTTCAATTTTATCACATTTTTAAATGTTGTTGGCAAACTCTTTCAATTTGGGACAATAGAAAAAGTTATCATGTGGTAAATGGTTAAAGAACCTTTTTTTATGTCTAATTCTTAAGTGTTATAAAAAGAAATTTAGATCACCTGAAACCCTTTTGTGTAGTATTTCCCCATAAATGAATCTCTATTTCAACTGTCTTAGATATTAAGTTTCCCAAGGTGTAACTGTTCTAGATGTAATCAAGTCTGTATATCAAAGTGGGGTATGCAGAACCCATGACTAATTTACCCCCTTCATTTATCTTATTTCAACTGATGCAACTTTGTGGTTGGCCCAAATTGAAAGCAATAGCAGACAATAAAACACAACCTGTCTCATCAAAATAAGTTTGTTTTATATTTTGATAGTTTTAGGAAGGAACAATAGTGGTAAAAGGATAAACTGCTCTTTAGAGCAATTTATCCTTTTGTCACAGTTGTTTCTTAAGTGGTCTGTAGTAAAATATAGGTAAAATGTGGAAGGCTTATTTCGGCATATGTTGTTGAAAGAAATCTGTTAAAAAACTGGAAATTTCTTCTTTTCTGCCCATTTGTTTCTGTTCCCATCACTTCCATGTGACTGTTAATCATCATGTGTTCACTTGTATCGGACTGCATTAACCTATTACTCAGATTTAACAATTTCAAATAGAAAGGAAAGCGGCCGGTTATTGTGCTTCTGTACTGCTGATGTATAGACATTGATGTTCCCATACATGTATAGTAATCATTGGTACTATTTTCTTTTGACCATTTTACTCGCTATTCAATCTCATCATAGTATATGTTTACATAAGAAGATTTAAGAAATAGTTTTGATAAATGAGAAGGCCTATTGGACAATTAGTATAGCTCATGTTGACTTTGAAAAACGTTTCCATCAGAAAATTGCCTATTAAAACAAATCACTTTTTCATTCTTCTGTCATTTTGTTTTCCTTTTATTTTTCTAAATATTTTAAAATCCAATAAGCTAGAACAGGCGTACATGGCCCACATCCTGTTCCTTGTACAAAAGGTCAATTAGACAACATCATTATCCTTGTAAGTGTTGGTTGTGAACTTTCATCACTTACACTCAAGTACACCAACATCTATTATTATAGATATACATTATACATACAAGTTTTCCTCCTTCCCTACCCCTGCAAACTTAGACTCAAGAACTTATCCATAAACTTCAGGAAATGGTCGTTAATGTGAACAAAATTTTTCCTTGAATTTCAAGAACAGGTTCATGAATATTAAGGACAGGTTCATGAATACATTCATAAACATGTCCTTATTGTTTATGAACATGTTCTTGAACTTCATGAAACAGTTCTGCATGAAGACTTATGTTATTACTATTCGGATGAGGAAAAGGCTTATCCGATCCAAGCAAAGCCAACTTATGAATGTTCATTGTATGCCAACATTCATTCACCCTTAACTAATGATTCGTCACCTGAGAAAACAATTACTCATTTGTTTGATTTGGAAAGTGTTGGAGAGGGAATACAAGATGAGGTTCCCTGTCCGTTGTAACATAATTGTACACAGTTGAGTACACTGAAAGACCTGTTTTAAACATAAAAAGTGAAAGTAGAAGATGATATTTGCCTTGTAATTTGTTAATTTGTTTTTTAAATTGATACATCACCATCCAAGTCCATTGGAACCATACACTTAATGAAAGTATAACTTATATTCAAATTACTACCCCTGTGAAAGATCCAAGAAATTATTCATGAACTAACATGACATTCATGTACGTTAAATAGTCATTCATGAACACAAAATTGTTCTTAACCTGTCCATGAATGCTGGGTAAAATTTTGAAAAGGGAATGTGTTGTCTGCTTTCCAAAACCTTAAATATGCTGCTTAATTTTGTTGAGGTAATAAACTCAGAGTAGCAAACAGGTTAGATCACAGGCCAGTCGCCAATTTACTTGGTGGCGGGCTTGTGGTTTATCATGTTTGCATAAGCATGAAGTTGGTTCCAGCACTATAAGTGTCAACTTATGGTGGATACCTTGGGATTACTTCCTTAATGTTTTCTGATATTTGGCACCTACTTTGTTTAAAGGATTAGCCTCAAACTTTAGTACATTGTACATATGTATATAAGTAGAAGTTTATACTAACACTTGATTTTATTGATACTTAATAATCCTCATTGTTCTGGGTTTTTTTTTCATTATTGATGAAGACTTATTAATAAATAGCAAATATCCTATATTGATACAAGAACTTCTGCCTCATGATGAATACAGATTTGCAGAATTATTTTTCAAATATAAAATACTCAGACAGGAATACATACTCCTGTTCAGTGATTCTATATTTTTGCAGTGGTTTGTAAAAGCAGTGTTGTCTGGAGTTATCTTATTTACTTAAGTTATCTAACATGTACTACAAAGTTTGACAAAAACACAAAAGATAACACTGATGTTATATTTAGACAAAACTGTATAAAAGTCAGTGGAGACATGCGTATAGTGTTTTGTGACTCGTTCAAATTGAAAGCAACAGCAAAAGAGAGTTATTGTTGTACGACAAATAACAATGTTTTCTTTTTGACATAAAGTATATCATTAAACCATTGTGTCTAAAGAAGGAATTGCTTGTCAGGAGTTAAAAAAAATTTATGTTCATGTCACAGTGGTTTCTTTTAACCCTTTCCCAAACAACAAATTTTCGACTGTCTCAAATTGAAAGAGTTTGCAGACGACTTTTCAAAATGTTATGAAATTGAAAAATATTCTCTAGAAAGAGCAGATAACCTTGTGGGAAAAGGAGAAATTGCTCTTAGCGAGCAATTTCTCGTTTTCCCACAATGTTTTCCAGAGTTGTCTGCAATAAAGTGGTTAAATGTCATCATTGTTTATTTGGTAATGGGTTAGGTTAGAATACGCATACTGCGCCATTTTGTAATTTATTATTTCGTCCAATGACTTCAGTTATTCTTGGTATACATTGTAAGGGGGCCGGAACTAATGCATTGTTTAAAAAACTATTTAAAAAACCTCATTCCCTTGGCACTAATAAGTATTATTTCAATAAGAGATTTCCGCTGAGCATCCACCTAAATTGGGAAAGAGGAAAAATCACAAGGAAAAGGTTTCTTTAATAGACACCAAAAGGTGTTATTTTCATGGTTTATATTGCAACATCCGTTGCTGCAAGAATGGTTCAGTGATTCGTTAACACCCACTTTTAGTGGTCAGATTACACAGGGGAATGCCCGTTTATTAAGCCTCTTACTTAGAAACACAAGGAAGTGTTTTTATATTAACCCTTCTAGTTCTTGAACAGACTTCATGCTTTTGCAACAGCTTAGATCCAGGCCAGCCGCGAAGATAATTAGCGGCAGCCAAGTAAATTGGCAGCATGCCTGTGATCTAATCTGTACGCTACTCTGAGTATCTTTCCTCAACAAAATTAAGCAGATATTTAAGGTTTTGGAAAGCAGATGACACACAAATCTATTTTTAGGAAATTACGCAGCAATTTAAGGGTTAGAGCCTTTTATTTAGAAGTACATCTCATCTTCATCAAATGTCTTCCTGCTTGCTTTGTCTGAAATAACAGGAAATAACATCAATTGTGATCATGCATGTTAAAAGGGAAGTTCCCTTGCTTACATCTTTATTTCCCTCAGAGGCCTTAAACTGTGACATTGGGCAGTTCATCTCATCACATAACCTGATGTCAAATATTGGAAATTATTGCTAGGTAAATACATTGCAACGGTATGGAATAATTTGTTGTAGTAAATTAAAGTATGTGCTTGATGTAATGTTTAAGAAAGTCAGACTTTGATATGAAAGATACTGTTGAAAACTTTCGCCAACCTGGAGTTTATACTCTGTTCACCTGTATTCCATGTTTGACTCATTTCTCTCTCAACAATTCAAATCAATAAAGCTGTGGGGAACTTGGTAAAATAAAAAATAAGAAGAAATCTGATATCATGCTGACTAAGCCTTTTATAATACGCTAGTGTTCTTACACCTGCTCAAATGCAGCTTTACCCCTTATGATTTGTGGGGAATTGAAATCAAACTACATGTGTATATGTTCAACGAAACCAGTCATGAAAGAGAAAACAGTTATTTGATAATTCCCCATTTATGTAGAATGCTTTTTGAATAAAAATGCAAATGTAATCTGTTTTAAAGATGGTAAAAGTTGAGTTTACAAGCATAAGCACTTGTTTATGGTTTATCTTTTAGAATTTCTCTTTATTGTAAGCATCAGTAAATAATATGTGTCATTTTTTTGAGATTTTGAAGACTTAAGAATTAGGAAATTTTTCCTTTCATTTGTTAGAGATGTCTGCTGAATTGTGTTGTCTAACATTTATTTGCATCATGGTATTCATTTAAAACACATGATACTTTCAGTTGAAAAAAGAAAGCCTTTAACTACAACTCTGTCAGAATTTTCACTGGTGATAAGTATAAAAATGAAGACACCAGAATCAAGTTTGCAAATTATCTCTCATTGAGTTTTTAAACTGAAAGGAATCTCAATGAAGACACAACACTCAATCATTCATTATTTTGATAATTCAATATTAAAGTTATTTAGATATAAAATAGGAGGTAAATAGAAGCTACCGGTATGTTGAGAAAGAGAAGATATATTACTTTGGAGTCTGTTACCTAGCATTTATCATGAAAGCATCAAAACTTTACTCAATGATAAAACCACAGGAAGAAAACCTAAAGATTTTCAATCTAGAATGATGGTACAATCAGTCTGTGTTTGTAGTGTGACAATGAAGTTACTAAGAAGGAACAGCAGTGTTTTCTTCAAACTGCTCCCCAGTGTTTTTTAGCTCACCAGGCACAAATTAAAAGCCAGGTTGAGCTATTGGGTTATCCTCTGGTTGACGCTGTTTGTCTGTCTGTGCATCTGTCATCAACAATTTCTTTGAACAATTTCTTCTCTTAACCCCTTACCAAATGTTAGATTTCCGACTGTCCAAAATTGAAAGAGTTTCCAAACAATATTTCAAAATGTGATGAAATTGAAAAATAATCTTATGATAGGGCAGAAAACATTGTGGGAAAAGTAGAAACTGCTCATTAAGAGATGTCAGCAACAAACTGGTCAAATGTTGTTGTTGTTTGGTAATGAGTAAAGAGCCTTGTTTGGATAATAAGGGCTTTCGAACCCGAACCCAGTCTGCTAAAGCATTACCATGGATATTTGTGGAGGTTGATGTAACTACAATCTGTTTTAATGTGGTAAAGTACTTACTGGCTTAGAAAGGTATTTTGTAGTTTTTTGAAAAAAGAATCATAGAAAAGTCAGCATGGAGTGCATTGTCACATATTTATATTTTTATGACTATATTTTAGAGTTTGAACTGAAGAATATTTTCCAGAAAGTCTATGTGAGTTTGAAATATCTTATTTCTTCATTGCCAACATATAATCTAGAAGGTATAGAGAAATTGATCCCTCAGCAATGCTTCATGAAGTACCCAGTGGGATATGGTTTGTTTAACCCTTTCCCAAACAATAACAACATTTGACCACTTTGTTGCAGACGACTTTAGAAAACATTGTGGGAAAAGGAGAAATTGCTCGTGACGAGCAATTTCTTCTTTTCTCACAATGTTTTCTGCCCTATCAGAAGATTATTTTCCAATTTCATCACATTTTAAAATGTTGTCTGCAAACTCTTTCAATTTGGGACAGTTGAAATTTGTTGTTTTGGAAAGGGTTAATCAATCATTGCATTTCCATGTGGCCTCAATACTCCTTACAGTGAATGTGCCATTATTCAATTGCAGTCTGGAATAAGACTGTTCATCAACATAGAACTCTTTCATGAATTTCAAGAATGTGTTCATGAACATGTTCTTGAAATTAACAAACAAGTTAAGAACAGCTTTGTGTTTAATTAATGGCCATTAAATGTTCATGAATAATTTCTTGAATATTTCAAAGGGTTGTGCATCAAAAGAGATTTGTATTCTAGAAGGAATAGTTTGATGTACATTGTGCCAATTTGATCTTCAACATTTTCATTTTCTGAAGAAAAAAACCCACAACCACAACCAAGTTTCTAAGAATATGTGATAGAGATGATTTTTTTTGTTATGTGTGATTCATACTTGGTGAATTTAAGGGGTTTTATTGGTAGGCTTCCTTATCTATGAGCAGATGTAAGATTGATGTGTCTGCGTTTAGATTTGACAGGTGTACAGGTAGATCTAACCTTCTCCAAACTATAATAATTATTAAGCAGACAACATTGTGATCGACATGAACTGAATTAGTCTATAGAATTATTACTTATCAACAAATTTTCCGTTTTTTTTTTTATTATGTTTACGATTTCATTGAACCCTTAATGTGATATTTCATTGGTAGTTAATTATGTCTTATGGATAATTGGCTAGATTTTGTGTTTTCTACTACAAAACGCTTTGAAGAAGGAAACAAATCACCCATAATTATCAATAGAAATTTGCTTTCAAAAAATTATCCCTTATTGTGCTGGAACCGACTTCATGCTTATGTAAACAGGTTAGATCCAGGCCAGCTGCCAAGTTAATTGGCGACTGGCCTGTGATCTAACCTGTTTGCTACTTTAAGTATCTTTCCTCATCAAATTCAATCAGATATTTGAGATTTTGGAAAGCAGACAACACAAAAATCTATTTTTAGAAAACTACCTTGCGTCAAGTCTTGTATAAATTTATGCTTTGTTGTGGGTTCACATCAGGATTGTCTTGCTAAGTTGATTTCAATGACAAAACAAAAAAAAAGGATTTATCAAACAGTTGGGGAATACCCAGATAAGCTCCATTACCTGTATTTCAGGCTGTTAACTTTATTTTAGGTTGATCGAAAGAATGTTCTATTGTAATTGCTACTCAGGGTAAATTTATAGTTAAATAAAAGTTCACTTTAACTAATCTATTGGAACTTGGAAGACTCTAAGAAATCCAGTGGCAAAAGCATTAATTGCTCCTTTAGTAGTTTATCGCTTTACTTACAATGTTATTTCTGAATAACATGAAGTTTATTGATTTCTTCATGTTATTAAATGTTCTCTGTGTCTGATTTCTATTTAGAACAGTCATAGATAAGTTCATTCTTTACCACCTGCGGACAACATTTTTTTATTGAAGCAGGCAACTTTACAAAAGCTTTGTAAACATGTGAAAAACCTTTCAGTTCTGCTCTTGTGTTATGTGAATAGCTTGAAAAAGCATTGTGACAAAAGGAGAAATTGCTTGTGACAAGCAATTTCTCCTTTTGCCACAGTGCTTTTTGAAAGTCATCTGCTTCAAGATGCAAAAATGTAGCGTTATGTGGTAATGTGTTAATGATGGTCAAAAAAATGGTAGTTTGTTATTATTACTGGGTTAATAAATCTGTCATTGTCAGTACACACAGTGTTTCATGTCAAGATGTGTGCTCACCAGTGTCATTTATAGCAGCCACGTTAACATGGTTGATTATCGGTAATTAGTGTTATGAGAATTGATGATTTGTTGTTTTATAGAATGATAATAACCTACAAACCCAAATGTTCCTATTTTATGTTTATCTTAAACAAGTAAGAATACTTTTTCATATTGAGACAAAAAAGAGCATGTTTATAAAACTCAGATTACTCTGATGTTTTTTTTTTTATCTGGGTTTCTTGAGGAGCTTTATCACCAGTTCCATTTTCTAACACCATGTGGTCTAGGATTCAAATGCAGAAATGCAGAATAATTTGAGGGTTCAGTGCAGAACTATAGCAAGTGCTTCATAAACATGAATCACTTACTATAGTCCTGCACTGAACCCCTAAGAGATGATTAGCCTATTTTCTATCTTTATTTTTCATCAACACCTTTTATTACTGATCCTCTGAATACCTACAATAGAAAATCTATCCTAACAGTTTTGAAATTCTGCTGGTCAAAGACTCAGACATCGATTACACTTATCTAAACAATGGATCAAAAGAGTGTCTTGAATTTGTAAAGATTTTTGACTCCATCAGTAAGATCTCTACACTAACACTGTTAATCATTGCATAGGTGACATGTATTTGACATTAACAATTATATATGAATGATAAATATCAACACCATTTATATAGTAAAAACACCCTCAGGCTGAGTATTGCTCATCATTAAACAATGTTAGGTCCTTCAAGAAATTTGATTGATAGTTAAAGAAAATGTGATAGAAGCATCTGCTAGAAAAAACATACTAATGATTTTTATCCTGATATTGCACTTACCTAGAACTGCTTCAAAGATTTAAAGCAGAAAAGTAACTTTTACTCTCTTTTTTTCATATTCAGACATATTTAAGTCAAATTTTGGAAACATTATTTGGAGAAATATTGTTAAGTCTTGCCAAAGGAGAAATCTTGCTCTATACATGTTCTTTTTTCACTTCAATATTCATAAAGTCTAAACAATAAGTTATTTAGCTACAATGATTTCAGCTTCAACCACTGCAACTACAACTTAAGTTCTTTGTCCGTGTTATGGTGGAGGTAGTGCACACATTGGTCTTTATGAGAAATATTCAGAAGACTGGAACATATCTGTTAAGTCTTTTTGTCACACTATTTGTCCATGTCTGAGTTCTGAAGTGCCCTTGAATGTGTTTGATAAATGATTAAATTTAGCTAATTGATTTGATCAAAGTGACCCATCCCAGAAATCAGTCAGGTTAATGATTTAACTCTTTACCACTTGCAGACATTTTTTTACTTGAAGCATACAGGCTTAAGAAAGGCTTTGTAAACAGGTGATAAACATTTCGTTTCTGCTGTTGTGATATCTGAATGGATTGAAAAAGCATTGTGGCATTAAGTGGAAATGTGTTAAATATCAGTTTTATTTCAGTTTCCCCATCTAGACTTGTTTATAACTTGTGCAATGAATTGAAATGGACACACCTCTATCAGTCAGTGTGATAGATTGGTCAACGTAATTGGTATTGAATATTGACAGAGTGTAGTTATCACATATTTTATCCATGAAATCTGTTTTATTGATACGAACATCGTCATATATGACCTATCCTAAATCATCAGCGGTAGTTATTTTCCCCTTAACCCATTACCAAACAATAACGACATTTGACCAGTTTGTTGTAGACTACTCTGGAAAATATTGTGGAAAAAGGAGCAATTTCTCCTTTTCCCACAATGTTTTCTGTCCTATCTGAATATTTTTTTTTCAATTTCGTCACATTTTGAAATGTCGTCTGCAGTCGAAAATTTGGCGTTTGGCAAAGGGTTAATCTGTACTTGTGGTTCTATAATGCGATGTAGTGACCACCAAACCCTTACCTTTTACAAAATGCATTATGAAAGCTTCTTCATAGATACTTCCTTTTTTGAATATTAATTTATCACCAATTGAGTGCCTCCTCAGCTAAGTTCAACAGCAGGGCTTTTTCATCTCAAATTTGGAAAAGACCAAGGTCTGCCAATTTTTAGGAATTCTAACGATGAAATTGTTTAATTAGGAAACCAAAAAACTGGTATGACTTTGAATTTTGGGGAAAACTGCATTATTTGAAAGAAATCTCCAATTGGGAAGGTGCCTTTAATGGGCCTTCGTATATAATGTGAAAAAAGCCTTGAGTTGGTAGAATGTTTGATATGGAAAACTGTGGTACTGAGATCAAGTCCCTGTCTGGAAAGGTTTTGTGTTCAAGAACTGCCATTTAAACCTTATAGTACTGGAACCAACTTCATGCTTAAGCAAACAGGTTGAATCCAGGCCAGTCACCAAGTAAATTTGCAGCTGGCCTGTGATCTAACCTGTTTGCTACCGTGAGTATCTTTCCTCATTAAAATTAAGCTTGTATTCAGGGCTTTGGAAAGCAGACAATACAAAAGTCTATTTTAAGAATTGTACCCAGCACTATAAGGGTTAATGTTCATCAGTATTTATGAACTTCACAAATAGGATCTTGAGTCTTTTACAGAGGTTAAATTGTCACCTCTGCTGCAGAAATCTCAAGAAATCACTGCAACCAAAATAAATTGCTAAAGTGGATTTCGCATTGTTTTAATTATGTCATCCCAAACCCACATCATTTAGTTAAATTGTTCATACCTATTGTCTTTTGTTGATGCATCAATTTAGTTTTGATAAGGTATACATGTTGTCAAAAACTCCATTTAAGGGATATGTGTAAAAAGTTATTTGAAAAAGAAATATTTTTAAAAATCATCAGGGACATGAAAAGTTTCATAATGCAAATGTTTGACTGTCCCAAATTGAAAGAGTTAGCAGACGATATTTCAAAATATGTTGAATTAAAAAAAAAACTTTTGATAGGGCAGTAAACGTTGTGGGAAAAGTAGAAATTGCTCGTTAAGAGCCATTTCCCCTTTGCCCACAATGTTTTCAAAAGTTGTCTGCAAAAAACTGGTCAAATGTTCGTTAATGGGTTAAGTCAAACCACTTTCACTGTCTTACCCTTTTCATGATGGTATAGAGGTCTTTATAATTGCCCGTATTAGGGGAAGGGTGCAATATTCAGTGGTAGGTGCATTTATGCATCAAGTAAACATAAGACGTTTTCCAAAGAATTATTGTGATGTAGATAGAGTATGTTTGTTTCTTTGTCAACAAAGGCTTGAATTTCAACGCTTCACTTTGCGAGTTTAAAGCATATTTACCCTTTACGGAGGGCTTAGTGGTTAGAGTGCAGGGTTTATCTCTCAAAGGTTCATGGGATAGACCATTCTTGTTATCGTTAATATAAAAATGTAATCTCAGAAAAGCAAAAATATAAAGGGAAAAAGAGTTTTTCCAAAAACCAAAAAATATAAATGGGTAAGAGTATCTTAAAAGAGCATCATCTTAGATGTGAGAGAACATTAGTCCTAGAATAATCTGTGCAATTTGTAGTAAACACATTTTTTTATGGGTCAAATAAACAAAAGATACCTTTGAGATTCAAGGGTTACAATATTTTTGTAAGCAGTTACGACATTTTTGTAAACATTTACATAAAGTCACAGATTCTGAGATAGGCTGTAGGACTGGAGATCACAGTGCCTGTATCAGTTCACATGGACTGTATCAGCATTGGTTCAAATCCTGGTAGTGGTGGATTTGGTTTAAATTTGAATTAGTTAACTGGTATACTATAACAGCATTCCAATGGTTGTACCGGATTGCTCAGCCCTTGTGGGCATTTAACCCAATACCAAACAATAACGACATTTAACCAGTTTGTTGCAGACGTCTCTTGAAAACGTGGGAAAAGGAGGAATTGCGTGTAACGAGCAATTTCCCCTTTTCCAACAATGTTTTCTTGTCTATCATAAGTTTGCTTTTCATTTTAATCACATTTTGAAATGTTGTCTGCAAACTCTTTCAATTTGGGAAAGTCAAAGATTTGGCATTTGGTAAAGGGTTAAGCTTGCGGTCTTTCTTCATGGATTATGACCTAAGCATATCTGATATAAATGAACTTCTGTTGAAGCAATTTAGCATTTTGTAGCAGTATATAAGAAAAACAAAGGACTTCAGCAACTAAGAAGTGAAGAACTTGAAAATGGATTTGCTTTAGTCACAATGATTGTACATAACAAATTTTTAATGTGTATTACTCTGAGAGTAACTAAGTCCCTATAGGCGGCTAGAAACATTAATGGATTTTACTGTTATATTTCAGATTCAAGTGACTGCCAACTATGAAAGTGGGCGTTCACTTTTAGACATTGCTGGCTTTTATACAAATTTGACAGGAAGTTCTAGCTACAAAGATTATCATGGGAAACTGCTGTGAGAAAAAGGAAACTGGTTTCGACAATGTCAAAGGGGAAGAAACCGAACCTAAGAAGACCCGAAACAATTACCAACCAGATCCAACCGCTGTTAAGAAACAAGACAGTACTAGTGCTCCAGCAAACGATGAACATCATTCTGCAGGTAAGAATTGTGGGAACAAATACTCATAGATAGATAGAAAAGATGGTTGGTATCTTGAATCTTCTATATGAGGGTTCAGTGCATGACTATACTAAGTGCTTCATAATCATGAAGTAATCATGAAGCACTTACTATAGTATTGCACTGAACCCTCGTATTAGCAATCAGGGTATGTTTTATCTTCAATGACTGGACATTCTGTTCTATTGAATCCTGTTCTATTTTCACCTTCAAGTGAACACAAGTTGTCTATCATATTTAGTTATTTATTCCATAAATCATCCCTTTTAAACATCTGCTGAAGAAACCTTTACAAACTTAACCCTTTACCAAATGCCAAATTTTTCACCGTGCCAAATGCAAAGAGATTGCAGACGACATTTCAAAATGTGATGAAAATAAAAGATAAGCTTCTGATAGGGCAGAAAACAATGTGGGAAATGGAGAAATTGCTCATAAAGAGTGGTCTGCAATAAACTGGTCAAATGTCGTTGTTGTTTGGTAAAGGGTTGAATCTTAAATTGCTCCTGATGATGAGCAATTTGTCACTTGGTCACAATGGCATCTACCAAATATAAAGATGTATTTTTCTCATTCTATATTTTGTTGTCTTTTGCATTCAATTAAGACCAACATAGATGTTCATATCAGGGCAAAATGTTATGGAACATGCCACTTAATGAGATTAGGAAATGGTTGGATAAATCTGGTTGAATCCTCACTTACTAAGAATTTTCCACACCTCACTAAAGGGTGAAACCTTTTGTATTGAAAAAAAAATCATTTTGATTAAATGGATTGTTTTATGTCCAGTCTGCTTTCATCTAACAACTACTGCATTAACAAGTCAAAGTTTCAATACAAGACCACAGTAAGTCCTTTAGGCCATTAAGTCCTTCACTAGCATGAAGCAATTACTGTAGACTTGCATTGAATACTTTATGTTATTATAGTTTTGGTAAAATTGCCAAGTCATAATGTTTTCATAAGTCATCTTTCTGAAGATTCAATATTGAATGTGCAGAAACAGGTAAAGGGTGTTTGAATATCTCATTCATAACTTCCTTGTTGACAACATGTACACAGTAACTTGATGGTTGAGTTCAAGATTGTAGTATGTCCTTTTCACAAGTGAAAGAATATGTATAATCTTGCACTGAACCCTCCACATAGATTGCTTTATAACTTTTAGCTCTTCCTTTTACACACAAGACTTTAGAAAAGTCTGAATGCACATCTTTACAAAGTGACAAAATTGTTAGTTTTTTTTATCACTTTTGAGACTTGTATTTTCACAGTTTATTCGTCTTTGATTCAACCCATCTATATATTCAGATTTTATGACCAGCATGTATTGACAGTAGATGGTATATTGAAAGTGAAAGCAACCATTTATGGTTTTATTGAAGTTGAGGGCAACAGTAGATGGTATATTGAAGCTGAAAGTAACAGTAGATGGTATATTGAAGTTGAAAGCAACAGTAGATCTATGCTATATTGAAGTTGAGGGCAAAATAGATGGAAAATTGAAGTTAAAAGCAACAGTAGATGTTATATTGAAGTTAAGAGCAACAGTATAAGGTATATTGAAGTTTAAAGCGACAGTAGATTTATGGTATATTGAAGTTGAGGGCAATAGTAGATGATATATTGAAGTTGAAAGCAACAGTAGATTTATGGTATAGTGGAAGTGAAAGCAACAGTAGATTGTATATTGAAAGTGAAAGCAACAGTAGATGGTATATTGAAAGTGAAAAGTAACAGTAGATGGTATATTGAAAGTGAAAGCAACAGTAGATGGTATATTGAAGTTAAAAGCAATAGTAGATGGTATATTGAAGTTAAAGGCAAAAGTAGATGGTATATTGAAAGTGAAAGCAACAGTAGATGGTATATTGAAGTTAAAAGCAACAGTAGATGTTATATTGAAAGTGAAAGCAACAGTAGATGGTTTATTGAAAGTGAAAGCAACAGTATATAGTATATTGAAAGTGAAAGCAACAGTAGATGGTATATTGGAAGTGAAAGCAACAGTAGATGGTATATTGAAAGCGAAATCAACAGTAGATGGTATATTGATGTTGAAAGCAACAGTAGATGGTATATTAAGTGAAAGCAACAGTAGATGGGTTGTTGAAGATGAAAGCAACAGCAGTTTGTATAGATCAAAACTATTAGACAAATGTGTTAAAAGTAACAGTAGATTAAACAATAAATTGAGAGCAACAGAGGAGTATATGAACCTAAAGCAGCAGTAAGTTGTTTAAAATACAATGAATAGGAAACCACAGGTATTATTTATGACAAGAAAGGGTTTTTCTAATGATGTCATATAGGAACCACTGTGACAAAAAAGAAACTGTTTAAGTTACAATGGAAAAGACACCCCTGAAATGTACACCTTTAAATTTTTATAGTATGTTCAATAGCTTTCTGCAGACTACTACAAGGTGAATAATAATTGAATTATTGATCATTTATATTTGATAATTCATGGTTGAAAAAGCTTGTGTTATCAGCGCTTTATTAGATACAAGTTTTTTTTTATTTCCCTTCAGGCAAGCAGAAGAAGGTAAAGGCCCTTTATGACTATGAAGCCAGAACTGAAGATGATTTGAGCTTCAAGAAGGGAGACATCCTTGTTCTATTAGACCAGCAGGATCAGTAAGTGGCTGGCCAGATATGAGGCCTAACATCCTCTTTGGCACACATAGTTTCTAAATCTAAAATCTATCTCCTACTGTGTCAGTATCCATTGAAATCTTCTTGATTATATGATTCTAATGAGTACCCACAATACGGCTTTTTGCTTCATACATGGACTTACCTATGAAGTGTCTGGTGTTTGGTAAAGGGTTAAAGAAGTAGTTTTAAATTTCCATGAAAGATTGTCTCCTGGCTGATGCTTGTGGTTCTAGGCATCTTAATTAGTCCATAAAGGTGGTGAGGTTAGGGATCTTTTGACATCAAATATGTGTCGGGCATTACAATTTAACTGGTAAATTGTTAATGTGAAGTTATAATTGAATATAACCAACAAAGAAAATAAATATACAGGTTATTCAAAAGTTGCCTTTGATTATAGATTTGTTGGACAGAGCTGTTTCAATGAAAACCAAGATAACTTATCTGGGCTTTTAAAGATTTTATCATATCTTTTGGTCACAAACTTCCTTGTATCCTTGTGATATGCTGTTATCTATTACGTTTTGGTTAACTGCGCTTCAGTTTACACAATATTTACACGGGCTATGTCTATAACGTTTTCAGCAGAAGACAATTTATTGTTATATCAATATTGGAAAAAGTCTGTCATTGATGAATAAACAGAAATAACAGAAATTTTATAACATAAAATTCTGATAAAGTTTTTGTATGTGATCTTTAGCATAGATATTTTAATTCTTTGCAATAAGGGAAAGTGTTAATAAAACAGAAACATGCACAATAGCTTTTTATCTTTTTTGTGTTCTTTTAAATGCATTTTTCAAACATGTTTGTGTATAAAAAGTATGATTTACCATGTACACTGGTCATACGAGAAAATGTTGGGTTTTTTTTCACACAGAAATGAGGAGGACTGGTGGTTTGCAAAGCACACCGACCCCAAATATAACAACCAGAAAGCAGAAGGCTACATTCCGAGGAACTATGTTGGTTTAGAGGATACATTAGACACACAAGAGTAAGTGCCATTGAAAACAATGGGATAGAAACACCGAATTTTGTTATTAAAACTTTCCCAACATTGGATATTATCCCTTATAGTGCTTGAACCGACTTCATGCTTATGCAAATAGGTTAGATCACAGGCCAGCCGCCAAGTAATTGGCGGCTGGCCTGTGATCCAACTTATTTTGCCTCTCTGTGTATCTTTCATCATCAAATTTAAGCAGACATCTACGTTTTGGAAAGCAGACAACACAAAAATATATTTTAAATAAAAATACCCAGCATTCCAAGAGTTATAACTGGTCCAAATTGCAAGCTCCAGCATACAGCAAGAGACTGTGTATAAAAGTAAGTGGAAACTATTGTGAAAGTATCATAAACTGTTCATAAGAAGTAATTTATCCTATTGTAACTGTCGTCTTTAAATTCCTATGCAACAGACGTGTTTAAGACCATTTCAACAATTTGCTGTTAAGGTAATCCAACAGTACAAAGCAAGGAAAAAGTGTCTTGCCAAAGGACACTGGACAGTGAAATGATTTCCAATCTTTGGAATGATACAGTCTAGCTTCCTTGATGCTAACCAGGATGCCATAGCTAATTTGTAGATTCACAATTGCAAGGAAGTTTTTTTTTTATGATGTCCTTGTATTTTTACTTGCTATTAAGCTTCATTCAATGATTCATTAAATGGCCTTTTGGCAGAGTATTTAAAATAGAGAAATGAATTTCCTGAAATGAGAAATATCCCATTTTATTACAATGCTTTATACCATACTTTATATGGTTGTCATAAGCTGTTGCTCTTAATTCAGACCAGATACAAAAACCCATTTAAGAGAAATGGTTACATTGATAGTGATTTAACCAATTACCAAACAATAACGACATTTAACCCTTTGTTGCAGACGACGCTGGAAAACACTGTGGGAAAAGGAGAAATTTCTCCTTTTCCCACAATGTTTTCTTCTATACCAGAAGATTACTTTCCAATTTCATCACATTTTGAAATGCCGTCTGCAAACTCTTTCAATTTGGGACAGGCGAAAATTTGGCGTTTGGGAAAGGGTTTAAGTTTCTGCCCTTTTCTTGTTCCTACTTGTCCTCAAAGTGAGATAACTCCCATGATACTCACGTGCCATGGTGATAACATTGAACCATTCTCTCCTGTTGGCATTTCTAACTGGTCCAAATTCAAAGCAACAGCAGACAACAGGAGATAGCATGAATAAAATCTTTGTAAAATTGTGACAAGTGAATAATTTACACAATTGTCATTTTGTCTTTATTCTTAACCCTTATAATGCTGGATAATTTTATAAAAATAGAATTTTGTGTTGTCTGCTTTCCAAACCTTTAATATCTGCTTAATTTTGATTATCAGGAAAGATACTCAGAGTAGCGAACAGGTTAGATCACAGGAAAGCCACAAATTTACTAGGCGGCTGGCCTAGATCTAACCTGTTTGCATAAGCATGAAGTCGCACTATAAGGGTTAAGGTTCCTACTGTAGATGGGTTAGGGTTGGGTATTATGAATGAAGCGATATATGATAAAGTGAAAAATACATGACTAACAAGACAGAAGAAATGGTATTAGAAAGAATATGGCATAAAGAGGTTTTTTGCAATAATGTTTCCTCAAATGAATGTACTTAAACATCAGATTTCAAGTACATTACAATTTCAATGACTTTTTAACTTTTATCATAGTCTGCTGGTCATATCGATTGAAAAAACAAATGAAAAAGAATTCAAAGCAAAGAAGGTAAAGTGGTTGCTAGAGACAATTAATTTCTCTTTCTTCCTCAATGTATTATTGATGGTTGACAAAGTTTATTTGTACGGTGCCTTGAGCATGGTTAACCAGCATTGGAAATAAAAACTATGGTGATAAAAACATTCTTTTCTTCAGATGGTTCTTTGGCAGCGTTACAAGAAAGGAAGCTGAGAGAAACTTACTTGCCAAATCAAATGGTATTGGTACATTCCTTGTCAGGGAAAGTGAGACTTGCCCAGGTAAATACAAACAACTTCTCCTTATTGGTCAGTCATGTGGCTATTCATACACAACTGTCATCCAAAGATTTGTGTGATGTTTCTAAGCACTTTGAAAATCTTCACATGGAATGCGAAACATGTGTCCATGAAAGAAAACCAATTGCTGGCTATTTGTTTTAATTTGCAAGAATTTGAAAGGAAATCTATTAAATCTATTGCAACAGGTGCATAAGAACTGATTTTACATGAAGAAATGGCCTATGTATTCAAATTGGTAGTAACTTTTGTCTTATTTTGGTTTATTGCAGGGAGTTATGTATTGTCTTTGCGAGACTATGATGCGAATAAAGGGGACTGTGTGAAACATTACAAGATGCGAAACATGGACAATGGTGGAGTTTACGTTGCTACAAGGAGACAATTTGATTCTATTACCGAACTTGTGGAGCACTACAAAAGTAGGTTAAAAAAGCCCTTTACCAAACGCTAAATTATCGACTGTCCCAAATTGAAAGAGTTTGCAGATGACATTTCAAAATGGGATGACATTGGAAACTATTTTTCTGATAGGGTAGAAAACTTTGTGGGAAAAGGAGTAATTGCTCATTATAAGCAATTTCTCTTTTTCCCACAATGTTTTTCATAGTGATTTGCATTAAGTGGTTAAATGTTGATATTGTTTGATAATGGGATAGGCAGAATTTGGGTTATCAGTTTTCCGTAGATACTCATGGAGGGTCCTGTTTGACCGAGTGGTTAATGAATTTGATCAGCTTGTGGCTATCAACAGATGTGTTTGTCGAAAAATTTGATCTTTTAAGAGTTTGTTTAGCTTGATAATTGGAAACAACATTTGCAAAAGAATCAATGAATGGTTAGAGTACAGATCTTGAATCACATGGCCTCTCTCTGTCTGAGTTTAAATCCTTGTGATGGCATTCGGATTTCCTGACTGACGTATGGAATCCCAATGGTTCTATCTGACTTGACCAGTCCTTATGGGCAGTTGCATAATAGGGTCTCCCTCAATCATTAAGAGTTGTGCATCGTAACATAACAGAAATAATGTTGATGTGCTATAAAACCCATATAAATAAATAAAGAAATGGCCCATCAATGATGAAAAAACTCTCATTGATAGTTGATGCATTTGTTTTACATACTTTTTATCTTGTTGAAGCTGATAATTTTAAATATTTTATAGCGGATGCGGATGGATTGTGTCGAGCCTTGACATCACCATGTCCACGTGCAGCACCAGTGATGGCAGATTTAAGTCGTGATACAAAAGATGCATGGGAGATACCAAGAGAAGCCCTCAAACTTACCAAAAAACTGGGTTCTGGTCAGTTCGGAGAGGTCTGGAAAGGTATTTATGAACGTGATATCCCACTTTGACCCATCTGTTGCAAGACCTGTTTGACAAAAGGATATATTAGTCCTATTAAGCAAATTGGGGTTTTTTTGTCACAAAGGTTCCTACACATTATCAAGAAAATATTTTTTCTTTAAATGTTATTTTTGTGTCATCTGCTGTTGTTATGAATAGTGACTGGTCATAACTTTTTTTTTATCACAGATGACATAACAGAAAAGAATAGATAACACTTATGAATACTAATCATGGAGAAGGGTACCATTAAAAGATATAATCACAACATGCTTTTTTTTTAGCAGTTTCTCATTTTGTCATATTGATTTCTTCTAATGATATGTGTAAGTGTGATAATGTGTCTAGAAAGGCAAAGCTTCAAGATAACTCTTACAAGTCTCTCCAAAAAGCTTAAAAGTGTACAAGTGCTCAGAAAAAACTGCAAAACTGGGTAATATAAGTTATAAATTATGATAGAATATGTTGGAACATAGTGTAAACTACAGGTTCATGACAATATAACACCTGCACTATTAATTGTCTATTTGTCAAAGTGCTATTTTCACAATTTGGTGCCCACCAATTTATCTCCATTGTTTACATTTGAGTAACATATTAAATAGCAAGGAGTGCTTGGATTAGTAAGTGGCGATCACCTGGTTAGAAAAATCATGTGAAACACATTAAAATACCGTCATTTATCCAATATTAACAATGTGAACATTCAAAATGGAGAACTTCTTTGGTTTTATTGGTTCCCAACCTTTCTCGGCTGACCTTGTTTTATCGCTTATTGTTAACAAACCTTATAGTGTTCACTCTTTCAAAGGCATCATTTGAAGCTGTTACAGACTAAATTTCTAGATAAAAGGGAATTAAAAGTACTTTTAAGTTAATTTTTAAATTTCTAGAACTTTCACATTTTAAGTGTAAATGAGCGCAAGTATGGCTTTAATCTTTTATAAATATTTCCTTGTTAGTCAAAAAAGTCTCACAAGGAAGAAATATCTATTGTTCTTTGATCATGACTACAAGATGTGTTACACAAGAACAAATGTCAACATGTGTTATTGTTTTCCCTATTTCGTGCATACACTGCCATAGTACAAAGGTATAAAAAAAAATCTTACCTGATAAACAAAAAATCTTGTGCAAAAAGAGCATTATTTGATTTATCTTTTTCGGTATCTTTTGGCCAAAGGTAACTAACACCTTTTTCTTTATCTTTCGCTTAAGTTGTTTTAGAATAGCATGCGTTCAAGCTTTTGGGGAATTACATGTTTTGCATCATACACTAAGATGACAGAATTGTCCCATTTCAATTTAAGTTTGAATAACATTGAGTGATTTCCTTCTGAATGGATCAGCCTATGCAGAAATCATGTGCAATAAATATATTTTCCTTTTCCATTAAATCTTGTTTGCAGCAGACCAGAAGCAGCCTTGAGTTTTAGTTTATAAGATGACCATCTGAATATTATTTTTGTGTTGTCATAATTGAAATAAACAACAGTTTAGATTGTGATGAAAACAGTTATTTGTTCCGTAAGGAATGGTAGCTTGAAATGTTACAATCAATACACTTGCTGTAATAAGGGTAAACAAATTGTTTGACCCTTAAATTACTTATGTAGATCTACTGTATCCAATTTCATGACACAACTTTATTTCGCATAAATTTATTTCGCATAAAAATTGCATAGCCATGAAGCTTGAATATTAACCCTTACACATTACGGACATGTTGTTTAGCCATTGTTACATAATGAGATGTTACTCAAAATTAGCATGTTGTTCTTCTTTGCCGATGGTTTACTATTCAATTATCATTGTGAATGGAAACTGTACTTTTTTCATGTCTTTTCTATTTTTGTTTGCTGAAAGTTGCTTAAGATTAAGACCAGCAACAAATTCATGGGGGTGTTAATGGTTAAGTTCACTTCCTGGTTAATCCTTCTTTTTTCCTTGAATAGACTACAACAACCCATAGCAGGAGAACTTAATGCATCATTATCCCATTTCCAAACAATAACGACATTTTACCAGTTTACTTCAGACGACTCTGGAAAACATTGTGGGAAAAGGAGAAATTGCTCTTAAAGAATTATTTCGCTTTTACTTTTAATTTTGACCACACAGAAATTCCAATTTAGTCGATTTGGTGAATGCATATTTTAAACTCTCTAATCAAAACGTTTAGATCTATGTTTTGATATATTTCTCTGCATGGTTTAAACCAGTTAAAAATACAACAAAAATAGACGAATTAAAAAACTTCAGAATTGCTAATAAACACTGGAATTGTTTTTTAAAGCAGGAAAATGCGCACAACTCATAAATTTTATTAGTTTTACCATAAAGTTTTGGAGATAATGCAATTTTTTCTTTCTAGGTCTCTACAATAACACAACTGATGTTGCAGTTAAAACACTCAAACCAGGAACCATGTCAAAGTCTGCTTTCTTGGACGAGGCAATGATCATGAAGAAATGTCAGCATGACAAACTGGTGAAGTTGTATGCTGTATGTTCGAAGGAGGAGCCCATCTACATTGTGACAGAATTACTGAGGGACAGTCTACTAAACTATTTACGGGAGGGAGAAGGGAGAAACCTGAAGTTTGTTGACATGGTCGATATGGCCGGACAGGTAAGCACAGTCATTGGATAGTGCCATTCCAGAGCCCTATATAAGAGATAGTTTTCCTTTGCTAAATATTTATGCGCGCTTTGACCTCAGCTGTCGATGCGCCTAAAAACACGTATGAGTGATGTACTTTTGTGAAGGGCTTACCATTTAAACTGTGCTGAGTCATTCCTTGATGTAGATGATATAATTCTCTGAGCCTGTGATACTGTACTGAGTCATTCCTTGATGTAGATGATATAGTTATCTGAGCCTGTGATACTGTACTGAGTCATTCCTTGATGTAGATGATATAGTTATCTGAGCCTGTGATACTGTACTGAGTCATTCCTTGATGTAGATGATAAAATTCTCTGAGCCTATGATACTGTACTGAGTCATTCCTTGATGTAGATGATATAATTCTCTGAGCCTGTGATACTGTACTGAGTCATTCCTTGATGTAGATGATATAATTCTCTGAGCCTGTGATACTGTACTGAGTCATTCCTTGATGTAGATGATATAATTCTCTTAGCCTGTGATACTGTACTGAATCATTCCTTGATGTAGATGATATAATTCTCTGAGCCTGTGATACTGTACTGAGTCATTCCTTGATGTAGATGATATAATTCTCTGAGCCTGTGATACTGTACTGAGTCATTCCTTGATGTAGATGATAAAATTATCTGAGCCTGTGATACTGTACTGAGTCATTCCTTGATGTAGATGATATAGTTATCTTAGCCCGTGATACTGTACTGAGTCATTCCTTGATGTAGATGATATAATTCTCTGAGCCTGTGATACTGTACTGAGTCATTCCTTGATGTAGATGATATAGTTATCTGAGCCTGTGATACTTGACTGAGGAAGTGCCTATTAATGGTTTATAGTAAGATTATAGCAAGTCCTCTATAAGGTTTATAGTAAGATTATAACAAGTCCTCTATAAGGTTTATAGTAAGATTATAGCAAGTCCTCTATAAGGTTTATAGTAAGACTATAGCAAGTCCTCTGTGAGGTTTATAGTAAGATTAGAGCAAGTCCTCTATAAGGTTTATAGTAAGACTATAGCAAGTCCTCTGTAAGGTTTATAGTAAGATTATAGCAAGTCCTCTGTAAGGTTTATAGTAAGATTATAGCAAGTCCTCTATAAGGTTTATAGTAAGATTATAGCAAGTCCTCTATAAGGTTTATAGTAAGACTATAGCAAGTCCTCTGTAAGGTTTATAGTAAGACTATAGCAAGTCCTCTGTAAGGTTTATATTAAGACTAGAGCAAGTCCTCTATAAGGTTTATAGTAAGACTAGAGCAAGTCCTCTATAAGGTTTATAGTAAGATTATAGCAAGTCCTCTATAAGGTTTATAGTAAGATTATAGCAAGTCCTCTATAAGGTTTATAGTAAGACTATAGCAAGTCCTCTATAAGGTTTATAGTAAGACTATAGCAAGTCCTCTATAAGTGTGAAGGGTTTGCTATAGTCTTGCACTGGACCCTTGTTGTTAACCCTTTCCTTCATATCCATGCAATTTAAAGCATGTTAAGCAGTTGACTAACTAAACCACTGTGGCACTTGGAGAATTTGCTCATAATGCACCTTACCTTTTGCCACATGATACTTGAAGAGAAAAGTTAACGCTCTTGTTAAATTTTAATTCTGTTGCTTTTGATTTTTGACAACTGCCAAAAACCCATATGATGGAAAATGAAACCTTTTTCTTTTAATTTCACCTGAACATTATGTCATTGGCACCAGGTTAAACAAGAGGGAAGGTACCAGGTTTAACCCTTTGCCAAACGCCAAATTTCGACTGTCCCAAATTGAAAGAGATTGCAGACGACATTTCAAAATGTGATGAAAATGAAAAATAATCTTCTGGTAGGGCAGAAAACATTGTGGGAATTTCTCCTTTTCCCACAGTGTTTTCCAAAGTTGTCTGCAACAAACACGTCAAACGTTGTTATTGTTTGGAAAAGGGTTAACAAGAAATATAACTAGACCTCCAGCATAGGATTTTACTGAAGTGACAACCATACCCATTATCTTTGAATTTCAGAGCATTATGATGAAAAGAGATTTGTTTCACAATGATTGTTTATGTTGTTTTATTACACAGATTTGTCATATTGTTTGGGTCACTAATCTGTCTTAATGGCAACTGTTGAAATTTAAAAATTACAATCTTTTAAAGGGCAAATGTTTAATCATTGCTAAAGGCATAAGATAATGCGAGAGTTATTTGTGAATTTCTAATTTGTAAGAAACTCTTACCAAAAATTCAAATTCTTCTGATATACTTGACATCATTTTTTATTTTGTCACAATGTAATTTTACATTGTCTTTTGTATTTCTTTTTAAATATGGAACTGTTTGAAAAATAACTGGTTTATCTTGTTTATAAGATCTAAATGATAGCCCATTGTTTGTTCAGTTTTCTTGGTATGTAGATTGTATTACTACAGATAAAGTTGGAACTGAGCCAAACAATGCATGTTTAAGTTTAACCCTTGACCAAACAATAACACATTTGACTAGTTTGTTACAGACGACTGTGGAAAACATGGTGGGAAAAGTAGAAATTGCTCTTAACAAGCAACTTCTCCTTTTCCCACATTGTTTTCTGCTCTATCTGTAGATATTTTGTTCAATTTCATCACATTTTGAAATGTCGTCTGCAAACCCTTTCAACTTGGGACAGTTGAAAATTTTGTGCTTGGTAAAGGGTTAATAGTGTATAGAATATCTGATATCAAACTTATTGTGACTTTATAAATCTGCTGTTTACAATTTAAGAAATTATTGAAGTAAAATGAAACATTACACATGTACGTTATGTCCCTTATTTCCCAACAATTATTTGCATCCTATTTGAGGAATAACTCCTAAATATAAATATCATTTCAATTACTCCTATCAATTGCTGTCAATTTGGGATGATACAACACTTGCTGTTGGTATTTAACTAAGTATTTGTAGGAAGACTTCCTTGTCTGATCACCCTTCCTTTCTACAAATAAATTCGTAATTTCCTGCAGCAGACAACCCTTGAAATGATTGCAATTTGGATTTTGTAACTGGTCAAATTTCAAAGCAACAGAATGAGTTTTATTTCCCATGCAGCAGATTCTAATGAAACTACAATATATTGTGACAAAAGTGATTTAATTTTCATCTTTTGTCAAACAGATTTTCAGCCAATACCTGTGAGAAAAAAGTTTTGTTAATTGCTTAAGCTTTAGGTTTTAAGGAATTTGTTAAGACTAATGTAATTGAAACATACCTTAGGTATATTTTATTTTGACTAATTAAAGAATAAGACAGGCTAATATATACTTCTCACCTGAGTTCAGTGTCAGCGTCTTGATCATACTTTGGTTAATTTGTTACGTGCAAGTTTGTATCTCAATAACTACTGTATGGAATGGGTTGATACTTCACACATGTGTTCAGGGCCATTATGTAAGTTCCAAAACTCCTGTATTGAATTTAAGCAAAAAATGACATTCTTTTTTAACTTAGAAAATCTTGTTTAAGGTTTTCATGCAAGTTTGTATTTCAACAACTACTGCAGTGATGAGTCCTCAACTTCACTGTTTGGGATCACAATGTTAGGTCACTGACAAAATCCTTGAACTCTGGTTTTGATTTTGAGTAATTCTTGGTAAATTGGTTAAAATTTTGGATGCAAGTTTGTTTCTGATAAACTGCTATAGGGAGTGGATTGAACCTTTATACACAGACTGAGGTTTATAATATAAGGTCATTTCAAGCGCAATAAACTCTGCTATCGATTTAAAGCAAATTATACCAGTTTCTGTAATAGTTTCCACATAATCTTATGTCGACCAGTTGAGCATGCTGTTTTATGGACAGCTCTTGTTATAAACGGTATTGTGATTCACAAATAAATCATAATTTTCCTTGTTTTCAATTGAAGATCTATACTGGAGGTTCCTTTCTCATATACCTGTTACTCCATAATAGCCCAGTTTACAGGATCTGCTTCTTAACCCTTTCCCAAACAATCACGACATCTGACCACTTTATTGCAGACGACTTTAGAAAACATTGTTAGAAAGGGAGAAATTGCTTGTAACAAGCAATTTTTCCTTTTCCCACAAGGTTTTCTGCCCTATCAGAAGATTATTGTCGGAATGAGCATTTTCTCCTTTTCCAACAATGTTTTCTTCTATACCAGAAGATTACTTTCCAATTTCATCACCTTTTGAAATGTTGTCTGCAAACTCTTTCAATTTGGGACAGTCGAAAATTTGTTGTTTGGAAAAGGGATAAAGAACAATTAATCCTTTTGTCACAATGGTTTTCCCCCAATATCATATGAAAATGTTTTTCTAACTTTTGTGGTATTTTGCTGTTGCTTGGATTTTGAACTGTTACCAAGTCCCATAAGAGGGAATTGTTAATCACATTTCTTTTGCTTTTCAGGTATTTTATGCAATTAAACTGAAATGCAGGCACCTTCCAGTCTGTCATAACATTTGATGTCAAACTTTGAATATTTTTTTTTTGTCATACTGGACACATATTTTGCCAATATATTTTGTTTCCATTTGATGACAACAACAGCACTATTTTAAGTCACTTTATGTTCAAGCTTTGTACTTGTAGCTTACTCAGAAAGAAATAAGTTAAAAAATTATTGGTATAACCAAAATCTTGTTGAAAATACTGTCAAACCCATTTAGACACTATCAAAAGTCATTGGTTCAAATAACACAGGTATTGTTTGTGTTGTGATCATTACCATGTTACATAGATTCCTATTGTGTCTATGTTGTAATTATCATGAAGGGAAATACTGTTTCTATTGCCTGATGTGCCAGTCTGTAAGGCCCTCTCTGACTTAGCAGTCAGTCTGTATTTTGTTTATTTGTTAATTTGTTTGTCTGATTTTTTCCCCAGATGTATATAATTGTTAATACCATTTTACATTTGGATACATTGTGACAGAAGAAGAATTTGCTTATGATGATAAAATTCACCTTGAACCATATTTCTTTTTCTTGTTTTGAGCCAGCCGTTTGATGTTTTTATGTGTGTATTTTCATCATTTTGATTATTATTATTATTATTTTCAATATCATCTTCTGTATATTATTTAAAGCAGTGACAGTTTTAAGTCTCATGCTTCGAATTTGTAACATGAATTTGTAATGAGGTCATGAGTTATGGTGGACATTACAGGTTGCCAGTGGAATGGCCTACTTAGAAAAGAACAAATTAATACACCGTGACCTTGCGGCAAGGAATATTTTAGTCGGTGATAACGGCATCGTCAAAGTGGCGGACTTCGGTCTGGCCAAGGTTTTGATTGAGGATGATGAATATAACCCCAAAAATGGTAAACATTAGCCACACCACATCTGTAGCTAGAGCTAAACTAATTCAATAGTTTTTATAGTAACTAATTCACAAGCTTTTAACAGAAGATCACATTACTAAAGTTGGCAGTAAGAAAGATTTGAATCAAGGGCAAATATTATTTTGAAAACAATTTTTTGATATATATTTTATTTGAAATTAATCAAAGCTAATGAAATACAGGATAATGATGGTTTTTAAATGGTTTCTGAAATTCTTCATTTCTTTGATTAGAGAATCCAATGTGTTAGATGTGACCTTCTGTTTGATGCACAATTATATTTATATGTGTGTGTGTGTGTGTTGTGTGTGTGTGTGTGTTTGTACAGTTATTTGACATAAAGTATATGATTAACCAATAACCAGTGACAGGTGAAATGTACCTTTGAGTATTATTTATCCTTTCCCAAACAATAACGACATTTAACCACTTTGTTGCAGACGACTTTAGAAAACATTGAGGGAAAAGGAGCAATTTTTCCTTTTCCCACAATGTTTTCTTGCCTATCAGAAGGTTATTTTCCAATTTTATTACATTTTGAAATGTCGTCTGCAAACTCTCTCAATTTGGGACAGTTGAAAATTTGTTGTTTGGAAAAGGGTTAAACTCCGCTCAAAAGTCTTGGACCTGGAACACCAGAATCCTCTTTTGTTGCATTTTTCAATGGCATACTTTTGTCATTACTTAGATTTAATAAAAATCTACCAGAAAGTGCCCAATTTCAACTTTTTTCACCTATTGCTGGTTAAATGGGTTGCATTACTACACTTAACACAACACCTATTTTATCCCACAGGTTATCAGGTAGGCACAGTGTTGTTAGAATTATTTATTTATCTGTAGACAAATTTAACAAGCTTTACCTAGCAAAGCATTTAGATTTGTAGCTTTTATTGTGTACCATCGTTTCTACCCATTATTCTATTGGAACAAGTTGAAATTATTAGACTCCATCCAGTGTATATGGATAGTTATTGTAAGTTTGAGATAAATAAGAAAAAGAGACAAATAGAAGCTCTTGTCTGTATCACTAAATTTTGTCTTGACTCAATGATTTTTAATTTATTTTACATTTGAGTTGTTTTAACAACTGTGAATGGCATAATGGGTTTAAACATAAGAAAAAATAATAATTTATGCAGTCGCTTCACAACGCATATACATATATTATCCTGTGACCATTGTTTGGTAACGTTGTAGGTTGCGAGCGGAATGAGTTATCTGGAACAACACAAACTTATCCATCGTGATCTTGCTGCCCGAAATGTTTTAGTAGGAGATAATAATCTCTGTAAAGTTGCTGACTTTGGGCTTGCTAAAATTATTGAAGATGATGAATATTGTCCCTCCTCACCTGGTAAAATAGAATTTATTACTATCTGATGCGCAAAATGTTAAAAAGCGAGACCGATAACCCCAAAAAAATTGATCCAAATTGAAGGGCAAGTGATCAACTGAATCTTTCATCTGATTGGTGAAAAGGAAAGTTCTGAGCATCATGATTATGTGTTCATACTTTCAAAACTCATGGATCTACCTTATATACTGGATGCTTTTTAACTAAGTATGTAAAAGGAGTCTCTCTTTTTCCATGTTGCGCATCATTTTTCCATCAAATTTCTTAAATCCTTGTTGCATCCTTGCCTGGATAGAGAATGAAGTTTTATTGGACTAAAAAACAATGTAGCCCTTTTACTGCCAAGTATCCTGAGTTGAAAGTTCTCGACAGAGCCAGTCATATCACAGATATTTGTTAGAATTTTTTACAGATCTTGTATTTATTCATTTCATCAATATTTCAAATTCATTAACCAGTATGCGTTTTAATGAAGCAATTAATCTGCATTATGTTTATATGGGTCAAAATATCATAAAAATAAATGTATTAATAAAAAGAAAAACCATAATGTTTGAAAGTATCACTGTGGTTTATTTATTTTGGATATATACATATAGATTTATCAGTTTCATTTAACAAACCTGGGACATTTGTTTTATAAGAAGAAGTTTATGAAGAACAAGACGATTCATCACTTTGTTATATTTTCTTCCCAAATCTGCCAAATTCTCATTGGAATGATATTGACACTTTATTACCACCATATTGTTAGAAAAAGACTTTGATACTTTAATAAAATCATCAACTTTAACCCATTTCTCTGTAAAAAAAGAAAAAAAAAAAGTTGCTTTTTCACCTAACTGGCTTGCTTTTATGTACCTGGTACTATCAATTTGTACATTGTTTTGTGAAAGTTGCAAATTCATGGCATTGAAGAAGAAAATATAACCAGCATGATTATCCAATTACGTCAAACTTTGCCAACAATTCAAATATTTGACCATTGTTCTTGAATTTGGTACTGAAAGGGTAACTTGTATGTTAAAACAGTGATTGGTATTGTGTGTGTCCTTTATAGTATTTTGCATGTATATATGAGCATGAGCATCAATGTATGGCCAAAAGGTTAAGGTGATGAATTAAGTTCTCAGGGGACTCTGGTTCGAGCCCCTCTGAAACATCTGGTGTCGTGGGAGTGTCCTTTGGCAGGGAGCTTCAGAGCCCTTGCCTAGTATTGGTGAACCCAGGAAAATCATAATATAACTTAAAAATTGTTGACACTGCATTAAACCCAAAATATAAAACACATTACCCGTTAACAAAGAAACTTTAATGTTTCCTTCACATTTGTTTTGATTTTGTTTAAAGTACCTGAAGTAGGTGACTTAAGGAACAATTGTGACAAAACGAGAAATTAGTTGAACAAGCAATTTCTTCTTTTGTCACAATGATTTTAATCAGATACCATAAATACAACTTTATTTTTCATACTTTATAATAGCCGTCTGCTATTCCTCTTTAACAATTCACATAAGACTTACATGAGGGGAAGGTTTTTATCAAGTTTTCTGGATATGGGAGTTAACATACTAATACTAAAACATAGGGTTTGTCAAATAAACCCAATATTAAACATTAACTACATTTAACCAGTTTGTTGCAGACAACTCTGGAAAACTTTGCGGGAAAAGAAGAAATTGATATTAATGAGCGATTTCTCCTTTTCCCTCAATTCCCTCAATGTTTTCTGCCCTATCAGATAATAAATATTTTTCAATTTTATCACATATTGAAATGTCGTCTTCAAACTATTTCAATTTTTGACGAGGTGAAAGTTTCTTTTACTAAAACACTGGCTAGGGTTCACCATGGTTCAATTTCTTTTTTTTTTTTGGCAAAAATGAATCCCAGGTTAATTAAAGTTAATCAAATTTGTTTCTCACAACTGAACCAATGGATTCATGAGGGAAAGCAGTCAGCGGCCTTTTAAGAAAACTGTATGTTACTTTTTAAAGACTTTCAGCCGCATGGATAGGTGCACTGCCTTGCATACAGTTACTGAAAGGTTTTGTTAGTGTCTAAACAGTCCATTTTAACCTGAATTATTATTCCTTAGAACTGCATTGTACCCTTTTGTGCCACTTCTTTTCCTTCAATGTGTCGGCATCTGGATTTTCATGAGAGGTACTATTTGTAGGTCACCCAGAACACTTCTCTTCATAAAAATTCAAAATGCTATCAATCTCATGCAGAGATTAGGGCAATCGGATTTCAATTCAAGCACTTTCACTACTAGGCCATGGAAACCAATCATTAAAAAACAGAGCATGGAACCAAGTATTGATCTTTACAATCAATTACAAAAGCCTTTCTCTATGCATGTTTGATGTCTCGCGGCATCCTTTTATGATAAGATAAAAGCTTGCCAAAACTGAAAGCACCTGCAAAATACAAAGTAAAGTTTTCTCTCCAATTGTAGTATTGAAGCAATTAGAGTTACAACAGGACAGACTATTCTGTATGAGCTCTTTCCTTTATGTCATAGTTGTTTTCTAGCTCTTTTGTTATATGTACAATTAAACAATATCTATTTATATAATTGAAGTAATGGGTTGAATTAAGTATGTGTTACTCTTTGTCTATCCCATGAATATTATAATTTTGCACTCTTTTGTTCTACCTGATACATATCTTCAACAAATAAATCACAGATTTTGTAATCTTTATGCATGTTTTATTGATCTATTGTGAGTTTTTCCCAATATGTATACTTACTTTGTTATCTTATATTCAAATGCATCTGCTTCTAAAACATTTCTACTTAGTATTTGCTAACTATGAATATTGTTATTCATTTTAATTGACATTTAATACCTGTCATTGTTTCTTTTAATTGATAATAAGATTATTCTTGTTGATTTAGTTTCAAGATCTTTCATCCTTTTTATACGTTTTACTCATTCTTACATAGGGGAATACTTTTAATATGATTGGTCCAACTTGAAATCAACATTTAACAACAAAAACTAACCTAAGAATCATGGCATAGGGTAGAAAATATTATGCCAAATGAAATATTGATTGTACACAATTAATTTTGTTCAAAGTTTATTCAAGGATTACCATAAAATGTTTTGTTTGTTCTGTGCAAGACTTAAGAAAATCATTCACTGATATGAATTGCTATTATAGCTTTGCGCCAAACCATCATATATTGGAGAATTGTTTTCGACAATAAAGTTACTATTGAAACGTATTGTCTAACTGGTCTAAATGATCTTACTGTATCAATTGATCTCTTTACCAGGAAACAAATTTCCAATAAAATGGACCGCTCCGGAAGCTGCCCTATATGGACGCTTCACGATTAAATCTGACGTCTGGTCCTACGGAGTTCTGCTGATCGAGATCACCACCAGAGGTGCCGTGCCATATCCAGGTGAGTTATCGTTTACCCATAATACCTTGAGGAAATTTAAAAAGGTCTTTAGATTTAAGACTATGAATTGTATATACTCACTTAATCTATTCTTACAATTTTGAAGGCTTTGTGCAATCATAAGGGAAGTATCAAGTTCGTGAAGGATTTAGCTTAGGATTGCTCTCAGCTATCAGAAATGTCATTTTGGTTTGCAACTTGAGCATTTTGCATGCAACACTTTTTTTTACTTAACATGTCTCCGTTTTACATAGCACCAATTGTTTCAATCAAAATTGAATGCCCTTTGTTATTTTTCCTACCTTTATTTATTTTGGTTCATTCCACTTAACGCTTTGATTGGCATCAACACAGGGATATTTAAACTTTTCCTTCATAATGGATTTATGACTGGTTCTAATGAAAGTAAGAAAAGGCAAGTTCAAAAGTTTATAACTGAATTACTTTTTCCAAGTCACCAGGATAGGTTAACCCTTCAAGAATAGATCTATCACCAATTCTTTCAACCTATTCTTCTATAAAGGAATATTTGGCTTGCCCAAACAAGAGCAGACAACCATAGCATGAACAAATATTTATTTTCTGAAAGTTTTTGGTGTAGATGCCATTTTAAAGTGAAGTGGTTTACAATGGGCCCATTTTTGTTGAGTACCCTTAAAACCAATGTATTCATATAGGTATGACATTCACATGAAGAACTGATGTTGTTCAAAGTATGTGTTAATTAATGTTAATGATTTTGTATGAAAGACGGAACATTCGGATCATGAACCTTTTGTTAGTAACTTTTAATAGACTTTCATTTATTGAAAGTCATGGGGACAGTTGAACATATTGCACATTTAACTCCATTATTGTCACGTGACTGTTCAAGTTAATATCCGATGGTAACCGAAAGCCCCTGAAATATCCGTTGAATATTCAAAAAGAATATCGTTCTTGTCATCATGGGTATATAAAGAGAATAGAAGTTGTGAATTGGAAATGTTATCGGGCAAGGCTTAGGAATATTATCCGGTGAGCGAAATGGATAATAATCCGAAGCCGAGCCTGATAACTTTTCCCATTCAAAGACACCAACCATCTATTCTTTTTATCCTGTTACCTTTATGTATTCTTTCAAACAAATAAGATGTAAATGAAACACGAGTAAAAAGGAAAAAATGAGTAGAGAATGATGTAAACATGACTTCATGGCGTTTTTATGACGTCATGATTCGTCACATGAATGTATCATATGATTAGTGCCGGATATCACAAATGTTATACGGCACCTATCATAAGTTATCGGTCCAAAAATGACACTATAAAAGGCAGAACAGGATAAAAGAATATTACCATGAACCCTACATGCACAATCTAGGAGTTATTATTTCAGTGTTGGTAATAGGACACTTAATACCACAGTCACAATTATTTGATCTATTATGGGCCTTGCAATGTGGACCACTTCACTTTAAAAAATGATTAATTGGTCATTAGAACCAATTTGACCTTTTGTCAAGGTAATCTATTAATTCATTCACAGCAGTTGCTGTGTAGGTATCATAGAGGGAGGGGCTAGAATCAACCTGCATTAGAAACATTGAAATTATATTCAATTCCTTTTTATAATTGACAATTTTTCCTTATTTCATCTTATGAATTAATTAGTCAAATTTTCATAGTTTCACATTATGATTCTGTTTGTTTTTTATAGCATAAAAAATGGAATATTCCATGACATTGAAATTCATAAAATTACATATGCACTCTTTTATACTTTGCATATCGTGCCTTGCCCGCGAAACGGTTCTAACTCACATTTTTCACAAAATCACTTTTTGATGGAATTATGTTCTTAAACCTCTGACACATATACTGACAAAAATTCAAGGTGATAACTTGATAAATAAAAAAGTTATTAATGATTTGTCCTTTAGTTCTATCTCCAAATGGCAATAATATTTCCTGCGAAACATTTCTAACTCTAGTTATTTACTTAGATTCCTCTATGGTAAGGGATCATATTACTTCCTTTCCAGTGAAATTTTATCGACTTATTGCAGGTAAGGGTAAAGAATATTAAGAACCTGGTTTAAGTGTAACTAAGATGTATTTTTTATACTTTGAGAATTGTGACAAAAACATTTTAGCAAAAGTATCAGTAAAATATTTACAGAAATATTTTCAAAACGGAATTCAATATTGGATTTCATCAGCTGAGTAAAGATTATAGTGTTATTTCTGTTGTACATTTAGTAATGCATGAGAACAAGATAAACAAGTTTGTTACCTGAATACAATAAAGATTTGCAAAGCAAAAAATGCTCTCAGAAATCGAAAGAACTGGATAAAACAGCAAAAACCCATGAAGACATTATATTAGCTTGTTTTGAACTTGAAGAGATATTACTTACACCTAAGTCATTTTGGTCTTCTTTGTATTATAAAAGATGACTAACCACATACAACTTTACCATTTTCAACCTGGGTAATTCAATGATGAGAGATATAGAATATATATATCTGGAATAAAAAGTTTTTGCATACACTCTTATGATCCAAAGAGTATAAAAGTTGTTCAGCTTTGAAAAGATTTTATTCTGATTAATGCTGACACATACAATGACCTGATGTTTCTTTGTGTGTCAGGAATTATACCAAAGGCACATCATATTTTCTATATCATATATATATGCTTTATCAGGGGTGTGGAATTACTTTGCCCGACTTGTCCGACCCGGGACTTTTTGCCACTGGACAAGTAGGTTTTCCAGCTCCACTTGTCCCAGGACAAGTGGATTTTGCTGAAACATAAAGCCCATTTTCAATTCTTATTTCAAAGTTGATCTTTTATGTCTTTGAAATAAAATATAACCCATGTTCCTACCAATGAAAGTCCCTTGATTCACAAACTACTTACCAAGAGTGGTGTCTCTCAGTGGAAGCAGTTAAATTGCTATTGGAAAGAACAAGTTAACATTCTGCACAGTAGGAGAGCCGAAACAATTTCTTTGATAAGTTAAAAGTATGGATGCAACCTCCTGACACTCTAGTAAACATTGTTCACTATTTCATCTCAAAATGAACAGATTTGTTATTCAATCAGGTCGTTCAACGAATCAGGAAAGAGCAAAACAAAGTTACAGCGGGATCCGATACGACATTACAGCAAATTCGTAGCAAAGGCAAATTGATGCGTTACAAAGGAAAGACACTCTCACTTCTTAGAATGGTCTGTATGGGATCCTCTAAACATGCACTAGTCCAGCTACTGATAATAACATGTTCAATAAAACAATAATTAAACATTATACCATATTCACACTTTTTTTATTGGACAAGTGAACCTTAGATTCGTACAAGTAGAAAATTAGGTCTAACTTGTCCGTGGACAAGTTGAAAAATTCTATAATTCCACACCCCTGTTTGTAACTACATGAAAACTAGATGTAAACATAACTGTAAATACTTCATTGCATAAAATTATAATACTTAAAATAATTACCTTTTGAAAGTTGTTTCATGTAATACTAATACTAATTAAAACTATTAAGATCCGAATAATAAAGTGTGACTGACTGAAGTGCCATTTTGTCTGATATTAACTAACATGTTCTTTAATAAACATGACATAGCTTTCATCAATAGCTTTATCTCTCACAGAATAGTAGTTTTCCCTTTTATCAACTTTGGACTCCTTCAAAATGACTAATGGTCATAATGGGATATTTACATGCATACTAAAGATCAAACTACACAGAAAGCACAGTGTGATTTTTGGTTCAAATTATCTGCTGCTCATTCAAAAACAACATAAAGTGCTGACATAATAAGAATTGCTATGATGTAATAGTATTCGATATGGAGGACCCCATTTCTTATTTCTGTGCAATAGGGAAGCCCTGCTGCTAAGTTTGCTTTATCACCTCTATAACTTACTGCAACTTTTAATTTGTGTATATAAATGTTAAAGTTAATCTGTAGATACTAGATAATTTATCTTTGATCATTTTCTGACCCCTTAAAGGGTTTTTCTGTGAGGGAATGGGTTAACAAGTATCCCATTTTTCATTAGTTACCTGTGTATGCACCACATGAATCTTCATGCTACATGTATTTTGTTCTGTATGTTATATAACAGAATAATATAAGTATATATACTGTCACCGTGGCCTAGTGGTTAAGGCGTCTGCCACAGAACGGGAAGGTTAAAGGTTCATGCCCCACGGGAGGCATTGGTCCGGACAATGTTTCTCATGGGACTTGTTCCGAAATAGCCGGCTCATCAGCCACAAGCTAGTTAAATTTAATGGTTACCTATCCACTTGGCCCCTGTCATAGTGATAGAAGTTGGGAGGTACTTGGTATAATCAGTGAAAAGTGTCTCATAAGCCAACACTGGCTGGCCCTTTCAATAGGGGTGACACTATGATAAAAAACCTTCCATTATAATTGAGACAGAAAATATGTTCAGAACTATAAGACTAGCCTCTGCATCTGTTGAGTTCTTCCCAATACATTTTAGACTTTTGTTATAAAGATGCATGAAGATTTAATAACAATTTGCTCGAACAAGCCTGTTTGTTGACATGTCCGCTGTCAAATTCAGTTAATAGTACTTAAACAAAAGGAGAAATTGCCATTAAAAATGTATAAGCAATTTCTTTTACCCAACAAGTTTCTGTTGTACCAGAATTGAATATTGAACATGTTTTTGAATTCTGTCTGAAGATACTTTGAACCCTGTACAAAAATGAAAATCTAAAGAGACAAGCATGCTTAAAATCTTAATGAAAATATTCATGTTTGATTGATTTTAGTTGAAAACCACTCAGCCACAGAGGTCCCCTGGCACTATAAGTGCAAATTGAAATACACTATAAAACAAATACTGTGATTTATCTGTATTAGTCTTAAATAGGAAGGTTGGCTGCTTAATAGAGTGGTTGTTTAAAACAATCTTGGCTGTAGATCATACTTAAAAGCCCAAAGGTTTATTTATGTGCTGAATTTGACTTGCTTTCCTAAATAAAATACACAGTCCTGACAAATGTATTAAGCACAGAAAAACAACCGGTATTTGCCAAACAATTTGATGATTATATGCCTGAAAAGCATGCTTTTGGGGCATTTGAAATAGTTCAGTTTCCCCACAATGCAGATAGGGAATTACAATAATGTTTCTGAGAAGTTACAAGCAATATTTCAAATAGGTTTTATCAGATAGAACTGTTTCGTGGTAAATAAATTTTGTGATTTAGAAAAAAGTTTACTGCGAAACAGTTCTAAGTAACATAATTCAACAAATCCATCTTTTTCAAAATGAATGCTAAAATCTAATATGATTTGCTTTATCAAAGTTTTGTTTAAAGGTCATATGTACAGGTTGGGTTTATTTCATAAAATTAAAATATGAAGTAAAAGAATCACATTGAAATTATTTGCAACATTTTAGCATAACGCATTACGTCATAAATCACCGTCATAGTGCACCGATTAATAAAAGTTCGTATGACTTACTTCCCTTTGCTGTGACGTCACTCGTGATCCACTGAATGCGCCATGCAAAGGACGTGAAGAGCGATCGCTGGTTAGAATTGGTGTTTTTCTTCAAATAAACGATCCTAAAGTCATTGTTTGGATTGACAGCGCATTTTCTTTATTGAATATGATTCATTTTATAAGAATATCAATTTGAAAAAAGATAAATTAATAACTTAACCCGTGAATTTGCATGGATTTGTCATTGCGTAAACCTGTTCATATGAAAGGAACGACTTGAAATTTGGACGATTTTCCTTGAAATAAATGATTCTTAAGTCATTGTTTGGATTGACAGTGAATTTTCTATACTGGATATTTTTCATATTATAAGAATATCCATTTGAAAAAAATGAATTAGAGACTTAACGCGTGAATTAACAAGGATATGCCAATGCGTTCATATGAAAGGAACGGCTTGAAAGTGGGACGATTTTCCTCGAAATAGCAATCCGTAAGTCAAGGTTTGGATTGACAGTGCATTTTCTTTATTGAATATGTTTCATATTATAAGAATATTCTTCTGAAAAAAAAAGTAAGTGACATAACGCGTAAATTTGAAAGGATTTGTAAATGTTTTCATATGTAAGAATCGGCTTGAAATTTTGACGATATTTGTGAAAACAGCTATTTTTATTAATATTTGTTGAAAAAAAAACACGAGTACTTTTTCGTCAATGATCGTGTATTAGCATTAAGGTTTTAATTGAGTTGTAAACAAAGACATAGATCTGAATAAACGAATTGTCTTAAAACCGTACATCGTATAACTATTGACTGTCAAATTCACTCTTCATTGTCTTATCAATACATGAAATGAAACGGGAGAAGATCATAAATTGCGAACAAACAAACCGTATTATAACCCAACTTACTTGTGATACGAAGGTTATCCTTTAACTCACATTTTCACCACACATCAACTTACTTGTGATACGAAGGTTATCCTTTAACTCACATTTTCACCACACATCCAAATTTCAAAACTAAACACTGGCACATTCAAGAGTATTTGTTAAAATCATCCGGCAACTTTCCAGTAACTCCACCCCCAGTAAGAGGTCTATGATTTCGAAATTGATTCCGATGTCGTCTTTCTAGATCAACTGTTTTGACTTAAGAATTGTTCTTCATATTCACTTTACATTTATGTTCGTTTTCTCTCGTGTAAGTAGTCTTGGCATATTGAGCATTTAATTTTCGGACAGGTTTAATAATTAACAGCTAAAACAAAAAAGTCGTCATAGTTTATTTTACTAACAACCTTAAATAAACATATTTGAATTTATTTTTTATGATTTTGTAATTTGAATATCAATTTGACAAAACTTGATTTTGATGTTAAAACGTTTTTTTGTTGAAAACATAGAGTTAGTACCGTTTTGGTGAATACTGATTATCATATACTTATTGAAGTGTCAAACTATTCTAATAGAAAAGACAACATGTACACTTCTTTGAATATCATAACGACAAAGTATCCGACGTTAGTCACATTGAGAGATAAATATGTACTGACACCTTATCAATCCAAACATCCTGTGAGAGTTTGGTCTTAATTGGTTATATCTTAACAATGGATATTTTAGATAGATTTAATTGCCGCGCATTGAAAGTGTGAGATTTGCCGCTTGTTATTTCATGTGTGTTATAGCAGAACGTGTCAGACCTGTTAATTAACAACAGAGATATTTAAGAGATTAACGCCAGAGGCTATCTTTCGCCTAAACAATAAAGGGCTTGAGACTTGAAACATACTGTGCAAATGTGGCAGATTGGTGTTAATTTGCATCACGACCCTTAATCCTTGTAATGTCCGATGTTTGTTGATTGACCCTTTGTATGTGAGGTAAACTGACAATAATCAATTAAATTGTAAACAAAGAGATTATGTTAAAATGTGTAAATTATATATTTAGTGATCTTATTACTAAATTATCAATATAAATTTGTAATAATCATGTTTGAACACCTGAATTTCAGTGTGACATACGTCATTTAAACCAATATCACCAATGGCAAAAAAATGAGGTGTGTGATTTAAATAATTCCGAAAAGCAGACGCTTAAGTTAAGATCGAACCCATTATCATTTGCGTTGATGAGTCCAGAGACAGTTTGCGGATATCAAATATTCATTATTTTGAATTTTCATTCAAAGACAACGGCAGATAAAAGAAACTTGCTTGTTTTAATCGGTTTGTTATCAAAGCAATCAACGTACATTTTTTATTTTGTCTCATTTATGTACAATGGCAACGTTTCTACGATTATGTTAAAACATAAAACAAGTTTTGCAAATAAGAACAAGATGCATTTAAGCGTTTAAAACCCAAAGACATGGCAATACAATTACTTATGATGTTGGATGAAATTAACATATTCTTGCAACCCTTTGAATTCTTACGTAATCTAATCGTAAAGCAGTCTAATAAAGTATTCCTGACTAAGTATGTAGCATGGTTAATCAGTTCCAAACAAAACTAGCTTGGCGAGTAAGAGAGTCATTCAAGTAAATTAACTTTCAAAAAAGGTGTAATCAACGTGATTTATCCTTTTCTTGAATTTATCTACATTTACACAGTGCAAATTCTATATAAAGATCTAGCAAGGCTACACGAATCTCTAACACCCCAAACTAACAGTCAGGAATTGTTTTAATCACGAACATCAATTCAGGGAAATATAACGGTTACTCAATAAGTAGAATGAATTTGAAGCGTCTTCACCTGTATAAATTACTTTGAATTGAGTCCGATCATTTAAAGATCAATATAATCAATTCTCTGAAAACGCCTAACAATGCGTAAACTTGCCGTCTTCGAAGTGAAAGTAACACAGCCTACTGTTCTTGTTTGGGGAATATATATTTTGCTTATTTGTAAAGTAAACACGGTCCAGTTTACTTATCGAAACTTTTTGCAGCTTTTATGTTCGTCGGAAAACGGGAGAAACTCGCATCCCTGTTACCAAAAGCAGAATAACACCAGAAGACCTGTCAAAATACCATATTCAATATCCAATTTACGTTTCCCAAAACACAATTCAACACTTAAAATGTCCGAAATTTGTGCAAAAAAAACGTCGTTACTGAGAACTAGATTCTTCTTACTGATAGTTCATATGACTTTGAAGCACAAATGACGTCACAACAAGGGAGATAAGTCATCCACAAAAATCGATAAAGGTGAATAAAAGTAGTCAAAAACAACATTTTTCGCTTCTGTATGAGAAAAAAATCATTACCTCCGTCATAACGAAGCCATAACCTTATTCAAAAACCATAATTGAAGAAAATTTTGTTTATCGGGAAATATGACCTTTAACACATATTTACAAAATTTAAAAGAAAATCGAGCAATATTAAGTAAATGAGAAGGTTTTTTAGCTCTCCTGTAAAATTTAGAAAAAACAGATAGAACCGTTTCGCGGTCAAGGCACGATATGTATTGTTGAACATGATGCAGGTTTTGTGTTTCTGTTTGATTTTTTTCAATGGGTTTACCCATGTTTATTTCCATTTTTTTTTTTTTCTTCGCATTAGAGAACTATATTTTTCTTTCTAATCTTTGTATGAAACAAAATGGCCTCTGGGAACTAAATATGCAAACACCTTTCATTGACCCATTCCCTCTTCCCTCATATATATATATATACATAGTTTAACCCTTTAACAATAACAACATTTGACCACTTTGTTGCAGACGACTTTAGAAAACATTGAGCAATTTTTCCTTTTCCCACAATGTTTTTTGCCCTATCAGAAGATTATTCGAAAATTTCAGCACATTTTGAAGTGTCGTCTGCAAACTCATTAAATTTGGGACAGTCGAAAATTTGTTGTTTGGGAAAGGGTCAACAAACTTGTAGCAGAAGACTTAAGAAAGGATTGAAGTTAAAGAAGACACTTTTGGCATTTGTACAAATTCTTCTTCTGCCACAATGGTTTCAACTCGATAAACAAAAAAGAAACCATATGATTGTACATACTTAATATTTTTTGCTGCTGTTACTTTCAAATTGGTTTGGTGTCAAAGTCCTATATGAGGGAAAGTGTGATATGAAACTACTTGAGTCTTACCTCAAAAACAGCTTTAACACATGTACACTTTATATGTTAAACAGATTTGGTTATTATTGTCAATTAATTAATTCTTGCCATTTCTTCAAACAATTGTCTATTCGCCTTTACATCAGAAAACAACTCGATTTTTTCTGATTATAGAAGGGTTTGCTCATGATGAGAAGATCCTCAATATTTCGAGGTAGTTGTTAACTGATATCTGTGTCACTTTAACCCTTTCCCAAACAACAAATTTTCGACAGTCCCAAATTGAAAGAGTTTGCAGACGACATTTCAAAATGTGATGAAATTGAAAAATAATCTTCTTATAGGGCAGAAAACATCCTTTTCCCTCAATGCTTTCTGAAGTCGTCTGCAACAAAGAGGTCAAATGTTGTTATTGTTTGGGAAAGGGTTAATTGAATAGCCGAAATCCTAAGCATTCCTTAAATAATAATGTAGGGAACTTTGGGATGATATGTCTTTTTCCTTAACCTTTACCAAACAACTATATCTCCATCCACCCTCAATGAAAGTGTTTCCTTAATGCAGTAAAGATTAACCCCTTCCTTCATTAATACGCATAGAAGTACACCTGAAGTAGAAAGTAAAGGAAAACTAATTTGGGAAATGCCTACTTTTGTCACAATGGTTTCCCCCAAATGGCATAACAAATGTTGTTGTTTTTTCATAGTCTATTGCGTACTGTATTTCCATCTGCCATTTTTATCAATTTGGAAAAGATGCGAAACCCTATAGCTATTAGCAATAGATGAAGATAGACGTTGGAAGACTTGTAGAATAGAAAGCTATTCTGAGAAAAATAGAAATTGCTAGAAAAAATGATGTCTACTTTTTCCACAGTATTATTAAAAGCCTTCTCTGAGCTGGCGTGTTTAGTAAAATGTTTGGTAAAGGGATTCACACTTCTATCTCCGCATGCTTGTCTATCCTTGACCCCTAACCTTTTTGACCTTGCAGGGATGACCAATAGAGATGTTCTAGAGCAGACTGAGCGAGGCTACAGGCAACAAAAGCCTGACATTTGTCCTGTATCCATGTACGAAATGATGGTAAAATGCTGGGATAAGCGTCCAGAAGAGAGGCCTACATTTGAATATCTCTTTAACTTCTTTGATGACTATTTCATAGCTACTGAGCCAAATTACAGGGACCCAAATTGCGAGGTACTATACAACCCTATTCTCCCCATTCCATGTTAGTTTGATGGATTTTCTAACAGCTTTAAGGTCAATCAGAGAGGACGTCTTTTGTCAATAAATGATAATACAAAGTCATTGTGAATTTGATTTAAAAAACAATCAAATTTAAGTTGTTGTGAGTTGTGGTAAAATTTTGTTAAAAGTAAAACTTTAATAGACATATTGCCATACAAAAAAGTGGTAGTCTATATTTTATTTTGATAGAAGAACAAATGTACTTAGAAAGAAGGATAAACTGCTCAGTAGGAGCAATTCCTGCATTCACTTATTGCTTTTTCAAACCCATTCTGTGCAAGACCAAACCAAAGATCATATGTAAAACCTTTGGTCATAATGGCTTCCCTCTATGGTGTCCCAGAGCAAAGGGATAATACAGGAAAGTTACATGTCGTTAGGTCAGTAATGGTTGTACCCAGGGATCATGAATATGTTCTGTTGCTGTGATGTAACTGGAATTTTGCTGAAAGTATTGTTAAACAACCAACACCCAACATGGCTTTCTGATTCTAGGGTGCTGTGGTTTTGTATCAATAGCCTTAAGGCTCATCATGAAGCCAATAGGAAACGACAATAAGGAATACCTACTACACAAATGTAGTACAAAAGAAGCTATATGTATGTTGGCACAAAAATAAGAATGCCTTGTTTTTTTTTAAACTATACCAAGTTCTTTGTGTACTTTGTCTTCTTTTGAACATGTTATCTGATGTCGTTCCTAGTGAGTTGTGTGATACATGTTTTCTACGTTGCAATTCATTAACAGGAGTGAATTGTAAATATAATGATTATCCACCCATTACCAAACAATAACAACATTTGACCAGTTTGTTGCAGAAGACTAGAAATCATTGTGGGAAAATAAGAAATTGCTCTTAGTGAGCAATTTCTTCTTTTCTCACAATATTTTCTGCCCTATCAGAAGATTATTTTTGTAATTTTCTCACACTTTGAAATGTTGCCTGCAATCTCTTTCAATCTGGGACATTTGAAAATTTTGCTTTTGGTAAAGGGTTAAGGAGGTAGTTGATAACAATTCAAAAACATATTTAAGAAAGGTCAGTTTCTTCTCTCATTGCAATGTTTCATTTATTCTATAACTGGTATGTTTTAACGAGTATGAATTGTTTTTGTTTCTTTTTTCTTGTTGGATGTTGCTATTACATGTATAACCATATTCACATCATAACCAATTTCTCCATATTTACTTTTTGTCATACATTGTAAAGTAACAAAACTTTTCGTGATAAATTGTAAAGTAACAATCATGCAAGTTGCAATTTCTGGTTTTGTCACAGTGCTATTTCTACATTGAAAATCTAGTATAATGATCCACATTTTCTAATGAGATGCATCCGGTTTGTTTGAACAATCACAATATTTTCTATATGTGAAATAAAATTTTAACATGAACTCTTGGCATGCTTTTTAATGATGAATGCTTTTTTACCCTGGTTTGTATTATGGAAAGAGTTGTTTCTTTTGCACCTTTACCGGGAGTGCTTCATAAAACAATGGAATACAAGCACATGTTCCTTGTTTCTTTCAAATATCAACCAGAAAACAGTTTTAGCTCTGCTATTTGAACAATATGGAGAGCTACATGTATACTACTCACCCAGGCGTTGGCGTCACACCTTAGATAAGTTTTAACATCCAAGTCTGTATCTCGACAACAACTGTAAGGAATTGGTTAATACTTCACACATTTGTTAACAGTCATCATGTAAGGTCCCCGGCCAAGTTCCATAACTCTTGTTTCAAATCTAAGCAAATTATGCCACCTTTTGTATCTAGCAAATCTTGGTTAAGTTTTTACATGCAAATTTGTTTCTCAGCAACAACTGTATGACATTGCTTGATGATTAACTCATGTGTTCAGTATCATTATGTAAGGTCTCTGGCAGAGTTCCATAACTCTTGTTTTGAAGTTAAGCAAATTATGCATCCTTTTGTACCTAGAATATCTTAGATAAGTTCTCTTAACTACTGCATTATATAGGTTGAAACCTCACACATGTGTTCAATGTCTTTATATTAGGTTCTTGCCCAAGTTTCATAACTCTGGTTTATGCTTTAAGCGAATTACACCCCTTTTGTACTTGAAAAATATTGGTTAAGTTTTTACTTGTGAGTTTGTATCTCAGCAACTACTACTGTGATTAGACTGAAACTTCACACATGTGATTCGGAGCATAATTTGAGGTCAGTGACAAAATTCATAAACTCCGAATTTGATTTTAATCAAATTATGGTCTTTTGTAATCAGAACATCTAGGTTAAGATACATGCAAGTTTCAATCTCCTTTACTATTTCATTAAATGGGTTGAAACGTAATACACATGTTCAAGGTCAATATGTAAGATCCGTGACCAAATTAAGCTCTCTGTTTGTACTTAAAAACATTGGTTAAGACTTAACATGCAAGTTTCTATCTCAACAACTACTCCAATGATCAGACTGAAACTTCACATAAGTGTTTTTGAACATAATATTTGGTCACCAACATAATATTTGGTCACCGACAAAATCCCTAACATATGGTTTTAATTTTGAATGATTGTTGACCATTTTGTAAGTTGTAATAAAAAAAGCTTGGTTTAAGTTTGTTTTGCATAAACTACTATATATAGAATGTGGATCGAAGCATTACTGACAGACACAGGGTCATAATGTAAGGCAAATTATAGTGCACTAATTCTGCTATTTAATCTAAAGCATATAATACCAGTTTCTGTTCTTAGAAAATCTTGATATAAGGTTTGTTGCATCCTCATATTTCAGAAATAAATTATATTTCACTGACCCATATTCTTCTTGGACATTATCAAATAGTCGAGCATGCTGACATCTATTATAAATAAGTTTTTTTGATATGGGATTGTTTTCAATTTAGACAAGTCATTCATGAAACCATAACTTTTTTTGAATTTCATGAACAGGTTAAAAACAGCTTTGTGTTCATGAATGGCGTTCATGAATGACCATGAGATCATGAATAAGTTCTTGAATATATCGGAGGGTAGTGCTTCACAAACCTGACATACTAACTATGTATAATATTGCATTGAACCCTCAATATGTGGAAAAGAGTTAAAATAGATTAAATAGACGCTTATGAGAAGTACCAGGTAATCCTGTCCTAATCCTGTTACTGACCACATGTGTTTCAGGAATGACCAACAGAGAAGTAATGGACCAAGTGCCGTGTGGATACAGAATGCAGAAGCCTCCGATGTGTTCGGATAACATGTATGAAATCATTACAAAATGCTGGGATAAAAAGGAGGAACAGAGGCCGACCTTCGAGTACCTGTTTAACTACTTTGATGACTATTTTATATCTACTGAACCCAACTATAAAGAATCTGAATGAATGGGGAATCTGTGCTTATTGACTGTCAACCCAGGTTTCACAAATGCTACCCATTATATCATATATAACCCTGTCCCAAACATCAAATTTTTGACTGTCCCAAATTGAAAGAGTTTGCAGATGACATTGCAAAATGTGATGAAATTGGAAAATAATCTTCTGATAGAGCTGAAAACAATGTGGAAAAAGGAGAAATTGCTCGTTACGAGCAATTTCTCCTTTTCCCACAATGTTTTCTAAAGTCGCCTGCAACAAAGTGTTTAAATGTTGTTATCGTTTAGGAAAGGGATAATTGTGAAGGTACCAAGTCCAAATTGAAAGCATCAGCCCAAAATAAATGTTAAGTTTGAAAATAGGCATATTGATTTGGAATTTGGAAGCTGAAGAAATGACAGGACAATTATAGAGCTTGACAAATATTTTCTTAGAAAAATTAAGAAGTGATTGAACTGATTACTGAATAATTCGTTTGCCATCTTAAATGTCTTCTTTTGTGAGTTGTTTCTTTAAAAAAAAAACATTAGAATATTAGATGTAGTAATTTTTTAAATGCATCCATAATGTATAGATCAAGAAAGTTTTATGTCAGTCTAAAGCTTTGGGGCTTGTATCAATCTCAAAAACTTAAGTAGGGTTATGCAAAGGTACAACAAATTAATACATTGAATCTTTTCATCGAATCACCTGAGTTTCTACCTACGCATTTTCTAGTGTGCAACTACAGCGTTTCCTTCATGAATATTTTGTTAACTTTCTCTGAATTTGATTTTTGTTTTTTGCTGATCTGACACACACTATATCAGACAGACAATAAGGGATGTATTTAGACCAGAGCTGAATTGTTCTCAAATTCATACACGCGCATTCTCCTGAAAGAAATAGAACAATTTCCATAGACTCTTTCACCATAAAACCACACTTTGTCTCATCTGCTCCATAAACCTCTAAAAACACAAAATAATAAATTGCTCTTAATTAGCAGCCAATCCATTAGTCACAAAGTTTGTTACATGATGGGATAAAGAAACTGTTTTGTTTCTTGTCATTTTCTGTTATCTGTTATTGCTTTCAAGTTGGATGATTCAAGGCGAGGTATAGTGGAGTACCAGTCCTATTGTACTATCCATTGTTCTTCTATCATAATCTTGATATGTAAAGAGGGAATTTGCATTTTAATATCTTATGTTTTTCTTGAATGTTGTGGGAACAGTGAATGACACTCTCAAGTCTTGCACTAAATTCTCTTTATGGTTCATTTAAGAGCTACAGTATGTTGTTGAAATTATCAGTAGAGTAACATAATTTTATTGCATACTGAAATTGTGAATCATTCCGTTGCATTCCTTAAAGTTTTTTTTCCTGAATGGCGATGGCATTAGACTCTGCGTGGTAGATAACAATTGATGATGTTGTGATTAAAGGGAAATTTTACCATCATGATTCGAATTTTTGTCACAAATGATTTTAAACTATATTTAACTACTTGGTATTTGACTCTTTTCTTAAAGGCACATGAAAGGAGATGAGTACAAATAAATTACTGAAAAAAATTCGGATTTCTTTTATTATGTTTATTAAAGTCATGAAAATGAAAATCGATTTATGAATGCTGTTAGACACTATTTAATAAACTCCTTTATCAGAAGTTATTTTGTGCTTGAAATAAAGTTATCTCCAATTCAATCATGTTTATCAACAAACTGTTTGTTTACATATTTCCAATAACGAATTCTGATTGGTCGGTTCAAAAATGTGTATATCATGTGACCAGGTCAGTGGTGAAGAATCAGGCAATCTGAACAATTTAACTGGCTAATCTTGGAAATTTCTTGTTGGCTTTCACATTTAAGTTGAGCTGATGTGTTTTTTTGTGTGAAATCTTTTTGAATTTGACCAAAAGTTTACCCAATGATAAAGTTTGATATAGCATAAGTCTCCTTTCATGACCCTTTAAAACATTTTTTTGCAATAAAAGTTTTTTTCTTCCATGGTGTTTTTAAAGTGGTCAGTATTTGGAAAACATTAAGGCCCAGTAAAAACATAATTGAATTAATACCAAACATGTGTGTTGTAAAAATAATGTAGCAAGTGTGTCAATATCATAACTCAATCATCTGCTATTATAGCCTTAATTAAATTGCTTCGATATTTGAAAATACAAAATGTGATGGTCATCTGGGGGGTTCAATGTAAAACGAAATTAAGTCATTCCCTTTAGTGAGGAGCGGCTAAAGTACTCCCCTGATATGTTGTATATATATATCGCATGTATACAGAGTAAAGATTGAGAATAAACTAGAAATTCCATTTCAATCAATGCATCTCGGATTCCATGTAAATAAGTTGTACATAAGAGTAATATATCATTATATATTCATTTTGTTGACGGTCCTTTCATCTTACTTTAAGAATTGTCATATTTTTCTATGTAACCGTATACAAAACCAACAGCTTAAACTACTCGAAATTGACCACAATGTCAGAAAAATAGTTAACCCAATTACAGATTCTCTCTTATGGTCATGTTTTACAAACCTGTAACAGGAGACTAAAGTACCAATTATTGAAAAAGAAAGAAAAATGAAGTAATTTCTTCTTGTGTGTTATTTGGACTGGTAACATTTTTTTTTACTCATGAATACAGATCAAATGCAATAGAAGATAACATGAACCACCTTAAAGGAGAGAATCTGCTTTAAGGTTGTAGAGACCAATACAGCTATACCAAGTTTCTATCAAAAACCCCCATATTTTTACCTTTCAATTAAAAGCAGTCAAGTTAAGAGCAATCAATAATTGGGAGACTTTTTTAATTGTTTTTCTCATGGTACGGAAATATTTTCATCATGAGTTTTGCCAGATATAAGTATTTTTTGCCTTTCTGTTGTAAATGATTTGCCATATTCCATGTCTTGATATCACAGAAAATGAAAATTATTAACTTGTATGTCAAGTTTTTCTCAAAGACAATCATGCCTCTATTGAATTCTAGAGTACCATAGACTGCTGTTTTCAAATGTTATAGTGAAGATTGAAGTTGTCTATACGTATATTTTCTCTGAGATGTTTTGATAGAAATATTGTGAAAAGAAGAAAAGTTACTTTTCATGTGTTGCTTATTTGTATATTACCAGTATTATATGATAGATTATTGAGCAAATATTTTATGTTCCTGTTAACCATTCATTCCTCCGCAACAGAAGATTTAAGGCATCACTAAGTCAGATGGACAACTTGCTCATAAAGAGTTATTTCTCCTTTGATCAGATTGGTTTCCAACAGACATAAAAAAGTATCATTTGTCATACTTAATAATCATATTCTTATAAAATCTTCATTATCTCCATTTCTGTAGATTTTACAATTCATGAAAGATAAATTCAAGTGAGGAGTTAACCATATGGAAAAAAAAGAAAAAGACTTAGATCAAACTTACTTACAATTAGATACAGAGCTACATGTCTCTAAAATGCTAGTGTGATCGATCTTTTTTGGACAAGCATGGACACACTGATGAAATTTTCATTTTTTGACCAATCACGAATTCCATATGAAGGAATGGTTGAACTTGTTTTATGTTGTAAATCTTGTTAATTGTTAGATATGTTCTAAATGTTTCATATGAATATAGTATGAATTAGGTATCTTTTCATAACCAGCTACATGATTCCCTGACTCATGCTTGAAAAAATTAACTTAATTGATTGTAATGATCATCTAGATTAAATACAATGAAATTGTACATTATCGAGCTAAAATAGTTGTTTGTTTATTTCATGTTGACATTTTGAAGTCTTCTGTTTAATATTTGTATATAAGAGAAACCTTTTTATGCAATTAAATCCAACCTCTTTTGCATCATGTTTATCTAGCATCTTTCCTCTTCTATATGATCATTCAGAAAGGAACTATTTTTGTTATATTATTATTGTATATAAATCTGATGAAAGTATTACATTAGTGTTGTTGTTTGTTTTTGCCATTGCGATGGTTGTTGGAAAATCAGGAAATCTTTATTTTTGTGGTATCTTTTAATCATATCTTTTGTCGTCTGTTAAAAAGCCTGTCTCACAGATTGGAATTTTTACTTTAAGAGAACATAATATTTTCTACAGATAAAATGACAACACAGATTTCTAAAGGAACAAAAGACTGGGTTATTGACAGCTTCCCAACACTGTTTATAACCGGACAATACAGGTATAGCAAATATTGCTAACCATTCTAACAGGTTCGTTTTATTAACTCCAAGATTATCTTAGAATAAAGAACCTATATCTTTGGAAACCTTCTTCAAATGGATCTTCTAAAATTGTTAACCACTCTTGTCACGTGATGTTTGAAAGGTGTGATAGAAGGAGCTCCTGTGTTTATTTATAAACTAGCCTCCCTATAGAAGTGCTGACGGATGTAAAGGCTTACTTTTCATTATTTGATGAAATCATGGGATTTCAGCAACATAGAAGAAAAGAAATTGAAAATGATCTTTAATTTAGTGACAGCAATTGTAAATATTAACATGTATTAGTCCCAGAAAACAGATCTCTGAGAAAGTTCCCTTGTAAAGTTTTACTTCAACCTTTATTCACAAATCAAAGACATTGATTTTAGAAGATAATAAAAAGCTGAAATGATACAAAGACTAGAATTACCATAGGCGTAGGAGCAGGGGGGCCAGGGGGGGCCCGGTCCCCCAATATCCAGACTGGGGGGGCAGAGTATGCTTTGGCCCCCCAATATTCACAATGGCAAATGAAGATATTTGAAAAGAAAAATGAAAGAAACGAAATTTAACAGCAGAATAAAAGTAAATATGTTTTTTGTGCTTTATCTAATACCAATTCGCCTTTTGTTACGAACAATAACCAAAATCTTTTTGACGTCATCATCGCAAATGGCAATCTGAACACATCGGGTTAGCTAAAAGTTATACAATAATTTTACTTCTAGTGTAGTTGAATCCGTGGCTGTGACAGCCTGGTCGCTGCTACTTTTGTTTAGATCAATACATTTGATTTCCGCGTGAGATCGAGACCTGGCATATCCTTTTTTTTTTTTTTTTTATTAAAGATACACATTTTCATACGCTTTCTTTTAATTCTTAAAATGTTATCGAATTTGTAAATTTATGAATAGTCATGAAAAAGTTTAGGAACATTTATTCTTAGACCGGTCCTTGTCTGAAGTTGAATGTTGAAAACGCTCCTACGCCTATGATTACTCAAGATGTAAACAAAGAAACTTGATCTATCAAAATAAACAACAGAACATTATCAGATATAGAAGAAAATCAAAATGCTCTCTTGTTGTAATGAGCTACAGTTATACAATGAAGATCAGGGTACACATTGATAGCAATGTATTCAAAAGAACATAATAGAGCGCCACCAAAACATTTAACCTTTTCCCAAACGCCAATTTTCGACTGTCCTTAATTGAAAGAGTTTCCAGACGACATTTCTAAATGTGATATAATTGGAAAATAATTTTCTAATAGGGTAGAAAACATTATGGAAAAAGGAGGAATTGCTCGCAAGGGAGAAATTGCTCCTTGCGAGCAATTCCTCCTTTTCCCACAATGTTTTCCAAGTTGTTTGGAACAAAGTGGATAAATGTCGTTATTGTTTGGTAATGGGTTAAACAAACATCTGTGTAAAAGTTCATAATGATTGTTGTACAGACTGAAAGAGTCCAACAGTTTTAGTACAAGGGAGGTAACAACTGTATTACCATTAAAAATGATTTGCTTCGATTATTGTCCCAAAGTCACAAATCTGTACGGATTATCGACCTTGAACAAACCAAGAGGGTCAATCCTGGATTGACTAGATTTGTACCTTTAAAAAGGCTCTAACGCCTGATTCGTTATCAAATGTCTAATGAACGATAAGATAAGAGTTAAATTGTAGCTTTCAGACCATGTCAATGTTGATCGGCATTTATTTTGCGCAAAATAAGCATATCTACATACGCGGGAGCCTGACGTCACCTTGCAGACAAAGCATTAGCCTGGGGTCCTGGTCCATGTATACACGCCTAATTCGGAGTATACGGGCGGTTAAGGCCCCAGGCTATCAAATTATTGGAATAAAAAACCCTTTTTAACAAATACTCGCTCAAAGTCTAATGATGACGCTAATTAAGCTGATAAAGAATATATTCATGAGTTGATAAGACCAGAATGATCAATCTATACTTACACCATGGGGCCATAATTTGTCAGGGAATCTTTCGAAATCGATCATTAATGGTTTCTTGTTTACATATGTATGTGTGTTTGGAAAGGGAGGGAACTACGCTCAGGATATGGGCCATATCCGCTGTTAAGCTGTATCGCGCTCAGGTAGTGGCTAACACTTTGGCGAGAATTCCGAACCGCACATCTATAAACCGACCGGTACAATTTATAAAATCTTAAATGCGTGACATCACATCTTATTCTTCCGGTGATGTGCATGACCACAACATGGCGGTATAGTCGCACTGTTGTGTATTTACATGGTGAGGGAGGGTCATGGGTGCCAAATTTAAAAGAAAAAGTATTAAAATAATAAGAACCAGGGTGATATGTAGTTTACACGGCGGCAGCCATCCCAGACTTGAAAGTTTCCAAGCTTGGTGCTGTGGCTAGGCTGACTAGCAGGCTGTTCCAGATGAGTACTGCAGATGGGAAGAAAGTGTCCCTCATTATGTTTGTTCTGCAGTATGGTGGTACAAACCTCTTGTTGTGGCTTCTTGTTGTGGCTCCTTGTGGGACAATGTATGATGGTATGTCGATGTCAACAAGGTTGTATGTGATCCTGAACATCATCACTGCCTTGGCCTGTTTTCTCCTTTGTTCAAGGGTCTCCAATCCCAATGTGTTGATGATGGCTCCAACGCTGGTTCTCCTACTATAATCCCCAGAAATAAATCTGGACATGTTTGGAGGCAGTAGAGCTCCGAGGCACTTGGCCTTTTTTGTAAATTTCAATGTTTCCCCATGGAATGAGTAATGGGCGTCAATGTTGGTGCGTTTGTTGGAAACATGCAGTACTTCGCATTTGCTTGCATTGAAATCCATTAACCAGTCCTACTCCCACCGTTGTAGCTGGTTAAGAACGTCCTGTAGAATCTCTGAATCAGTTGGCGTTCTGATAATCCTGTATAGCAGGGAGTCATCTGCGAAGTCTGAAGGATGATATCACTTTCTGGCGCATGTCATTTATGTACGCTAGGAACAGGATTGGACCAATGACTGTGCCTTGTGGGACACCCGATGTAACTGGTACAGGAGATGATGAAACTCATTCCAACATGACTTGTTGGCTTCTATCGCCGAGGAAACTCTGTATCCATTTGAAAGTGCTGTTTCTGACACCATAGTGGTGGATCTTGTAGAGCAGCCGTTTGTGCGGAACTTTGTCGAACGCCTTCGAAAAATCTAGCAGGACTGTATCTTACTGCTGTGACCCATTGAGGCTACTGACAAGATCATTTACAGCGATGATCAATTGGCTCTCAGTCGATCGTCGTTTTCGAAAACCATGTTGGAAAGTGGTTATGACATTATGTTCATCAAAGAAGCTCATCAAGTGACTATAGACGATATGCTCAAGGAGCTTACAAGCAATGGAGGTCAGAGAGACTGGTCGGTAGTTAGAAGCAGTGGCCTTGTCTCCCTTCTTGTATATTGGTGTGACATTGGCATATTTCCAGTCTGTTGGGGTCTTACCAAGGTCCAGTGAGCCCTGGAATATCACTGTAAGCGCTGGGGCCAGTGGGTATGCCATCTCCTTCAGGAATCTTGATGATATGGTATCGGGACCTGTGGCTTTATTGGGATCATGGCTTTGAAGAAGTTTATGAACTCCGTTGACAGTGACATGAATGTGTGGTGCGTCGGGATATGGAGACTCGCCAAGCTCTGGAAAGGGAGAGTTGTTCTCCTGTGTGAAGACAGACGAGAATTGCTGGTTCAGGATCTCGGCCTTGATTTTTGCATCAACAAGGGTCACCCCATCCTTTTTTTGTGAGGGGCTACCCCCTAGCTGTCACACTCCTTGTTTTTAACGAATGTGTACAGCTTCTTGGAGTTGTCTTCTGTGACAAGATCATGTACATACTGGTCATGCGCCTTCTTACAGGCTTTCTTCATGACCTTCTGTGATGCTCTGTATCTATCACAATCTCCATGAGATTTGGTTCGTCTAGCCCTCTTGTATGCCCGGGGTTTCTGGTGTGCATGTCTTCGTATGTTGAGATTGCACCATGGCTGGCTAAACCTGGATGATGTCATCTTTGATGGGACGCATGCGTTTAATGCTGTAGTACACTTGAAAATGTCCCATAATGTATTGGTAGGAGTAGGTAGGCTGTGTTCTGCAACAAACTGTGCGGAGAACTCAGACAGGTGGGTTGTCATGGCTTCCGAATTGGCTTTCTTCCACAGATGAATCTGGCGCTTTACAGATTTTCCTCTTTGTGGCAAGATGTTTGTGTCGGTGTGTACAACATCGTGATCAATGATACCAGGTATGGTGGTGCACTCGCTCACTGGTGATGGTCTGTTGGTGGCCAGGATGTCGAAGGTGTTCTCAAGGCGAGTTGGGAAGGTAACCATTTGTTAACAGCCAATGTTGTTAGGCAAGTCCATTAGGGGAGGTGAAGTTGTAATTGGTATCTGTGACCTATTATGGAAGCTGACTTCCATTCAATGTCTGGAAGATTGGTATCGCCACCAATATAAACAGGCTGCTTTTGGTGTGCGCTTATGACTTTGGCTCAATAGTATCTTTGGAGTTGGGATATTGTCTAGTGGGTGGGTGGGGTAAACTGCTTTGGGGAAAGGTAGTTCTGGGGTAATGAGTCTCATCTGGCTATAATCATGGTAACTTACATGTATAATAGTAACAACTTTGAGTGTCTTGTTGGGATCTTGGAACTGCAGAAAAATTTACTATGGGCTGGATAGATGTAAACATTACCACTTCGGTCTAAAGCATTGTTTACTTCCTGTCAGTGTCAACATCGACTAAGTCTACAGATTACAATGGGGGACTGTGTGATGCTCCTGGGACATGTGTCCACGTCTTCTGTGGATGTTCATTTACCTTACCAACCCAAAGTTTATCATAAAAAGGTTCAGAAATTCTTAGGGAAAAAATCGCTTAACCCTTTCCCAAACAATACATTTTCGACTGTTCCAAATTGAAAGAGTTTGCAGACGACATTTTAAAAGGTGATGAAATTGAAAAATATTCTTCAGATAGAGCAGAAAACCTTGTTGGAAAAGGAAAAAAATGCTCGTTACGAGCAATATTTTCTTTTTCCCACAATGTTTTCTAAAGTCGTTTGCAACAAAGTAGTCAAATGTCTTTATTACTTGGGAAATGGTTAAAAGCATAGTAGCGCTCAGAAAAATTGCAAAGCTGGGTAATATGAGTTATAATTAGGATAGAATATGCTGAAACATAGCAAAAATCCACAACGTCAACATTCAAAATGAAGAATTTCTTGGGTTGAATTGGTTCCCATCGTTTCTCGACTGACCTTGTTTTATCGCTAATTGGAAACAAACCAAATAGGTTTCACTCTTTCAAAGCATCACGTAATAGTGTTACAGTCTCAATTTCTATGAAAAAGGGATTTTAATGTATTTTTATGTTGATTTTCAATTATTCTAGAACGTTCACAATTCAAGTCTTAACGAGCGCAAGAATGGATTTAATGGTAAGCATTATTATTTTGCAACCGATCCAAATAAAAATCCTGTGCCGACATAGGAATTGGTGTATTTGAAATAAGAAGAAATTGTCTTGTGATAATAATTGCTCCCTATGAACGGGTTCTTACTTGTCATGTCAGTGATTAGCTTTGTTAGATTTGCTTCAATCAACAGTCTCTTCAGTTATTATACCATGCCTTTATAAAACGTATAAGAAGAATGTCGCTAGCTTTTAACTGTTCATTTTTACGGACAATATCCGCAACGAAGCTCCCCATCTTAGAAGGTCATCATGATGACGACAAATAAGCCGCTTTTTCGGCATGTAGGTCCATTTCGGACGATATAATGGCTAAATTACCAATCCCAGGCGAGCCCCCATCTTAACAGCAATGTCCGCAACGAAGTATAGCTAGAAAAATCCACTTTTGATTTATAGTCCCTGTGGGGAATCGAACCCGGTTCGCCCGGTGAGAGTCCAAGATCATAACATATGAGCTAAAAAGTCGGCCAAGTAACGTAGAGGTTGGTTAGACCTTGTGCTTAATGATCTTATTGATTGTTGTTATGCTGTAGAGAATGAGGCGGTTACGTAACACCATAAATGTTAACCTCTCCCTCCCATAAATAAATATATATAATGTAACTTGTACAAATTCAAAGCAACCGTAGACCACAAAGGCGCTACATTACTTTTCGAAAAGGCCCAGCTTAATATTTATCAAGTTATTGAAAAAGATTCAGATGGTTAATTGCATTTCAGACATACGGCCCATACACAAGATGCAACGTACAATGTATATACCAAAAAAATAACATTTCGAAAAAAAGGGGTTGAGTTTCCCATTGAAATTTAGCAAATTGCGTTGGACTACAGAAAAATGAGAAAATTGTAAAAATGTGTTTACCCTTGTACCCTTGCATCACTATTTTAAAACGCTTTCAACACACATTTTGTATGAAAAAGTGTTTGGTACCACACTGCCGAAGAATACATCCCTTAACACGGCTACAGCTTGTATCATCAGAGCTACAGTAACAGCAAATAAACACGTATATTTTCAATACTTTTAACATTTCTAAGACCCTAAATTTCAGATCCGTATAGTAAGCTTGGGCATATTTTCATATCAAACAATTACAATAAACTGTGACAGTTATAGGGTTTATCTTTAAATACTACTTCTACAGTCTCGCTGTGGAAGCCGGCCTTTATGGGTGATTCAGTACAGTGGATGGCTTTCTCTCGAAGTAAAGCAACGTACTAAGTGGTTAGTATGTGGATGGGTGACCCACGGTAGCTTAACTCCAAGGGGGACCCGATACACATAACAAAACGTTTTTGAATAAACACATGTCAATTTAGTTAAGGCTCGTTATGGTTTAACAGATATATTTTCGCCCATGTTCTTCATTTGTAAGGTGTCATAATTTAAGATTCATTTATAATTAGGGGAAAACTACAGGGATTAATTTACCTCCTTGTCGCTTACCAGCTAGGCAATCAAAAGTATTCGTTAGATCTTCATCTGTCCGTGCATAGCTTTTACAGACTTTAAAATTGAATTATATTTCATTTTGAAGCTTTTCTTTCAAACCATTTTTATTAAGAATGTCACACAGTCAAGATCGTTCAACAACATCAAAGGCCTTTTAAAAATCTATGATAGGAATATATAAAAATCTATCTTTACTATTCAAATGTTTGCTTACAATTGCATTTAAGATAAAAGCATTATTAGTTGCACAGTATCCAGATCTTAAACCAGACTGTCATTCACCAAGTTAACGAAACGCTTCAACAAAAAATGTTTCTCGTTTATTTAAAGTTCCCAGACGTCAAACCAAAAATATGAATGTCAAAATAGAATTTTCATTTGGTATTAAGCTATACTTCAAACAAACATTGATAAAAGTAAAGTCACCAAAATCGCTTAATAAATATAGATAAAGACGTTAAACACCCACGGCTTAACTAACTTCGTGATACATCCCCTATATATGTTAATAAGTAACGTCATGTGGTCTGTCACGTGACGATGCACACCAAACTTAAAAGATAAACATAGCGTTGAAGAAATATCCATGGGTACTTCATTCAGAATCAAAATTACAGGCAAAACAACAAGGACAAGATACACTGCGGAGTATCACATGACCGGTAATTTATAGCTTGACGTATATGTTAAGTCTTTTATTTTTATAAGTTCCAGAAAAATAAACCCTTGACGTCCGCGAAATTTGAATTGTTAAGTACCTTTTGCTTAAAAAATGTTACGTTTTACCCATGTAGTTATAAGAATCATCCATGATACCTTACAGATGGACAAGGACAATAGCTAATTTACTCCATTCTGCTGGGAATTCTCTTATACAAAAGAAATTATTAAAGAGAGTACGGGCGAAAGGTGTAATGGAATCCTTCCCAAAAATAAAACAGTCACGGGTGTGGTATTAGATTACCACCTACATTTCTGTTTCTCTTTAATTGTAAAATAATTTTGCTCACTTCTTCATCAATAATTGTCTCCATTTAAAGATGGCTCTTGTTAATCATTATTATAAAACTGCGAAATCGAACATGTGTACCATCCAAGACTGGTTTGATAAAGGATGTAAAGATCATAAGAAAGGAGCAAAATTAAGTCTAAAGTATTTCGAATAAGTAGAGATTTTAAAGATTTAGATACTTCACACATGTGTTCAGAGTCATACTTAAAGATCCCTGACCAATTTCAAACCTCTATTTTTGAGTTTAAGCAAATTCTGCGACTTTTTGTACTTAGAAAATTCTTAATTAAGTTTTGCGCGCAAGTTTGTATCTCATGAACTGCTTATGGATTGTGTTGATACTTCATACATGTGTTCAAGTTCATAATCTAATGTCCCTGACCATGTTTCATATCTCTGGATTTTAATTTAAGCAAAATATGCGGCTTTTGGTACTTAGAAAGTCTTGGTTCAGTTTTTACATGCAAGGTTGTATCTCATGAACTACAGTATACATGAACTACAGTATAAAATATATTGATACTTCACACATGTTATCAGTGTCATTATGTAATGTCCCTGACCAAGTTTCATATCTCTTGTTTTGAATTCAAGCAAACCATGCGGGGTCTTGTTTTGGTTGAAGCTGTGCGTGCATGTTCGTTTCTTCTAAAGAAATTATTGCGTGCGACCTCATATTTTAGAAACAATTAATATTTCACTGACCTTTTCCCCTCTCCAACGCTATCGAATAGTCGAGCATGCTGTCTTATGGACAGCTCTTGTTTTAAAGTACTGTTCAATAGACTGGGGAGCTTTCTTCAAAATGATCTAGGATTTTGCTGATTCCTATTCACGAAAAGGTTAATGTAAAAGATCCATCCAATTAGGTATTGCGCTAAAGGATTCTCTAAGTAAAGTATAGATAGATATGTGTGTTGAATAAGCGTCTAACATTCTATGTGGATGCGTACGGTCGCCGTGCAGAGGCACAAGCTGGTTTTCGAGCTTGCTTTAGCACAATTGATATATAACATATGCAATGATCTCAAATTGTCTGTCTATGCAGAAACGCTCAGTGAATGTCGCTTTTACTCATTTTGAAAGGACGTTTGACTCGTTAAAACAGCGTTGAAGGTTGCCAGCAAGGTACCCGAAATAGAGCAAACTCTTAAAACGGTAACATCTCAGGTATACATTCTCAATTATAAATCTTTGAACCTATAGAAGCTTGAAAACGTCACTATAACCTATGCTTCAAAGGGTTTCCTGAGGATCGTTTTGAAAACTGCTCCCAGAAGATCTTATATTTATTGCGACAAGACCTTCGTTCTTCGCACGATATTACCATTGACCGTGCCCACCGCATAGGTCAATACAGTAGTGATTTCACGCGGTATGTTATCGCACGCTTTGCGTATTATCCCGACTCGGAAGCTATCCTGTCCAAGGCAAAGCCATTAAGATACAGCAACTTAAGCATCAGTCGTGCCTATCCGAAGGAAATATCGGAAGCTGGACGTAAGCTCTGGCCCGCCTGAAAGGACAATAGAGACCGATATCCTCGAGATGACGTTAAGCTGGTCTATACTGCCAGAATTACCCGTAATGGTCGTACTGTACTGGATCTCTTCCCTGATTGGCAAACACCTCTAGGGTCGACTGTTTCCAATTTGATGATGCTATTTGTGACTGTCGTGTTATGCATCACCTTAAAGTCACCAATAGTAGTGAGTCCACTGTCAGACAAGGGAAAAGTAACAACGCCCCGGGCTCGACAAAGCCTCCCCCCCACCCAATCTTAAGATACGCAGCGCACAACGCCTACACACCATAAAAGTCAGTCGCCGTTATCACCGGCCCCACCTTTGACTATACCTACATCAAATCATGATACTACGACCGGCGAACCACTAACCTGCGAACCACCAACCAGGACGGATGTCCAAAGCCCAAACAGTGATCACTCCCAATCCATTCTTTATTCGCCATACAATACTTAGGACAGACAGGGGAAGCCCATAAGCCTACCAGTTGTTATAGTGACGATACTCATCTGAAAATCGGTAGAATTAATGTAAACGGATTGAAAAGGAAATTGTTATATCCAGAATTTGTTAAATGTTTGAACTCTTATGATATTTTTTTTTTGTGTTTTAGAAATTTAAGTCAAGTTGATTTGGTTAATATGGATGGTTATAAATTCACCAGTAAACATCGTGTATCGTGTATCGAAATACCTTAAGACATCAGACGAAATTGGAATTTTCATAAAAAGTTGTCTCTTCAAATTTATTACAAAAATTGATTCAGAAAGTAGTTATATTTTCTGGTTTAAAATGTGTAAAACTATTTCAATTTCTTTGATACAGGACATTTTTTAGGTGTTATTTACATCCCGCCTTCTGGTTCGAAATGCCATAATGATGATATGTCTTCACTCGAACGTGAGATTTCAGAAAAGAGCGCCCAACATTCCTCTGTGTTATTGATAGGTGACATGAACGTACGTACTGCATCTTCAAATGATTTTATCTTGTAAGATAACTTTTTAAACAATCAATTCGTATTTATTACTGACGAACTACTTCAATCAGCATACACAACTTGAAAATATGGGCATCCCTCTATAGCGTTATTCGATTGACAATTAAAAAAATTCTAAGGGTACATTTATTCTAAACATTTGTAAAAATAACACTATGTTTCTTATAAATGGACGATTGGGTACAGATAAAGGTATTGGCAAATTCACATTTAGAAAAACATCTGTCATTGACTATGCTATTTCTTCAGTTAGTCTATTACAATACATTAATCATTTTAGAATTATCGAAACAGACCGTTTTATTTCTGATGGTCATGCAGTACTGCATGTGTCAATCAATTTTGTTAACAATAGGCATTATATCAGACCAGAACAGAACAGAACATTTCTTTAATATCTCAGGTACAATATGTACAGCATGAGGTATAAAACAATTCAAATTAAGAGCCAACGTTACACGTAATGTAGTAGGGAAAGCGAAATTAATATATATAGATATGCATTTGAATTTTAAGATATTTAGGTGTTAACAGATGAGGAAGTAAAGTAAATGGGAAAAACATTTACTGCAATAAAGGATAGATTCCTAGATCTACTTGGTCATCTCCCAATGTCTCTACCACCGACATTAAGGTACAATGTCATCATTGGGTTGTCTACAGACGCTGGAAGATGAGCATTAAAAAAATCTATTTGTGACTTTCAACATTAGTCCAGATACAGAGAAAGAAGAAATCGATCTTGTATATTTTCAACAATTCGATGATGCACCTTGTAATGCAAAGTTCCAACGTCTATGGGATCCAAAATTGAAAGACAACTTTGTTAACAATATTTATTATACAGAGCTTGAAAAACTAATCAATTTACCAGATTGCACAGATTCGATCAATCTGATATATGATATAATAGCTAAGATATTTAGTATATCAGCATGCCAGTCGTTCCCAATGCAGAATCAATCATTGCGTAGTCCCCAAGATAAATCTTGGTTCGGTTATTCGAATAAAGGCTTTATTCCGGATACTTGGTCGAAAGGATATATAAAACATATTCATAAAAAGGGGGTGCTTCTGAAACGGTCAATTATAGGGGCCTATTACACTTTTAAGTTGCCTATTAAAATTATTTACCTCTAAACTTAGTATATAAATAGCTAATTTCATTAAGGAAAATGAAATTTTAAATAAAATCTAAGCAAGGTTCAGGTCATGCTATTTTCCAATCGATCACAGTTTTCTTCTTCATTCGCTCATAGACATTGTTAAAAAGTCTAAGAAAAAAATGTTCTGTGCATTCATTGATTTTGCTGCAGCGTTTGATTCTATCTGGAGAATTGGAGTATGGCAGAAATTACTTTCAAATTCTATCAATGGGAAATAATCTAATGTTATATACAAAATCTACAGCAATATTAAATCATGTGTTTTTCTCAACGGCGAAAGTTCTAGCTTTTTTTCCCATGGGATGTCAGTCTCAAACAGGGCGAAAATCTGTCCCCCATAGTATTCTCATTTTACCTCCACGACCTACAGCAGTCATTGATATTAATGGGTTCGAGGGGAATAGATTTGCATATTGACAAGCTACACAATGGCTGAAACTTCTAGTCGTACTTTATGGGGATGATACTTTGTATTAGTTAGAGGCTAGATAGTGAAATTTAAACGATAAAGGAGCGATAGCGACTGACGGGGTTTCTATATCGTTTAAATTTCACTATCTAGACTCTAAATAACTTAGTGTTTAACCTACATTTCCATAGAGCGCTCTATCTTGCACTGGTAAACCACGCCTCTCCGGGTATGATCGGCGAATGGCATAAAACTGCTGCTCAGTATTTTGAAATTCGAAATAAACCACGCCTTCCGCGGCTGTCAATTGCATGCCAACAATCTGCCATACCATATTTGGAAGAAGAAAACTGCACTACCCAGTGATGTAGATTAAAACGTCATTTTTTTACGTCACATATTAGCTTGCTTTCAATTTGTACCCGTCATATTATTCCTAATGGGGTAAAAGGTTAATATAGTTTAGTTTCTTTTTTTCACAACGATGTTAGGATAAAGGATTAAACCCTATAACCCAGTTAATTGTAATTCCTTTTTATTTATTTCTGTGTCATAAAGCTTTTTAAAGCATTGTGACGAAAGGGGAAATTGTCCGCGACAAACGGGATCTCCTTTTATCACATTGTTTTAACATTTCACATGTCATAAGGAGTTCAAATAACCCTTTATTCTCCCCTGCGACGTCACATCGATCTTTCCATCGCTACCGTAGGCTAGGCTTACACGTGTTATTGATTTGGAGGTGGAGCCTAAAACTACCGAAACATGCACATACGTGATACCAGAGTAATAGTATCATAGAGCCCAGATAGAACACTTGAATAGTAGTTTATGGAAAATAAACCTACAGAAAAATTCAAATTGACGCATTCTCAATGGATGAAAATGTAGGTTAAACACTAAAGTTGTTTCAAATGATGCTCACGATTTCCAACTCACTTAAGATAACTGCCGATTTCTGCAGAACCCGGAGACTAAGTATCAATATGAACACAGGCAATGTTATCGTATTTGGAGCTAGAAATACTTCTATATATGATTTTAAACCAACTGGAACTAAACTTTCAGTTATTGACAAATATAAATATCTTGGAAAGTATTTTACAGCTAATGGGTCTTTTTTTCACGGCCCAAAAGCATTTGGCTGAACAAGCTCAAAATGCTATGAATCTGTTATATACACGTATTTATAATTTAAATATTCCTATTGACCTTCAAGTAACTCTTTTTTACAATACAATATTACCTATATTAACATAGGATGTGAGATATGGGGATTCGGAAATTTAGAAATACTCGAAACCAGTTACAAATCCTTCTTAAAAAGAATATGTAAAAACATTGCCAAAACTTAAATGATTTGGTTTGAGAACCAATTAATCACAGGATCAAAAAGTAAATTATCATACAAAGTTTATCAATATATGTTTAATTCTACCTTATGTACATACAAGTGGCCAAAACACATAAAATATATCCTCAGTGAAATTGGAAGGCCGGACATTTGGCTTATCCAAGCTTCAATAACTACGAAATCTACGAAATCCATTAAAAAACTTACTTAACAGACATTGTCTGACCAATGGCAACAGAAATGGCACACTAGTGCCCAAAACCCTAGTAAAGGTTTATCTTACTCTTAGTCCTGTATAAAATTCGCAGTATGAAATTGAAACTTGTTGGCAGTCTTTGCGTATACACTAGCTCTCGTGATGTTGAGGTTCAGAACTTCAAATACAAGACTCCCTGTTGATATTGGAAGAAAGAACAATACTCCATATCATGAGCGAATATGCACATGATGTAATATTAAAACAGTCGGTTCTGAGAAGCATTCTTTAAAAACGAAATATCTAAATTGATAGATAGAAAATAAATATTTGACTAATTCTAATGATACGTTTATATTTCATTTCTCAATACAGATAGTTACACAGAATTAATCAATCTTGCAGAATTCATGCGCATTATCATAAACGAACGCAAAAAAAACATTTTTGATCAATGTCTATTGTTAAAATAATTTATAATGTATTGCTTGATTACCACTTTTTGTAAGTACTCATTCGGAACACCTCGGCCATTTCTAAAATAACCTCGGAGGGAATGGGGAGCCATCTTTGAAAGTAGGTCAGCAACGAAGGGCATGTCCGTTTGCAATCGTATCTACTCGGAAATCCCCGGTACAAGCCGGGGATTGCCGAAAAGAGCCGATTGACAAAATATGAAACAAAGATGTGTTGATATGATCATCTTTAATGAAAAGAGTAAAAAAAACATTCAATTGTGATATTTAACCAATTTGTGTGAATTCAAAAACATATTTAGTGCCTGTGTGCATTTTGCGTTATCCGCCGGAAAGAAAGGCGAATTACCCCAGGATTTCTGGTGTATTCTAGTCCGAATGATCCAGACGGAGATATTTCACTCTCCGTCTGGATGCATTCGATGTAAAAGCGCGTCAAGCGGATATCGATTTTTCGAGGTAGTGCATTTTGGGAAATCTGTAGAAAGGGGCGGAGTTAAAATGACAGGTAAATTCTGGCGGGAATAAAATATTGGTTCCTTTTCGTTTGGTAGAATAGATCTATTTTCATTAAAACCGAGGTTCCCTTTCCCTCATAAGAATTCTGTCAATTGCCAAAGTATTGCAACAGTTGATTTCAATAGAATACGTAGATATTCATTCATTGAGTAAAAATATTTGTGACTAAGCGAAAATCTAGACAATACTATGGAAACTTTTGCCACAAAAGAAGCCTTTAGCCTATTATTTCTGATGGCCGATTCTATGGGAAAATGGACTCTCAATTTGATATTTTCTTGATTATAGAAATCGGCATTATGGGTCTAATCTGAATTATAAATCTAGAAACTATTTCAAAGTATATTATTTGCAGGTTGGGCGAGCGCGAATGGAAAACAGAGATATAGATAACAGCTATGTCTTTTAAACAAATGATTCATAAAGCAAAAAAAAGCTATATAAACAACTTCGGGGCATGTTATAAAGGGGGAGTATCGAATAGTACATCTTTCGGGTTGTTGGTCTAAATATCAAACGCCTAGTTTTATTACACCAGACGGGAACGACGCGCGTCACACACAGATACTAATCCAGACACCGCCGTACATCACACAACACGTGCCTTACCCTTTATCTTGTTAATAGCAGCATAGTTTTGACCTCAAAGTATACGCATTTGACATAGATTTTTACTTTTTAAGTATATTAATATGATCAAATTTACAGATATAAGAGCAAGTTTCTTCTGAATATCATTTATGTTTACAGCGAAATGGTAATCGTCAAAACCAAATCCGTTTTACCAATACAATATCGATTACTTTCTTGATATAGTTAATAGTTTGTATTTTATCTAATCGATTAGTTTGTGTGTTTTATTGCAATTTGAATTTTAGAATGGTAACGACCTTGTCTGGGGAACAGAAGGATAACTAAATGTTGAAAGCTTAACAAGACTGATTACCTAAAGATTCAATATTTTTTGAAAACTAAAATGGTACGGGAAAAGGTATTGCCCAATGCTTCCATGCATGGAAACCGATTTTGATTATCACTAGATTGGTTAATGGGCTATTGTTTTTATGGTGTATTGTATCAATATCCACGGTTAATTAGCGCACATATAACAAATGGTGACTATCTTTTTACCAACACAAATAACCACAAAGGATTTATTTAGAAATAACTGTTGCTAAGCAAATCACTTCAACACCAAAATGATGACATTGTCTTTCCCAAACACCAAATTTTGACTGTCCCAAATTGAAAGAGTTCGCAGACGACATTCTAAAATGTGATGAAATTGAAAAACAATCTTCTAATAATGAGCAATTTCTCCTTTACCCAAAATGTTTTCCAGAGTCGTCTGCAACAATGTGGTCAAATGTCGATATTGTTTGGGAAAGGGTTAATCAGTTTTATCAGAGAGAAGTTGATGTTGTTTCATTTTTAGCATCGTGATATAGAGTTGACAAACAGTCCGAATGGATGTTAAGTTTAAATATATAGGGTACAGATCACCCTATTTTATGTAAGAGATATTTTATTAAAATTGAAACTTAAGTGTCCTTCCCTTCGATAATGGATTTCATCAAATGACACTGCTATGGTTTAAAACGAATTCATATTTCCCGTGAATCAAACGTTAAAAATCGTTCATGTTTTTTTTTCTGTAAATTACCGGAAATGGAAACAATACGCAATCTTATTGGTCAATCCCAACTTCTTTCTGATTGGTGCCCATATTTGTTCTCGTCGCCGATTGGACCCCTCACACACAGAGGGGGAATGCTGACGCGTTTTTATCTCAGGGCGCCTCCAAGCTGTCACGTAGTTACAGCTTGGATCATCCGAGTTAGGTGTATTCATGTACTGCTTACGAGGTATATCTACCGACTTGTTACGGGGATTGCCGAGTAGATACGATTGGTAAGTACTGTCTAGTATGTATTGTATCTGCTTCTACAATCAACTGATAATTTGGTTTATCCAATCTTCATCGTCACAGCTGTTAACAACTAAAACATACATTTAAAAACCGTTTGACTTATTTAAAATATTTAGCATTCTACATTTTTGGAGACTGAATGAATCCATATGGATATATTCGGTTTCCAAAATGGTATAATCAAGGCAATATAATTCCTTTTACAGGTATGATTAAGCTTGAAAGTGGCGAAGCGATGTGGATTTTCTGTTAAAAACTACGATTCTTTAATCGTTTCGTCATTTCCATTGAATAGGCGATAACACTGTTTAGGCTTTCCCAGCAAGTTGTAACATCGATATGCATTCAGAATGTTTGTTATTTTCCTTTATTTATACTCTTTGTAGTATTAAAGGAAATAAAATGTTGAAACTTGAACAACTTGAACTTGACTCGGCTAGTCGACCACTACTCTATAACGTTTTACATAAGGATGGTATCATGGGCAATTTGTATCGTTAAAAAATCAATTTATAACAGTGTAAAGAACGTGTTAGATCAGATGATGGTACAAGTTTTGTTTTTCTTGCTTAATCGGTCTTCGATAGGGATTCTCTTTAAGCCCGATGTTGCTTGCTGAATTAACCAACGAACATGATGGCATGATAAAACATTGTGACGTTAGTTGAATTCAATTGTTTCCAGATTGTACGTCAGTACCAATGTTACTATTTGCAGATGACAATATATATGTCAACATATTAAAGACAAAAAAGTGTAGTCTTTAAAAAGAAGGTCATCTTTTTAAAATGGAACAATGGTCGTATAAAAATTGGAAGAAATTCGTTCGAGTTTCTCATGTGTTGGAGCCAATTTTACTTAAATGTTGTCATTATATAAAATGGCAGAACGTTCTGCAGTCAAAGTCAAGAGGGTATTATTGTTTATTCTCAACTCTTTTAATGGATTGCCATTCATTCCAATAAGTACATTTTAAGGTAGTTTACGCAAAGATAACTTCAATTGTGTGTATGGGTCTGAACCTTGGGGTATCAACCATATTACCACAGTGAGCAGGTTCAACTACATGTATTTGCATGTAACTACATGTATTTGCATGTAAACGCTTATAAATGTAAGCATAAAGGCCGGTAACCTATCCGTTTTAGACTTGTCAAACTTTCGTATTATATGGTGTTACGCCATGTTATCTGGGGTACACCAACTGGGTAATATGTGTTCGGAATAAATATATAAACGGTTGTTGAAATATTTGGGGACATCAATAGTCAATAATGACAACCTTTCTATTCTTATACATACATCAGCTCAAAGATCAATATTAGCAAGAGTGGAGGATGGTTTGTTTTGAAAATTCCAAATTATCTAACTTTTATGTTTACAAACACTGTTTTGGATAGAAGAAATACTTAAAAGCATACTAGCGCTAACAAAACTGTAAAACTGGTTAATATGAGTTATAAATTATGAAAGAATATGTTGAAACATAGCGAAAAACCACAGGATCATGATAATACAACGCCTGTACTATTTATAATCTATTTTTCAAAGAGGTATTTTCACAAATGTGGTGCCCACCAATTTAAATGTATTGTTTGCATTCGAGTAACGACTAAAATAGCAAGGAGCGCTCGGATTAAGGATTGACGATCACCTGGTTAGAACAATCACGCGAAACACATAGTACTGTCATTTATCCAACATTAACAACGTGAACATTCAAAAATGGAGAATTTCTCGGGTTTTATTGGATTCCAATGTTTCTCAGCTGACCCTGTTTTATCGTTTATTGTAAACAAACCATATAGTATTCACTCTTTTAAAAGCAGCACGTGAACGTGTTACAGTCCCAATCCCTCTATAAAAGTATTTAAAGTAGTTTTAAGTTTATTCTGAATTATTCTGAAACTTTCATAATTTAAGTGTAAATTCAACGCAAGTATATATCGATAAAAGTAAATGTAGAACTTGCCTTGCACAAATTAGAACTCCCTCATGAGTAAAAAGGGTAGGCATTATGGTATACCGTTGGAAAATCGGCTTTTGTATTTGTTGTGAATGTTGTGTCAAAAATGGTGTATATTTCGTACTGAATTGGCCGTTGTACGAATAATTGCACCAAAATTATATTGACAAAATATCTGATTATAAATCCAAATTGAAATGACATTTTATATACTATATTAAAGATTAGTGTTTAACCTACATTTTCATCCAATGAGAATGCGTCAATTTGAATTTTTTTGTTGGTTTATTTTCCATAAACTACTATTCGAGTGTTCTATCTGGGTTCTATGAGACTATTACTCTGGTATCACGCATGCGCATAAATGTGTAGTTTTAGGCTCCACCTCCAAATCAATGACACGTGTAAGCCTAGCCTACGGTAGTCCGAATGATCCAGACGTAGATATTTCACTCTCCGTCTGGATGCATTCGATGTAAAAGCGTCAAGCGGATATCGATTTTTGGAGGTAGTGCATGTTGGGAAATCTGTAGAAAGGGGCGGAGTTAAAATGACAGGTAAATTCTGGCGGGAATATAATATTGGTTCCTTTTCGTTTGGTAGAATAGATCTATTTTCATTAAAACCGAGATTCCCTTTCCCTCATGTAAATTTTGTCAATTGCCAAAGTATTGCAACAGTTGATTTCAATTGAATACGTAGATATTCATTCATTGAGTGAAGATATTTGTGACTCTAAGCGAAAATCTAGACAACACTCAAACCATCAGAGAATTTTTTTATGGAAACTTTTGCCACAAAAGAAGCCTTGAGCCTATTATTTCTGGTGGTCGATTCTATGGGAAAGTAGGCTCTCAATTCGGTATTTTCTTGATTATAGAAATCGGCATTATGGGTCTAATCTGAATTATAAATCTAGAAACTATTTCAAAGTATATTATTTGCAGGTTGGGCGAGCGCGAATGGAGAACAGAGATATAGATAACAGCTATGTCTTTTAAACAAATGATCCCTAAAGCAAAAAAAAAGCTACGCTATATAAACAACTTCGGGGCATGTTATAAAGGGGGAGTATCGAATAGTACATCTTTCGGGTCGTTGGTCTAAATATCAAACGCCTAGTTTTATTAGACCAGACGGGAGCGACGCGCGTCACACACAGATACTAATCCAGACACCGCCGTACATCACACAACACGTGCCTTACCCTTTATCTTGTTAATAGCAGCATAGTTTTGACCTCAAAGTAAACGCATTTGACATAGAATTTTATTTTTTAAGTATATTACTATAATCAAATTTACAGATATAAGAGCAAGTTTCTTCTGAATATCATTTATGTTTGCAGCGAAATAGTAATCGTCAAAACCAAATCCTTTTTGCCAATACAATATCGATTACTTTCTTGATATATTAAAAGTTTGCATTTTACCTAATCGAATAGTTTGTGTGTTTTATTGCAGTTTGAATTTTAGAATGGTAACGACCTTGACTGGGGAACAGAAGGGTAACTAAATGTTGAAATCTTAACAAAACTGATTACCTTTGGATTCAATATTTTTGAAAACTAAAATGGTAGGCCTACGGGAAAAGGTATTGCCCAATGCTTCCATGCATGGAATGAGTCGGACAGACCGATTTTGATTATCACTAGATTGGTGATAAATGGGCTATTGTTTTAATGGAACATCAAAATCCACAGTTATTTAGCGCACATATAAAAAGATGTGACTATCTTTTTACCAACTCAAATAACCAAAAAGGATTGATTTCGAACTGAGTGTAACACCAACGACATTGTTTAAACCCTTTCCAAAACACCAAATTCCGACTGTCCCAAATTGAAAGAGTTCGTAGACGACATTTTAAAAAGTGATGAAATTGAAAAACAGTCTTCTAATTGGGCAGAAAAAAATGCGGGAAAATGAGAAATTGCTCATCATGAGCAATTTCTCCTTTTCCCACAATGTTTTCCAAAGTCGTCTGCGGGTACAGATGACCCTATTTTATGTAAGAGATATTTTATCAAAATTGAAACTTAAGTGTCTTTTCCTTCGACAATGGATTTCATCAGATGACTCTGCTTTGGTTTAAAACGAATTCATTTTTCCCCGTCAATCATATGTCTACAAATGTTAGTGTTTTTGTTTTTTTCTGTAAATTACCGGAAATGGAAGCAATAAGCAATCTTATTGGTCAATCCTACCTTCTTTCTGATTGGTGCCCATATTTTTTCTCGTCGCCGATTGGACCCCTCACACACAGAGGGGGAATACTGACGCGTTTTTATCGCAGGGCGCCTCCAAGCTGTCACGCAGTTACATCTTGGATCATCCGAGTTAAGCCTACGGTAGCGACAATCGGAACTACTCGGGTATTTCCGTGAGCTGTGAAATACACCTCGGATATAAGTGTAGGGTTACAATTTTTCGGGTAAATTGGCATCCGCCGATGAACACCTTTTCTAAGCGTGCATGTTAAGTAGTTCAATGTGTATGGAAGTGTTGGACATCCTTTTTAATCACTTTTGATCAGTTACTCAAACCAATTGGCGAACGTGTTGTTGTGACATGTATACTTGTTTCCTCAATCAAATTTAACGACTTTTTGGATTTTACATTCAAGATCTATTTTTAGAAACGAAAGAAAGTGACGTCATTCTCGCGGGAAACAATATGGCGTCATCCCTATTATTTCAGAGGTGTTTTCTATTGGATAAACCCGATGTGTTCAGATTGCGGTAGCGATTGAAAGATCGCTGTGACGTCGCGGGGCAATCGGAACTACTCGGGTATTTCCGTGAGCTGTGAAATACACCTCGGATATTAGCCGGGGTCCAAGCCCATGCTAACCCGCATTAGGAATATCTCGGCATAACCGAACACTATTGTGTTCGGTAAACTTTCTCTGACACCTGGCCCTAGTTCGCGGTATACGAACGGGCCAGGACCCCAGGCTACTCGGATATAAGTGTAGGGTTACAATTTTTCGGGTAAATCGGCATCCGGCAATTAACACATTTTCTAAGCGTGCAAGTTAAGTAGTTCAATGTGTATGGAAGGGTTGGACATCCTTTTAAATAATCTTTTTATCAGTAACTCATACCAAATCTCAAAATTGTGGTAGTGACATGTAAAGCTGTTTCCTCAATCAAATTTAACGACTTTTTAGATTTCACATTTAAGATCTATTTTTAAACACGAAAGTGAAGTGACGTCATTCCGCTGGGAACCAATATGGCGTCATCCCTATTATTTCAGAGGTGTTTTCATTTGATAAACCCGATGTGTTCAGATTGGTCGCGGGGGAGAAATAAACACAGAAATAAATAAAAAGGAATTACAATTAACCGGGTATCCTAACATCGTTGAGAAAAAAAGAAACTGAACTATATTAACCTTTTACCCCATTAGGAATAATGTGACGGGTACAAAATGAAAGCATCAACAGACAACACATATATACATTATGAAAAAACACAGTTTCTTTTTGAAATTGAAAAGAAAATATTGTGACAAAAGGAGAAATTGCTCGTTACAAGCAATTTCTTCTTTTGTCACAAGGGCTTCTCAAGTTTTCTGCTGTAGGTGAGGAATAAATTATGGAGTAACGGGTTAAACTCAAAACTACATTGCAATCTACATCACTGGGTAGTGCAGTTTTCTTCTTCCAAATATGGTATGGCAGATTCTTGGCATGCAATTGACAGCCGCGGAAGGCGTGGTTTATGTCGAATTTCAAAATACTGAGCAGCAGTTTTATGCCATTCGCAGATCATACCCGTAGAGGCGTGGTTTGCCAGCGTCAAATAGAGCGCTCTATGGAAATGTAGGTTAAACACTAAATTGTTTAGAGGCTATATAGTGAAATTTAAACGACATAGAAACCCCGTCAGTCGCTATCGCTCCTTCCTTGGGGTTTCTATATCGTTTAAATTTCACTATCTAGCCTCTAACATATATGTAAGAGATGGAAGAAAAACAATGCCTTTAGATATGTTATATTCTTTTAGCCTCTTACACATGTACATCCGTATAAAAACTTAGAATCATTCCGGTTTCATTTTTGTGTATGGGTGGGGGTTATTATACAATAAAATTTGAATTGAATTGAATCTTTATACTCTGATGATTCAGACAAAGTAACCTCTATTATTGGAACGTCTGTTATCTCCTCTTCTGTTCATTTAAAGGTAGAACTAAAATATTAAAATCAAAAGTTTAAGGAGATATTAGGACTTGTCCTTTATTCATTGTAAGATGATTCATACCCCGAAAAGACCTTCGAATCTTTTACTTTTGATTCTATTATGTGAATTATAACTAGTTTGTTTCTAGGATTATGTTTATGTCATCTATATGTTGGCTATTCCGAAAAGCTTTCAAAGCAAACTTTACTTGTCGTTTGTTTATATGATATTTCCTGCCAAACCACTCTTTGTTTTCATTACGTATTTTTATATTCAATACATTTTTCTTTGTTCTAGTTTAAATCAGCGTGTCAAATACTTACGAGCGAGATTTCATACATATGTGTTCTTGAAAGTTATGTTCATCAAGCCCAATATGCCTCTCAGTTGTAATTGAAGGCATTTTCGTCAATTCACCGAACCATTCTTTCACTTGGAGAGTTATTGATGATGGCAATACATCCACTCAGTCTATCCAAGAAACCCGTATTAGTCTGGTCCAAGAATGCAATAATTGTGCACTTTTGTATAAAAGCACCAAACTTGGCACACTTATAGTTTGGGTCAATACATGTCATTTAAGGCCAGGAGACACGCATGGGAGGCCCTGTCTCCCAAAATATAGAGGCCCCAAAGGGGGGACATGGCCTCTTTAAGTAGTAATTTACTTGTACCTACCTGTATTTGATAAAAGTGGTTAAACATACTTTTATTCTAATGCTTTTGTGGTATATTGATGTTCAATCTAAATAAATTCATTTTCATAAGAAAATGGGTGCAGATAGTTTATCAAATGAGGCCCGAAAAGGTTTTTTTCCCCAAAGTATGATTTTTTCAATTGTTTTCTCTCTCTAGAATTATGCTTGTGTCACATTTAATGTTCACAGCAGCCCATTTAACATGCTTACATAATCTGCAAGGTTTTGCAGTTATAAAACGTGAGAGGCATGTCCGTGAGGCCCTGCATTTAGCAACTAATGAGGCCTTAATAGGGTACTTGAATCGAAAATAATTTGCACTTTTTAAGTCTTCGTTCAGTTTTAGTGTAACTTATGATAATGTGTAAGAGTATGTAAGATCATTTTTTGTTATTTTATTAAGAGGATATTATCAGCACTGGAATGTATATTTCTATACCTTCATTTAAGGCCAGGAGACACGCATGAGAGGCCCTGTCTCTAGAATCATTGAGGCCCCAAGGTGGGGCCAGAGCCTTTATAAGTAATAATTTACTTGTACTTACTTGTATTTGATAGGAGTGGTTAACATACTTTTTTTCTTATATTATTTAAAGCGGATTGTCTTTCAAGCTTAATTGATTCATGAGAAAATGGGTGGAGATATTGCAACATATGAGGCCCGAAAAGGGGTTTTCCCAAAAAAACTTTTTCAATTGATTTTTTTCTCTAGAATTATGCTAGTGTTACATCTAATGTGTACAGCAGCCCATTAAACATGCTTATATAACATGCAAGGTTTTGCAGTTATAAAAAAGTGAGAGGCGTGTCCATGAGGCCCTGCATTGAGCAATTATTGAGGCCCTAAAAGGGTACCTGAATAGAATAGTTTTCACTTTTTGAGTCTTCATTTATTTTAAGTGTAACAGATAATAATGTGTATTCAGCTGTATGTTAGATCATTTTTTGTTATTTTATTAAGAGGTTATTCTCAGCACTGGTATATACATTTTCTTTAAAATTGTACCTGAGGTCCTTCATGCAACCTTGTGTTACCTTAATTATCATGTAAGAGCTAGATTAAAATTGTGGTATTTAATGTACTTAAAGAAACATGTAAAGTTATAGTCATAGTAATCCCTAATCTGATTTTAAAAGTACAGTGTTCTCTTTTTATATAAGGTCTACGATAGAAGTGGGAGGGTCGGTGCACATACTTGGGTATGTGAGTAATTCTTTGACAGAAACATCAAAATAATTCTTGATACTTAAGTTATAGTTAATGAAGAATCTGTGCAAAATTTGCAACATGCTGAGGCAAGAGGCCTGTCACAATATAAATATTTTGTGTCAAGCCACGCCTTGAAAGATGAAACATCATTCTATGAACCTATTACAAAAAAAAATGTTTCAGAGCAAGCGATCAAAGTTGAAGGATAGAATGCAAACAATGAAACCAGACATTGAGCTTTTTCAATGATGTACATTTCTTATCAAAACAGGGACAGAGAACTAGACATTTTTTTCTGTCACAAAAAAAACATGCCTGGCCCCTATCACTGGCAAATAATAAAAAGAGACCCGGCAATAAGTCCGACCAGTTGTTACCATTGCAAGAAACATATGAGGGAACACATGAAGCTGGCCCCAACTTTGACTGCAAAGTTATTGATGATGCATCACTGGTCCAATCCTTGGATCCAAAGTTTGCATTGAAAAAACTCACAGTCTTTAAGACTATGTTGTAATTGTGTATCCCGTTTGTCCATAAGCAGTTACAAACTGTTAATATGATTGCCGTTTTGTTGAAAGTGTTAAAAAGATAGTCTAAAAGCACACTCAAGGAAGTGTAGAGGAAGTGGTTCAATGTATCACCAGCAACAACTATACTTCTCTCTAACTGGAAAAGCTTTCTAAGGAATGAGAACAACCAACATCATTTTATCACTTTCTTTTGTCTTTTTCTGGAAAGAATGCATATAGATTATGACAAAGCATTGTTATCCACCTACGATGGCCACGTTCTGAAGGCTCTTACCAGAGGCAGATTACTAAATGATGTTGCATCCAGCACATGCAATGGACAGCGACTGCAAAGATATTTGCATTGTAGCATCAGACACGGATGTAGTGGTGCTGGCTATTGCTCTTGCAAGCCTATTTTCAGAGTGCTGTATATGGATTGCATTTAGCTATGCTAAGCATTTCGCTACATACCTACCCACAAAATTGAAGCAAATCTTGAAAAGGATGAATTATGGAGTATGCTTTTCATGCACGCATTTACAGATTATGACACTGTATCTCCATTTCATGGAATCGAAAATAAATCATCCTTTTCAATTTAAATTGCATCACCAGACATACATCGTCTTTGTAAGAACATATCAACAGCCCCTGTCCCGTCTAGTAAGAAGACATATTGAAGCTTGAACAGCTGACAATGATGCTATACAGCAAAATAGTCCCACGGAAAGAGTTAACGAAGCTCGAAAATTCCTGTGTACCCCCACACGCAATGCTCTAATACAGCACATTAATTATGTGCAGTTTATCAAAGTGGACACATGTGGGGTCAAATGCTGATTAACGACCCACTGCTTCCATCACCCTCTGAATAGGGATGGAAAAGGAACAGCGCAGTTTGTTTTAAGATGGATAGACTTGCCAAAAGATTCTAATGCTTGTAGAGAGCTGATTAGATGTCAATGCAAGTCTACTTGCATTGGAAGATGTAAACGCTTCAAGGTCAACTTACAATGCACCCAATTGTGCTTCTGTTGAGGTTACTGTCCAAGTATCTCATGACAAATGACGTACTGCAGAGCATAACATTCACCGAAAACTGTTTTACATTTTAGTTAAGCCAGATTGACCCGGAGTTTCCAAGTTATTAATGTAGATGTGTACAATGTACATGAATTTCATAATTAATGAAACGAACTGTTTTATTCTACATTGCACTGAACAGCAAACGTAACTGTTTTATGTTTATGAGAAAACTATAACCTAGATATCATTTGATTCATAGCTACTGAGTGCAGCTATGTTTGTTATTCATAACTAAGTTGCAGATTGCATCCGGTTGTTTGTTTAAACCCAGATGAAGCAGTTTAGTCAAAATAGTTATTTTCAAAATACTGATAGAATATAGAATCATTTTCTAAAATAATTTTATTCCATTTATATTTGCAGCAAACTGTTCTTTTCAATTATCTTTGTTCTGAGGCTAAAACTATAGAGAGGATTATTTGGTCAAAAATGTACATTTACACCCCTAATGGGCATCATTTTCTCAAGCCTCATATTGAAAATGCTCTCTACAAATTAAAATGAAGTAAGAAATAATTAAATCTGATACAAAAGTATCTTACCAGAGCACTGACATTTTGAAAGCTAACCATTTCACATCATGTTCCATCAAAAGATGTGAGTACATTTGAACGTTCAATTTGGTATTTTTATCAAAGAAATGACCCTCTTTAAAAATTATAAATTGTCATTTTTCAAAGTTGGATGTTTACTAAAGAGACAATACTAACTTTCCACTTTTTACATTATGCACAGGCATTAAAACATTGAAAAAGATTGCATGGACTTACAAGATGATGGATAGTGTCCACTTTTAACTACACTTAAGTGGTACCCCCGTTGGGGCCTCATTTTATATAATGGGAAGATTATTTTGTAAAATATGTTGATTTTTTTAAAATTATTATGCCAAAAACATGATATAGACAGTCATTAAGTTAAACATAATATTGCAAAGCTTTTGATCTTAAAAAATTCACATCGAAGCCTTCGTTTAATCATAAATGGTCTAAATTTACGCATTTTAGTCGTATTATTGGTACCCATTTGGGCCTCAAAACTCAGCTTCTTGTGTCTATTGGTAATTCAAATTTATAAAATCATACAAAATATTATTGTATTTAACTGATTATTAGTTATTCAAGTGGTTCAATGTCTTACAAGTGCTGTTATGACAACATATTGCTCCAAAAATGAATAATTTGACGGCGCTCCTCATAAGGGCCTCATTGAAGAAGTTGCCGAGTTTGTTTACTGATTTTTTTTTTTTTTGAAATTCATGCTAAGTTGATATTTTGTAAAAGTGCCGTACTAAATTGTTACATTAAATACGAAATTACCTGTCTTGGAAACAAATAAAAAACTTGCTTTTTACATTCTGTTTTTGGGGTACCCCTTTGGGACCTCAATATTTTGGAAGACAGGGCCTCTCACGCGTGTCTCCTGGCCTTAAATGAAAGGTATTGACATAAACTATAAGTGTGCCAAATATGGTGCTTTTATACAAAAGTGCACAATCTGGCCTTGTTTTGGCTCTTACAGCTCCAACTATATATCTTGCATTAGGATTTTTGCCAATCCTAGCTACTATATATGACCAAAGAAATACATTTGCTTTCATTGGATAAACCAGATGAGTTCAGATAAGATCTTTACACGAATCGTGTATGGGGGAAACACAATTTGATCATGATTTCATTAACAAATTGTAAGACGAAATGATAAGCTGGTTGAAACAGTCATGGTGCTGTCGTCAAAATGTAGAAACCCCAAAAGAACCATCAAATCCATTGTTGAAAACACTGTCGTTTTCAGGCCAGATCTGTAGTCTTTATCGTATATTCATATTCTCTATAAAAATGTGTAGGCTTTCGAATTTGATTCAACAAACGTAGCATAACTCCCACCATTGAGAGGATTCGGTCTGAGTCTTAGCCTGTGACATATAAGTGAATAAGGCAACTACGGCAGACAAAGTCATCAGTGAACCACTAATGTAACAAACCGAGCAAAAACACCAGCATGTCTCAAATACACAAGTATGATCAGCGAAAAGCATTGTTGTTTCCTGGTAGAGTTGTGTCTTTACTGATAAGCCCGAATTGGCTTTCAGAGAGGTACATTTTGTGTCCAGAACTCATATATAACTGTCAGTAACCATCATTACATGCTTATTAGAAATCGCTTGAGTCGATCTGTTCAAATTAGTTTCAAATCGGGTTCTTCCTGTTTGTTTCAAAACTGGTTATTTTGATAGTGGTAAGACATTGTAACTAGTTTGGAAATAAACAAGAGCTGTCAATAAGACAGCACGCTCGACTACTCGATAATGTCGGAGAGGTGTATAGGTGAGTAAAATATAATTTGTTTCTAACATATGAGGATGCACACAAAACATAAACCAATATTTTCTAAGAACAGAAACTGGTAATAGTTGTTTAAAATCAATAGAAGATTAATTGCACTTGCACCCTTATTTCTACTGTATAGTTTCGATCCACTCCCTAAAGTTGTTTACGTGTAATGACAATAAAAATCCAAGATGGTTTCAGTACTAAAAGGCCAATACTAACTTAAAATGAGCACTTGAATTTAGAATTTGCCAGTGACCTAAGATTATGATCCCAAACACATGTGTTAAGTTTCAGTCTGATCAATGAAGTAGTTGTTGAGATATAAACTTGTATTCAAAAACCTTCAGCAACCTCTTCCAAGTGCAAAGTTAAAACAATGATTATTTAATGGGCTTTACATTATGACTCTGAGTACAGGTTTCAAGACTCAAATGATTCCTTACAACAGTTGTTGAGATATGAACTTGCATGCAAGACTTTAACCCATTACCAAACAATAACTACATTTGACTAGTTTGTTACAGAGGACTCTGAAAAACATTGTGAGAAAATGAGTGATTGCTCATGACGAGCAATTTCTCCTTTGCCCACAATGTTATATCAGCTTATTTCCAATTTCATCACACTTTGAAATGTCGCCTGAAAACTATTTCAATTTTGGACAGTTAAAAAAAATGGCGTTTGGTAATGGGTTAACAAAGTACAAAAGGCAGCATAATTTTCTTCGATTCAATACAAGAGTTATGCCATGGAACTTATATTTTGACAATGGACGCATATTACAATGAACACATGTGTGAAATATCAACCCATTCCAAACAGTAGTTCATTCAATACCAACTTGTATGTAATAATAGAACTTGCTAAGGACGCATAATTCGCTTCAATATAAGATACCGGTAATAGAATTTGTTCAGAGACCTTATATAATAACACATTACATACGTGGGAAGTGTAAACCCATTCCATACAGCAGTTAAAGATCCTGGACGTCATACACTAAATATATATAGGTAAAAAGTAGAATTTGCGTATGGTATTCAGCTATGCTTCTAACAGATATTCATTTAAAAAAATCGCCGAAATCGTGGTATAAATGAAGATATTGACGGAAAAACCCGTGGCTTCGACTTTTGTATGTTATTTCAGCTATATGGTAATTAGCTACGTCACGTGGGTTATTAAGTGCCTGTCACGTGACGATGTACACCTTACTTAGAAGATACTAGCGTCAGCGTCCATTTTTGTTTCCAGTGTGTAGTCTTAGTATCACGTGAGCGTCGCTTGACCGGTGTTCATAGCTTGACGCTATATTTAGATTATGTCGGATTTTCCTCGGATTTTTATAAAATGAAAAATGTCAAAATTCATTTTATATGCTATTGGTTTCTCTGATGAAATGTTAAATTAATCTTTATTCCTTTATTTTCGAAAGTTTCAAAAAATAATCCTATGACGCACAGAAACTTTAATGAGAAACAGAATTGCGTGTAAAATCTTAACCAATGTGTGACTTAACTAACTAACCCTATCTTATTTATAATCCCCTGGTGATAAGTATAGCTCTCCTTATTCTTCGAGTAGTCGAGCTAAAAACGAGAAATGAAGTAATTACTTCAAAACTGGTATTTTATTTCAAAGTGGTTGTAGCAATTGGTCCATTGAGTTATCTAAATGTGCAAAAGCTACTAGTGAGGAGCAGATATGGTTGAATCTTCCACGAATGCAAGAAAGATCGCTGATTTTTTTTCACTTTGTATCAAGATTCAAAGCTTACGTTTCAGTGTAAATAGTGATCTTCAGTGCGTGCCATAGAATGAGCGACTATGTTGTAGACACTCATCTTGATTGTAGTGTTGAGTTGCTTGTGATCCCAGACTCTTTTTGTGAGCTTGGCAAGAGTTGATGAAATCGTGACTATGCGTTTGATACCAGGGTGTCAGATGTCGAGGCATCAGCCCTTGTGATGCTGAGGAGTGTTGGTGTACATCAGATCTTTGGTAATCAATCCTGGTAAAACCAAGATACATGTAAAAGTGTTGTATTTTAAAGATTTCTCTTACTCAGTTCGCTACATTTTGACAAAACTACAACATGTTTGTTTCAATCATTTTATCTTTCTGTCTCACAATAAGTTAGTAAGGTCAGTAGGTATTTGTATGCGTGTCTGAGTAATAAGGACAGCGTGTTGAATGAAGGCCGCGACGGTAAGTTTTTACTTGGTGTAGAGACGTGAACTACACACAATGCTCCAGGTATCAAATCATTTCCAGAAAACTATCGTCTTGATGTAAAGGTCTCTTTCGCCATACACAAACCCTGTATAGTTACTAATGCAAGAAGACACAGAGATCAATGTCGTTTGACATACTTATCAATGAATATACTGATATTATAGGTATGTCAAATGACGTTGGTCCCTATGATGCAATATATATGGGTTTCTGCAATAGGCTGAAACGATAATAGCTATCGCCATTGACACTCCAAGTGCAAGAATGTTCCGGTGAATTGAAGTATATAAATAATTAGAGAAGTGGTTTAAGCAAGAACAAAGAATAATGATTTGATTAATACAGAGTTGGTCAGTCCGAAATGTATAGGCTCCATTACCATCATTCATTCATTGAGTTTCCAGCGGTTGAAACTGATGACAATTCGTCTTGGCTTTAAAAGTTTAAGTAGAGGTTGTAAGTCACTAGAGTCGGACATATCAAAAGTAGTGTTTTGGTTTGATAGTTCGACTGTATTTTATTACATGCGAGAACAGTGCAGGCACTTCAAACCATGTGTAGCCAACAGCCTTGAAGAATCTATCTTATGCAAGTCACGTTAGAAATTGCTGTAAACTTTTGTATGAATGGTTTCTATTGAGCAATTTATTCTTTTGACAAAATGCCTTCTATCATGTATACCAGGGAAATGTTTGCTATTTATTTGTGGTCTACTGTTGCTTTCATTTTGGACAAGTTATAAATCTTTATATGGGGGAATAGGTTAACATTTACGGACATCTAAAATTTGGGGCCTTCCGTTGATATTTTTGGTATTAGAAAGGCATGACAAAAAAAACTTTGATAGGGCGCGATTATTATATCATCACAATACAATATCTCCTTATTCCAAATACAAGTACATCAATCCCCTTCTTTGTCTGCATAAGCGTTTTGCTTAAATCGGTTGCGAATTAATAATGCTTACTCTTCGGCGAATTAATTCAGATATCTGTTATCTGGGAGTAATATTCGTTAGATATTTGATATTTACTATCATTGTCACTAAATTAAAGATCATTTTCAATTTCTTTTCTTCTAAGTTGCTGAAATCCCATGATTTCATCAAATAATGAAAAGTAAGCCTTTACATCCGTCAGCGCTTCTATAGGGAGGCTAGTTTATAAATAAACACAGGAGCTCCATCTAGCACACCTTTCTAACATCACGTGACAAGAGTGGTTAACAATTTTAGAAGATCCATGTGACGAAGTAATCGTATTTACTCGGCAATCCCGTAACAAGTCGGTAGATATACCTCGTAGGCAATCGGAACTACTCGGCTATTTCCGTGAGCTGTGAAATACACCTCGAATATCATTCGGAACACCTCGGCCATTTCTTAAAATATCTACCGACTTGGTACGGGGATTGCCGAGTAGATACGATTGCTCGAATATAAGTGTAGTGTTACAATTTTTCGGGTAAATCGGCATCCGGCAATTAACACATTTTCTAAGCGTGTAAGTTAAGTAGTTCAATGTGTATGGAAGGGATGGACATCCGTTTAAATAATCTTTTTATCAGTAACTCATACCAAATGGCAAAATTGTGGTTGTGACATGTTAAGCTGTTTCCTCAATCAAATTTAACGACTTTTTAGATTTCACATTTAAGATCTATTTTCAATCACGAAAGTGAAGTGACGTCATTCCGCTCGGAACCAATATGGCGTCATCCCTATTATTTCAGAGGTGTTTTCATTTGATAAACCCGATGTGTTCAGACAATCGGAACTACTCGGGTATTTCCGTGAGCTTTGAAATACACCTCGGATATAAGTGTAGGGTTACAATTTTTCGGGTAAATCGGCATCCGCCAATTAACACATTTTCTAAGCGTGCATGTTAAGTAGTTCAATGTGTATGGAAGTGTTGGACATCCTTTTTAATCACTTTTGATCAGTAACTCATACCAAATGGCGAACTTGTTGTTGTGACATGTATACTTGTTTCCTCAATCAAATTTAACGACTTTTTGGATTTTACATTCAATATCTATTTTTAGAAACGAAAGAAAGTGACGTCATTCTCGCGGGAAACAATATGGCGTCATCCCTATTATTTCAGAGGTGTTTTCTATTGGATAAACCCGATGTGCTCAGATTGGTGTTCAGATTGCCTCGTAGGCAGTACATGAATACACCAGAAATCCTGGGGTAATTCGCCTTATTTCCGGCGGATAACGCAAAATACACACAGGCACTAAAGATGACACACGAATTAGTTATATATCACAATTGAATGTTTTTTTTACCCTTTTCATTAAAGATGATCATATGAACACATCTTTGTTTTATATTTTGTCAATCAGCTCTTTCCGGCAATCCCCGGCTTGTGACGGGGATTGCCGAGTTGATATGATTGGCCCTTCGTTGCTGACCTACTTTCAAAAATGGCTCTCCATTACCTCTGAGGTTATTTTAAGAAATAGCCGAGGTGTTCCGAATGGTGACGAAGGCATCTAAAATATAGGTCGTTTATTCTAAGTTAAGCTCGGTGTTAACGAAATGAACCTGTTAGAATGGTTTGCAATATCTGCTATACCTTTATTGTCCGGTTATAAACAGTGTTGGGAGGCTGTCAATAACCCAGTATTTTGTTCCTTTAGAAATCTGTGTTGTTATTCTATCTGTAGAAGACATAACATTCTCTTACAGTAAACATTCTAATCTGTGAGACAGGCTTTTTAACAGACGACAAAAGATATGATTAAAAGATACCACAAAAATAAAGATTTGCTGATTTTCCAACAACCATCGCAATGGCAAAAACAAACAACACTAATGCAATACTTTCATCAGATTTATATACAATAATAATACAACAAAAATAGTTCCTTTCTGAATGATCATATAAAAGAGGAAAGGTTCTAGATAAACATGATGCAAAAGAGGTTGGATTTAATTGCATAAAAGGTTTCTCTAATATACAAATATTAAACAGAAGACTTCAAAATGTCAACATGAAATAAACAAACAAACAACTATTTTAGCTCGATAATGTACAATTTCATTGTATTTAATCTAGATGATCATTACAATCAATTAAGTTAAACTTCTCAAGCATAAGTCAGGGAATCATGCAGCTGGTTGTACAAAGATACATTATACATACTATATTCATATGACATATTTAGAACATATCTAGCAATTAACAAGATTTACAACATAAAACAAGTTCACCCATTCCTTCATATGGAATTCGTGATTGGTCAAAAAATGAAAATTGCATCAGTGTGTCCATGCTTGTCCGAAAATGATTGAACACACTAGCATTTTAGAGACATCTAGCTCTGTGAGTAAGTTTGCTCTGAGTTTCTTTCTTTTTTTTCCTTATGGTTAACTCCTCACTTGAATTTATCTTCCATAAATTGTAAAATCTACAGACATGGAGATAATGAAGATATTATAAGAAATATGATTATTAAGTATGACAAATAATACCTTTTTACGTCTGTTCGAAACCAGTCTGATCAAAGGAAAATTACTCATTATGAGCAAGCTGTCCATCTGACTTAGTGATGCCTTAAATCTTCTGTTGGGGATGAATGAATGGTTAACAGGAACATAAACTATTTGACCAATAATCTATCATATAATACTGGTAATATACAAATAAGCAACACATGAAAAGTAACTTTTCTTCTTTTCACAATATTTCTATCAAAACATCTCAGAGAAAATATACGTATAGACATTTTCAATCTACACTATATTATTTGAAAACAGCAGTCTATGGTACTCTAGAATTCAATAGAGGCATGTTTATCTTTGAGAAAACTTGACATACAAGTAAATCATTTTCATTTTTCTGCGATATTAAGACATTCAATATGGCAAATCAGTTATAACAGGATGGCAAAACATACTTATATTTGGCAAAACTCTTGATGAAAATGTTTCCGTACAATGAGAAAAACAATTACAAGAGTCTTCCAATTATTTATTGCTTTTAACTTAACCGCTTTTGATTGAAAGGTAAAAAGAAAGTGGGGGTAATTGATAGAATCGATTTAAGGCCTACGGAGTTTGTTTGTTTGTTTGCAGAATTTATTTTACATCGATTGTGAAGGAGGCTTACGAAAGCCCATCGTGTCACATTCGATGACTGCTTCCTGGACAATACACCAGTAATCCGCGCCGGTGTGTGAGTTAGTCCCAGCAATCTTCACCTTGCCTGACGGGGATTCGAACCCGGGACTCTCGATACAGTAGTCCGATGCTCTGCCACTGTGCCACTGTCGCCTTTATACTCTATTATCTGATGTTTGTTTATTGTTGTTAAGTTATATTCGTCACAAAATATCTCCATAATGATAAAAAAAAGTATATCTTAATCATCACGTGAACACTGATTTAGAGTTGCGTTTATGAATTACATGTAAACAGACCAAATAAATCTACAATAAACTGTCGGTCTTAACCCGTAGAGTGCTGGGCATTTTTTTAAAAATAGATTTGTGTGTCGTCTGCTTTTCAAAACCTTAAATATCTGCTTAACTTTGATGAAGAGAAATACTCAGAGTAGCAAACAGGTTAGACCACAGGTCAGCCTTGATCCAACATGTTTGCATAATCATAAAGTCGGTTCCAGCACTTTAAGGGCTAAGCGATTGTTGATTCTGTGGAATACAATTATTACTTTAAACGTTTTTAGCGTAACATACGGAAGCGATCAGCAGAGACATTTATGTCTCTGGGATCAGCAACTTTCGACGTTATCAGTCATTATAACATTAAGGTCGGTTTTGTCATGGAAGAGGTCATATTTCATTAGGAGCATATTCTACCTGTTTCCATCAAATTGTCGAAACGTGATGTAAATTATAAATGTTTTCTTTGTCTCATTCACAAAGGTAAACCTAAACTCATGTTCATCCCTAAACTGATCCATGGGACGATATCAACACACACTGTGAAAGAATATTGACGCAGAATCAGAATCCCAAGATTTTACATCATCACCCAAGTTTCTTTGTACACCGTCAGTGAGCATAACTCCTAATCGGGCTTCTACGGAAGTCTTTTCCATATAGACGTCAATACAATAAATAACTTATAAACATGATAATCTGAGGTTAATTATCTGGGATCCATGTCTCAAGTCAGACATAAACAGGCTGGAACGTATCCAACGCCGTGCGGCCCGATTCATATGTAGTGACTATAGATCTAGGAACACAGGAGCAGTCACAAAGATGCTAAAAGACCTAGACCTTCAAACACTCCAGCAAAGAAGGAAGGAGATCAGACTGGCGTTCCTGTTCAAGGTGGTGGAGGGACTGGTGCCGGCCATACCTGCCTCTGACTACTTAGTACCTGCCAGACATAAGAGACGCATAAGGGCCACAGACCTTGGGGACTATATTAGTGCAAACACTGTGACAAATTACCAGACAAATAACTGCAAGTGCTTTAACACGATAAGATGTTATACTGGCACTTATAGACATTCATTCTTTCCAAGAGCAATTACTGAGTGGAACCAACTGGATGAGAGCATTGTGACTAAAACCTCAGTGAAAACCTTCAGGTCAGCTCTCAACTGTGAATAAGTGTTGTACATGCGCAGTCCATTTTCCGTCGTTTAAGTGCCAGTATCGGTTGATACGAGGTACCTATACATATACAGATACAGAATCTGGCTTGCTTACAAGTTAATTTGGGAAATCAGTGAAATTACAGCTATAGCTGCTTATTGCGTTTATTAAACAAAACCTGTCGGTTAAACATTTGGAACAAAACCCCAGCGTCTTGGTTACCCAAACTTGTCAAACGAGCGCACTTCAGTTCCCGCGAATTAAGTCGCGATGAAGAAAACAGAAAGTAGCGAAAGTTCTACAGACTACTCAGAAGGATCTATAACTCGGATTAAGCTCGAAAATGTCCTGTAAGTTAAATAGATCAAGCAAAATTCCATTTATTCTCGCAACAAGGCTATTGCTTGGTTGATGTATTGTATACGGTTTCCAGTGAACTCGTACCCTGGTCAACTCGTACCCTTATTAACTCATACTCTGTTTGGTCAACTCAACGAGAAGTTCTTGCCAGATCCTTGCAACGATTAAGTGGCGTAACTTCTTTGGACACCAAGACACTGATTAGTATAGAATATCGCCCACAGATTGAAAGCTAGAGGACCACCATCCAATCAGAACTCGGATGTTTCATAGTCAAAATTATTCGACGTGAAGATTGCTTTCTATTTTCTGATGAGGCAATCTAAACGTCGAAATTTCGAACGATCACAATATTGTCAGACTTTTTTATTCTGATTTTAAGCAACAATGGCCGTTCAACGTCAATTTACATAACAAGATATTTTATATGAACTTGTATATACCACCAAACAAAGGCATCAATTGCCGTTAAACAACTAACGACAGGGCTTTTTATTGCTTCAATTGGGAAGAGGGTCAAGCCTGTTAAATTTGAGAAAAATCGCTAAAGATGCTCAATTGGGAAGCCTAAAAGCAGGATTTTTTGGGAAAACTGCAGGATTTAAAAGAAATTTCCAATTGAGAAGGTGCCTTTTATGGGAGTCTGTTATATTACGTAAAAACGAAAACGACCTAGTAGTGAATATTTTTTTCAAGGTGATAGCTTAATCTAAATATTCAATCCATACACAAAACATGTCGGTATTTGAATATTTCACATATTTGATTCATAAGAACTGTTTAATTAACACTAGTTGACCATTTTCTACTTGCCTTACTTTCTGATCAGAACTGAAGGGAAAACTTAAAAAAATTTAACTTTATTTTTGATAGTACCTATGACTCGGTTGAGTTTACCTGTGGTCCAAGGCTGAACGTTGTTATTGGACCAAATGGTACAGGCAAATCCACTATCATCTGTGCTATATGTTTGGGACTAGCAGGAAAACCAAGTGTGATAGGGCGGGCAGACAAACCATCAGACTTCATCAAATATGGCAAGGACAAGGCCAAAATTGAGCTGGAACTGTAAGTTATATCAGTCATCTTTTATATTAACCCTTTACCAAACAATAACCACATCTAATCACTTTGTTGCAGACGACTCTGGAAAGCTTTGTGCAAAAAGGAGAAATTGCTCGTGACAAGTTGTCACTGTTGAAAATTTAGCAATTGGTAAAGGGTTTATAGAACTGAAAGTAGAATTGGAGGTCTCTTTAAGAGTAGCAGGGCTGCGTGACCTAGTAGCTTGAGTTTGTACAGAACTGGAAATCATTTGGCCTCTCTCTGCATATGTTCACTATCTTGGTGACTGTATATGGAGCTGCGGTCTTCCTTCATCTTGCCATTGCAATGACACTGAAATAATGTTGATACTATATATAGTTAGAGGTTTTTTGTCAAGGTATTTTGAAATGTTTAAACAATCCTCAAAATTGTCCTTTAAGAGATGATTCAAATGATTATACTCACAGTATTGAACTTTAGGAAGAAATTAAAAACCTTCAATACTCTAAAAGATAATGAAAGATTTAATCTTTCTGAGTTTTTTAAAAAGTGTTTCAGGTCTTTTAAGTAGATTTATTCTATTTTTCCTAAAGAAGACCAAAAGCTTTAATGTGAACTAAATAAGTAGGATCTGGGGATTTGTAATGATTAAAGTCAGGGACTAGAGACCGGCCAATCTGGGTTTGATTCCCAAAGGCAATCATCTATATCACTGTAGAATGTCCCTTGGCAAGCCACATTTTCTAGCCAAGTACAGGAAGGGGATCCAGAAAACGCATACTAGTCTATAATGCTCAAGAGTGGGCGTTGTTCGTTAGTTAGTAGAAAAGAAGTAAAAGTTAGTCCTTAATATACATGAATCTTAATCTTGAAATTGACCGTAATACAGGACTGCAGTAATACATATATTTATTGTTATTGATATGGGTAAAATCTAGATGGAATAATGGAAATTATTTAAACTATAATGTAAGATAAAATATATAATATAGATGACATTGACATTTCAGATATAATAATGATGGTCAAAATTGGGTCATTTGTCGAGAAATAAACAAAGATAACACATCAAAATGGTCTGTGAACAGAAGATCTGCAACTTTAAAATCTGTAAGTTTCTTTTTTCTATCTATTTTTCTCTTTCTATGTTCCGACCCAACAATTTATCTTAGTTTGTGTTATGGTAATTAAGACCTACAAACAGCCAAATAATGGGAAAAATTGAACATCAGTTTTTTTACAGCATTGTTCTTTTCCATTGTGCCGACGTACAATTAAAATCAGAGGCATACCTAAGATCTTGTATATACAGTATATCACAAGCTATGCTATGAGTAAGTTTATGTAGGTTCTCATAAGAACCATAACATAATATAGAGTCAGGGCTCACCCTGGCTGGAAAAAAGTCTGCGCCAGCACATTCGCCAAATGACAAAAATAGGAGCCAAATTAAAGAAGTAGGAGCCAAATTCTGAGCAAATGGCTCCAATTAAAATTTCTTTATTTTAAACACTTTTCATGTTATATGTACATATATGTGTTAAATCCTCTTGGTAAATTATTTCGGTTTGTTATGTTTCACCATTTGTATTAAAATTGTATTGTCATAAATATGTAATGTGTAATGCCAATAAAAAATATGTAAAAAAACAAAAAAAGCCAAGACATCCCCCGAACAAATATAAACCAATGATGGTATAACTAAACGCTACGCTTTGAGTGACAAAATCAAAATGAATCTTTTATCTCAGACAACATTAAATCATATTGAAGACTATACATTTCTGAATTCTCAGTTTTGTTATTTATTTTATAATGTCCGATAGATAAATGAAAAGTAAACATGATCTTTAAGGTCTATTTGTTTTTACTCTCGTCAAGACTCCGGTCTGATGATGTGAATGATTAATGATAGAGGATCGCAATTTGAATAATACCGTTGCATCAGCGAAGGAGGCAAACTGTCAATATCAAAATACTTTTAAAATTAACCCTCTTTTAATTCTTGCATTCTGCCATGCATCATAAAACACTGGACGGAATGCGGTAAATAGTAATCGGTTTTCGTGGAACAACCGCATCAAGTCTACCAATCAAGTGTGTCGAGTTGTTTACACATATTAAAGACCCGATTAATACACGCCTCAGGCATTGTTTGACACGGGGATAACAATTAGCGGATTAATTTTGGGGTTTTCGGAGATACTGTTAAGTGTGTCAAAAGATATAACTGTCTGTAATGTCCGGACAGGTGGAAAAATGGTAAAGTTGAATAAAAAAAAACATGCGCCAAGCAAATTCGCCAAATCGAGAAATCTTTCGCCAGAATGAAATAATATTCGCATTTGGCGCATTTGGCGACCGACAGCGTGAGCCCTGAGAGTTAAGAGAAGCAATATTGAAGTTATGTAAAAGTTGTGGAATTGCAATACCTGTTTACACTGCTTTCCTGGACCTTTAACAGGAAACTTTACCTTAACCCTTTACCAAACACCAAACTTTAGACTGTCTCAAATTGAAAGAGTTTGCATACCACATTTCCAAATGTGATGAAATTGGAGAAAAGGCTTTTGATAGAGTTGAAAACATTGTGGGAAAAGGAGAAATTGCTTGTTAGGAGCAATTTCTACTTTTCTCAGTGTTTTCAAAAGTCGTCTGCAACAAAATGGTAAAATTTCCTTAATGTTTGGTAATGGCAAATCAATTGTATGAAATGCCCAGCCCTTCCAGAAGCCCTAACAGACAATAAAAAAAATTAATTATTACTGACATATACTACAGCATGTATATAGTTATTACACACAATAGAGCAGAAAGAGATTAGGCATTTACAGACAAGTAAATCAAAATCAGATTTGTCAACTCGGTTAATCATGACAGTTGACTCTTCAAGTGCTGAAACCTACTTCATGTTATTCAAACAGGTTTGATCTGGGCCAGCCGCCAAGTAAATTTGTGGCTGACCTGTGATCTAAACTGCTTGCTACTCTGAGTATCTTTCCTTATGAAAATGAAGCAGATATTTAAGGTTTTGAAATGAAGTGGATTCCAGCACTATATGGGTTAAAGCTTCCTTTGTTACTGTATTGGAACAGGTATTTGCTAGAGCATGGTTCATGATAATTGTTACAGGTCGAGGAACTTGTAAGCAGGCTGAACATCCAGATAGGGAATCTCACCCAGTTTCTGCCTCAGGAGAAGGTAGCTGACTTTGCAAAGATGACTGAATGTGAACTCTTGGAAAACACAGAAAAAGCAGTAAGTAAATATTAACTCTTACAATGCTTGGTAATTTTCTGAAAAAAAAAAGATTTTTGTGTCATCTGCTTTCCAAAACCTTCAACATCTGGTTAATTTTGATGAGAAAAAGGAGAAGCAAACAGGTGAGATCACAGACCAGCCGGATTACTTGGCGGCTGGCCTGTATCTTACCTGTTTGCATAAGCATTAATTTGGTCCCAGCACTATGAGGGTTGAAAATTCCACCACTTATTTCCACCATATATGATTTCTTTAATGGTCATATTTAGATGCTCAAGCATAGCAATATCTGTAAAGACTTGATATTGAATCTAACATTTCAACAGAAGGAGAAATAATTAATTTTTAAATCTTTGAATTACAAAATCTTGTATCAAATGGGTTGATATTACACACATGTGTTAAGTGTAATTATAGAAGGTTCCTGTCCAAGTTTCAGATCTCTAGATTTGAATTTAGGCAAATTTTGCAGCCTTTTGTACTTAAAAAGTCTTATTTAAAGTTTTTAGGTGCAAATTTCTATCTCAAAAAAAGATATTGTAAGGAATTATTTGAATTGTGGCACCTTTGTGTTGAGAGTCATTTTGTATGGTCCATGACCAAGTTCTATATTTCTTGTTTAGATCTTAAACAAATCATGCTCCTTTTTGTACTTAAAAGATCCCCGTTAAGTTTTTACATGCAAATATCTAAGTATTCGAAGAATAAGGAAAGCTATACTACACACACCAGGCGTGGCTGTTGCTGTCAGCCTCACACCTAAGTTTTACATGTAAGAAAGTAAGAAAGCTTCAAAAAATACTCAAGACAAGTGTTAAAGGCTTATCAATATAATCTATTTGGACAGGTTGGAAATCTTGACATGTACAACAGACATCAGGCACTGAAGGAGTCCAGAAACAATGCAAGGTCACTAGAGAGAGAGCTTCTTACATTGACTGAAAGACTGGATCTGGAAAAACAGAAAAATCTCAGAATACAACAAGACGTAGAGAACTTCAAACAGAGAGAGAACTTTTTAGATAAAATAAAATATCTTAATATGAAGAAGGCGTGGATGGTGAGTGTAGCTTGATTTACCCTTTCCCTCATGATGTACAATGCATCCACAAAGAGAAAAGTTATAGAAAAAAGTACTATGTCCGAAAGGAAACTTATACATAAAAAGCAATTTTCCCTTTGGTTTCAATGCTTTCTACTCTGACAAAGAACATTTTATTTTTCATACTTTAACATTGTCATCTGCTTCAATTTTTATGATAGACTAATAACCAATTGTGCCTTGATACACAATTTTCTTTTTCTGCATTTTATCTTTACTTGACATATTTTCTCAATATTTTGTTGTTATTTGTAAGTTTAATAAGAAATTGAGTGACTTCCAAGCCGTATCCTAGTACTGGTAGATCCAGGAAAGCTCGATACATAACTGAAAAATGTTGATGCGTTAAACACCATACAAACAAAATAAGAAATTGATGTTTAAGTCATACTTCATCCTACAACACATAGCCAGTATACTGTAGACAGTGTGATATCAAGAGATGATGGTGTCCTATGTGGCCCAGTTGTTCAGATATAGGACTTGTGACATGTGGCCCAGTTGTTTAGATGTAGGACTTGTGACATGGGGTCCAGATGATGGTGTCCTATGTGGCCCAGTTGTTTAGATGTAGGACTTGTGACATGGGGTCCAGATGATGGTGTCCTATGTGGCCCAGTTGTTTAGATGTAGGACTTGTGACATCGGGTCAAGATGATGGTGTCCTATGTGGCCCAGTTGTTTAGATATAGGACTTGTGACATGTGGCCCAGTTGTTTAGATGTAGGACTTGTGACATGGGGTCCAGATGATAGTGTCCTATGTGGCCCAGTTGTTTAGATGTAGGACTTGTGACATGGGGTCCAGATGATGGTGTCCTATGTGGCCAAGTTGTTCAGATATAGGACTTGTGACATGTGGCCCAGTTGTTAAGATGTAGGACTTGTGACATGGGGTCCAGATGATGGTGTCCTATGTGGCCCAGTTGTTTAGATGTAGGACTTATGACATGGGCCCAGTTGTTCAGATATAGGACTTGTGACATGGGGTCCAGATAATGGTGTCCTATGTGGCCCAGTTGTTTAGATGTAACTTGTGACATGGGGTCCAGATGATGGTGTCCTATGTGGCCCAGTTGTTCAGATGTAGGACTTGTGACATGGGGTCCAGATGATGGTGTCCTATGTGGCCCAGTTGTTCAGAGTAGGACTTGTGACATGGGCCCAGTTGTTCAGATATAGGACTTGTGACATGGGGTCCAGGGTTCAATCCTCACCAGTAGCACTGGAACTTTTCTGGGAGTGTCAAGACACTGCAGAGCGCTGCTGTACTGGTGAAATCCAGGAAAGTGGTAAGATAACTGAAATGCTGTTGCCATGGTTTGAAACCTCGTTTAAATCAAGAGGTGATGATCAGCAAATCCAATACACACGGAAATGTGTCATCAATATCTGATAAAACAAATCATAAATGAGAGTAATTTTAGTGATTTGAGGTATCTGGTTTGAAAGGTAGTGGAACTGATAGTCTAAGCTATTAAACCCTTTCCCAAACGCCAAATTTTCGACTTTCCCAAATTGAAATAGTTTGCTGACGACATTTATAATGTGATGATATTGGAAAGTAATAGTCTGATAGAGTAGAAAACATTGTGGGAAAAGGAAATTTGCACGTTATGAGCAATTTCTCCTTTTCCGACAATGATTTCTAAAGTCGTCTGCAACAAAGTGGTCATATGTCGTTATTGTTTGGGAAAGGGTTAAGAAAAGTTGTTTGCAAAAATTTCCATGTTGGTTACTAATGCCATCAATATAAGATAAATACACAAATGAGAATATTCTTCTTTAGCCACTTTGTCTTCTTTAAATCTCAATAAAATATTGTCAAAATATATCAGTATGTGCTTTTCTCTGATATTTGTTACATTGTAATTCTTGATTGAAATTTCAGGTTAGGCATATACATAGTCATAAGACATTATTCATTGGAATGGTCTTGCTAAGCAATTACAAGCTGGAATCTTCTTTATAATACGTTATCCATTAGAGCTATCTTGATAATACGATATTCATTAGAATCTTGATAAGACATTAATATTCGTAAAACTAGTTTTGATAAGACATTAGAATCATTATTCATTAGAATCATCTTGATAAGACGTAAAATTATTGGAATTGTTTAGATAAAACCTTATTCATTGGAATCATCTTGATTAGACATTATTTATTAGAATCATCTTGATTAGACATAATTCTTTCTAATGAGTACCAATTTTATAGGGTTTTGAGATGAAATTTTAATGTTGACGTATAAAATATGCCTGTTATCTGAATTTCTAGTTGATTGCTCTATTTTTAGGAGTATGAAAAAGTCCGGACTGATTATCTTGAAGCAAAGGACCAGTCGCAGCAAGATGAAGGGGAGTTAATGAGAGCTCGAGGAACAAATGCCCCATTACAGAAAAAAATTGACCAATCTAAACTTGACATTAAGAAAATAGACCAGCTTATTACCCATTCAGTAAGTTTAGAGTTTAATAAAGAGATCAAAAAGCCCATGAGAAATCTAGCAGCAGATGTACCATTGCAGATAAAAATATGAACAAGCAAACTGGGAGTGAAACAATTGTTATTGATAATTTTAATATATATACAGCTTCCTGATTGATCAGCACAAGGCTAGGGAAAATCTTGGCTGAAGTACACTCCACAATGAAACGATTTGCCACTTGTTTTAAAAGGATGTTAAACAAACAAAAACTTGTTGTTAATTCTGTATATTTGTTTGCTTTCAGTCAACAGAGCTTCAGGATGTTGCAAAAAAAGCCGAGGCCAATAGTAAAGATGTAGAAAATCTAACTGATAAGGTAAATATTGACTGAACTTTTTTAATGTTACAGCTAAGCTTTGCTAGAACTCTCCAAGATGACAGATTATTGTCAGATATGATTTTTAGGTAAGATGTAGACAGTTTCGCTGATACTTTTTTTTACTGAACCATTTCTATGATATTGTTGAACTTTGAAACGTCACATTTCAGCTCGCCGTGAGAGCACAATGTTACAGTTGTTCTCGTATTCTTTTCATAAGTAGTTACTGGAAAACAAAAGCACATTTGTGTGAAATCAATTAAAATTAAAGATTAATAAAGTTTGCATGATTGTGTTGTTTAAGTAAATGTAACCATATTTTAAGGCACATAAAAGGAGATAAGAAGAAATAAATTACTAAAACAATATATGGAGTTCTTTTATTATTTTCATAAAAGTCATGACAATTAATTTACGAATGTATTGAAACCCTATCAAATAGACTCCTTTAACATTAAGTTATTTTGTGCTTGAAATAAAGTAGTCTCCAATTCAATCATGTTTATCAACAACCTGTTTGTTTACATATTCAAAATAACGAATTCTGATTGGTCGGTTCAAACATTTGTGTATTAACTGTCAAGGTCAGGGGTGAAGAATCACACAATTAAACTGGTTAATCTGGGTTAATTCTTGTTGGCTTTCATGTTTAAGTTGTGCTGATGGTTTTTTTTGGTGATAACTATTTGCACCTGACCAAAAGTTTACCAATTGATATAGTTTTATATAGCATTAATCTCTTTTTATGTGCCTTTAAACATTGGTAGATTTACGGTAAGGAAACAGAGAAACAGTAAAACCTGAGGGGGCGGTCATATGTGAAAAGCAGCCAAAATGCCCTATGCGGCCAGTTGAAGTCCGCCCGTGCAATTCTACTCTATATGTTAACCATGTTAAGCAATGATCTGTCGTATGTAGCCAGCGGCCACTTACCTATGACCAGAATCCACACAAAACAATATGCGATTAACGGTCATGTGTGATTGACTGTGTACCCTTGATAAAAAGTCGATATCGCCTCGAGCTGAGTGTTGGGAGTTTACACAGGGAACTTTCTAGGTTGACGTTACAAACATGATTATTACATATTGCTATTTATCGGGAGTTTGAAGAACCCTTTGTTTATAATTACCAGCTTAATTTTGTTAAATTGTGTCCTTGAACTGATTCTGATTAAAGAGGGTCTTATTTAGCCGGTCGTTAATTGAATGAAAACATTTTAATTTAAATAAAGTTTGCGCAGCTAGAAATGTTAATACTACAAACCGTTATTATGACTTGCTTTGATATGGAAGGATTTGGGACGATGGTTATCATTTCAAATGTTATCATGTAGAAACGCACATGCTAATCTTTAGAGGATTGGGTGAAGGTGATCGAACTGCCCGACTCGGGTCGATCTTTGCATGTGATTGCCGCAGATTTTGGAGTTGGGGGAACTCAAATCCAGAATGTGGGAAATTATGGACGAGTTTGAAAGTGGAAACCCGGACTGTTAGCGAGTGAAGAAATGTGTCTCTTATGGTGAAATTGACAATCTTTGTTATCGTTGGTTTCTTGATGCTACCTCACGACAGATGAACGTTAGTGGACCACTCCTGAAGGAAAAGGCGTTGAATATTGCCAGTGAACTGGGAATCACGGATTTTAAGGGTTCTGGTGGATGGTTAGACTCTTTCCTCAAGAGACATAACATTGTTATAAAAAAGCAAAGTGGTGAACATGCCTCCGTGAGCAGTGGTCGAAAATTGGAGAGGAACAATATCCCGTGTTTGTGAGGGTTTCAGCCCTAGTGACATCTTTAATATAGATGAAACTGGCCTCTTCTATAGAGACGCAACGAAGACGACCTACTTTAAGAAGGGCGAAGACAGTGCCGGTAGAAAACAGTCAAAGGAGAGGATTACTGTGGCCTTATGCGCATCCATGACAGGTTAGTTCTCATTTCATTTCACTGTTTCATTCAGTCTATTTACCAAACAATTCATTTCTTCCACACAATGACTTTTACTTTGTCATACAAGGATTTTCTGTAATTATCACTCCGTATGATGGGCGATTGAAATTTATCTGCTGCTCAAATAAAAATTAAGCGGGGAGGAATTTATGTCATCCTTTGTGATTTACAACACAAATCATTCTTTCCCGACAATGATTTCTACTTTCCCAGATAAGGGGTTTCGGAAATAATCATTCTGTATAATGAATAACTTAAATTCATATGATTCAAAAATGGAATTTAGTGGTGAGAAATGTCATCTTTTCATGTTTCCCTTAGTGACTGATTTTTATTTTCTGCTCTTATTAATTTTAGGGAAAAAGTCCAACCTCTAGTCATCGGAAAGTCGCTCCACCCTAGATGTTTCAAGTCACTTACACCTGACCAACTCCCTGTTTGTTACTATGCGAACAAGAAGGCCTGGATGACGTCCAAACTCATGGAAGACTGGTTGAGACATGTCAATAGAACCATGAGAAGAAAGAACAGACACATCCTTCTCTTCTTAGACAACGCACCATCTCATCCACACATCAGCCTTACCAAAAACAAACTGCAGTTCTTCCCACCCAACACCACCTCCCTGTGTCAACCAATGGACCAGGGCATCATACAGACTTTGAAACTAAAATACAGAAAAGACAGCTACAGCACGAGCTCGTTGAGATGGAACGGCAACCAACAAACACCGGTCCACAAATCCTGAAGGAGATTTCGGTGCTTCAAGCGATCAACTGGATAACACATGCATGGAACGAGACTGAATCTTCCACCATCCAGAAGTGTTTTAATGGTGCTGGGTTTTCTGTTGTGTGTGAAAGTGGTGGTGGCAAAACTAGTGAAAGTGGACCCGATGAAGACGATTTTCCTTTGGCCATGGTGAAAATGGCAAGGGAGCTGTTCGATTGTGATGTGACCGACTTGGTTGGTATTGACTCCCAATTTACCACATGTGAGACTGACATGAGTGAATGGGATAAGCCTGCCTCTGAACTTGTGAAGAACGATGCAGATAAGAGCAAAGACGATGAGTAGCCAGTGGGTGATAGTGAACCTGTTCCTGTTATGACAATGTGTAAAGACTCAAACTGAGGGAGTTTGCCTTACAGATCGGGAACAAGGACATGTTTAAGTGTGTGATGGACTTTGATAATTTATTGGTTGACATGCATGTAACTAAAGCCTAAAAACAGAAAACAATCAAAGATTTTTTTTCATAGATTGAGAAATTCATTAAACAGAATCAAGGTATTGCTTTTCTAAAACTTAGAAGTACTCTTTTTTTAAAAGAAATACATATGCAATCGGAACCACTCGGGTATTTCCGTGAGCTGTGAAATACACCTCGGATATAAGTGTAGGGTTACAATTTTTCGGGTAAATCGGCAATTAACACATTTTCTAAGGGTGCACGTTAAATAGTTCAATGTGTATGGAAGTGTTTAATATCCTTTTTAATCATTTTTTATCAGTAACTCATACCAAATGGCGAAATTGTTGTTGTGACAGGTATAATTGCTTCCTCAATCGAATGTAACAACTTTTTAGATTTCACATTTAACATCTATTTTTAAAAACGAAAGTAAAGTGACGTCATTCTCGCGGGAAACAATATGGCGTCATCCCTATTATTTCAGAGGTGTTTTCATTGGATAAACCTGATGTGTTCAGATTGATACGTATGTATAATTACATCATGCTTTCCCTTGAATTAATGTAAATTTGTATAAATGTTTATTTCCACATAGATTAGTCTATGATATTGTGTTTTACTGTTTATGTGCTTTAGTATAAGTAAAAAGAATAAACAATAATTAATGTAACATCTTTTTTATTTCATGTCATATCCTATATTTTTACAAAATTGTTGTATGCAGCCAACCTGTTGTATGCAGCCGATTTTACTCTGTCCCTTTGCTGGCTGCATACGAAAGGTTTTACTGTATAATTGCTTTTTTTTTAACCTGCTGTTTACCTTTAGTAAAAAAAGAATTACACATTTTTATTTGAAAATAGTTTTTATTTCTCTGCATGCATAAGTTACTGATAAAAGACAGCATTTAATTGTGCCAGTCAATACATTGTAGATTTTTTGACTGGCTCTTTGAAACTATATTTGTCTTTGTTTTAGGCATGCTGTTAACAAAATAAGAACTTTGATAATAAATCAAAACTTTCAACGTTACTGTAAAAGTCTATGTTGCAAAAATAATCAGTGAGTTCCATCCAGTGCTTTAATATTTTCCAGTTTATCGAGATTCAAGATGAGTTCAAGTTCAAGAAATCGCAAGAAGAGGATCGGGAGAAAAGGTATGTTTATGCTGACGTATCCATATAACATGGAGAACAGGTATGTTAATGTTGATGTTTCCATATAACATGGAGAAAAGGTATGTTTATGTTGACATATCCATATAACATGGAGAAAAGGTATGTTAATGTTGACGTTTCCATATAACATGGAGAAAGGGTATGTTAATGTTGACATATCCATATAACATGGAGAAAAGGTATGTTAATGTTGATGTTTCCATATAACATGGAGAAAAGGTATGTTTATGTTGACGTATCCATATAACATGGAGAAAAGGTATGTTAATGTTGACGTATCCATATAACATGGAGAAAAGGTATGTTAATGTTGACGTTTCCATATAACATGGAGAAAAGGTATGTTTATGTTGACGTATCCATATAACATGGAGAAAAGGTATGTTAATGTTGACGTATCCATATAACATGGAGAAAAGGTATGTTAATGTTGACGTATCCATATAACATGGAGAAAAGGTACGTCAATGTTGACGTTTCCATATAACATGGAGAGAGAAAAGGTATATTAATGTTGACGTTTCCGTATAACATGGCATGTCTGGAGGCTAAATAATCACTCTTTTAAATAATCAAAGCGCTGAAAGCGCCAAAGGACTAAGGTGCGTTTAAAGCAAGATGATGGAGGATACATTTGAAAATTTCTTTGGGCAACATTATTCCTGTGAACAGAGAATGAACGATAGTCTATTTTTCGAACATCTGGACATTTTACGATTTCCAATGGGGCAACCGTAAAAAGGTATACAAATGTCATTTGTTTACATAATTAGAACAGTCTATCACTTGATGTCGCATTGAATACACTTTAATACAGGATGCACTTGGGTATGTTGTGTGATTGATTGAACTTAAAAACTATTTTAGTATAAATGAATTTTCCTTTCAAACACTTCAAAATGATTCTGTGTCTGTGCGAAGATAATGATTGTTAAAACTGCGAAAAGAATTGAAGTTGAAGGATGAAAATGGACTGAACGTTTCTTACGGGTTTGCAATGTTCACGAAATTGTTTCTCATAAAGAGTAAAACAAAGATAGGAAGTGAGATTGGTTGCAGATGTAAGTTTGGAAAAATCTATTGGTGGTTTGCAGTGTGTCTCTTTTTGGTTATTCAAAGCATAAACTGCATTAAAAGCAAACTTCACTTCTACCACTTTTGTTTTTTATACACTGTATACCTTTTCTCTTTTTTCCTGAGTTAGAAAAAGAACGTTACGACGACATTCGAAGCAACTTCGCCAGAAAGAAAATTTGCTCTTAAAGAGATTTTCTCAAAGAAAAGGATTTTAACTTTTTAAAATAAATTGGCTTTTACCGTAAAAATAATTGCATGCAATTCTAAAGTTTCATAGAACTAGATTATTTGAAACATTCTAAATAACATCAAAATAGCTGGTCTTGCAGACCGTTTAAATGGGTTTATCGTGTAAACAACATGCTAAACGTAGAGTAAATGGTGGTCTGAATGATCCATTTCATTCACGCAGTTACAGCTTGGATCATCCAAGTTAAGTAAACAGTGGTATTTATATATACTATCGTCACATGGGTCTTCAGAAACATTTAACGCGTAATTCCATGGAAGCATCGTTTCTGTCAAGCGAATTAGGGTCGAACAAGGAGGAAAACATTTATCGAAAAACCTTATTTTTTATTATTGCTCATTTCGATAAGGATTTAATATAAATAAATAAATAAATAAGAAATATTCGCAGTTTCTACACTGGTGTAACGTGTTTCCACCCCTAACGTCATGTTATTTATTTGATATCATTTACCTCACCTTAATTTTGTATTTTCACATTGAAATAATTATTACATCAACGTAGATGGGAAATAAGAATTCTAATCCAGGAAAGATTCTTATAATATGAAACTTGACTTTAAAATGGCATTAAATTGTGTTCTGTTTAACATTTAATTTTATTGTTCTGACTTTTCTAATTTTTCGCCTTCAGAAGATTTATGTCATGGGTGGGTGTAGTACCTTTAAAAGTGCGTGAGAAAGAATTTCCCCGTTCATTTATTAACTCGCATTCCCAAAGAAGAACATACATATGGGAATGCTCAATTCATATTAATTAATGAAAGCACCAGTTTTTAGCAGATTATATGTAAAGAAATTAAAACCGATCTTTGGTTTAGTGACAAGGATTATGAATATCAAATTTTTAATGTTTATTCCTATCAAAACACACATCTCTGATAGTATTTTTAAGATGAAATTGATACCAAATGTGAATATAACTGCTTATGTCTATGGTTCTACCGAAATCCGGGAGAAAACCTTTTTTCTTGTTATTGTCGTCTATATTTGCTTTCATTTAGACCAGTCTTATTTAGTTGAATTGTAGTAAACATTAGGCCACGTAGGTAGTGACCCCTAGTGCGGGGTATACCTATGGGCGCGGAGCCCAGGCTAGGTAGGATACAGTCTAACTTGTGTTAAGCAGCCACCCTTTTAAGCAGCAAACCTGCCTTTAACAGCCACTACAGAAAGTCCCATTGTTAGATTTATAGTGTAAATCAGTTTGTGTTAAGCAGCCAACCTGTCTTAAACAGCCAATTTACTCTGTCCCATAGGCTGTTTGACTGTATTTGTATTTTGATTGTTTTCTTTTTTTCTTTTAAAAAAGCAATATTAATGGCTCTTATTCCTAACTTTCCTCACTCTTACATGCATTGATTTAATAATTATACAAAAGGACATTGAGAGATAGTATTTTTCAGCCTTGCATAATAGTGCTTTGATTTCGGGGGAAGTCCGAATGATCCAGACGTAGATATTTCATTCTACAGTTAAAGTTTGGATCATCCAAGTTAGGGAGGGGGTGTAGTCCATCTCAATCAACCGCAATATTAAAACAATTTCAAATGATTCATTTGGGGCACCAGATGAACGTTAGCCTCAGTTAGCCTTCCCTTTCTCCTTTAATACGCACTGGCTTTGCTCATCTTTGCTTTATTTTCGACTTTAGTAATTGTTTCTTGTCTGATTTTGCTTTAATTGTAACAAGTCACATTAACCCATTTGAGGAAAACGTTTACTAATGTTAAAGGGTTAAGTGACATTATTGTATATCAATCAAATGGAGTTTATTATTCTATTTATTTCATTCCACTACATAAAATGTATTTGCCAAAATACCTCCATAAACGCCAAATGGAATATAAAATGGGAGGAGCAAAGCAGTTAATACCCATGACATCATTCATGCGCCCCATGACGTCACATATGATTACATTTGAGAATACAAACATTTAAGTGCAGTGCGCGAAAGTGCAGCCTTGACTTTCAAGCAAAGGAATGGTAAAAATGTAGTTCCGTCAAAACTGATATCATCACTAGTCATGATATGACTTTTTGATATCAGCACTAGTGACGATATTCACTGTGACAAAATTGAAAATTAATACACCTAGAAATCCCTGTATTTCACTAATAGGAATATAATAGAAATCATTTCTTTGTGGATGCTCATTTAAATATTTTCCGACAGACTGACTTATGGTGAATAATCATTAGAATTCTTATCGACATTACTTGTTAACCCTTATAGTGCTGGAACTGACTTAATGCTCATGCAAATAGGTTGGATCCAGGCCAGTCGCCAAATAATTGACCTTACTACAGACTTTGATTGACAGCTGCAACTGACCAATCAGCAAACACTGTGGTTGCTATCCGCCATTTTCTCCAAAAAGCTGTGCGACACACAGCACTATTGTGCTTTGATTGAACATTGTTTAAGATAGTAATGAGATATTGTTAAAGTAATTACAATAAAGGCATTATGTTTAAGAAGATATTCGAGGGTGCAGTAGAGTTTATCCCGTTTTTGAAATCTGTTACATATATTGTGAAATGTCAAAGAAATACACGCAATTAGTAAATTCATGCATACCGTTAATGTAAACAACGATGTAAAGAATAGAAATATGAAATATTGTTTTACTTTATTTTTGTTCTTTCACAATAAAGAAAATGTATTTTTTTCATTTATCTTCGTTTTTAAAAACGGAATTAACACATAATGATGGATGTCATTAGTTGCATTTGATTATGAATCAAATGTTAACTAAAGTTGTGTATATGTAACAGACTTTTTTATTTTAGCTCATCAAACCGCCTACCTGTAATGATCGTTGTATCGTATCCAAATTAAAAAGCTATTAAAATAAGGCCAACTCATATATCCTTGTTACAACTTTATGCGAATACCTTAAAGAATCTAAGAAACATGGTTGCTTTGATATGTTGTAAAACACACTTTTGGTGGCCAATGGTTGATTACAAAGACCTCCAATCGGCTAAACAATACAGGATTTGGGACTTGACAATAAAGTGCAAATGTGTAAGATTGATGTTAATTAGTGTCACAACCCTTAACCCTTGTAACAATCGAGGTTTGTTAACCCTTTACCAAACAATAATGACATTTAACCTATTTGATGCAGACAACTTTGGAAAACATTGTGGGAAAAGGAGAATTTACTCTTAACGAGCATTTTTTCCTTGTCCAAAAATGTTTTCTGCCCTATCAGAAGATTTTCCCCCAATTTCATCAAATTTTGAAATGTCGTCTGCAAACTTTTTAAATTTGGGACAGTTGAAAATATTTGGTTTGGTAAAATGACAATAGTTTGAAATCAAGTAGCAAAACTGACAACAATCGATTGAGTGCATACAAAAGATTTTTTCAAATGTTTTTATTATCAAGTTGAAAAATAGAGATTGTTCTAATTAGCATGTTGAACACCAGGATCTCAACATGACCAACACTATTATACCAATTTCAACATGACAAAATTAGTCTGCGTTTTCAATCACCCAGGAAACGCTGTTTTAGTAAAATCAAAATCTAAACCATTTAAGAAAAAAATGAGATCATTTTGTTCGTAACCAACAAATACTGCATAATAACTGTTTGAAGTACCATGTAATACGGTCATTTTGAAGGGCCGGTCGAACCAGTTCCGAAGGGACCAATGTAAATCAGACCCGAGTCTGATGGAACTATGGACTGATCGTGTTTGGTGCCGATCGGACCCCACACCGCTGGGGAAAATCACTCCTCTAACGCCAATGACAGAGCTGCTATCTATGTCTCTGCTAAAGCTTACATATTTATCATTTTCTCTACAAATTATCACACTATGTACGTAGCATCCAGCAACAAAGGCAGGTGCTTATTTTGTAAGAATATCTCCGATTTCAAATAAGGAGAACCGAAATCATTGGCAATGTCAGATGGGGATTCTAGTTTGTCATTGACGCTATTTTACTGGGAATGTCAGAGATAATTAGAGTGACTTCCCCTCATTTTGGTGAGCGTGGTTAACTGCTCTGTGTGGTAAGGTCAATTGCCAACTGGCCTGTGATCTAACCTGTTTGCTAATCTAATTGTTTTTTCCTCATCAAAATTAAGCAGATATTTAAGATTCTGGAAAGCAGACGACACAAAAGTCTATTTTTAGAAAATGACCCAGCATTCTAAGGGTATATCTCTTATCTAATCAAGCTGACTAATGTTTGTTTAGAAAATAAAGTTTAGCATCACTACCAAATCAATGGCTCTATCTTTTTCATATATGTGGATGAGATGTAACCTTCTGATTGGTATACAAGAGGTACATCTTCAAACTACTTTTTTTTATTATGAATGAAAGCTGTGAGGTCACTTTTAGAAAGTTATGTGTTTATTTTTAACGAATACTCGAAATAAGTAAGATTGCCATTTCAGATATAGAACTGAATTAAAACACTGGATGCACTGTCTTAACAAATATATTTAATTGTGTAATGGATGTATTTTGGGCTGGAGGCTTCTGATATTAATAAAATTATGATATGTTATGTCATGTTACTTGACAGATGTACCCTTCTAAGGTAGATATATGGTTTGATTGACATAGGGAAGTATTGGAGTGCTATCTTGATCTTTTTTGTGTTCAGTTTTCAAGGTTTGCTTAACCCTTTACCAAATGACAAACTTTCCACTATCCCAAATTGAAAGAGTTTGCAGACGACATTTCAAAATGTAATGAAAGTGAAAAATAACCTTTTGATAGGGCAGAAAACATTGCGGGAAAAGGAGAAATTGCTTTTACAAGCAATTTCTCCTGTGCTCACAATTTTTACCATAGTCGTCTGCAACAAACTGGTCAAATGTGGTTAATGTTCGGTAATGGATTAATGTTGAATGTTCTTGTTTGTTTTAGATTAAAAGACCTTCACAGACAATTAAGTGCCTTGGAGAATGACTTACAAAACACAGAAGATGTTCAGGATATCCAGGTAAAGGATCAATTAATAATTTAGCACTAAAAAATATACATAATGATGCAATCAATTAAACAGGGTTATATTCTTTATTCTCTTTAAAAAGATAGAGAGAAGAAAAAAAGAAAAAGTGATTTTTCCCATACTTGGCATTTATGGTTAATTGTACCGGCTTGGCAGAGTTACAGTATCAAGGCTATAAACCTGTAGATTGGAAGTCTAGGAATTAACCCATTACCAAGCAATGACAACATTTGACGGCTTCGTTGTAGACAACTCTGGAAACATTGTGGGAAAAGGAGAAACTGTTCTTAATGAGCAATTTCTCCTTTTCTGAAAATGTTTTCTTTCCCATCAAAAGATTTTTTTTCAGTTTCATCACATTTTGAAATGTGTCTGCAAGCTCTTTCAATTCGGGACAGTCAAAAACATGTGTGTGGTAAACGGTTAATACATTACCACTTAACGCCATATTTTGGTGTCTTGCAGCAGAAGACTTTCAAAAAGAATTGAGGCAAATGGAGTAATTGCTTGTCACAAGCAATTCCTTGGTTTGCCACAATGCTTTTTCAATCTATTCACATAATTATGACAACAGCAGAACTGAAAGGTTTTTCACATGTTTATAAAGTTTTTGAAGTCGTCTGCTTCAAGTAAAATTATGTCATCTGCAGATCGTAAAGAGTTTAGAGCTCTAGATAGATGAAAGAAATATTTCTATGCCTATTTCTTTCTCTGAATTCTGTTATGGTTTATCACAAGAAATGGATCCAATGTGTATGCAAAATGCAAGTTTTGAAATACTGAGTGTTACAAATTTCTGATTCAAGCAAAGTAATTTTTATATAATTAACAGCCTCAACTTGAAGCAGTGAACAGAAACATCAGTGAAGTAACAAGGCAGTTGGGACAACTACATCATGAGGGGGATGGCCTTCGTGTGCAAATTGAAAACCATAACAGAAATATAGCAGGTAGTTATTTTATCTAGGCAGGTCTGATAAAACATCATGGGGAGTTATTTTATCACTGTTGGTCTAATGAAATATCACAGGGACTTATTTTATCATTTTAGGTCTGACATCACAGGGAGTGAATTAATTATGAAGGGTCTGATTAAACATCAAGGGACTTATTTTGTCATGTTAGTCTGCCATCACAAGGAGTTATTTGATTATGAAGGGTCTGATAAAAAATCAAAGGGAGTTATTTGATTATAAAGGGTCTGATAAAACATCACAGATGTTATTTGATTATGAAAGGTCTGATAAAACATTACTTGGTGTTATTTTTATCATGAAAGGTCCGATAAAACAGCACATATTATGTGCCTGAATATTTGAACCAATATTTCTTTTTCTGCTTAATTTTACAGTGAAAAATGGGCATAACACCACTTTAACTTCCAATTTACTCACATTCGTGAGCAAGCACCTTTAAGGAAAACTGAGTACTTATGATAAATTCCCTATTTTGCCATAATATTATCTCAAGTCTCATGGACTTGTATTATGATAAATGCTAACTCTTTACCCACTGCAGACGAAATTTGTTGTTTGAAGCAAATGACTTAAGAAACGCCTTGTAAACATGTGAAAACTCTTCAGTTCTACTATTGTGGTATATGAAAAGATTCAAAAAGGCATTGTGGTAAAAGGAGAAATTACTTGTGAAAAGCAATTTCTCCTTTTACCACAATGCTTTTTGAAAGTCGGCTGCTGTGAAGTGGTGATGTGTTAAAGTGTACTTGATTTATCTACCATTTACCACTTTTTATCTTGTGTCATAAGTAACATATTTTATAATTTTCAGCCAAACAGAGGGAACTAAAAGTTTTAAGTGACATAGAGAACCAGAAGTTAGAAATTCTTCGAACACGACATAAAGATACCTATGACGCTGTTATGTGGCTACGACAGAATAAACATTTATTCTCAGGCACTATCTACGAACCAATTATGTTATGTGTAAGTATATAAACAAGAATGATCATCTCTAAACCCATTCCCAAACAATAACTACATTTGACCACTTTGTTGCAGACGACTTAATAAAACCTTTTGGGAAAAGGAGAAATTGCTTGTAACGCACAATTTTTCCTTTTTTCACAATGTTTTCTGCTCTATCAGAAGATTATTTTCCAATTTCATCTCATTTTGAAAAGTCGTCTGTTGTTGTTTGGGAAAGGGGTAACTTGTCAGATGCCCAGATATGAGGTTTATTTCCTGAGTTGATTTCTTCCCTTAAAACCTAGGAATGCTGGGTAATTTTTAAAATAAGATTTTTGTGTTGCGGGCATTCCAAAACGTTAAATATCTTCTTAATTTTGTTGTGAAAAAAGTACTCAGAGTACAGGGTTCGCACAGGTCTTGAAAAACCCTTGAAAATGATGTCTGTCTTGAAAAACCCTTGAAAATGGACAGAAGCCTTATAAAACCCTTAAAAAGTGAATACGGCCCTTATAAAACCCTTAAATCCTTGTCGCATCTCGGCCCGTTTTATTTTCGACCAAACACTTAGTAATGACTGTTAAACTATCGATCGTCGCAAAGATAAACCAAACCAAACAGCTCTATTACGCTTTAGTGTTTAACCTACATTTTCATCCAATGAGAATGCGTCAATTTGAAATTTTTTGTTGGTTTATTTTCCATAAACTACTATTCGAGTGTTCTATCTGGGCATGCGCATAAATAGGTAGTTTTAGGCTCCACCTCCAAATCAATGACACATGTAAGCCTAGCCTACGGTAGCGATTGAAAGATCGCTGTGACGTCGCGGGGAGAAATAAACACAGAAATAGATAAAAAGGAATTACAATTAACTGGGTATCCTAACATCGTTGAGAAAAAAAGAAACTGAACTATATTAACCTTTTACCCCATTAGGAATAATGTGACGGGTACAAATTGAAAGCATCAACAGACGACACATATATACATTATGAAAAAACACAGTTTCTTTTTGAAATTAAAAAGAAAATATTGTGACAAAAGGAGAAATTGCTTGTTACAAGCAATTTTTTCTTTTGTCACAAGGGCTTCTCAAGTTTTCTGCTGTAGGTGAGGAACAAATTATGGAGTAACGGGTTAAACTTAAACCTACATTGCAATCTACATCACTGGGAAGTGCAGTCTTCTTCTTCCAAATATGGTATTGCAGATTCTTGGCATGCAATTGACAGCCGCGGAAGGCGTGGTTTATGTCGAATTTCAAAATACTGAGCAGCAGTTTTATGCCATTCGCAGATCATACCCGTAGAGGCGTGGTTTGCCAGCGTCAAATAGAGCGCTCTATGGAAATGTAGGTTAAACACTAAATTATTTAGAGGCTATATAGTGAAATTTAAACGACATAGAAACCCCGTCAGTCGCTATCGCTCCTTCCTTGGTGTTTCTATATCGTTTAAATTTCACTATCTAGCCTCTAACCTATATATAGTCGGTAGTTTACACTCTGCGAAAATAGATAGTTCACAAATCTTGATTACGGCATGCGAAATGTCGCTTGTACGTAGTACACAGTATTAACACGTCATATTTTGCGTCAGCCTCCAAACGGGGTTTACACTCGAATTTCAAAAGCCATTATACATCATGTGTGGACAGGGTATAGGATAGTTCAGCCATTGTGTTTTGTGAATTTTAAAAGGAATAATTCAGGAAAATAATTATGGGGAAGTGCATTTTCAATAGAAAATGGTTGGGGGATTCAAAATATGAACAATGGGTACGAGAATTTAAAGGTGACAAACACTCGGCATTGTGTTGCCTTTGTAATAAGGTGATAGATTTGGGCAAAATGGGTGAATATGCGCTCAACTCCCACGCGAAAAGCAAGAAGCATGCTTCAATTGCATCATCGCGGTCAACCGTCCCTGTGCTCACAATCGGCGAGGCCTTCAACTGACAGCTTCCAATGTTATGAATAAGGATGAATTGACGATTCCCGCGCCACCTACACCGCGTGAAACTGTTGCAGAAGGACTTTCTGCTCACTCGCGCACGGCAACAGTGAGTAATTTTGTATCGAGAAATGACACTTTGCAGGCAGAAATTTTATCGACATTGCGTACTGTAACCCAGCACTGCTCATTCAAGTCAAATGATGACATATCAAAACTTTTTCCAATTATGTTCCCGGACAGCGAAATTGCAAAGAAATTTTCATGTGGCGAAAGAAAAACGTCGTATATTGCACTATTCGGGATAGCTGATTATATTAAATCGAATTTATTTGACACGATTAGTGGGAACTATTCCGTGTTGTTTGACGAGTCATTAAATAAATGTAATCAGCGCAAGCAAGTGGATATTCATGTCAGGTACTGGGACGACACAACACATATGGTCAGCAAACGTTATTTTGGATCAGAATTTATGGGACATGCAACCGCTACCGACATGGTCGAGCATTTTGATACTGCTGTATTACAGAGTGAATTGGACATACGCAAACTTGTACAAATTGGTATGGATGGTCCAAATGTAAACTGGAAATTTTTTAGAAAATTTCTTTGAAAACACAATCAAATTGCTTGAGAAAAAGGTCCAAGGAGAAAGAAGAGATGCTTCAGAAAGTAGATGAGAACATTGTGAAGAAGGTTGATGCACTGAAACAATAACAGGTTAGAGAGTAATCTAAACTCAGGTTATTTCAGTTTGTTTTATTTTTGAAATGATGACATGTTATAAGTCACATAAAAAATCAACATGCAGTGGACGAAGTTGGAGTTTATGGGCCTTAAATTTGTTTTGAAAGACCCTTGAAAAACCCTTAAATTTGACCTTGGAAGTTTTGTATGAACCATGGAGTAGCAAACATGTGAGATCACAGGCGAGCCATCAATTACTTTGTGGCTGGCCTGGATCTAACCTGTTTGCATAAGCATGAAGTCTGTTCCAGCACTATAAAGATTAAAATGTATTGTGGTGGAATATTAGCATGGTCTTGTCAATGTGATTCTAAGGAGAACCAGAAAGATAGTCTTTGATAAATATTTCTTAAAGTGTTTAGAGCTGTCTTTGTCTAATTGGTTGGACATTATAGGCAAAATTGAAGTTTCTCAGGAATGTTTCTTGATGGCACCTACTTAAAAATGCTCAAATAATCTATCCAACAGCAAGGAATGCCAGTTGTTTGTTTTGCCCAACATTTGTATTTTCAGAGGCTGTATAGAGTGAACTATCGACAGAAAATAGAATGTTTTCAATTTGCCTAATTCAAATTACGAAAAAATGCCAACTGCTACATATTAAATGGAAAATGTTGTGATGAAAAGAGAACTTGCTGATAATGAGCTAAGTTTTCACTTGCCACAGTGATTTCTTTATCACATACAATTTTTTTTTTCAAGAATGAAAATAAAGATTAAACAAAAATGCATAACAATTAAACTTTGTTGTGAAAATTTGTCCAGAATGGAAACTTTCTATCTTTTATCAGCATGAAGAAATTACCATAGTACCGTTATGACCTAGGAGGCAAACACTCCAAGGTATTTGAGCCCCCGAATTTAACCATATGGTAAAGTGAACAGTTTTATTGTTATGGCAGGGGTAGGTAGGAAAACAATTTTCTTTTCTCAATTATGTGTATCAAATATTCAGTTTTATGATTTCAGGGAGAATAACTGCAAACACTTAATTTTATATATAATTTAATATAAATACATATCGGTGATTTGTATGGGGAAAAAATGAGTGTCTCTTGGTAACTTGTTTGATAAATATCTTGTGTTTCTTCTATACCAGGTTAACATGAAGGATCCAAAGTTTGCGAGGTACTTAGAAAATCATATAAGCTTTAACGACATGCGAGCGTTTGTGTGTGAGAATTCCGCGGACATGAACTTGTTCATGGACAAGATGAGGGAGGAGCAGAGACTGCGAGTCAACTCTGTCAAAGTACCTGCTAACGTGACAGTCGATAGATGCATGCCGTCTCGCCCCATTGATTCATACAGGTATGTGTACATTTACTCCTTTACCCATTACCAAACAATCACAACATTTGACCTGTTTGTTGCAGAGGACTTTGGAAAACATTTTGGGAAAAGGAGAAATTGTTCTTAACAAGCAATTTCTCCTTTGCCCACAATGTTTTCTGCCCTAGCAGAAGAGTATTTTTCAATTTCTTCGCATTTTAAAATGTCTTCTGCAAACAATTTCATTTTGGGACAGTCAAAATGTTTGGGTTTGGTAAAGGGTTAACTGTTTGATCTTCATATTTTTCCTTTGTCTATAAATGTTTAGTTGGAAACCCAAATTTTACCCCTTATGACCTGCCAGATATTTGTTTCATTTATTTTACAGGTGAAATCATAAAAAATCAGGTATGTAAATGGCAATGGATCATATAAGGACAGAAATGAATATTGAAGCCTTGCTCAATGGATTGATTTTTTTTTTCTTTTTTTTTGTGCATTTGTGCTTTAATGTACAAGCTAAGTATTACAAAAACATGTTTTTCATACTTTGAAATCGCTGATACTTTCAATTTTAATCACTTATTAAATCCAATATAAAAGGTTAATTATTTTTTCCGTCTACTTTGTTAAGGGCTTCAATCCATCAAACTTCAGCTAACCACTTCCGCTGCAGAAATCTTTAAAGAATCACTGTGATCAAATAGATTTAGCAATTTGTCCTTTCTTCATAATATTTTCTTAAAAAAATCACCAAGAACGTATATTTTGTCATGCTATTTTTCGTCCCATGCTTATGGTTTTAATTAATTTTCCCAAATAGAGATGTAAATTTGACTTCAGAAAAGAAATAAAACAAGGATTGTAAATGGCATTATAACCCTTACAGTGCTGGAACCACACTCATGCTGTCTCATGAACAAGTAATCTTTGTGTTTTTTTACTTACAGAATTATATCTAGGTAACTTTATGAAGTCTCATTAGCAAGTAATATTTGTGATGTTTAATTTCAGAGAGTTTGGTTTCCAGCACTTTCTACAAGACACATTCACCTGCCCAGAACCAATCATGAAATTTCTCTGTGTTCAGTACAATGTACATAATGTCCCTATAGGGGATAAGAGAACTAAAGATCTAGTCAAACGTATTGTTGACACACACCCGGAATTGCATTGCTTTTATACATTTGAAAATCAGGTAAGTTTAACCCTTAGAATGCTGGGTAATTTTCTAAAAATAGATTTGTGTGTCTTCTGCTTTCAAATACCTTAAATATCAGCTTAATTTTGATGAAGAAAGATATTCAAAGTAACAAGCAGGTTAGATCACAGGCCAGCTGCCAATTTTCTTGGCAGTTGGCCTTGATCCAACCTGTTTGCATAAGCATGAGGTTGGTTTCTGCACTATAAAGGTTAATAGGGATATTACATCTGTCGACCTCTTTGCAAATTTTTGAGGCAAATAAATCTCAATTGCCTTTTTAATTGAGTTTTGCTGAACCTTTATTGCAGTACATCAAGTGAATTATTTCACATTGTGCAAGATGACCTTTTGTTACACCAAATGTATAATGTATGGTATCTAATTCAATGTTTTGCTGAGAAAATAAAAGCTACATTCAATGTTTTGTTGAAAAAATAGAAGCTACATTCAATGTTTGCTGAGAAAATAGAACTTACATTTAATGTTTTGCTGAAAAATAGAAGCTACATTTAGTGTTTTGTTTAGGTTGAAATGGATCATGCACCATCATAAAGTAGCTTACAAAATCAAATACCTTAACCCTTTCCCAAACAACACATTTTCGACTGTCCCAAATGGAAAGAGTTTGCAGACGACATTTCAAAATGTGATGAAATTGGAAAATAATCTTCTGATAGGGCAGAAAACATTGTGGGAAAAGTAAAAATTGCTCATTACCAGCATATGCCATTTTGCATATGGGGGAAATACCAAAAACCTTGAACTAATTTTAAGCAGATTTATTGTTAGCTTACGTTTCTAAGATTGAATTCTATGTTTTTAAAATTGCATACATTAATCATGTGATATACATTTCAGTATACAATGAAAAAATCTAGATATAGTGGTGAAATCTCATCCAGAAATACAAAGTTGAAGTAAGTAGCATTGAGTATGTGTATCAGTACATTCAGAACTTTTATATGGGATTTCATGAATTGACTCATCGTCACTTTAATTTTTTTGTTAGACTTGACCATAAGTTTAGATGATTTTAAAGGCAAATATAAGACCCATTTCTATGTGACTTATGGTTGCATATCAATATACAAGTGAGGAAATAAGCAGATAAAACTGAAGGTTTTAGAGTATTGAAAACAAAAATCCTCCTTAGAAAGACCTCCACTTCAGCACTTGAATGTTTTGACCCATCAGAATCATGAAAACAAACTGTTCATAAGATACTACTCTCTATTGCCGGAATTTGTCAGAGTAAAATATAGCAAAAGCAAAATTATTTTGACAAATGAAGGTATTGTTTTTCATCATGTCCTCAAAATATTTCCTGCTGCAAAATGGCTAAATCATGACCTTTTGGATGAGAGAGATTGCTTTCACAAGTATACAAATTACTGCAATTGTTACTGAATTCTTTATTGACTTTTCAGGTAATATGATTTGTTGAAGTACACAGTCTTTCCTCTGCACATTTCCATTCATTTTCTGTTTTTTTAGCGCTTTTGTTTGATTTTGTCTCTATTGTAGGATATGTATGGTTAATCCTTTCTTTGATATCAATAACTTATACAAGACAAAGGAAAATTAGCCAGAAAAACCTGTATGATGAGTTTTCTTCTTGCAGGAATCCATCATTGCTAACTAAGTCTGTAGATGAACAAAGGGAACAGGAAATAAAACAGAACTTACAGGTATAAAACTTCATTGATTGTTGTCTTTAAACTAGGGAGAATTGAACACTTGTCAGGTATAGAAGCTTAACTGATTAGTTTTGTCTTCATTTAAGTGACAAATTGCATATTTGTCAACCTATATGGCAAGAAGTCAATTATCAATATCAAAGTCAAAAAATCGATCTAGTTTTAGTTAGTTTTGAACCCTTTTATTTCAAAAGTATCAGTTTAATTGATAATTGACAATTTTCATAATACTCTTTGTTTTGTCAAGTACAAATACTTTCATTGTAAAAAAGTTGTATATAACTTGCTGCCTGCATTTGTCTTAGTGATCCACTAGTTCATATTTATTGATAAAATGTGCGCATAGCAGGTTAAAATGTTTTAAACTGTTTTTTCTCGTTTAACTTGGATGGCTTTGAGAAAAAGACTGTTCGTGCCTCCTCAAGTTGAGAAAATATCAAAATAAAATTTCACCATAATACGACTGGATATTCACCCCATTGCAAATGTTAAATTATTCATTTAACCTCTGAATAATTTCTCAAATTTCAATTATTATCGTCCATTATTATCCTCCCTTATGGTGATTGATTTGCATTATACCTTTAGAGTGTGTCATTGTAATTGTTTTTTAATTTAATTTTGTTAAGAAAATATGAAGAAAAAAATTGAAGAGAGTAGAACAAATGAATTCCATTGGGAAAAAAAAAGTTTTCCTTTTGCCATAGTGGATGAAGTGTTGTTTATTCGGTACTCATAAAAGCACAGAGTCAAAAGGAGTTCTTTATGATAAGGAAAGCTCTTTTGTCCCACTTAGTTCATGATTGTTCACAATGCAATGTGTATCCTTACTCAATATAATTTAAGAAACTATTCATGTTTATCTTTTGACTTAGGCAAATATTTTCCTCAAGTTGCTTAGTAAAATGGTGCCCTGGTCCTGATTTAAATTATCCTTCTTTGTTCATATTGAAGATGTTTAAATTCAGGCTTCAAGTAAAGATTTTCAGGTATGAGCATTCCTTAACAATAGCAGACCTGTATTGAGGAAGGAGTTAAGATTTGATCGAGTTGTATACGGTATATTCATGTGTATTCTGCAGCATGAGACGATGGCAAAGACAGAAAAGGAGAACCAGTATCGAGAGCTCCAACAGAGCTCTAAAGCGCTAGAGAAGCAATTGGACCAGTATAGAAACGAAAAGGTATGTCTTGTTATGTATGTAAATTTAGCGTTTAGCTTGAAGCTGGTGTGACTGTTCCATTGTGAGAATAATTGGAAACAAACTATCAACAGATGGCAGTTACCGGTGTAGTTTTTTTAGAGTTTGGTTTTAATAATGCAGTAATCCCAGATATTGATAACAATGCAGTAATCCCAGATATTGATAAATAATAATGCAGTAATCCCAGATATTGATAACAATGCAGTAATCCCAGATATTGATAACAATGCAGTAATCCCAGATATTGATAACAATGCAGTAATCCCAGATATTGATAATGCAAACAATGCAGTAATCCCAGATATTGATAACAATGCAGTAATCCCAGATATTGATAACAATGCAGTAATCCCAGATATTGATAACAATGCAGTAATCCCAGATATTGATAACAATGCAGTAATCCCAGATATTGATAACTAATAAACCATTTAACTCCTCATGTATGTTTGTGTGAGCATCTGTGCAGAAGAAGGGTCTTATTGAGCAAATTTTGCTTTCAATGTTGATACATGTCTTAAATGTGCACATATAAAGATCCAGGCCAACCGCCAAGGATATTGGCACCTGGCCTGTGATCTTACCTTTTTGCTACTCTGATTATTGTTCTGAGTTAATAATTTTGGAAAGACGACATTAAAATCTTTTCTTTTTTTTGGAAAATTACTTGGCACTCTAAGTGTTAAAATGATTCATTGTCTATTTCAGAAAATGCTTGTCAGCAAAAAGGATGTAAAGAAGAGACTTGTTCATCAGATTGACTCAAAAAAGCAGACGTTAGTATATAAATTATTGATTTTATTTCTCACTCAACCGTTCACTTATTTTACATGACAAAGGCATATGATAAATATAGAAAAATATTTTCATACTATGATAACTACCATTAATACCTTGAGAGTTGTCAATATTTTGGAATTTGTCCCCTCAATTTGAGGTTGGTAATTTTGGCTCATTTTGTAGTTCAGTTGAGTGCTCTACTTTTAATGTATGTCATTTCAGTAATTATCCACACCAAATGAAAATGAGAAATTGTTTGAAAATAACATTTTTCCTCTTTTAAAAAGGTTATATGACCTTAAAGAGCTCATGAACTCTTTTACTTTGAATGAAAAGAAAAATGGTAATGGCAATGCATGATGTAACACGATTTTTTCAAAAATATTTGTCTCTTCCGACTGACTTACGGAATGCCGATGGTTCTACCCGCCTCGACCAGCCCTTGTGGGCAGTTGAGTATGGGGTCTTCCTCCATCATTAAGAGTCGGGCATCGCTACATAACTGAAATAATGTTGATGTGATGTAAAACCCATATAAAAAAAAAAAAAAAAAATATTTGTCCTTTTTTCGCCAACAATTTTGAAAAATGAACTAAACTGGCATGTGAGATTTTTTGTTTTTGTAGGATCAGGAATGTGGAATCTGAGTCAATAAATTTGGAAGCTGAAGAAGCGAAAGTAGCAAAGAAAGTTGGGGAGATTAATAAGAAGAAAAATAATTTTTTGATGCAATATATGGAGAATACAAAGGTGTGTCCTTTAACTTACACTTTATGATGAATTGCATGATTTTTACATCAACAGATTGAATTCCTATGGTTCATTGTTAAGATTGTTTTCATGAATACTAATTTTAGTTGGACTACATGTGATGGTCATTCCTTTATTGTGTTAGTCCATATCGCATTCGTCCTGATATTTCTAAGGCCTATGTTTATGTTAAAGGTCATATGTACAGGTTGGGTTTATTTCATAAAATGAAAATATGAAGTAAAAGAATCACATTGAAATTATTTGCAACATTTTACCATAATGCATAACGTCATAAATCACCGTCATAGCGCACCGATTAATAAAAGTTTGTATGACTTACTTCCCTTTGCTGTGACGTCACTCGTGATCCACTGAATGCGCCATGTAAAGGGCGTAAAGAGCGATCGCTGGTTAGAATTGGTGTTTTTCTTCAAATAAACGATCCTAAAGTCATAGTTTTGATTGACAGCGCATTTTATATATTGAATATGGTTCATTTTATAAGAATATCAATTTGAAAAAAGATAAATTAATAACTTAACCCGTGAATTTGCATGGATTTGTCATTGCGTAAATTTGTTCATATGAAAGGAACGGCTTGAAATTTGGACGGTTTTCCTTGAAATAAATTATTCTTAAGTCATTGTTTGGATTGACAGTGAATTTTCTATACTGGATATTTTTCATATTATAAGAATATCCATTTGAAAAAATAAATTAGTGACTTAACGCTGAATTTACAAGGATATGTCAATGCGTTCATATGAAAGAAACGGCATGAAATTGGGACGATTTTCCTCGAAATAGCAATCCTTAAGTCAAGGTTTGGATTGACAGTGCATTTTCTTTATTGAATATGTTTCATATTATAAGAATATTCTTCTGAAAGAAAAGAGTAAGTGACGTAATGCGTAAATTTGAAAGGATTTGTAAATGTTTTCATATGTAAGAATCGGCTTGAAATTTTGACGATATTTGTGAAAACAGCTATTTTTTATTAATATTTTTTGGAAAAAAAACACGAGTACTTTTTCCTCAATGATCGTGTATAAGCATTAAGGTTTTAAGTGAGTAGTAAACAAAGACATAGATCTGAATAAACGAATTGTCTTAAAACCGTACATCGTATAACTATTAACTATCAAATTCACCCTGCATTGTCTTATCAATACATGAAATGAAACGGGAGAAGATCATAAATTGAGAACAAACAAACCGTATTATAACCCAACTTACTTGTGATACGAAGGTTATCCTTTAACTCACATTTTCACCACACATCAACTTACTTGTGATACGAAGGTTATCCTTCAACTCACATTTTCACCACACATCCAAATTTCAAAACTAAACACTGGCACATTTGTATTTGTAAAGAGTATTTGTTAAAATCATCCGGCAACTTTCCAGTAACTCCACCCCCAGTAAGAGGTCTATGGTTTCGAAATTGATTCCGATGTCGTCTTTCTAGATCAACTGTTTTGACTTAAGAATTGTTCTTCATATTCACTTTACATTTATGTTCGTTTTCTCTCGTGTAAGTAGCCTTGACATATTGAGCATTACATTTTCGGACAGGTTTAATAATTAACAGCTAAAACAAAAAAATCGTCATAGTTTATTTTACTAACAACCTTAAATAAACATATTTGAATTTATTTTTTATGATTTTGGAATTTAAATATCAATTCGACAAAACTTGATTTTGATGTTAAAACGTTTTTTTGTTGAAAACATAGAGTTAATACCGTTTTGGTGAATACTGATTATCATATACTCATTGAAGTGTCAAACTATTCTAATAGAATAGACAACATGTTCAATTCTTTGAATATCATAACGACAAAGTATCAGACGTAAGTCACGTTGAGAGATAAATATGTCCTGACACCTTATCAATCCAAACATCCTGTGAGAGTTTGGTCTTAATTGGTTATATCTTAACAATGGATTTTTAGATAAATTTAATTGCCGCGCATTGAAAGTGTGAGATTTGACGCTTGTTATTTCATGTCTGGAATAGCAGAACGTGTCAGACCTGTTAATTAACAATAGAGATATTTAAGAGATTAACGCCAGAGGCTATCTTTCGCCTAAACAATAAAGGACTTGAGACTTGAAACATACTGTGCAAATGTGGCAGATTGGTGTTAATTTGCATCACGACCCTTAGTCCTTGTAATGTCCGATGTTTGTTGATTGACCCTTTGTATGTGAGGTTAACTGACAATAATCAATTAAATTGCAAACAAAGAGATTATGTTCAAATGTGTAAATTATATATTGAGTGATCTTATTACTTAATTATCAATATAAAGTTGTAATAATCATGTTTGAACACCTGCATTTCAGTGTTACATACGTCATTTAAACCAATATTACCAATGGCAAAAAAATGAGGTGTGTGATTGAAATAATTCCGAAAAGCAGACGCTTAAGTTAAGATCGAACCCATTATCATTTGCGTTGATGAGTTTAGAGACAGTTTGCGGATATCAAATATTCATTATTTTGAATTTTCATTCAAAGACAACGGCAGATGAAAGAAACTTGCTTGTTTTAATCAGTTTGTTATCATAGCAATCAACGTACATTTTTCATTTTGTCTCATTTATGTACAATGGCAACGTTTCTACAATTGTGTTAAAACATAAAACAAGCTTAGCAAATAAGAACAAGATGCATTTAAGCGTTTAAAACCCAAAGACATGGCAAAACAATAACTTATGATGTTGGATGAAATTAACATATTCTTGCAACCCTTTGAATTCTTACGTAATATAATCGTAAAGCAGCCTAATTAAGTATTCATAACTATTCATGTAGCATAGTTAATCTGTTCCAAACAAAACTAACTTGGCGAGTAAGAGAGTCATTCAAGGAAATTAACTTTCAAAAAGGTGAAATCAACGTGATTTATCCTTTTCTTGAATTTATCTACATTTACACGGTGCAAATTCTATATAAAGATCTAGCAAGACTAGTGAATGTTGTCGGTGTGTTTCAAATAAGGGAAATATAACAGTTACTCAATAAGTAGAATGAATTTGAAGCGTGTTCACCTGTATAAATTAGTTTGAATTGAGTCCGATCATCTTTAAGATCAATAAAATCAATTCTCTGGAAACGCCTAACAATGCGTAAACTTGCCGTCTTCTAAGTGAAAGTAACACAGCCTACTGTTCTTGTTTGGGGAATATATCTTTTGCTTATTTGTAAAGTAAACATGGTCCAGTTTACTTATCGAAACTTTTTGCAGCTTTTATGTTCGTCAGAAAACGGGAGAAACTCGCATCCCTGCGACCAAAAGCAGAATAACACCAGAAGACCTGTCAAAACACCATATTCAATATCCAATTTACGTTTCCCAAAACACAATTCAACACTTAAAATGTCCGAAATTTGTGCAAAAACACCTTCGTTACTGAGAACTTGATTCTTCTTACTGATAGTTCATATGACTTTGAAGCACAAATGACGTCACAACAAGGGAGATAAGTCATTCACAAAAATCGATAAACGTGAATAAAAGTAGTCAAAAACAACATTTTTCGCTTTTGTATGAGAAAAAAATCATTACCTCCGTCATAACGAAACCATAAACTAATTCAAAAACCATAATTAAAGAAAATTTTGTTCATCGGGAAATATGACCTTTAAGTCTACGATAAGAACATACGAAGGCGTTGATTGGTTCATGTAATGTATTGTGTATGAGAAGTATAACATTTAGTGGACTGTAACTTTTGTATTGAATATTATCTAGTTAGAGGGAGAATAAAGTGAGCTGTTTCACAGTGGCGTTTGTTTCGTAAATATTACAGTACAGATTGTTTATCATCCAATCAGGGCCTCTCTGTTTTATCTGTCAAGCTCAATATCTTTTAAATGCTAATGTTTAACACAATTAGAAGATGATTATTATGCGTCTGATTGATTAAGATTATCTCCATGAATCCCGAATGTAGAGAAAGCATACCTCGCAGATTGATGAAATTAGGAAAAACAATGTGAGTAATTGGCGCGAGAGACTTTCAAACTCCGCATGAAATATAATTTCCATCCAGGCATGTACACCAAGAATAGCAGGCATTATCACATCACTATCGACATGTAGATTCTTAAACTGGTCCAGATGGTCCAGATGGAAATTAGCTTCAGACATCAACAAAAGGCATGAAATACTTGTTAGCTCACCTGAGCTCTGCTCACGGTGAGCTTTTAGGATACTTGAATGTCCATAGTGTGTGTGTGCGTCGTCAGCAATTTCAGTGTTTACACTCTAGAAGCTACATTTTTGGCCCATTCTTCCTGATACTTGCTCAGGAAATTTACCTTGATGATATCTTGATCGAGTTCGATCATGGGTGGGGTGGGGTCAAAAAGTAGGTCACTAGGTCAAATCTTAGTAAAATCTTGTTTACACTCTAGAAGCCACATTTTCTGCCCATTCTTCCTGATACTTGCTCAGGATGTTTACCTTGATGATATCTCGATCGAGTTTGATCATATGTGGGGTGGGGTCAAAAAGTAGGTCACTAGGTCAAATCTTTGAAAACCCTTGTTTACAGTCTAGAAGCCACATTTTCTGCACACAATTTTTTGAAAAATCTTGTTTACACTCTAGAAGTCACATTTTCTGACCAATTTTGATAAAACTTGCTCAGACTGTTAACCTTGACGATATCTCGATCGAGTGTGATCATGGGTGGGCTGGGGTAAATTTGATTAAGTTCGATCATGGGTAGTGTGGGGTCAAAAAGAAGGTCACTAGGTCAAATCTTAGAAAAATCTTGTTTACATTCTAGAAGCCACATTTTCTGCCCAATCTTGATAGAACTTGCTCAGAATGTTAACCTTGATGATATCTCTATCTCGATATAGTTTGATCATGGGTGGTGCTGGGTCAAAAAGTAGGTCACTAGGTCAAATCTTTGAAAAATCTTGTTTACACTCTAGAAGTCACATTTTCTGGCCAATCTTGATAAAACTTGCTCAGACTGTTAACCTTGACGATATCTCGATCGAGTGTGATCATGGGTGGGCTGGGGGTAAATTTGATTAAGTTCGATCATGGGTAGTGTGGGGTCAAAAAGTAGGTTACTAGGTCAAATCTTAGAAAAATCTTGTTTACACTCTGGGAGCCACAATTAAGGCCCATTCTTTATCAAACTTACTCAGGATGATAACCATGACAATATCTCGATCGAGTGTGATCATGGATGGGCTGGGGTAAAAAGTAAGTCACTAGGTCAAATCTTAGAAAATATTGTTCACACTCTAGAAGCCACATTTTTGCCCCAATCTTGATCAAACTTGCTTAGAATGATAACCTTGAACTCGCTCTCTCTTACCCTCAAAGTTTCTTAGAATATTTGCGTAAGTTTGATAAATCTTGTTTACATTCTAAAGGCAACACTGTTTGTACAATGTATATCGAAGAGGTCTACAGTTTAATTTTTTAAGACATCCAGAGTGCTGATCAAACTTGCTCAAAATGTTAACCTTGATAATATCTTGATTAACTTTGATCATGGGTGGTATGGAATCAAAAAGTAGTTCACAAAGTCAAATCTTAGAAAACACCCGTTTACACTCTGAAAGCTACATTTTCAGCCCAATTTGATCAAACTTGCTCAAAGTGATCAACCTGTTATATCTCAACCAAGTCAGTTTATGAGTAACTTAGGGTCAAAAGTAGATCACTGTCGAATTTAGACAAATCTTGTCCATTACTCATGTGTAACATTGTTGTAACCAACACTTTACAAGTGTCAGGTGAGCGATCCAGGACCCTCAGGGTCCTCTTCTTTTTTGTCTTATAATTGGTCAAACCTAAATTGATAGAGAAAAAGAAATATGGTTTGCTCATTTATCTTATTTTCCTTATATAGCTTTTTTTTTTTATTCTTGCCCCAAGATAAGATGCAATTTTTAACCTTAATTCTTATAGTTTCCGAGGAGCATTTCATGAGCAATATGGCTCTCTAACATATCTGAGAAAATGTTGAAAATTGCTTTAAACCTAGAGTATGAAAAACTTTAAACTATAGATATGGTTTATGATATCTCTTCTGTCTTTTATTTAGAAATGTGTTTCGGCTATTCTGAAGAAGGTTCGGTTAAGTTTAAGGCATGCCCAAGCTGAGAGAAATCAACGTAAATTGGAGACCATGTTAAGAGAGCAAATCCAGAGCTTACAACATTTACAGGTAATAAGTTTTATAATTCAACTTAATTCATCATTAATCTTAGGTCCAAGGTAGAGGTGGCCCTTATTTACTATCTCCTTTGTTTATCTTTTACCACCTGCAAACGACATTTTTTTTTTACTTGAAGCAGACAACTTTAAAAATGCTTTGTAAACATGTGAAATAACTTTCAGTTCTGCTGTTTTGATATGTGAATAGATTTGTGACATGCAATTTCTCCTTTTGCCACATTGCTTTTGAAAGTCGTCATCTGCAAGACGTAAAAAATGTGGCATTAGGTGGTAACATGTTATTTTGTAAACCTATTATGGTTATATATATTTTGATATGTACAAAGCATGGGAGACTTGAAACTAATGTAACAAAGGGATAAGTGACTCTTAATGACCAATGTATTCTTCTTTCACAATAATTCCTATATTTTATCTTAAAATGTAATCTATTTGCATCCAATCCTTTCTTGGTTTGTGTTGCTTTTAATTTGACATTTTCTCACAGAAAGTAAAACACAATTAAAGGATCATCATAACAAAATAGAGGAGTTTTTAATTATTTTTTTAAACTTGGCTTTATCATCAAAAAGGACAGAATTCAAATTTTGCAGCTCTTAGTGCTTGTAATGAATACTTATTTTATAAATAGACTTTTCTGACGCACCTTGCTAGTGTCATGTTATTAGAGAACAGTCTGTAAAAAAAAGACCATGATGCAGTTATATAAGAATGCTGTGGCTTATTCTATGCCAGATCATTGTTTACAAAATACACTTTTTATCAATTAACATGCTGTATGTTAACCATACTTTTATCAATTGGGTTTAGAAGTTAATTAATGAATTAGTCTTTTATTACTTTAGAAGTCATTTTATCCTCAGGCAACATTTTACTTTTAAATGGATTGAAATCACAATTTTAACATAGCCCTTTAAAGTTTGCAATAAAATTTAAGATAAATAAAGGGAAGAACTTGGTATTTGAATAAGATATTTCCCTAATTTTTATTTTAAAATGTATTTTCAATTTGGGTATGTGATTTTTGGATTTGTATGCATGTTTTTGTAACAAAAAATGTTTTCAAGGATGCGTATGAAAGAAGCAAGGAGCGGTGCAAAATCCTAAAAGATGAAGCCAAGAGGGCCCTAGTCAAAGCTCGATCAACCACAGGAACACCACAAAATGAAGATTTGTCACCTGAACTAAAAGATGTGAGTAGCTAAGGAATAAAAGACAAAGAGGGGGTTAAATGAAAACATTAACTAAGATAAGAAAGCTGGGTAATTTTCTTGAATAGATTTTTGTGTCGTCTGCTTTCCCAAATCTTAGATATCTGCTTAATTTTGTTGAGGAAAGATACTCAGAGTAGCAAACAGGTAAGATCACAGGCCAGCCACCAGTTACTTGCTTGGACTTGCCTTTTTCAAACTCCACAGTTTTGTGATAATTCACTTACACCATCAACCACTTGGAGAACCACCTCCTGTTTAACCCTTAGAATGCTGGGTTATCTTCTGAAAATAGATGTTTGCGCCATCTGCTTTCCAAAACATTAAACATCTGCTTGATTTTGTTAAGGATAGATACTTCAGTAGCAAACAGGTTAGATCACAGACCAGTAGTCAATTTATTTGGTGGCTGGCCAGAATCTTATCTGTTTGCATAAGGATGAAATCGGTTCCAGCACTATAAGGGTTAAAAGTTAATTTGCCAAAGGGCAAGTTTTATTTTTTTTTTTCCCATGTAACGAAAATCCATGTTCAGGAAAACACATCTTGTTTTATGTTTTATTGCAGACATTTTCAGCTCTGCCAGGAACTCTAGATAAAATAGAGAATGAAATCCATCTGAACCAAGTCAGAGCTGATGTCACCGTACAAACAGACCAATCGGTGAGTTCTTTGTCAAGGCATAGCCTAGTGAACACTAGATAAAATAGAGAATGAAATCCATCTGAACCAAGTCAGAGCTGATGTGACCGTACAAACAGACCAATCGGTGAGTTCTTTGTCAAGGCATAGCCTAGTGAACACTAGATAAAATAGAGAATGAAATCCATCTGAACCAAGTCAGAGCTGATGTGACCGTACAAACAGACCAATCGGTGAGTTCTTTGTCATGGCATAGCCTAGTGAACACTAGATAAAAAAGAGAATGAAATCCATCTGAACCAAGTCAGAGCTGATGTGACCGTACAAACAGACCAATCGGTGAGTTCTTTGTCATGGCATAGCCTAGTGAACACTAGATAAAATAGAGAATGAAATCCATCTGAACCAAGTCAGAGATGATGTCACCGTACAAACAGACCAATCAATGAGTTGGTTGTCTCTTTCTTAACCCAATACTAAACAATAACGACATTTGACCAGTTTGTTGCAGACGACTCTGGAAAACATTGTGGAATAAGAAGAAATTGATCTTAATGAGCAGTGCCTCATTTTCCCACAAGGTTTCTGCCCGATCAGAAGATTATTTTTCGATTTCATCGCATTTTTAAATGTTGTCTGCAAACTCTTTTCAATTTGGGACAGACGAAGATTTGGCGTTTTGGTAAAGGGTTAATTAAAAAAAGTATTCTTGTTATTCAATACAGAACTTTCTCATGACAATTTATGATAAGTTCTGTCACAGTTTGAGGGTTCAGTGCAATACTATTGTAAGTGCTGCACGTATGTGAAGCACTTACTATAGTATTCGGTTGAACCCTCGAGTTAAGCTTAATCCCAGTTCTGAAGAAAAGATAAAATTGAAACTGATGACCAAAATGAAATGCGTAATTGATTAATAAAGTAGATAATACTTGGGCAGAAAAGATACTTGGTCATGACAGTCAGTTGACGATATGTCGGATTGTTTCAAAGTGAGTCCTAATGCACTTGAAATTATTTGAATACTTATTTGACACCAAGAGAATCAAAATAATCATAGAACAATTGGTTAGATTTGAATAGTTTTGAAAAAAAAAAAAATCCTGGAAGTGCAAAACAAAATATACCAAAAATAGGGGATTTTGGATGAGCTATATCAACACTTACTGTGATTGTACCGTAATAGTTAAGTTTGCAAAAATTGCACAAACATGTCATTTCAATTAATTTTCATTTGAAAAAAAATAAAAGCAAAATCCCTTCATTTGATTTAGTTATAAGAATATATACTCCCATGTTAGAATGTTTCGGTCTAAAAGTATGTATCTAATGCATAATCTACACACATTTTTAAAACTTAAATGTGTACTTTACAGATGTACACATGCTATCTGGAGAACTGTTAAGAACATGTGGACAGAAGGTTTATACCAACAATTTGCATGCAATAACAAGCACTGTTTTTGTTTATCAGTATGGTCTTGATTCTTAGTTATAAAAATTTATGTGTGAGTTTTCATGCTCTTTATTTGTTACCTGTTATTGCAATCAAATTGTAACAGTGTGAATATTTCAAATGGGAGCCCATTTCTTTGCATTGTTCATTTCTGTTTCAGGTTGTTGAAGAATTTAACAAACGGACAGTCACAATTAACAATCTTCAATCAGAGAAGATAAACAAGGAAGAAGAATTGAGCCGTTATCAAGCATCTCTGGACGAGGCAAAGAGGTTATGGATAGAGCCACTGGTGGATTTACTACACAAGATCAATGAGAGCTTCAGTTACTTCTTCAGATGTCTGAATTGTGTGGGAGAGGTAGACCTCAGAATTCCGGAAAATCCAGTAAGTAACCACACTCCTGATAAGAGACTTGCTTCTTTTTTGTTTTCCATAAATCCTTTACCAAACACGAAATTTTTGACTGTCCCAAATTGAAAGAGTTTGCAGACGACATTTCAAAATGTGATGAAGTTGAAAATAATCTTCTCATAGGTCAGAAAACATTGTGGAAAAAGAAGAAATTGCTCGTTGAGAGCAATTTCGGCTTTTACCACTATGTTTTCCAGAGCTGCCTTCAATAAACTGATCAATTGTAGTTATTGTTTGGTAATTGTTTGGTTAACCCTATATTGTCAAACTACAATTTAATTGTCTTGCCAGATGTTTCTAATGAGTACCTTTAGAATGAGATTTCGTGAGTACCGTATATACTCGACTATAAGTCGCCCTTGCCTATAAGACGCACCCCCTACTTTGATCTTAGGTTAGGGGAATTCAGCGTTGACTAGACTATAAGTAGCATCTACTTTTTGATGATCGTACAGATTTATCATACACCGATGAATGATGCAAGGGTTTTGTCAACTGTAATGTTGTCTTCCCACGTTATTTGACATCTAGGGAGACGATGTTTTTTAATAAGCAACTAAGTCAAAAATATTCTGTCAAACTTCATCATTAATCCATTTTAGCTGTAGTAAAAAAAGAACTCACGATTTCACTCTAGTTTTATTTTGACAGGTGGTGAAATTTACCTCAGTTTCAGAGAGTTGGAATTGGGAAGACCGGTATGATCCGGTTTGATCCGGGGAATTATCTATAATTATAATCCAATCAGACTGTGACAATCCAGCAAATTGGAAGGTGCTAAAAACACAGTTTTTAGTTTAATCAAATTGCATAATGTCAAACTGTCAGATAATGACCCTTATCGCTGTTTTTAACAAAGTACATCACAGTTTGACATCCGGTGTTATAAACACATGGTAAGTGTTGTCTTATGCACCTAGGAAGTCGGCGCCGTTTTAATGTCCAGACCTTCCATAGTCACGGAAACCTTGACAGATAAAAGGATAAGATAAATTTAAATAATAACTGATATATTCTACCGATGTTCTCATTTTGATAAATTCTCATTAAACGTACCTAAGCTATACCAGTATATATTCCAAACTATCCTAGTTACTAACAAGGCCGCCATTTGCAACATGTTGGACAAAAGTGAACAAACGTGCATATCTCTCTAGTGAAAGGTAAAATAAACAAAAAAGACGCTGAAAAGTTATGTGATGTTGATTGACTTTGCTTATAAGACGCACCCCCTACTTTATTATCCAAATTCTATGTAAAAAAATGTGACTTATAGTTGAGTATATACGGTAGGTTTTCAAATATTTTAAGCAAAAGGTTTTGTTTAATCCGTCTGTCATAACTAGAACTCTCAAGTACAGCTAATTGGATTGACAAGCTGGTAGGCTGTTCATTCTTAACCCTTATAGTGCTGGAACAGACTTCTTGCTTATGCAAACAGGTTAGATCCAGGCCAGCCCCCAAGTAAATTGGTGGCTGGCCTGTGATCTAACCTGTTTACTACTCTGAGTAGTGGGGGTCCTAGATTCGAGCCCCACCTCCACCTCTGGGTATTGTTTTACTAAACAAATTATGGAAAATATGTGCGTTAGTCAAAACTAATAAACATGGATAGTATCCTAAATGAAAGTACAATATTGCAATGTGACACATCATTGAGAGCGTATCAAAGAGACAATTCCATTGATGTGTTACTTTGCAAAATTGCATAGCCCAATATTTTATTATATACTTTTCGATGGAATACCCTGTAATATCATTGGATTATCATAGGATATTTTCACTGTTTCAAAGTGTGGGAATATCAGGAACTACTTTCTTTTCCCCATGGAGCGCCCCAATTTTTCATGATCAATGTCATAGGTCATAATGTAGAACGTTTATTTATATATCAGGTCAAATGTTTTGACGTTTTAGTTCTTATACGTGTTAATGAATAATGAAATTCCATTGAAATTACTTTGATTGAGATCGTTTTGAAATAAGTGAAATTGGCTTGAACAAGGCATTCTGAATCCAAAGATTTTTTTCGTGTATTGTTTGAGACTTGAGAATGATCAAGATGTGCCATGACATCATGGTAAAAGCATTTGTTTAGTAAAATCCCCTCAATGGTTGCTCATTGTTGTTAAGTTTTCATCACATTTTTTTTTCACTAAATTGATTGAGAATATATCCTTATCTTCCCCAAAACATCTACATTAAATTTACATATATATTTACAATGCCAGAGTTATAAATAGTTCAAATTGAAATTAACAGCAGGAATGTTTTGATTGGTTAGAAAAGGTTTTTATAAAACATGAATGAAGATGTCCTTTCATCATCATTGACATACTGAAAAACACTGATCACAACTTAAATGAGAGTATTTGGAATCTTTTCTTTCTACAAGTCACAATATTGGTGAACATATCCCTTGATAAAGCACCAGAAATCACATATGCTCTTGATATTCAGTTATTGTTCTTTAACTGTAGAATTAAATGTTCCTTTTGATATTGTTTATAACTTGTTCGGTTGTGGGTCCAAGTTGGCTGCAACCTGCTATATAAGTGGTTCCCTTCATGAAATTGTACCTGCAATGTAAAGAAAATGGAAAGAAAATCAAATGTGATTCATCTTTTTAACAATATTTACATACAACAGATTTACAAAACAAAAGAGGAATGATATTTTTTTAACAAAAGCTTCAAATGATTAATAATTTTCTTTGCAAATGGCTTTAGACTGATTCCAAACCTAAAATATGCTTGATTTAACTAAGAAATAAATCCAATAAATCTAATCTCAAATAATCATTAGTAATGATGAATCAACGAAAGACGTTACATAACTAAACAATTGTTGATATGGTGTAAACACCATAGAAATCAAGATGTTGCTCTTTTTCAGGAGGAATACAGTAAATATGGAATACGTATACGTGTAAAGTTCCGCGATTCAGATCAGCTAAAAGAGCTGAGTCCTCATCATCAGAGTGGTGGAGAACGTAGTGTGACTACAGTACTGTACATGATGGCACTTCAGGAACTAACCAAGTGTCCATTTAGATGTGTCGACGAAATTAATCAGGTATAATTGATACTTTTAATATTTACCAAACATCAAATTTTCAACTGTCCCAACTTCAAATGAGTTTGCAGACGATATTTCAAAATGAAATGAAATTGAAAAATAATCTTCTATAAGGGCAGAAAACATTGTGGGAAAAGGAGAAATTACTGGTAAAGAGCAATTTCTCCTTTTCCACAATGTTTTCAAAAGTCCTCTGCAACAAACTGGTCAATTGTTGTAATTGTTTGGTAATGGATTAAATGATAATGTTAATTTGAATGAGGTGATTAAATTATGTATGTAGTCTTAATTTCTGTTTTAGATTTTTATGTAACTGGTCCAAAATAAAACGAATGGTTGCTGTTACTTTTAAAGTGCAAAAAATACCAGATTTTTGTGATAATAGCTAGAAACTATTGTGATAAAGAGGAAACAAATTTGCAAAAGTGTTTAAAGTGATAGCGTCATAGCCCTCTGTAGATGTGTTTTTGATGATGTATACATATCTATTTATTTACAATGCCTACTTGTGTTTACTAGTGTATACTTGTATGGAATGTATTCATTAACACTTACAGTGCTGGAACTGACTTCATGCTTTTGCAAACAGGTTAGATTCATGCCAGCCGCCAAGTAAATTATAATTGCTGATTGTTCCAAGTACTATGATAAATGTTTGAAACATACAGTTAGAAAACTTTCTGCTTTCAGGGAATGGATCCAGTGAATGAAAGAAAAGTGTTTGAATTGGTGGTGAAAACTGTTTGTCAGAAATCATCATCCCAATACTTTTTATTGACACCAAAGGTATGTAATGGTTAATATGGTACAATAGAGATGCAATTCACGAAAACTACAAATAATGTAGTAAAGCTCTTTAGAAATTTATCTTTAATTAACCACTAAAACTATTTGATGTGATTACATAATTCTTGAAATCAATCATTTCAAATAATTGTGCTGCAAATTATTTATTAAGCCTTTCCTTAAAGTCAATTAGTGCTTGACAAAGTGCTTTGCCATGTAGTCATATTTTATGATTCATTATTTCAATGCATAAGATGGATGTATATTTATTGTTTTTAACACGCTTGTTTTACACTAAAGTGCTCAATGAATGAAAATGTTTGGACAAAGGTTGTTCACCAAATTTAGCAAGAACTTGTTTATCAATGGAGTATGCATCTCTATTTTTTCTTTGTGTCATTCAGTATAAGACAGGTTTAACTGTTTTGTTAAAAGTTAAATTTAACCCTGCTACTTAACACATTACCACCTAACGCCACATTTTTGCGTCTTGCAGCAGACGACTTTCAAAAAGCATTGTGGCAAAAGGAGAAATTGCTTATCACAAGCAACTTCTCCTTTTGCCACAATGCTTTTTCAATCTATTCACATATGGAAACAGCAGAACTGAAAGGTTTTTACAAAGCTTTTCTCAAGTCATCTGCTTCAAGTTAAAAAGATGTCTGCAATTGGTAAAAAGTTAAAAAGATTGGACCTACATTTTTAAAATTTTGTACTATTGCGTTTCTCTATAATATCTTTATTTGGTCACTTTGTCAAAGGTCATTGGTAAAAAGTTACTTTGAAGGGATAGCCAGGAATATTTCCAGGAATATATCAAGTGTAGCTCACTTTCCTCTCTACTTCCTAACTTGACTGTCTGATCTCCTGATATGTTAACCCTTCACTTACAGTTATTACCCGATCTGGAATATGCAGGCAATATGACAGTGTTGTGTGTGTATAATGGACCCCCAATGATGAACCACACAGAATGGAAACTCAGCAAATTCCTCAGGAGGCGCATTAACCTAGACAAGGCGTAGGAGCTGAGGGGGCCAGGGGGGCCTACGCCTATGCTAGAAGATTTGGATACGGGTAGCTAAGTTTAAGGTTTTACGCGATCGTTATGAGTTGAGCATCTCAATTTACCTGAAAATGATGATGTGATGTAAAATGCATACAAAATAATAGTTTTAAATAGAGGAATGAGAAAGTTATATCTTTATCTACATACTGAGGGTTAAATGGTAACGTAATCCTTTACCAACGCCAAATTTTTTAATGTCCCAAATTTAAGGAGTTTGCAGACGACATTTCAAAATGTGATGAACTTGGAAAACATTCTTCTGATAGGGCAGAAAACATTGTGGGGAAAGGAGTAAATGCTCGTTAAGAGACATTTGTTTTCATCTTCTGCTGCTAGTGAGTCATTGTGAACTAAGCAGTTGAATTTTTATGATATAGTAAGAATGATACTAACCCGCTTCCATTTGTAAATAGGTTCAAATGGAAAGCAATCGCAGAAGACAATTTTTAATTTTTCAAAAATCAACTTTTGTTACATTTGGGTGAAAACTACTATGGCAACAGAAGAATTTGCTTGTAACAAGCATTTCTTTCTTTACAGTGGTTTCGTGGTCCTTTTTGCTACAGATGCATAAAAGTGAAGAATTATGGATTGAATTATTAATTAAACCTTAAATTTTATAGTGAAGTGGTGTATAATGGAAGTTCTGTTAAAGTAATCATGTCTCTGGTGTTACTTGTTGTATATAACTACCTACAATGAAAGAAGAAATCCTGGTTTGTGCTTGTAGGGTTCATCATAATCTTCTCATGTATCTATGATGGTGAGAATGATATTCTTTTTGATTATTCAATGGATATGCCCAAGGTGTTTGGCTACCATCTGATATTATTGCGAACAGTCACATGACAGTAATGGAGTCAAAGAGTGACATTGCTGTTTACAAAATGCGATCTGGGCGTGTATGAAATATTCAACTGCCCCTGTGAGTTCTCATAACGGAAACTCTATTAACAGTAACTAATAAAAAAACTCATGATCCGATTATTTAGTCCTACATACAAAAGCTGTTCAGGTATCATTTCGTAAGAATATCATACCTTTATTGATTTATAACATACTCAATAAAAAATGTGCCCATTGTAGACCACTTCACTTTAAGGTTATATCCGTGCAGCATATTGTAGTTGGCAGTAAAATTTCTCCACCTGGTCCACATATTTTATTTGCAGATCACGCTCAAATAAGTACAGAAATGTCCATGAAAAATGAATAATTCATTGATAAACCTGAAGAAATGGATATTTATAGAGGATAAATCTATTTTTTTGTTCTATCTGGGTTCATGATTTATGGTGGGCCCGGGCCATTAACCCACAACTAATGAATATGGACCAATGCTTTCTTCAGAATTTTGCTAGGGGTGAGGGTCATTTTTGATAAAGAATGTGGTTTATATATGGTCCCATCTTTTCAGAAAATGAGCCACCTTTTTAGCTCACCTGAGCACGTAGTGCTCAAGGTGAGCTTTTGTGATACCGAGATGTCCGTCGTCCGTGTGTCCGTGCGTGTGTCAACAATTGCTTGTGAACACTCTAGAGGCTACATTTATGATCCAATTTTTATCAAAATTGGTCAGAATGATTGTCTCAATAAAATCTTGGCCAAGTTCGAAACTGGGTCATGTGGGGTCAAAAACTAGGTCACTAGGTCAAATAATTTAAAAAGTTTGTGAACACTCTAGAGGCCACATTTTTGGTCCAATTTTGATGAAAGTTGGTCAGAATGATTGTCTCAATAAAATCTTGGCCAAGTTCGAAACTGGGTCATTTGGGGTCAAAAACTAGGTCACTAGGTCAAATAATTTAAGAAGTTTGTGAACACTCTAGAGGCCACATTTATGGTCCAATTTTGATGAAAGTTGGTCAGAATGATTGTCTCAATAAAATCTTGGCCAAGTTCAAAACTGGGTCATGTGGGGTCAATAACTAGGTCACTAGGTCAAATAATTTAAAAAGCTTGTGAACACTCTAGAGACCACAATTATGGTCCAATTTTTATCAAAATTGGTCAGAATGATTGTCTCAATAAAATCTTGGCCAAGTTCGAAACTGGGTCATGTGGGGTCAAAAACTAGGTCACTAGGTCAAATAATTTAAAAAGTTTGTGAACACTCTAGAGGCCACATTTATGTTCCAATTTTGATGAAAGTTCATCAGAATGATGGTCTTAATGAAATCTTGGCCAAGTTTGAAACTGGTTCACGTGGGGTCAAAAACTAGGTCACTAGGTCAAATAATTTAAAAAGCTTGTGAACACTCTAGAGGCCACATTTATGGTCCAATTTTGATGAAAGTTGGTCAGAATGATTGTCTCAATAAAAATGTTGGCCAAGTTTGAAACTGGGTCATGTGGGGTCAATAACTAGGTCACTAGGTCATATAATTTAAAAAGCTTGTGAACACTCTAGAGACCACAATTATGGTCCAATTTTTATCAAAGTTGGTCAGAATGATTGTCTCAATGAAATCTTGGCCAAGTTCAAGACTCGGTCATGTGGGGTAAAAAACTAGGTCACTAGGTCAAATAATTTAAAAAGCTTGTGAACACTCTAGAGGCCACATTTATGGTCCAAATTTGATGAAAGTTGGTCAGAATGATTGTCTCAATTGAAATCTTGGCCAAGTTTGAAACCGGGTCATGTGAGGTCAAAAACTAGGTCACTAGGTCAAATATTTGAAAAACCTTGTGAACACTCTAGCAGCTATATTTATGGTCCAATTTTGATGAAAGTTGGTCAGAAGGATTGCCAAAATGAAAGCTTGGCCATGTTTGAAAGTGGGTCATGTGGGGTCAAAAACTAGGTCACTAGGTCAAATAATTTAAAAAGCTTGTGAACACTCTAGAGGCCACATTTATGGTCCAATTTTGATGAAAGTTGGCCAGAATGATTGGATTATTTACCATAAGCTTGACTGTCTTAAAATTTTCCAAATTTATTTACTGTTGAAAACCAATAAACGACTTTGAGATACATTTTCCAATTGTTATTATTTTAATTTGCCCAACCAATTGTTACTGTCCCTGCTTTCACAAACCTAAATTTCCTTCATCTTAATTCTCTTTGTCTTGGTGAACATTAACTCAAGAAGACAAATACAATACACATAAAAAAATGTTAACAAGCAAGAGCATTGGCTTAGAGTATTCAATGCAATTAGCACTTAGAAGAGTTTGAAACATACCAACCACTCTGTCTTAAATATACCTCTTTTTCAAACAGAACTCAGGTGAGCGATAAAGGGCCATTATGGCCCTCTTGTTTTTATTGCCATTCGAAAGAGTCGAAAGCTCTGTTTTAAGGTATTGTGTTATTGTTAAAAGCCTGTGATTGTTTGTATATTTGTACATAGTTTTGTTGATATATATTTTAACACATAAGGCAAATTTTGTCCGAAGCGTTATGACAGAAGTAGTTGGATAGCATCAGCATGTGAAGATGACCGTGAATTACCAAAAGAACATATTTTGTTGAAACGGTTAGACTAAGAAAGCTGCTTGACGATTGACATTCTTGAGCATGTTCCGAATGTTGTCTTAAGATTATTTAAAGGTAGTATACTGTACCAATAATCCGCCATTTTGAAAGTTTCAGAATAACAAAATTAAAGATAGTGCAGAACAAATGCCATTCACTATTCAAGATTACCTGATAGATCCTATTTCTGGACCTTTAGAAAGTGCACACATCAAACCTAACCTGTATGACAAAGTTTAACTTGAATTGACAAATTTCGCTTGAGAATTCATAAATAACTTGAAACATTTTTTAGGTTTTGTCACCTGGAATATGTGCCGACTTTTTTTTTACTAAATGATTTTTGTTTTCGTTCACAGGGCTAATATTTCTTTTATTGAGGGCTATTGGAAACTGTTTAGAAGCCTGTTGTAAAACAACTGTAGACTTTGAATCTTACAGGGTATTTTATGGAGGGAAAAAGACATTTTTGCATCTTGCAGCAGACAACTTTCAAAACTGCTTTTCAATTTATTCACATATCGCAACAGCAGAACTGAAAGGTTTTTCACATGTTTACAAAGCTTTTCTAAAATTGTATGCTGCAAGTAAGATGTTGTCTGCAGGTGGTAAAGAGTTCAAGGTTATATCAAGAATTCACAGTTTGAACTTGTGCTTCGTTCAGATCTAAGTTAACCCTTTCCCAAACAATAACAACATTTGACCACTTTGTTGCAGATGGCTTAAAAAACATTGTGGGAAAAGGAGAAATTGCTGGGAACAAGCAATTTTTCCTTTTCCCACAATGTTTTCTGTCCTATAAGATTATTTTCCAATTTCATCACTTTTTGAAATGTCGTCTGCAAACTCTTTCAATTTGGGACAGTCGAAAATCTCCTGTTTGGGAAAGGGTTAACACATTTCTGAGGTGTTTATGTTTACAAGGGAATCATCGATCATACAAATATTTTTGAGACAGGCACCAGATCTCCAAGTATCCTTATTTCACCTTAAGGGTTTTTCTTGTTTTAGATCCCTATTTTTCAATTCACAGAAACCCTTTATCAAATTTCTCATTGTCATTATTTATGGGGCTCTACATGGCCCAGTGGTTAAGTTAGTGGACTTACTACTCGGGGGTCCCTGGTTCGAGCACCATCGACACCTCTGGTTTCATTGGAGTGACATTTGGCAAGTCACTTCAAAGCCCTAGCCTAGTACTGGTGGATCCAGAAAATAAGTTACATTACTTAAAATTTGTTGATATGGTGCTAAACACAATACAAAAAATATGTCATCACTTACATAGTCAATGAATACTGTATCATAAAATTCAGAACTGCCTTTGAGCTCCCACACTACATAGTGGATGTATTATTTTGGAAATACTGCATGCTAAATCTGTCCAAACTCTCAACTTCTAGAAAATAAGAAAGAAAGCCTGTTTCTACTCTAATCTATAAAATTTGAATTGTAATAGGATTCAAAAATCATCCAGAGGTTGCATAAAAATGATTTGTAGAAAAGGAGACATTATTTAGAATGTCATCTGCTCCAAACGCCAAATTTAGAAATCAATCAAAACAAGTAGAGTTATGGCACTTTCTCCTTTCATTAATAGTATGTCATCACAGAATGACCTGGAAATTGTTATGTGATGTTAAAGGTGCTTGTTCGCAGAACATTCAAAAATCAATATACAATGTTCTTACAACAATTAAGTTTCTGTAATGTTGTTTTATATAAAATTAAAAGAAGCAATTGAAACAAATTAATTTAGGAAGGTGAATTTATCTTACAATGTACAGTTTATATGGGTAGATCTCAAAAGCGATGTCATGCTTTTGGATAAGAACTCATAAAAAATTATGTAGTTCTCTGTATACACACTTTAAAAGTTAAAGACTATCTATTTTTGCTTCCAATCACAGTTCTTCAGTGTGTACAGCTGTTGTTTAATTTTAATAGAAGTTATTTTCAACTTCCAAAGTATCCTCACAGACAGGTACCTTTAAAACACAAATTAAAACACAATTATTTCTGAGTGCAATATGACTGCTCTATTGACATATTATAAAGACGGTGAGTACCATAATCCTTATAGTGCTGGAACTGACTACATACTTATGCAAACAGGTAAGATCCAGGCCAGCCGCCAAATAAATTGGAGGCTGGTCTGTGATCTAACCTATTTGCTACTCGGATTATCTCTTCATAAAAAATAAGCAGATACACTGTATTCAAGGATTCGGAAAGCAGACAACACAAAAATCTATTTTTAGAAAATAACCCACATGCTCACAATAGTAATTTTGAGATTCTCTGGCAGATTGCTCTAATCCTTTCCTTCATATTTAATCACTTCTACCAGAAGCTGTAACTTTTGTGACAAAAGGAAAAATTGCACATCATCATTGCTCGTCTAACACAAAGAATACATTCAATTGCTGAAATTTGTGGGAAAGGGTTAAAAGCAATAGTACGTGTATTATATTTTTATTGATGCCTTTATAATTTGTTACTTGTTCAATATTTTTTAAGCCATTTGTACTACTGAATTAAAAGGTTTGGAAAAGTGGTCCTCGTGTTCGTGCTTATTTGTTTGAATTTATTTATTTTACATGTGTTGTAAAGGAAGTTTGACGAGCAATTTCTCATTTTCCCACAATGTTTTCGGCCAAATCATAAGATTAAATTTCATTTTCACCACATTTTGAAATATCGTCTGCGAACTTTCAATTTTGGACAGTCGAAATTTGGAGTTGGCTAAAGGATTAAATATGTGTTTGGTTCTCAGACATTGTTTTCATGGTGAATGCTATAATGATTTATATGTGTGAAGGAGTTACTCTGGTCCTGATTCTGGAACTGTCTCTAGCCACATTTCTATTTGCACGTCTTCGAGTGCCAGAAGAGGGACCCATTGCTGTGATGGCTAATTTCGTATGACCAGAAACATGTTGTATTCCAGACCAACAGCCCCTGCATCACTGACAGATTTTTCGGTGTGTTAGCGTATGTGAATGCAAAATGATAGGCTTCAATTTTCTGTAGAGCGATCGGTAACTGAATAGCGTTGATGAGTGATATAGGTAATATCAGAGACATAGATAACTTATCTATGTCTCTGGTATTATGTTATATATACATGTATTAAAATGTCTGTGTCGCTCTTTTTTTCGAGTACATCCAAAATAAATCATGAAAGAGGACACATGATACAATTACTTTCTCAATAATTTATAATACTTAACATTTAACACAATAATAAATAAGCCTTTTTATCGTTTAAGTTTACGGTATAGGCAATTAAATCATTTTTATTGTCAATGAACAAATAAAAAATCATTCTAGGCTTGTATTATGACAAAAGTACAGGACTAAGGCAACAAAACATTTTTTACAGAGACTTATATTTAATGTTAACATTTTCAGATAATCCTTAAATATTTTGTACACAAACTGTTATATGTGTTAAGTTATTAGTTCCATATATCATAGCGATAGAATCAGGCATGGCAGACGCATGGCCAATGTATGGGTTTACTCATATACTAGTACGTAGCATAGCGAATTACTTACGTACTTTATTGAAGAAAAGATGTTTTGGTTTATTTGCTTAACACATTACCACCGAACACCACATGATTGCGTTTCGCAGCAGACGACTTTCAAAAAGCATTGTGGCAAAAAGCGAAATAGCTTAACACCAGCAATTTCTCCTTTTGCCACAATGCTTTTTTAATCTTTTCCCATATCACAACAGCAGAACTGAAAGGTGTTTCGCACGTTTACAAGGTTTTTCAAGCGTCGTCTGCTTCAAGTAAAAAAAGAGTCTGCAGGTGGTCAAGCGGGGTTTTTTTTCTTCTAGATATTCTAACCAAGCGTTATATATAGAATGTTTTTATAAAGTACAATTGCTCTATCTTATGAAATAAAAAAACATGTTCAGAATATACAACATGTAAACATGACCTACGAAAATATAAAAAATAATATTCATAACGAAACTTAATCTTATTAAGACAAAACTATCAAAATGAACAACAAAATGTAAATCTATACAAACAGAATTTTAAACCCAACCATGGGACTTTTTCGCAGTTTTACACTGTGGATGCGACTTGTATAGAATCACTATGAGAACTGTGGATCCGTATGTTTTCTGTGGTGTACTAGAAGTGTCTTGTTAAATCCAGACAAACAAACGTCCTCATATATCCCTTAGTGTTTCCGTACATTTCATTTTATCATAGAAATTTGGCAAGTTATTTAACTTATACAAGCGGCTCCTCCCTATATTAACCCCCTTTCCCTCTATCGAATGGATCGGAACATGTTTAAGGGAGAGGAGTCCCATTTTGTTTTATCTTTCCTTGCCTTCTTTGGGAAGAGTTTCCATAAACACAAGGCTTCGTCTGCCCCGGCGGATGCTACAATGATAATGATAGACATGTTTAATAAATCAGCTGTCTTGATACAATACAATGGTCCTGATTTGGAAACCCGACCAATACAGTCTTCGACGTGTAATAAAGCCTGGCGACATGTTCTGTTCTCTCACCACCGATAGTTGAACCCTTTACCAAATGCCAAATTTGCGACTGTCCCAAATTGAAAGAGTTCGCAGACGACATTTTAAAAGGTGATGAAATTGAAAAGTAATCTTCTGATTGGACAGATTTTAAAATGTAATGTAATTGAAAAGTAAATTTCTGATAGGACAGAAAACATTGTAGGAAAAGGAGAAATTGCTCGTTAGAGAAATTTCTCCTTTCGCCACAATGTTTTCCATAGTCGTCTGCAACAAACAAACTGGAAACTTGAAAGGAATATTTTGCAGTACTGTTGAAGTAATATTGGAGAAAGGACAGGTCCGCTGACTGCCACGATATAACTAAAGTTAAAGTTTAAAACCATAATCAAAAGAAAGCATTAAGTCATCTGGTTTCTACACAACGAAACAATGTAAATATCAAAATGTACATATCGATATAAAATCTATCGAGTCACACGATCCTGTATGGGTAACGGGTTGATCCCACTCACAGGTAAATGGCGTTTGATGCACCATCCCTTTATGCAGCTACAACATTAACTGCTTCAAGTTTTTCTTGAAAAACGTCATTATCCGCTTTAAGTTTTTCTTGAAAAACGGCATCATCCGCTTCTAGTGTTTTTTGAAAAACGTCATTATCCGCTAAAGTTTTTCTTGAAAAACGTCATTATCCGCATTAAGTTTTTCTTGAAAAACGGCATCATCCGCTTCAAGTGTTTCTTGAAAAACGTCATTATCCGCTTAAGTTTTTCTTGAAAAACGTCATTATCCGCATTAGGTCTTTCTTGAAAAACGGCATCATCCGCTTCAAGTGTTTCTTGAAAAACGTTATTATCCGCTTCTAGTTTTCCTTGAATTAATACTATACATATTATACACTGTTGTCAAAAAGTATACGCAATCGGATGATGTTATAAGGGATGCATGCGGATATTGTTGTAAGAGGTGTAGGCGAAAGAAAAAATGTTTATGTGGAGCATTTGTCTTGCTGTCAAATTAGTTGCAGATGTGTTGATATAAAATTTCAATGCAAAATGTGTTGAGGAAAACCACTCTAGAGATTTCATGGTTGTCAACATACGTTCTATTATCTCTTTTGTTAAATGCCTGTTTTAATTATATTTCACCATTGTTTGAAAAAAAATAAGGTTTGTTCATATTCAGAAAATGCTGTTCATTGACATATATATATATGCTGCTAGATATTTCTTGTTATTTCAAGATTGTTTGACTTATTTCATCATTGTGAAGTTATGTTTTTTTTTCAATTAACTTATTTGTGACAAACTTTAGATATAGCAGTATGCCTACATCTTTGCATTTATTAAACCTGTTCTCGAAATACTTAAATTGATCATATTTTCACATTATTGAAAAAGGCCAACATTTTTTATTGCGGTATGTGTACATGTAATTCTATGTAAAATGAAATAAGAATAAAGGGTGCTGGCGAATTATGTTATAAGTGGTGCAAAACGGGGCCATTATATGCCTTTAACACGTGACTACACTCACCCACTGTGGTTTCGTCCGGACTCATGGCGAGGTGGAGTGGTCTTGCCACGTGTTGACGTAAACAGGTCAGGGGCTCGAACTGGAACTGTGCCATGTCCCAGACTACAATATCGTTGTGTTCCGGCTCTGAAGTACCATGAGAGGAAACCAGCTCGGCGTACTCACGGGACCATAACAAGGAACAAACCTGGAACCAGTTGTGGGAAGGATTTTAACTGGTGTTCAAGACGCTGCTTCAACTTTTGTCTCGATCATCTTTCGATCACAATTTACCATTACATGATATGTGTCAGTGACTGCAGAAATCAGTCTTATGAAACAAAATTAAGTTTTTGAGATTTTTACAAATTATGACTAGGTCACACGTCAAGATCGATATCTAAAAATTTCAATTAAAAATTCTCAAAATTAAAAAAGTTACAGCTGTTTTAGAAAAAGCAGTCTTCCTAATTTATTGTTACGTCAAGTTGTTTAACCTTAATTGACGACATCATTTTTGACGTAACGTCAGGTGTTTTTGGGTGAACTCCCTGGTCTCAAAGTTAAATATCTTTTTTCTCTTTGATTCTTTTTAATCCAAACTTTCAAGTCTTATTTTCAAAAGAATGACAATTCACAACATTTGGAAATACTAATGCAAATACTATATGCTGTCATTCTGAATTGTTTGTTTACCTTCTGCTGTATTCTTCAGATTTATATCTGACATTGGGCTATTATTAACAACATTATATAAAAAAAAATGCATTTTAAGACTGGCACATCTTTAAAGGATAAGACGATCATTGATTGCCTTTGAAATAAAGCAATGCAGAAGGAGTTATTAAGTTATGGATGGACATTTATATCTTTAGGAAAATGACTGAAAAAAAATTGTATTGGTACAGAGCAGTACAGGATTTAAAAGGAAATGACTTTACGACTGAACCCTTTCTCCATAACCTAGGGTGCCAGGGAAGGAATCGATTACAAACTTTGTGATTTCATTACGTTTTGGTATGGCCTAATTTGGAATCAAACGCACGTCCTTCCATATACGAGAAGTACAATATATATATATTTTATATATGGGTTTTACATCACATCAACATTATTTCAGTTATGTAGCGATGCCCGACTATTTATGATGGAGGAAGACCCCATACTCAATTGCCCATAAGGGCTGGTCAAGGCGGGTAGAACCATCGGCATTCCGTAAGCCAGTCGGGAGCAGAAGTACAATATACATCTGCATGGATTGTAGTGTACTGTAAACCAGATTTATAACAGAATATCAATAATAAATTATATCAATGATACATTGTTCGAAGGATAAACGTTAATTGTGAACATTTTCTTTGATGTTAGGTAGTTTAATATTCTTGATATCAAAGGTAGACTTGAAGAATTTTGTTAGTGACGTTATACGAGGTTGATAAATAACGTATATATTATTTTCTTGGCGGCTGGCCTGGATCTTACATGTTTGCATAATCATGAGGTCTGTTCCAGCACTACAAAGGTTAAAAACTTAAGAGTGAATCCATTTTTCGTCTTATTTCCTACATTGCATGTAACCTTTTGGAAAATAGTTCAAAATACATACCATGTACACCGAAGAAGAAGTGTTGTATTATGCTTTATGACCTCATATATTGTAAAATGAGTTATCTATCTATCGATACATTTGTTTTCTTTTGATAAAGGGTATGAACCTTTTATACAATCGTATGAATTACTCATCAGGAGCAATTAATCATTTTGTCGAATAGTTCTTATGAGTTCTGCCACAGATGCAGCAACATGTAGTATTGCGCAAGAGTAAGTATTTTTTTCTATGCATAATACAGTTTGTTTTCCCAAGAGAGTGTAACAAACAGAAGAAACCCAAACATACGCGGATACGCAATCAACATCCCCTTAAACCCTTTCCCAAACAACAGATTTTCGACTGTCCCAAACTGAAAGAGACTGCAGACGACATTTCACGATGGCGTGAAATTGGAAAATAATCTTCTGATAGGACAGAAAACATTGTGGAAAAAGGAAAAATTGCTCGTAACGAGCAATTTCTCCTTTTCCAACAATGTTTTCTAAAGTCATCTGCAACAAAGTGGTCAAATGTCGTTATTGTTTGGGAAAGGGTTAAATACCTGTTCTGTTCTTCTATTCTTCGCTCTTTGTGTTAGGCAAAGAGAGTAACAAACAAAAGAAGCAAAATAAAACCTTTAAACAAAACCGTGCTCTGTTTTTATTTTCTTCGCTCTTTGTGTAAGGATAAGAAATGTCTCTTACTTGAGATTTTGTGAACACCTCACCGACCATTTCCCCGTTGTTGACATTCCAGAGCCGGATATAGCCGTCACTAGTACCACCCCCGGACGCAATAACCCCCGGGCGCCACGGACACCAAGCCAACGCCTGAAATATACATCTTAGCAATGAGTTTTCCTATTCGTGTACCCGTATATATTTCTTTTTATAATGGCTCTTGTCTACTATTAAAATCCACGAATGAAAGAAAATGTAATTCATAATGAGCAGAAAGCATGTGTAAAAAACATGCTGGGCCGAAATAGGCTGTCATAAGAACGGTTTATTAAAATACATATTTATAATTAAATGTTCTTCAGAATTTTGGCGCGGCTTTTCTTTTCAACTGCAGGGGCGCTACAGCCTTTATTAACGAAGAATAGCTGTTGTGTATATGTATTTCATTTTTACTTTTCTCTATTGGTATTGACCCTCGAATAACTGTCTTATTTATACCTTTGCGCACGCCGTGTGCGCATTAATAGTCTCAAACTTTCGGTTCATCCTTAAATCCCATATGTTGACGAGTCCGTCGTCGCCTCCGCTCGCCAGGTACGGTGTTCGATACGTGAGACCACACACCTCTCGTCCGTGATGGCCGAACAGTCGGGCGGCATTGTTGGGATCCTGGGGTGCCCGCTGGTCATATATCGTGATCTTACCTCGTCGGTTTCCACTGTAACAATGGTAACACAAGGTCATACCAACTAAACGGAGGAAACACTTCAGTTTAACGCATTACATGTACATGTTTATTTCTTTGTTATAAACTTAACATACTCGCTGATCGTCAGTACATATAAATAGTTTACACCTAAAATAAGACGTTGAACAGACACGAAAACTGTGTAAGAAATATGTGAATATATACACTGAAGATATCAAAATCAAAGTTATTTACACCCCAAGAACCCAGAACGATTGTTTATAACGTGTTAATGCTAATACATTTGTCGCGTCAAAGTTAACAACAGTGGTAATTGTGTGACCGTATCCACTGACCATTTTCTTCAAAAGTTTACGGAATCTTCCGCACAGTGTTTTATTTTGCTTTTTTCTTATATAGAGTTATTATCAATTCATTCTCATAACAATTGGTGGCTCATAATTGATATAGGAATACCCCAATCTTAAGGTAGAATACCCATAACCCGCTATTTTCTAACCAATTCATTCGTCGGATTACTTCGCCCGTTCTCGGTATGCATCGTTCACTTACATGTATACCGAGAACGAACGCTATAATCCGACGAAAGAAAGAGTTTTAAAATGTCAGATAATGGCTATTTTTACATTAACTGCTCATAAGGCTGCTCGGGACTGGTTCAACCATTGGAATCCCGACAGTCGATCGGGAACTGCCTTGCATGAATATTCAACTACCGTCATCGGGATCTGAACCCATTAGAACAATGTGATATAAGTCATGTACCCGCGCTTTCTAAACAACAATTGGTATTTTTTATCATTTCTTGGGTTCCAGTAAACCTATTACCAAACAATAACGTTGTTTGACCAGTTTGTTGGAGACGACTCTGGAAAACATTGTAGGGAAAGTAGAAATTGCTCTTTCTCCTTTTCCCTCAATGTTTTCTGCCCTATCATATTTTTTTTTCAATTTAATCACATTCTGAAATGTCGTCTGCGATCTACAAACTCTTTCAATTTGGGACAGTCTAAAAGTTGGAGTTTGGTAAAGGGTAAAACCGAAATTCATAAGTAGGCCTACTGTTGTTCTTTTGTGACAACGGTTGTGATCCAATTCCATCAAGACCGTGGCCGTTTTTATGGGTTTGTTGCTTGTTGTTTTTTTGTCATCTGCTATTGGTTTCAATTTAGACGAATCACAAAATTCCCACATGGAGGAAAATATCTAACTCACCCAATGATGTAGTTTTCCGTCCATAGTAGAGAACCTATAGAATATTTTTTACCCATTTTACTTAATTTTCTCTGTGTTTTCATTGCTCCCATGTCGCATATCTATAAAAAAAGAAGACAAAAACATACGATTTTAATTCAGTAAATCACAATATAGTAGTTCACGTTTACTATAAACTAGATCTACAATTACACAGAAATATAAATCTTATTGTATTGTATTTGTCGCATATCTATAAAAAAAGAAGACAAAAACATACGATTTGAATTCAGTAAATCACAACATAGTAGTTCACGTTTACTATAAACTAGATCTTCAATTACACAGAAATAAAAATCTTATTGTATTGTATTTGTCGCATATCTATAAAAATAGAAGACAAAAACATACGATTTGAATTCAGTAAATCACAACATAGTAGTTCACGTTTACTATAAACTAGATCTACAATTACACAGACATATAAATCTTTTTGTATTGTATTTGTATCATATTGCATTGCAAACATTCTAAATATTTCTGAAGTAAGACATCAAACAGCAAAACAATAAGAGCCTGTTATAAGGAGTCAAAAGACTTTAGATATATGTATAACCAAACAATAACGACATCTAAGCAGTTTGTTTCAGACGACTCTGGAAAACATTGTGGGAAAAGTATAAATTGCTCGCCCTTTCAAAAGATTATTTTTCTATTTAATCACATTTTGAAATGTCGTCTCCAGACTCTTTCAATTTAGGACGGCCAATCATTTGGCGTTTGGTAAAGGGTTAAGACACATTGGTTGTAATTTGATATCGTCTTCGTACCGTAATTTCGCCCTCCGTGTCGGCTATGGCTAGTGTATCATGATGGGGTTTCCAACAGAGGGCCGTGATGAAATAGTCCTCTGTTTCCGGAAATGTGATCTCTATCCGCTGACATTCCTTACAAACAGCGTGCCAAATATAGGCTGACTTGTTTAGGGCCACAGCTATCAGGTTCTTGTGACCCCAGTCCAACAGGTTTGTGTCTGCAAAACATGATAGGTTTTCTAGCAGTGTAACGCCGATTTCTCATGCATTTCTATGGCTTTTCTTCTGTTACAGCGAATGCTTGTGCATTTATATTGCATTTAAGCTAACTTGCAACGATTAATTACACATCAGTGGGACTTTTTTAATCGATGTTTCCACTACTTCTGACGTATTTATATGACTTATTTTGTTATGTTACACCAACTGATTATGTACTTAAATGGCTTTGGACTATTTTTCAACTACTCCTTGTAAGTAAAAAGCCATTTGGTACAAATGGCTTTTTATTTACAATGTATATAACAGCGTCTATTTACATATGTGTATGACTTTTTTCACATTTCTTACAACGACTGCAAACGTATTCATCTGACAAATTAGGTAAGTTTTAGCGATTGCTTTCACATTTGTATGACTTTTCTGTAGCTATGTTTCCATTACAGCTGGCGTATCTACTTGTTTTTTTGATATGTTAAAGCAACACAGATTCGAACATGGGATCCTCGGTACAAGAGGCCGACGCACTACCTCTGTACCACTGTCGCTTGAATATGTAGACTGATCATGCTCTAATTATCCGAATCCTTATAAAAACCAGATTTGCAATATTATGTGTTGCAAAAACTGTTGGAATATCAGCTGATACACCTCAATGGTATAACAGATACATTGTTGAAATGGACGTTTAGCCTAAACCTAACCAAGAAAACTATCAAGTTATGGGACAATTAAGAGAATAAGCGTGTGACTTACAGAAATCGTCCCTCATATTGGGCATGTCCATTACACATTCGGGGGAGGACGGGATCTGGTGACGCCGATCTCGTTTGGACGGGGGACCACCTAACGACGTGGTACCTACATTTGTATACGGGTACCGGCTCCAACTAGCTGTATCTGCACAAATAACGGTAGAAATATAATAGTATTTAACCCATTACCAAGTTATTACGACATTTAACCACTTTGTTGCATACGACTCTGGAAAACATTGTGGGAAAAGGAGAAATTGCTCGTGACGAGCAATTTCTCCTTTTCCCACAATGTTTTCTGCCCTATCAGATGAGTACTTTCCAATTCCGTCACATTTTGGAATGTCGTCTGCATCTGCAATCTTTTTCGAATTGGACAGTCGAAAAATTCGGCGTTTGGTAAAGGGTAAAGTTAAAATAACCATAATCCGCCATTTTCAAATTCATTCTTTGGTCGGAGTACTTCGGTCGTTTTCGGTTTACATTGGTCGTGGCCGGACCTATTCGGTTTAATGCGAATAGTTCCGGCCCCGACCAATGTTTACCGAGAACGACCGAATCATTCCGACGAAAGAATGAAATTCAAAATGGCGGATTATTGGTATTCTACCTAAAACCTCGTTACGCCAAGGAAAGCTATTTTGATCACCTGCAACAGAGTGCGCGGTAGGCAAAGGGGAAATTGCGCGTACATGTAATTCCATAAAAAGTAAATGTTAGTTCCCGTACAATTTGCCAGTCGTTTACTGCTTAAGCAAGACCCGAAATAATAGACTTCTGGATTAATGTCTTCTCGGGTTGTAAAATCTTGTTTTACTCTGTTTTGAACACTATCCCCCCTCCCCTTCAAATTAAAAACAACAAAGAAACAAATCAAAGAAAAGGATGTTTAATGAGTAATTGGGATCAGACCGCTGTTTGTGTATCGATTAGGTACCGTCACTCAAAAAGTGGTATGTAAATGCAATGGACTAAGGTGCTTAGGCACCCTTAGTCCAAAAACAACAAAGAAACAAACAATAGTTAATTTATGGCATTTGGTACCTAGTTTAATGTGTTTCGTCCCACTTATAGACACAACATGGATTTACTCTACTTTTACCTAACTAGACGAAATTTATCTATCTAAAAAAAGTGCAAAGCGGATCGTACACATAAAAAAACAAATACATGTGTGCTTAAAACTGATCGGCTTTACTTTGTTAGAACTCATATCTAAATGTAACGCCTTTTTATACCAGATAAAAAGTTTGTCATGATCAATTCCAACAAGAGTAATGAGTCCGGGTCCCAGTTGTTCTACGGTTAATTGGTTGGAATATTGACCAAACAGAAAGCGTATAAATATTAACTAAACCGTTATCATGCCGGGTATAAAACAAATTGTTTTAAACAATACATCTACTGGAAAAGGCTTAACCCTTTACCAAACGCCAAATTTTCCACTGTCCTAAATTGAAAAGGTTTGCAGACGAAATCTCAAAATGTGATGCAATTTTTTCCCCTCTGATAATGCGGAAATATTGTTGAAAAAGGAGAAATTTCCCAAAATGTTTTCCAGAGATGTCTGAAACGAAGTGTTTAAATGTCGTTTTTGTCTGGTAATGGGTTAAACAATCGATGTGAAAAATATGTATATATATGAGAAATCGGACAGAATGGTTAAGTTCTCCGTTAGGCAGAACTATTTCAACCGAATATCAACCAGAATGTCTATATAGTTGTATTCTATCGTCTGCTGTTGCTTCCAGTTTGGACCAAACATAAAAATTCAGATGTTGCAATGATGTTACCATGATTCAGTTGTAAATCTCTCGTTCATTGTTTGTATGGTGTTTAACGTCGTATCAACATTTTCTCAGTTAAATAACGGCTTTCCAGAATGCACCAGTACTATTCTAGGGCTCTGAATAGTCAAACTAATTCGACGTGAAGATTGCTTTTTTATTTTCTGATGGGGGCAATATGGAGATATTGCCCGACACAGAAATTCTCAATATTTCACGATCGCGTTAAATAGGTTTAACTAGGGCTCAGAAGTGACTTGCCAAATGTCACTCCCACGAAACCAGGTGTCGGTGCGACTCGAGGGACCCAAGTCGGCCACCTTAACCACTGGGCCACTCAGGACCCTCTAGTTCATGTTCAATGTTTGGTGGGTGGACAGAAGAAGATAATAGGTTACAGACAGGGTAATAAGTGGAAAATACAAACGTGTAGGAAGATTGACTCCCAGATAAAAAAGACAAATAGAGATGAAGACATACATACAGAAAGACAGACAGCCAAACAAACGGAAAAGGCACTCACGCTCAAAATTATTACTTGGTCGTTCTGTTATGGGAAGTACTCGTCCCTCGCTTGGCAGTTCCCCACCGTTTAGCAATTTCGACATAGCTGCAGGACTCGAATCTTTATATTGAGCTGCTTCCTTTTCATGACTCGGTGAGTTATGGGTTCGAAGCCTGTAATTCGATAGTTCAATGTTCAAAAAAGGTCTGAACGGAATAAACCTATCCGAAGGTGTTCCCTGTATCCAGACACGCGTAGAGCGTTTCATTCTATCGTTACCGACACACAACGTAAAAGCTATTGTGTTGTAAGTTGTGGTGACAGGGCAAGTGCACGTGCATCTTGTGCGGGACAGCTCATAGTGTGGAACTACAAATCCGGGGCGCCTTACCTCAGAAGGGGCGTTTACACTTTATCCTGGGCCTGCTTTACAAAGCTACGTACGCAAGAAAGTGTCGCAATTTTGTGCGAGCGCAAGTATTTGGCTGCAAAGACGTTTCACAAAACAGCGTAACTACGTTTTGCATAAATATAAGCGTAAATCGACGCATCTTAGTGAAACGGGTACAGTACCTGACTAGTTAACGTTTGTTGGTTGTGATGATCCACATGTCGTAATTCCGAACGTCAAAGGAATGTGTTGTGGGAGTCGTTAGGAATTACTGTTACATTATAAAGATTTGCCCATAACGTACAATTAATCTTTAATCAGAATGTTTCTACACAATGTTTCTAGTATACACAATGTTATAAAAATGCAAAAGACATAACGACATTTGACTTGTTTGTTGTAGACGACTCTTGAAAACATTATGGGACAAGTAGAAATTGCTCTTAACGGGCAATATCCCACAATGTTTTCTGCCTTATCAGAAGTTTATTTTTTTAATTTCATCATGTTTTGATATTACGTCTGCAATCTTTTTCAATTTGGGACAGTCGAAAATTTAGCGTTTGGAAAAGGGTTAAACTTTTAAATTGACCCCAGCACACATTTTCATATTGCCGAATGTGATAAAAAGATTCAAGTATTTTTCGAACGTAGAAGAGCTTTTCTCTTGTCATTAAGATTCTCTTTTATTCAACAGCATTTGCAATGATTTGACTTCTAAGAAATATAATGTCTTTGTCCTCATTCATTGTCACCAATCTACGAATGGGAAATTGTTTGACAAATCAATCTAGTATGATAGGAAAACTATTGGCTACATGGTCAGCTGATTTCTTCAAGTATACGTGTACATATACAGTATTCCAAGTAAATTCTTTGAAAATTTCTAGACATTTACCACATTGGTTTTTAAAATATTCTGCACCAAAAACATTTCAGTGTTGTATATTATGGAACTAGTTATACATTATCTACCTATCGTTTCAATCATTATCTTGTATCTCCGTGCCTTTTATTCTTTAACCTTCTCTCTAAGCGATCTATATTAGATGACTTTGGAGTCAATTATCGAAATAGCAATAAAAGTCTAAACCAACTTTACCTTTGTATGACTTCAACATTGAAAGCATTATAGCAAAGAGAAGTTTGTCATCACGAGCGAATATTGAGGCGATATGACTTTTCATTTGTTGAAAACGGCATCAAACCTTAAAAGCGGTATCAAACCTTAATAAAACCAGCTTGTAACAGCCCAGAGGATTATTCATGCAGAAGTGTATTGACGACGTGTGGTTTCTATGTGAGTTTACAGTGCTACAGCTCTTTCATAAAGGAATTGGTGACTGGTCCAAACTGAAAGCTTAAGCAGACTAAAATAAAAGGAAAAACTGTTTATGAAGCCCCTTTTGACAAAATGATAAATGTTTATTGCAAGGAGTGTGTCCTTTTGTCAGAATGGTTTCCAATGTCATCTACAGCAGATGCAATAAAGCAAGATTTATATAGAATATGGCTCAAGAGAAAGAAAGATTTGATCAGCACTTACTCTCGATGCATGCTGGTCTAAGTCGACTCTTTATGTAAGTGTGATTATGAGCAATAAACTGTGGTCATTGTGTTGAGCATTTCCCTAGTTTGGTTCGATAACAGCAGACGACACAAAGAAAGTACATTATATGGTTATTTTATCAATGGGGTATCAATAAAAGTTTATGCGCAACGTTGGTTAATAAACATAGAATATCTACATGACGAAGAGAATGTTTGGTCAGGTTGATTAGTTTAGCTTAAACTTATTCATTTTATATTGATCACGACACAAGTTATTACAAATCACTCCGTGCTCTGCTACCTGGATGAATTACCAGGACTTGCGCCGAATGTGGATTAATGAAAGGTTGCAAAGTCGACCCACTACTCGTGGGGTTCGAACTCACATATCCCAAGACCGACGCTGTACCTCTGGACCATTGCCCTACATTTCTGCCAAGAATTTGAATTTAGTTTTCTACAAATGCATTAAGCGGTCATCTGTTTTAACCCATTAGCAAATAATAACGACATTTAACCACTTTGTTGGAAACAGCTCTGGAAAACACTGTGGAAAAAGGAGAAATTGCTCGTGGCGAGCATTTTTTCCTTTTCCAACAATGTTTTCTACTCTATTAGAAGATTACTTTATAATTTCATCATATTTTGAACTGTCTTCTGCAAACTCTTTCAATCTGGAACAGTCGAAAATGTGGTGTTTGGTAAAGAGTTAAGCGATAGATTTTATGTCAACCACATCATCTGCATTTTGAAGGCCTAAATCTCTGCAGAGAAGTGGCTGTTCCTACATAAAAGGAGATAAGTATAAATTACCGAAAATTTACGAATGCATTGAGATCCTATTAAATAGACTCCTTTACCATGTTATTTTGTGCTTGAAATATAGTTGTCTTCAATTCAAGCATGTTTACCAACAACCTGTTTGTTTACATAATCAAAATAACAGATGCTGATTGGTCAGTTCAAACATTTGCGTATCAACTGTCAAGGTCAAGGGTGAAGAATCATACAATCTGAATTAAAAAACTGGTTAATCTGGATTATTTCTCGTTGGCTTTCATGTTAAAGTTGTGCTGATGTTTTTTTTGTGATAACTTTTTGAATCTGTCCAAAAGTTTATCAAATACTATTGTTTGATATAGCACCAATCTCCTTTTATGTGCCTTTAAATGATGAGTAGTGGTAGCTTGGTTGGTAGCGAGATAATGTTCGTCTTATTATTTTACATCGATTGTGAACAAGCTCATACATATTAGATCAACCCATTACCAAACAATAACGACATTTAACCGTTATGTTGCAGACGACTCTGGAAAGCTTAACGAGCAATCTTTCCTCTTACCACAATGTTTTCATCCCTATCAGAAGATTATTTTTCCAACCTTATCACGTTTTGAAATGTCGTCTGCAAACTCTTTGAATATGGCACCGTCGAAAATTTGGCGTTTGGTAAAGGGTTAATCACTTTCGATTGTGCTTCCTGTATACAATACCCTTTTAATAAGTGTTTTGTGTGGCATCGATTAACAGAAAAGCTCTGCCTTTAGAGTGTAAAGGATAGTGTGGTTTTGGCATGTATTTTCATTTTAATGTTTTAAATCTGTTATGTTTGTTAACTTAAGGGGCTAGTATAAATCCGGCGATTTGAAAGAAGCAACCATATCACCTAGTCAAAATAATTCGGCGGGAAGATAGTATTTTACTTTCTGATGGGGCCATCTAACGGGAGATATTTCCCGATCGCGTCAAGTTAGTTTGACCACATTGACACCAGTCTGCTCGTGAAGTCTGCTGCTGGGATGGACCAGCTATTCTTCGGAAATTTGCCTACAATGAAAAACGGATCCGTCAAGAACATTTTAATCCATTAATTGATTGTGATGAAAAGATTGGAAGGCAAATGGAAGACGAGAAAGTGCCAACCGAGTGCAATTTGTCTGTGTTGCTGCTCAAAAGAAGGATAGTTAGCATGGTGGCGCAATCTCCTTTGTAGAGTTATCATTTGTTTCTCATATTAATCGTGCTTCGCTTCGAAGACGTGAGTCAAAATTAACAATAGCTTTTGAGACCACAAATATGGATTATAAATGTGGGAGCTTTTCATACTCGGTGTAAACAGAGCTATGTCTCTGACGTTACCGAAGTTGACCTACAGCGCCATGACACTTTTGAAGCGTATCGAAGAAGGTGTGTCCAATACAGCCAATAAGAACGCCATTTAAAGCCATTACATCATTTTATTTTGCCGTTTCCTATGTCACCTCTGTGATCATGTGTCCGTTATGTATAAAGTTACATGCTTTCCCGTACTCCTTAACTAAAGATCATGATTCAAAAACACTTTGGCTATTTGAACAATTTAAGGGGACCCCATTGTATGGTACTTTGGATGACTGTATTCAATTCATTGTGTATAAACACTACCTTATGAAGCTACAAGAAAGTGAATGTAAATTGGAAAAGATGTCTTGTGTAACGAACCGAGCAAATGAGCCTCCCTCAAAGAGACAAACACATCCGACCAGTGAAAAACACTGTCGTTCACTGAGCGGTTGTGTTGTCTATATATATGCCAGCATGTTCTCTCAAACAATGCATTAGGTTCCTAATTTGCATAAACATTCAACGAACGTTACGTACCTTCCACTTCCGAGAAGACTCGTCCCGAGTCTTGGCGTCTTGGCCCTTGGGAAACATGCGGGGAAGACAACTCCGATAGAAGGAGAAGTCTTAATCCCACCGCTGCCACCAATGTAACGAACCGAGCAAATGAACCTCTCTCAAAGAGACAAACACATCCGATCAGTGAAAAACACTGTCGTATACTGAGCGGTTGTGTTGTCTATATATATCCATACCTGCATGTTCTCTCAATCAATGCATTAGGTTCCAAATTTGCATAAACGTTCGACGAACGTTACATAACTCCCACTTCCGAGAAGACTCGTCCCGAGTCTTGGCGCTTGGGAAACACGTGGGGAAAGCAACTCGAAAAACTGTAGCAAATGAATACTTCCCTTTGTTACACTACAGTACAGTACAAACTCCGCGCAGGAATACTTTCCTTTGTTACACTACAGTACAGTACAAACCCCGCTCAGGAATACTTTCCTTTGTTACACTACAGTACAGTACAAACTCCGCGCAGGAATACTTTCCTTTGTTACACTACAGTACAGTACAAATCCCGCGCAGGAATACTTCCCTTTGTTACACTACAGTACAGTACAAACCCCGCGCAGGAATACTTCCCTTTGTTACACTACAGTACAGTACAAACTCCGCGCAGGAATACTTCCTTTTGTTACACTACAGTACAGTACAAACTCCGCACAGGAATACTTTCCTTTGTTACACTACAGTACAGTACAAACTCCGCGCAGGAATACTTCCCTTTGTTACACTACAGTACAGTACAAACTCCGCGCAGGAATACTTCCCTTTGTTACACTACAGTACAGTACATACCCCGCGCAGGAATACTTTCCTTTATTACACTACAGTACAGTACAAACTCCGCTCAGGAATACTTCCCTTTGTTACACTACAGTACAGTACAAACTCCGCACAGGAATACTTTCCTTTGTTACACTACAGTACAGTACAAACTCCGCGCAGGAATACTTTCCTTTGTTACACTACAGTACAGTACAAGAGAAAATTGATGCAAGCCTCAAAGTCGCCCGCAAAAAATTCGATTTGTCTTCCTAAACAAAACCTCCAACATAACATTAAAAGAATAGAATAGAAATGTATTTATAATACGTGCAAACATATCTCGTCATTCAAACTCATTAGAAAGAGCCTGTTACTCGGCTAATGAAAGCAATTTGCCGAGGGAATAGCTGTCACAAAGTTTAAACATAGTTTTGTGGCTGACTGTTTCACCAAAAGTAGAAGAAATTAATCTGAAACGACTCATGATGAAAGACAACCAGATCTAGTCGACATATGTTGGAGGATCGTTAGACAGGCTGTTTTTTTAAAGGCCCATTAAAGGAGATAAATGCTATATCAAACTTTATTACTTGGAAAATTGTTGGACAGATTCAAATAGTTATGACCAGAAAACACCATCAGCACAACTTAAATGTGAAAGTAAACCAGAAATAACCCAGATTAGCATGTTTTATAATTCAGATTTCCTGATTCTTCACCTCTGACCTTGACAGTTGACACACACATTTTTGAACCGACCAATCAGAATTAGTTATTTTGAATATGTAAACAAACAGGTTGTTGATAAACCTGATTGAATTGGAGACAACTATATTTCAAGCACAAAATAACTTATTTTAAATAAGTCTATTTAATAAGGATTCAATGCATTCCTAAACTAATTCTCATGACTTTTATGGACATAATAAAAGAACTCCATATATTTTTTCAGTAATTTATTTGTACTCCTCTCCTTTGATGTGCCTATACGAGACTATTTCTTATAATCTTGCTTTCATGCTTTAATAAATTTCGTTCTTTTAATTATTTTAAAGCTCATGAAACCAGATACTTTTAAGACATTGTAACAAACCAAGATATATGTCTTGACTTTTGATACTTATCTTTACCGTTTATCAGTTTGACTTCTTCCAAATTTCAAATTGAGTATTTCTAAACTTTTATGAAAGTTGTCTGTAATTGTTTCCATTTTTGCCAACACAAAGTATGTATTGAAAACTGCTTGTTTAATGATATTGAACTTGGAAAACGATGTCAACCAAACACATGATAATACTATTGCAGCAGAAGCTAGAATCTATTAAGGGGAAGAAGAAAAAAATGTTCAATACAAACAATTTCTGTGTCTCATTTGTAATACATTGTAATTGTCGTCAGTTTAAGTTTACACATTGGATTATTCTTATAATCTCATATACAAAAAAGCCTACACAATGTAAATGGTCGTGGAAACTGTACCAGTGTTCATTTTGTTTAAATGTCTACCAACAATGATTAAACAGATACACCTGAAACCTGTCATTAATATGACAGTTTGGGAAATAATTGTGATGGAAGAAGAAATTCCTTAGAATGAACCACATTTCTCCCATTATCATTTACACTTGATACCCTTTTCTTTTTTTATAATACAATCAATTTAATCATTATGAACCTTAGATGTACCTTGTGATGAGTTTTGTTTTCGATATTGATATAGTACTAAGGAAAAGGTAAAAAATGTATGGCAAATTACTAAAGATAACTAATTAACAATGTCTTTAAACCCTTTCCCAAACGGCACATTTTTGACTGTCCCAAATTGAAAGAGTTTGCAGACGACATTTCAAAATGTGATGAAATTGTAAAATATTCTTCAAATAGAGCAGAAAACCTTGTGGGAAAAGGAAAAATTGCTCTTACCGAGCAATTTCTCATTTTCCCACAATATTTTCCGGAATCGTCTGCAACAAAGCTGTTAAATGTCGTCATTGTTTAGGTAATGAGTTAAGAATGTTATTGATATATATTAACATGGCATAATATGGGGGGAAAAGGCAATAATCTTTAATTCTAAAGAACGACGAAAATAAATTCAGGCAGCAATAATAAGATATGAAGACAATATTTTAATTGCATTATTGGTTAGTTGAAACAGAGACATAGATAACAGTTATCTATGTCTCTGGTTGAAACCATAGCAAAAGAAAGGCAATAAACAAACTGTCTACTTATTACTTATATAACTCAATTTCTTTGAGACAGCATTGATAGCACACTACAAATTTTAAGTGAGTATTAGCACTTATCAAACCAAGCCTTTTAGAATGTTTCATCAAGTAAAGTGATGTGCACCAACTTCGTACAGAAGACACATTTGTCTTATGCCAAAACAAACTATTACATATAACAACTTTAAGAAAGAGCAGGACGTGGAATATTCTATGTTGATCTAATTAGAACTACACAAAAAACACATCTTCACATTTTACAGATGTCTTACTACTGTCATTTTTGAAACACAGACTTCGCATCACATTTAGGCTTGTTGTTGATACTATCGAGCTAAGTGACTTAAATGTACGGTACGGACGTAATATGGGACGAATGGAAAAAGATCGAAGCGTTTTTGGTAACTATCTTTTTATTTTTATCAATAAAACCTAAAACTCATCTGTATATATACTTTCTGATTTTGGACTGTTTCTTTACCGAAAGAAATTGAGTGATTTCAAGGAAAGATTGACGATAATTCTGCTTAAAGGCTGAAAACCGCATTTTTATCGGCACGAAGACCGTAACAGCTACAGTTTTATTTTGTTATTTTCGTCAATCAAAATGGAATTTGTAGTCGCTGGACTTAAGACTTAATCACTGCATATATAACTTATTATTAAATCGTAGACAATTATATACAATCAATGCTCAAGTGGTTAAAAATAAATGTTTAAGGGAATAAATTGAGAGGTCGATATTTTAACAAAGGCGATTCGACAGTTGAGATGATACGGGCGCCTGCAGACGTATTTCATTGGTCAAATTGATTGACTGTCATCTTGTAGATTATGTTATAAAGTATAGGGTTTTAGAACATTTATCAGAGAGCCAGTCTAATGGACCTCGTCGGACGACTTTACACATTGGACTGGCACTCGGTACCATCTTTTTGATAAAGAAAACCGATTTTAAGACTAACTAAAAGAGATACAGGCTGAAAAATGGACCTGTTATTGTTTGAGATGGATCTTGTTTTAAACTATTTCTCCAAATAAAAACCTTTTAAGAACACAAAATCAAACAGAAAACATTTTTTGAAACAATGAATAAAGGAGAGAAGGTCAACGACTAAAAAAAGAAAAGCCTTTGTTATGAATTATTTTCAAATAAATGATAACAAAAATAAATATAGCCTCCCTTTCCCCATGTGCACTAACCAAAAGCTTCTACAAATATGATCGCCGCCTTCTGGCGGGCGATCAACAAACCCCGCGCAGGAATACTTCCCTTTGTTACACTATGTGTACAGTACAGTTTTTGTTGTTGGCCTCCGTCCCTCCGTCTAGGAAGACGATGAGTTGGGCCGTGTCGAGGTCCTGCAATATCTGCGATGAATGTGAAGGCCAATTTTTGTGTGGAAGTCCTTCTTACAACCATCGCAAATGAAGATAGTACAGTTTTTGGTTGACTGCTGCCAAGCGTTTTTCTCTTTTCTGGAACTGCTGTCTGGAACGACGTTCTTCTGCCTCCTTCACCCCATTGCGGACAGCGAGCCTCCACGCAGAACATTAGCTTGCGGTTTCCTCCCATGTATCCGTATTGATGCATACTGAATGAATGTCTCTTCTGTAGGAGTTCTTGAACCTGAGGTGTTTGCAGCCTTGTTGACGGTATCCAAGCTCTAAATGTTCAAACAGAAGGTCTTTGGGTAGGCGAACTTCGCTGAGAAAGCATTGCAATTATTGAAGAAGTGTTTGCTCTGCAAAGCACGTCAGATGGTGACCTTGTCTATCCAAGTAAGACCCAAGATCTTCCTCAAACACCGCATGTGATACACATTCAACACTTTCCTCAGCACACTGTTGTATGGAAGCGAGTCCTGTGCCACATATGCAAGACAAGAGACAGTACAGTACTAACCAAAATGAAAAGGGAGATCACTGCGTAGGACTATGGGAGGAAATCAGACCGTCTGTCTGATTGGCTCCCCTGTCTATGACGTCAGTGGTCAGTCAGAGTTAGGTAAACTCTCCGGATGAAGTCTCAGTGGGGACATTGGTGTCGATATATTAATGTAAGTCTAATTGATTTTGTATATTGCTCTGTAACAGGCTTTCGAAACGACGTTTTATTTTTTTCAAAATGATGTTAGATTGCTTTGCATGGCGAAATTATATTAAAACGCTATTTTACGTCGAAAGTTCTCTCCCTTGTTAAACATATTTGGAAATTGTGATTTGTTTGTTTGTCACATTCCACAACTTTTAACAGTTAAGAATTAGCAAAATCGTAAGTAGATTTCAGAAATCGGCTCGAAACTTAAAATCTTAAACGATTTCATATCAAGAAATCATAGTACTGAAAGGGTCCACTGAAAGTGTTCCTTCTTCAAATAGATACATGCAGTGATTCAGATTGGACTTGTTTTCCTTAGGACACATGTCCTAAATGCTTATTTTTCTTCAGATCAATTGTCCTAAATTGCCAGAAAAATGCCAGACACTACATTTTATCTTCATAAATTAAATTTGGGACATTAAATGAAACTATGAGGCTCACTTGCATTAACTGTTTAATAGAACTTTGATTAAAAACAACATGGATCATCTTAAAATAGTATTTTCATATAGAACAATTTCCTTGAAACAGCCTTCCAAGGCTCTAGGGCAGCTTCAAATGGAAACGCATTTCTTTCATTTCCATTGATCCTGATTTTCATGATCTGGTCCTGTGTTTCTGGGTTAAGGCCATTTCTTAGTGCAGTCAGAGTTTGATTCTGCACTGAGAACCCACGTTCACAGCCTGCAGTGTTTATGGGACATGTAGTTTGATCATATTTTAGTTTGTGATACGCTGGCAGCTTCAGTTGTTGTTGATACCGCTGGCACTGGTTGACAGATATCAAAACCCATATTGAATAATGACCGCTTCTTGGTTTTTTGTTCCGCCATTTTTGTGTCACATCACAGCAAAAACAAAAACAATCTGCATTATAATGTGGATCTACAGCTGATTTTATTATTGCCCATGTTTCAAAGAGCGCCCATTGATTCTGATTCGCACACACTAGGAAAACACGAAAACATACAGGGTTCTCTCTGGCTAAAATTTTCTTTGCGCCAACACTTGCGCCAAATTGAAAAAGTTGGAGCCTAATTAGAAAAATTGGAGCCAAATTCAATAAGTTGGAGCCAAAATAGTCTTTTGTAGAAGGGGAAATCATTCATTAGGGTCACCTACGGTTCTAAAGAGGTTCTCAAGTGTTCGTTTGTTCTATCTATTTCTATGTGCTGTTTTCATTAGGTTCTATGGATTAAATCCTCTCTCACTCTCAAAGTTTGAAACAGGACATATCAGAAACATGACTTTCACCTTGGCGTCATATTATAACCAACTATTTCCTGTCCTCCAGGCCTCCTTGTCAGATGTTTATTTGATTTTTAGTGGGAGGCATATTCAACAACTGAGATGATCGATTTATAGTCACTCTTGTGTTGGATCAGAATTAAGTGTTAATTAAAATCGCGGATTTTATATACCAAAACTTCGGTGCATAATAGAGTTTCATTTATTTGTCAATCAGCACAACTGACTTCGTCGATGTTTGATGTCAACTTCTTTAAAAGGAGCGCGAGGGCAAACATTTTGATTGAAAAGCAATTAAAGTAATCAAAGTCATAATTTCCATATAATTGAAGTTGTAAAGGCTGGCGAATGACTAAATGGTGTACACAAGAAAGTGTCACCTTCAACAAACTTGACAATCAACAGATAATGAACTGAACAAGTGTGAAAACAGGATTATCCTGTATCGGAAATCGCATTTGATAAACAAGCTGGTTCTCGAGTTCTAATTCAAAGTACTGCGATTACGGGAACCATCGATACATGGTTCTCGGCTCTACAGTAAAAACAAATCGATATTGACTCGAGATCGGCAACCATGCAGTAAACAAACATCAAATTCTCGCGGAAAATAGTCGGCGCCAGGCACTTTCGCCAAATTTGTTTTTCTTGCGCCAATTTCTTGATTTTGTCGCCAATGGCGCCATTTGCGAAGGCCAGCGTGAACCCTGACATATTTCAGAGAGATATCCGAATACCACCGAATGTAACGATTTCAACAACAACAACAATGAACCAAAATATTTACCACACCTGTGTTAACAGTTTCTGAGAGAGTTATTGAAGACAAAAAAACATTTCGTCTAGATTGAAAGCTGTGAGATCTTTCTCATCACATGGTCAAAGTCTAGACAAGCTTATCAGGGGATTAGATTATAAGAAATAAGTTGATTCAAGACTTCACTTGTAACAATGTTTTAACAATAAGTTTATGAAGTACAGAGTATTGTAGGAAAATAGAGAAACGGTTATTTTGAGTTCTTGCAATAATTTTTATGATTTTGTTTTCAGTGTCCATATGAGTCCTTGATTGAATTTTAAAGATGGAATTTACACACAAGTATTAATAGACGAGCCATGATGAGCCAAGTCTACAAGGGAGGTAAGTTTGTCACAGTTTCTATGCTGTTCAAACCAGGGATCAGGAAAATGCCAGTTTTGGACCGATTTTGGTTGTACTGGACTGGTAACAAGTTGAGATTTGATGAAAAAATTTGTCCAGATAATAGACTGATATACACACCTAACAATACCTCGAGAATCACATAATTAATCTGTTAATTGTTATTCCCGTGTCAAACAATGACCACAGCGTGGAGGAGTTTAATGGTAAACAAACAGGCACGCTTGATTGAGAAGTACATGTGACACTCTTATTCCGCAAAAAAAAATCAAATTAAGCACATTCGGTAAAATTACTTTTTAGGTTGCGAGACATTCTTACGAACAATGTCTGCAACGAAGCATAGCTAGAAAAATCCACATTGGATTTTATGTCCCCTGTGAGGATTCGATCCCGGTTCTCCCAGGTGATAGTCCAAGACATAACCACTGAGCTAAAGAGTCGGCTCAGTAACGCAGAGGTTACATCTTGTCCTGATTGATTGTTGTTATGCTGTAGAGAGTGAGGCAGCTACGTAACACACCCCTTCTTATAGAAGTCATCATTTATGATGACATGTAAGCCATTTCGGCTTGTAAGTCCATTTCGGACGAATTAATGGCTCAATGTCCAATCCCAGACGAGCCCCCATTTTACGAACAATGTCCGCAACGAAGCATAAATAGAAAAATCCACTTTGGATTTATAGTCCCCTTGTGGGGATTTGATCCCGGTTGTCCCGGGTGACAATCCAAGACATAACCACTGAGCCAAAGAGTCGGCTCAGTAACGCAGAGGTTACATCTTGTCTTGATTGATTGTTGCTATGCTGTAGAGAGTGAGGCGGCTTCGTAACAATATCAAGGAGTTTAAATGAGTAAAGTAGGATGATATTGACAGTTTGCTTCCCACGCCAACACAATGTCATTTTTGAAACCAACTTTATTGGATATCAGGGGAATCACGAAAGGGACTCTTGAAGAGTTTAAAACAAACAGACCTCATATCCTATTTACCATCCATTGGGAATGGACGATTTTATAATATAATAATTAAAACCAAGAATACAGAAACATGAAGTTTATACTCAATTTTGTTCTAAATAAAAGGTTCGTTTTGATATTAGTGCATAAAGCATTAACTATGGTTAGATGCGTGGAAGAAATTGATAATTAAAACTTTTCCTTGGAGATGTGTGTGTGTGGGGGCATGAAGACGTACAAAGGGTTTTCGGCCGATTCTCGGACCGATTGGGATTCGGAGATTTCCTGATCTATGGTTCCAACAATGGTTAACCCTTTAAGGTATAGAGATAAGGCATATCAATGACACCATAGGTATAAACCATCCGATTATCGGAGACCATTAACGCATACATAATCAGTCACCCTAGGTACTTATTTGCACAGGATTATCTCCGATAATTGTCACTGATTGGGGTACTGTTAATTAAACCAAGATTAATGCAATTTTCGCTAATCCAATAGATTTTCACAGAGAATAAAGGATGACGAGAACAAAATTTCCTTTAAATTGATGTTATCCTCTGTTTTTTAGTGATACATACATATTAAGATTACGGTGAAGGAAATCAGACAAACAATGAAACTGTTTATTGCGGTGTGAATTATACAAAATCGAAAGTAATAAATGACGTATGTGTTCACCCTGAGAGATCCCTGATTTGTTTTTCTGTCTTGTCATCAATTGCAGGGAATTTTGTTGACAAAAAATGACGGAGAAAAATGCTTTGTCTTTGTATATTTCTCAACAAAACTGAATAGTTTTACTTCTAATTTCATTAAAACCGTTTCCAAATCAAAACAATGTTTTTCAACGCAATGTTGCTTCATAAAGTAGTCAAACCTGGTTCTCTAATACATGTAAAACTGTATAAATCAATTCATTATGGCAACGAATCATGCTTATATTTCCGTAGAATATGTGTCCATGGGTGAGGAATCTACCCAAAATTCGTTGTTGTAGTCAAAGTCGGTGGAATAATCTAATTTGCTTGTCAGCGAAATTTTTCAGCTGTCAAAAAGCTATCTATGCGGTCATCGATAGAACGTCAAAATAGGTTTTATACGGTAATAGGTATAACGGCGAAAAGCGTTTTATGCGGTAATCGATAAGGCGGCGAACGGCGCTATATACCGTAAAGGGTTAAATGATATAGCCTTTCGCATTAATGCAGGTTCCTCAACCTGTTTTGGGAGAAGGGAGAACTCTTTTTCATTGGCAAGTTTAAAACTATGTTAGTATAGGCAATTATTAGTTTCAAAGTGGCATGCCAAAGGAACAAATAAACTGGTCCCCAGCCGTCTACTGGCTCAACTGTGTTCCACAAGAGAGACAATTGGCAGCCTACAAATTCTGATCGATTTGATTAGTCAGAATGCTGCATTCCAAAATATGACAAAAACAACAAGAAATTATGGTTGTTTCCCATGAATCATTCTTTTGTGATTTTCAAAGCAGATAACCCTTTATCAGACTTTAATTATCCCCCGATTTGTATCAATTGTTTATCAAAATTCAAATTTCCAAATCATTTTGAACAATACTCCCGCTAAATAAACTTCATTTTACGTCCAACCACACCTTTGAACCAGCAAATATTCATCTCTAAGGACAGTGTTCTCTTTTTGTTCCTTCCATTACCAGCCAGAATTCTGTCTGGCAGATTTGTACCATAACAGTCTCTATATTCGATAGATGAGATACCGGTTCCCAGTCAAAGGAACAAAGAATGAGAAAGTTTGTAATGGAGATCTGGAGGAATGCTTGTCTGGAAAAATTTCAGATATAAAATACTGGCAACTATTTTAATTTATTTCAGGCATACTTTTGAGAAACATTTTGAATTTAACAAATAAAAAAAAGCTCTTGACCTTTTTAATGATCTATTAATGTGAGAAGAAATCTGATATTGAATTAATCTCATTCAAGAATAATCAAGCAATGATATTTGGTTTATTACACCATTTTAAAAAGTGCTTGTTCACAGAAAAGAAAATTCAGGAAGCATAATTTTATCCAAGAACTTATCTCCATCGTTTGTATATTGTAAATGTTTGTACCAAACTTATTTTCTCATTCAACCATATGTATTTTTATGTATTTGTAGCAGAGAAATCCTTTTGATAAAAGAAGAAATCTCATGCAGAAAATAATATAATTTGTTATACTCTACATGTTATACTAAGATTGTTTAGTATACTAATGGTTTGCAAAGACGAACAGATCTAATAAAATCCATAAAGAAACTAATGATAAAGGATATGAAATTTTATGATGATAAAATCATGTTATTTTGTGAATGCTGTGTATAATGCTGTAATATTACTTTTGAGGTATGTGTATATCGTAAATAAATATTGCTCCATTCTTGTTTCAGCTCAAGGGGCAGGTGTTCAAGTAAAGCAAGAACCTATGGAATCCAATGGCCTCGCGCAGAATCAAACAAATGGGGATGTTAATAAAGTAAGTTAAATAAGAATTGATTTTTTTATATTTCAGACTGGTGGCTCAGAGGTAGAGTGTATGCCATATGTCTGAAAGGGTGTGGGTTCAATACTCTGCTGATTTATATCAAGAACCAAACAGAATAGCAGTAATGGCTTCCCACCTTGGCACATGTTGGTAATGAGGATAGTGAAATGACGCATAAACAATGGTAGTAATTGTTTCCCTCCTTGACTCTTTGCTATTGAGGATAGTAATGACAGTTTCTGGTCAAAAAGTGTAATATTGGATCAGAGACAGGGAATATTAATATAAATGAAATAATGGTGCAAATAAAATTGTTTCAACACAAATTTTAAATCAGAAAAAGGTCCTGATTGATTTTATGATTTCGTGGTTAGAATACAGAGCTAAAAACCACATGTCTTCTCTCAGCTTGGGTTCAAATACTTTGACGGCATTTGGATTTTTCCTGAGAGGCAGTCTCGCAACTGACTTATGGGGAACAGATGGACCTATCTTGACCAGCCCTTATGGGTAGTTGAGTTTTGGGATTTCTCATTATGGGTCTGATACTGAGAGATAACTGAAATAGTGTTGACTTGATGAACAACCCATTTAAAAAAAAAATTACAATGAACCCTTATTGTGCTGGAACTGACTTCAAGCTTATACAAACTGGTAAGATCCAGGCAAGCTGTCAAGTAAATTGGCGACTGGCCTGTGATAGTTGTTTGCTACTCTGAGTATCTTTCTTCATCGAAATTAAGCAGACATTTGATGTTTTGGAAAGCAGATGACACAAAAATCTATTTTATGAAAATTACCCAGCATTTTAAAGGTTAAGAACTTAACCTTGAACTTTAATTTTGAAAACCTTTTCTCTATTTCAGGATGATATGCGTGAGGTCTTATTACAAATACTTAATTCACATAAAGAGTTAAGTGTTGTAACTGTCATAGAAGATCTGGTCAGACGAAATGTCTTGTTGACTCAAAGTGATGCAAAAAAGGTTAAACACACATCAAGGGAGCCATTATCTAAGTTGAAAGAAGCTGGTACTAAAGATCTTGGAGGAAATGTTTTACAGCCGAAAGATCCCACAAGCACATGTACCACAGAGGATGTTGTTTTCAGTAACATAAATGAAGCACTAGTAGAAACCAATGTAAATGGAAAAAGTAATCCTGAATTTGATGCTGACCTAGTTTGTGCTGTAGGTTCAAAAGTGAATGTCATGACACCTGAAGGACAAACTTTGCAAATAGATCTAACATACTTTTGGTGTAATTTCTGTAATTTTAAATCAGAAAAAAAGGATGTCATTCTTAAGCACATGCTAGACCACAGATTTCATTGCAAATATTGTAAGTTTCAGTCCTTCTCAAGGGCAGCTGTCATTCACCATTCTGTACAACAGCATGAAGAATTTGGGGATGTTGCTCAGACCCTGAAGTACTGTACTTATTTACCAGATATCTTACAGAGATCAGTTCTCACTCAAAATAAACGCAAAAGAAAGGAAGAGGAGAATGAAGATCTTGTTGATGATAATAGCAATGATGAAGAAAGTGAAGAAGAAAGTATTGATGATGAAGATGATGATGAAGACCAACCTTCCCCAAAGAAAGTGAGATTAGATGAAGAGTTGAGTATGGAGGTAGATGAGGTTGGAGAGTCAGGAGAAGTCTGCACCTCCTTGACAAACAAGATCATTGTACCGACAACAGCAAAGAATCAAACTCCTCCATCCCCTGAAAAAAAGAGCATGGAAAAGGAAACAGAAGCAGCTACTACCTTATTATCTACCAACACTCCCAACACAGTTGATATAACCTTGCCTGTTTCCCAAACATCTGACAGTTTACAACCTGAAGCAATGTCATCTGAATCACCATCTCCTGTTTCCAGTTTGTCTTCATCAAGCAATGTAAATTCCTCTCATACAACTTCTACTCAGACTACAGATGACAACTTACCCCTCATTATTAGTGTCCATAGTGGGACTGAAGCTGTTGAAAAAGCAAAGAAACCAGGAATGAATGCACAGAAACCTTTAGAGTCCATTAAACAAAGCTCGGGTAAAGAAACCTGGCTATGCTGGAATTGTGGCTACTGCCCGTTTGTTACCCTGAGTCAGGCGGTGTTAAAGATACATCTTAATGGTGACCACCAGGGAAAACCACACAAATATGTAGCAATGCTTGTTAGCTCAAAACAAATGCTCGATAGAATTCGGCAGTCTGACCTCAAACTGGGGTCGCTTCATCACAATCGGGAGGGTTTCACCAGCACATCGGAGACTCAAACTTCTCTGATAGAAAAACCACAGGATAAAGAGGCCTCACCAATATGTTGGGAAAGAATTCCTCCTCAAGAGAAAGCTGACATAGAGGAAAACGTAGACGAAAAGGAGATCCCTGTGTCTTACAAATGTGCCCATTGCAATTTAAGTGGTCCAGATCCAAACAAATTGACCAAGCACCTCAAGGCCAAACATATGGGATGTGTGATGTATGTTCTAGACATGAAAGCTGTGAAACTGCGCCAGAAGCGCTACCTTTTTTTCTGCCTTATGAAAGGTTGTGTCTTTATGACAAAGGAGATGGATGAGTTCTTGAAACACGAGGAAACTTGTCGTCCAAAATGGCGTGTTGATACGGTTTCCTCAACACTCAAATCTATCAACCTAACCAAACAGTTCATAAGCAAGACAAGCTCGCAGTCACAAACTACGGACTCAAAGTCAAACAAAGCAGCAGAGTATGGGTGTCTGTACTGCTGCTTTCAATGCAGTAACAACACTCGTATTAAAAAGCATGTCCTCTTTAACCACCAAAGTAGGCCAACTGCTATAAACAATTTGAGTCCTTTAAAATCAGAAGATAGAAAAGTTATTAACTTTTGTCAAGTTTGCTTATGGGAGGCACGCGGAGAGACAGAACTCAGCGATCATCTCAGTAAAGAGCATAATGAAACTTCCAAACAAGGCGTAAACAATGCATCTAAACAGACAAACTCCAACATAGAGCATCAGCCAGCAGGCAGTCTGACAAGCAATGTGGATATAAATGCAGACATAATACGAGGAAATTCCGAATCACCTGTCGTTTCTTTAAACAATAATAGTAATGCATCTATCGATTCTGCAAGCTCAACTGAAATACCATCCAGTCTAGCTGGTGACATCTCTCAACATCATTTTGACATGTTTGAAGATAATCCTTTCATTGTCACTATTATGGGGAAAGATGAGTATGAGAAAGCATTGGCCATGTATGTTACCAGTGAAGGTCTAGGCAATAAGGGAGGGAGGAGACGCCCACAGAGAAATGCTGCAGTTAAATCCAAAAAACAAAATAAAAAGACTAAATTACCTGCATTGTATAAATGTTTCTATTGTGAAAATTTCATGGCCTTTGGTTCAAGACTAATAAAGGACCACATTTCATGTGCCCATAAAGGTCTATGTTTTCAAGCCTATGATAGGCTTAAACTTGAGGGAGGTAAAGAACAAGCAACTGTTTATATTTGTCCTTTTGAGAACAATTCTGATAATTGTGTTTTTACTTCACCATGTGTTGATCATGTTTTGAACCATGGTATAAAAAAGCATGAGATGCAGCCAAGTCTTGCATATTTGAGTGGAAATAGTTCATCATCATCTATCCATAGTACAATAGACCAGAGACCAGCTACTACGACTACTGGAGAAAGTTATAAGTGCCTTTATTGTTTACATAACTCCCTTATCTACCATGCAAGGCAAGATATAAAGAAACACCTCATTGAAAGCCACCCAGAAGAAGATTTTGTGATGAGAGATTGTATAGCCAGAAACCTTGCTCTACAGAGTAGAGTATATATGTGCCACATGCTGACTTGTGACTTTACATGCCAGAAAAAGAATGATTACAAGCTTCACCTCCTTGCTCACAGTAAATCTAAGATCTATCAATGTACCAAATGTGACTGGATTAATTTGGATCTGTCTTCTGCAAACACTCATATTGCGGAAGAACATGGAAGAAATCAAGCAACAACAGTTGAAATTGACCTAGACTTGGACAGCTCTGGGGTATTGATACAATTAATAAGAGGTACTGTAATCAAAGTAGAGAAGGAATAATTGATTATCAAATAGACAAAATATATTTCGAGACTACATAAAAGACTACGAAGCTCATAGTCATTGTGACCGAATTATATTTGTTAAAGCAGACTGTCCAAAATTGAAAGAGTTTGCAGACGACATTTGAAAATGTGATGTAATTGAAAAATAATCTTCTGATAGGGTAAAAAACATTGTGGGCAAAGAAGAAATTGTTTGTTAAGAACAATTTCTCCTTTTCCCACAATGTTTTCCAAAGAGGTCTGCAACAAACTGGTCAGATATTATTTTTGTTTGATAATGGGTTAAAATACACGCATCCTGTGATTAAGACCAGGCTCCCAGATTTCTTTGCGGCATTTAATGAACTCTGTGCTTCATGATAAATTGTCTTTCACCACTGATAAATTATGTTCATGTGGAAAAGCAGCCTGAAGAGAATATTAAGAAATATTGCTTAAGAAATACAAGGATTGTTGATTTGTGTGCTGACTAGTGCAAAATGGCTGAAATAATGTTGAAAACGGTTAGAAATTTGTCTCATCTTCAGTAGTTTCTTAATTACCACAATAATATGTTTAATCGTAATTCACCTGACAAATCAAGGGTTCAATGCAAGACTATAGTAAGTGCTTCATGTTTGTGAAGGACTTACTATAGTCTTGCAATGAACCCTCAAATCTAAACTCATTCAATTCTGGAAGATTAAAACTTAAAGGTTCAGTCATATTTAACAGATAACTGATAGGATCATTCGACCAAAAGCAGAAATTACTTGTTTGAAGCATGGCATAACAATTGTACTGTGACACCAGGGCACAGCTTAACTACACATTTTATGTGAAGAATCTGCATAAGTTAAAAAAAAAAAAACCTTTTATTTCAATTTTGGGGCAATATTGCAAAGTAACACATCAATAGAATCGTCGTTCGAAGACTCTTCCAATGATGTGTCACATTGCGATATTGTACTTTCATTTAACCCCTTTTCAACCAATAACGACATTTTACCAGTTTGTTGCAGATGACTTTGGAAAACATTATGGGAAAAGGAGAAATTGCTCTTAACGAGCAATTTCTCCTTTTCCCACAATGTTTTCTGCCTTATCAGAAGAAAGTTTTCAACTTCATCACATTTTGAAATGTCGCCTGCAAACCTTTCAATTCTTTAGGACTTTCGAAAATTTGGCGCTTTGTAAAGGGTTAAGACACTTTCCATGTTAATAAGTTTTGACTTGGGCAAGTATTTTCCTTATGTTAAGTAATGGTTCCCTTCTCTGTCTAATCTTTTGCTCCAAAGTAATGGTTCCCTTCTCTGTCTAATCTTTTGCTCCATAACACCTCACTTCAAAGATTTTGTAGCGGGAGGACTTAGAGACCAATGAACAATTTATCCCTTGGTCACACTGGTCTTGACTCCATAACATGAAGAAGGGAAAGAGATTATTCTATGTAACATGTGAATAGTGGGTTGAATATTGCATAACCCTTGTAGTGCTTGAACCAACTTCATGCTTATGTAAACAGGTTAAATCAAGGCCAAGCCGCCAAGTAAATTGGCAGCTGGCCTGTGATCTAACATGTTTGCTACTCTGGGTATCTTTCTACATCAAAATTATTCAGATATTTAAGGTTTTGGTAAGCAGACGACACAAAAATCTGTTTTTAGAAAATTATCCAGTATTCTAAGGGATAAACGAGCTTTGGTTTATGTAAAACAAATGAGTAAGCAGAGCATATAGAGAAAATAGATGGTTTAAGTGGTGTTGTGAATCGGGAATGTTATTCAGCAAGGCATAGGAATAGTATCTGAAGCCGAGCCCTACAACCTTTCCTATTCAAAGACACCAACTATCTATTCTATCTATCCTGTTACCTAAATTATTATTATTTTTTTTTTTTTGAATTGTCATACAACAACCCATTTAGTCAAATTAAACAACAATAACATTTACCTCATATAAATATATATATACAGTATAGAGTTTTCTAAAATCTAACCTTTAACATAATAAAATTTGTTCTCAAGTCTAAAATAGCACTAAAAAGGAGTTGAGTAGACGAAGAGGAAGAGAATGGGAAGAGAGAAAGAAAATGATATGTGGAATATTAAGAAGAAGAAGGAAAAAAGAAGAAGAGGTAAGAGAAAGAAGAAGAAGAAAAGAAGAAAGGGAGATACAGTAATGAATTACTAAATGTAACATGTTTAAACATAACAATACACTCGCTTTCTTTCCCCAATCAAACAAAAACTAATACATAAACGAACAAAAAATGAAATAAGCCCGAAAAAAGCCAAACAAAACTGAAACTTGATATTGACAGGTGCGGGCAATGATCATGTGATCTAGTGACAGATATCAAAAATGTTATACGCCACCATGTAATTGGTCTGTAAATAACCCTGGTGACGAGATAAAAGTTTTTATGTACATTGTACACTCTTCACAGAGTGTTCTATAAAATTTCCAATTAATTGCTTTTCCAAAATATTTCTAGAAGTTCCGTTATGTGTTCTTTTTCAATGAAAAGTTGTCTATGAATATATGATAAAATTGACTTTTCATGTCACATTTGTATAACACCATCTCTGATTCCAAAACTTGAATTAACCCTTTCCCAAACAACAAATCTTCAACAGTCCCAAATTTAAAGAGTTTGCAGACAACATTTCAAAATGTGTTGAAATTGAACAATATTCTTCAGAAAGAGCAGAAAACCTTGTGGGAAAAGGAAAAATTGCTCGTTACTAGCAATTTCCCCTTTTCCCACAATGTTTTCTAAAGTCGTCTGCAACAAAGTTGTCAAATGTTGTTATTGTTTGGGAAAGGATTAATAGAAATAATTTGTGAATCATATCTAGAGTTTTTGATAGATTTGATTAACTTATAGATAGCAATGGATGTGTTTGTTGAAAAGTTTGTTTGGCCAAATCAAAAAGGAAGCTACAAAGTAGAATTAATATCATTCCTGAATTGTGGTGTACACGAGCGCGTTGAAAATAGACACTTCGAGGGTTCAATGCAATACTATTGTAAGTGCTGCACATATGTGAAGCACTTACTATAGTCTTGCATTGAACCCTCAACTTTGTAAATATACATGTATTGTAAATTGTAAAACAGATTACGTGTTTTCACACAGAGTAATTTAAATTAATAACCTTCAGGAATGAGACAAAAAAAATGTTCATGCTTTTTGTGTATTTTCATCCACTTTTGTTTTCAATATGGATTAGTCACAGATTCATTTAAAAAGGACTAGGTAAAACAAATCACTATTTAGAAGCTAGTTTTCAATTTTTATTATGCCATATATTCATTGTTGAGAATTACTAAGTTACAGATAAACATTACATTTGTCACTACTTGTGTTTTCATTATATATGTTCATATCAGACTCAGAGGCATTTCTGAGACAGTTCAAACACAGGTCACACAAGGTCTATTTATGTTATGCTGTTTTCTGAATTCTAAAATCAAAATTCAAAATTTCCTCTTTTTTTTTTTCGAGTTTGCCACATCAGAATATTTAGTACTGAATAAATATGGGATGTTGCATATTTTGTCAGTCAAACATGTAATGAAGAAAATTTCTTCAGACCTATTTTTCATACCAAATTTCCAATATAGCAAATGGGTATGAGTACAAATGGGAAGGTATTGTTACTCTCTAGTTAGTGGGTGATGTCTCCTGTCACAATATGAATATCAATATTAGGTATTTGTAAAGAGAGTTTATTTCACCTTTTGTCAGACGGATTCGTAAAGTCTTCTGCTGCTGATGCATCAAATTCAGTCATTATAAAGTAAGAAGGAAAAAAAAAAGAGAGTTTGTGTTTGATAATGGGAAGAGCATTATTAAATGGGTCTGCTAAATTGCATGTCACAAGAATTTTCTTTCTCTCTGACATTGATACTTTTGAATGTGGCATAAACCTATATCCGAGTATTTAAAAAGAAAAAGTGTAAGAATATAAATGTAAATTTGTAAGTTTGTGCATATATAATGTGTATGTTGATAAACATAACAACTTTTGATAGATATTACGTACAGAGAAATTGCAACTCTTTTTTGTACACTTGTTGATTTTCTATCATGAATTGTATTTAAAATTTAAAAAAGAAAGTATTAAAATATAATTTCATGTACATGATGTGTTTTGCCTTTTTCATTACCTTGACTATCTATAGAATAAGTCTCATTATAGTACTAATTGACCAAGTTGCACAATTCCGGTTATTAGTTTAAGCAAATTTATCCCCTTATGTACTAACCAAATCTTGGTTAAATATTTACATGCAAGTTTCTGTCTGAACAACAACTACAGATATCTAATTGAAACTTCACACGTCTTTGGTCATTGACAAAATCCCTACACCGTAGATTTTGTTATTTTAACCCTTATAGTGCTGGTACGGCCTCTATGCTTATGCAAACAGGTTAGATCTATGCCAGCTGCCAAGTAAATTAGTAACTGGCCTGTGATCTAACTTGTTTACTACTTACTGAGTATCTTTCCTTATCAACATTAACCAGATATTTAAGGTTTTGGAGAGCATAGGACACAAAAACCTATTTTTAGAAAACTACCCAGCATTCTAAGGGTTTAGTAAAATATGGCCTTTTCTGTACTTGGCTAATGTTATTCACCAGTGCTTATTATACAACAGAAAAGCTGATGTGTAGTTTTAATAAAATTAAGTCTTAACTTCCGTATTTACTCCCATCTGTGAACAAGCAGCTGTAAATATTGAAAGCAAACTGAAAAAGAATATGGTCATGATGCACAAATTTGGTTGCAATACATTTTGAATGTCGCCAGCTACAAATCTGTTTCGAGTCATTTTAATGTAGGCAAGAGTTCCATAACTTGATTAACCTAGAGCTCTCACTAAAGGTGACGTAATCCCCCCCAACTCCTTGTCACATGGACGCTTTTGTGACTGTATTGCCTGCACTAGTGTAGGGTATTGGCATGAGCAAGGACACCAGGCTACATGAGAGATTAAACTTGAATGGACACATCATGAGACTTGTACCACTTTATTGGAACCTAAACAACCACATGTGATCAATGGATTGCTTATTGTCAAAACATTTTAATTAACTCGGTGGTGGCAAAATATTTACTCCCCTGTAAATGCAAATTTTTTTTCTGCATCAGACCATTTAATGGTTATATATGGGGCCTCCGTGACCTAGTTGTTAGAGTGCAGAACTTGAAATCACATGGCCCCTCTCCGCGTGGGTTCAAATCCTGTGAGGGATATGGATTTCCATGAGAGGCAGTCTCCCGACTGACTTACGGAATGCCGATGGTTCTCCTCGCCTTGACCAGCCCTTATGGGCAGTTGAGTATGGGGTCTTCCTCAATCATTAATAGTCGGGCATCACTACATAACTGAAATAATGTTGATGTGATGTAAAACCCATATATATTATGGTTATATATGTAGTAAATTGCTTTAAATTTCACTTTTCAATGAAGTCTTGAAGAAACTGGGCAATACAGACAATCAATTTTGCTACCCATGCAACTGCAAATATCTGCTTAATTTTGTTGAGGAAAGATACTCAGAGTAACAAACCCTTTAGATCACAGGCCAGCCGCCAATTTACTTGGCGACTGGCCTGGATTTAGCCTGTTTGCATAAGCATAAAGCCGATTCCAGCTTTATGAGGGTTAAATAAGTTTTGAAGGATAAAATGTTTATAGAACCAAACCATGAAGGACTGGTTCCATTGTTGGGGACACAAGGTTCGAAATCCTTTGAAATGCAGTGTAATCCATGTGAAAAGTTTTTTGTAACAAATTATTTCACAATCCATGATAGATGATCGTTAACATATAAATGCATTAGCAGCTAACGCAACATTTTTGCGTCTTGCAGCAGAAGACTTTCAAAAGGCAAAGTGGCAAAAGATTAAATTGCTTGTAACAAGCAATATCTCCTTTTGCCACAATGCTTTTTCAATCTATATATTAACATATCACAACAGCAGAACTGAAAGGTTTTAAACATGTTTACAAAGCTTTTCTAAAGTCATCTGCTTCAAGTAAGAAAAAATTTTGCAGGTGGTAAAAATTTAAATGTAGAATCTCTAGGAAATCTTAACAATGGACTGTTTTGCGACTTTTCAAATACTCAACAGCGCCTAGTTACTGTTGCTATGCTTCACAGGCTGCTTTCAAAATGGCGGCGTCAGTCTACAATAGGGCTATCGAATCGCTTGAATTTATTTCTCACGGCACCCTTTTTCGATATCTGTCATGAAAACATTGCAGATGGCATCCTTAATGTTGCTTTTAAATACTTGTCCCAAACTTACATTAACGAAACTAGGAAAAAAATATATTCATAGATGCATAAAATAAGAGTTAGTGCGAGATGCTGGATGATATTGCGAGGGGGTGACAGCTCATTATAAAAGTTCACAGTGGGCAACGGCGGATTAGATAGTCCTCTTACATGTACATTTGAAGAACAGCAACATTTCATTTACTATTTGAATATTCCACTATAAAAGTAAGATGCTCAATTTGACCATGTTGTTGCAGCTGAACTATGGTTAGTGTGGACGACAGAAGAAGCTAGCTGTATGTATGATTTGACCAGCTTCCTTTTTTATGCAGTTTCCCATGAAATACAAGACGTACTGTTTGTACTTAACAGCCTGGTCGTAGAGGGACATTTCTAACTGCCCACAATATAGGGTTCATGGAAGAAGAAAATAATTCCACAAATAATTCTCTTATCTTTAATTGTGTTTGTTCTTAAATATGACGAGGGCCATAAAAAGAAAACATTATTTTATGTTTAAACATTTTTTTTGTTTTTAAATATGTTCAACAAATGCGCTTTTTAAAGTCAGTAAGTTGTTTAGTACCAGAACTTGATAAAAACACAATTTTAAGCTTTATATCACTGTGTTGACTTGATGTTATTAAAATTGAGCTGCTATGTACGGCGAAAACTCACCCGTGTTAGGCTTTGGGCTTGGAAAAGGGTTGAGGCGTATCCCCTGCATCTATTCTGGATACCTACTATCTACAAGATACACATCTCGAGCAAAACTATGTGCCATTATTCCCTTCTAACTACATTTTTAATCGATCGCTAAAGAACCGCTTGTGAAGCATAGCAACAGACTATAATGCAGTGAATGTAAAGCTTTATTCTGATTGGTCAAAAATTCGGCATTCGGAACGGTCCATGGGGAGTGTAAACTAATACAACAATAATTCCGATTCCAAAATACTTTACTAAATATTTTGATGAGTTAATGCAATAAATACACTTGTACAGAATGCTTTACTCCAGAACTATACACATTTGACAAAAAGCATCGGCAAATAACAAGAACAGTCATATCTTGCAAAGACCTAATAAACACATTTACAAGTAACATGTTCATTAGGTCTTGGGTTTTTATCATGTTTTGTCGAAATCAAATGGGAAGAGTTTTCAAGTGTCAAAAACATCCATCTACTTTATATGACAGAGTGGACATTTATCAATCTACATAAAGTGCTTGTTTGTGTACCTAAATCATAAAGATATATCCTTTTGCAACAATGGTTTCTTATGTCAGAAAGAAAGTGTTTGTAAACATATTTTATAAATATTACCTGTCATTACTTTTAAAACAAAACCTTCCCTTGTTGGGTATTCAACATTGTCTATAACGCGGTCAAGGGAATTGCTTCTTTTTAGAGGAACATGCAATATACAGGTCTTTTATCATTGTGTGGTTTTCATGGACATTTCTATATCTTCTATATTTAAGTCATCATCCATCTCTTCTATGCCACTCATCTGTGAAATGGGGCCTGACTGACTGCTGGCTTGAGATTGCGGAGTCCCTTGACTCTGTTGAGACTTAACTCTAGGGGTCGAAGGAGTCCTGGGGGGTCCCGATGAACCTTAAATAAGATAAAAACAACATGGGATGTATCTTTGATAGGGTAAAATAAAACAAAAAATAACATGAAATAGAGCTAAAAAAAATGTGACGTATTTCTTATAGAGAAAATTACCTGAAATAGTGGTAAAAACAACTGTAAACACTCCTCAAGGCATGGCTTAGATTTTGTGTTGATCCTTTAGTTGAATTACTTACAGCATTTTCTTTCAGTATGGTGTTAAATGCCTCATTAACAATTTTTCAGTTATAAATGGCTTTCCTGGATCCACCAGTACTAGGCTAGGGATCTGAAGTGATTGCCAAAGGTCACTCCCACCAAACCAGAGGTGACGGCAGGGCTCCAACCCAGGACCACCAAGTTCTAAGTCAGCCACTTAAACCACCACTTGGCAATGCAGGACCCTTAACCCCCAACAGTATTTCGTTGACTTACAAACAGCATTACTGTCATCTTTACAGTGGTAACTTTGTACAGGATTTTGATAATTTGATTAATCATGCAGCACAAGAGGATATTACAAACAGTGGCACTTGACCGATAGTGAGAATATTGCAAAGAAAAGATAAATTTGTTTAGACCCTCTATGTATTTGTGTCATTAATGTATATCCTATAATGAATAGTCAGAATACATCTCCTGTCATTCTACATAACATAACAGGTATGAAAAGTAATTCAAAGACATGTCCAATATTCATTCTCGCATCCTTTATAAAAAGGATCAAATTCTTAAACCTCCCCGCCTTTTTGAAAAGCATCAATATTTTTAATCTCTCCGCCTTTTTAATAATGATCAATGTCCTCGACTTTAGAATTGTCTTTAAGCCTAAAAATGGTAAATAAGTAACTTCCCGTAATATCATGTTAACCGTAGAATAATGAGGCCTTGTCTATCATGAATCCTTTATTCGGCAAACCTGCCAACTGAAAGAAAGCTTGAGGGATGGGATTTTTTCTTGTTTGTATATTCATTTGATAGTCCGGAAATCCAAGTTCCAGAAATAAAAACCAGCAGAATATGTTTGCAAGGTGTCAAAAGTTGCCATAAAAAAATGAAAACCACATAATACATGCACTTACAAAAAACAACAACAAAAAACAAGACCATATGGCTGCCATATTCAAGGCAGCGAGTGCCATAACAGGTTAGACAACATACCGTTTCTTTAATTCAAAGATACTTTATAAAACAATCATTACCTGTGTTTTTCCTGTCCCCATTGTAATAGTGTTGACTTTCATCAAACCACTGATTTGGGTGGCTAAATGCTTGCATCTGGGATTCTAAAGGTAGTTTGTGAGCTGCCTCAAAGTACCGTGTACAAGCAACATTGAATCTGCTCCCTTTCACATCATTAATGATCTGGAAAGTAAAATCAAGGGAGAGGTTATGTACGGAATGTTAACATCTTTTAAAAACAGCATTTTAAAAAACAAACAGCAAATGCTATTTTGTGGATACTGATAAGAACAGACCTAAGCAGACAAATTATGATGGAAACCCAAAATTTTTGAGACAAAAAAAAAAGCTCAGGGAAAAGTGTCTTTATTTGGAGAAATGGCATCATTTGTTTTGTACCTTTCTGCAGTACGTCTTTACACTTGAATCAACCTGGTCTGGCTAGATCTGAACTGACTCTTATACAACAATGTAGTATTGCAATTTATTCTTATAAACACAGTTTTGCTATTTGTACAAGGACTTTGAATTAACTTCACCTATGCTTTGTTATGTTTATCTTAATAGAAACCAAGGGAGACTTAGAGTACTTAATTGTCTATCAACGTTAGCAGGCCAAGGAAAAATCTTTACAAGCAGGTTAGCAATAATTGTTTATCTTAGGTTAGTGACACTAAAATCAAGTGTTTATTCACCGAGCATCAGGGATTAGGAAAATGCCGGTTTGGGACCAAATACAATTTGAGATTTGATGAAAAAAAATGGTCCGGATAATAGACGGATATGACACTCTACACACCTAACAATACCTTCAGAATTACATAATTAATACTTTAACCCTTTAAGGTATAGAGATAAGGCTTATCAGTGACACTATAGGTATAAACCATCCGATTATCGAAGACCATTAACGCATACATAATTAGTCACCCTGGGTACCTATTTGCACAGGATTATCTCCGATAATTGTTATTGGTTGGGGTACTGTTAATCAAACCCAATTTAATGCATTTTACATTCATCTAATAGATTTTCTCAAAGAATAAAAGACGACGAGAACAAAAATTCCTTTAAGTTGATGTTATTTTCTTTATTTAGTGATACATTCATATCAGGATTAAGTTGTAGAAAATTAAACAAACAATGAAAATGTATATTACAGTGTGAAATATACAAAATCAAAAGTAATAAAATGACTTATGTGTTCTCCCTGAGAGATCCCTAATTTGTTTTTCTGTTTTGTCATCAATTGCAGGGAATTTTGTTGCTGAAAAATACCATTCATGATTCGAGATACATACTTTGTCTTTGCATATTTCTCAACAAAGCTGAATCGTTTTACTTCAATGCCCATTCAAACAGTTTCCAAAATGAAGAAAAGAATGTTTTTCAACGCAATATTGCTTTGTAAAGAAGTTAAACCTGGTCCTTCTAATAAACGTAAAACAGTAAAAATCAATTCATTTTGGCAAAGAAACATGCTAATATTTCCGTAAAATACGTGCCAATTGGTGATGAATTTACCAAAAGCTCGTAGTTGTAGTCAAAGTCGAAGGAATGATCTAATTTGCTTGTCCGTGAATTGGTAATATTTATCAACATTTCATCATCTTCAGGCTTAAAAAAACGATAAAATTACTGCTCTGAATCTACATTGATGTCTGACTTGCGATCGGAAACACCAAATTGGCTAAATATTTTAAAAAGGCCGTCTTTATAACGTCAATTATTTGACGGCTCGATTTTCAATCGCCTTTAAACTTTGAACAATAGCTCCGTGTCATAAACATCCTTTACAGGTCGCGTGCTGTATGCTCTCGTTTCAATTGGATAGTATTTTTAGAAATGTGTTAAGTTACTAAAGAATTGCATGAAATCCTTATCGAGTCTTTACAAATCGACAGTTTTTTGATCTTTTTTGACCGGAAGGCTTCTCATTAATTGGGTTGGTAATTTGGATTCCCTTCATCTCAATTTGATAGCGTTATTTCCATAAGCGTGTTGTGAGACCATTATCAAATGATTCTCTCTAGAGCAAAAGTTTAAATTTTGATCCTATGATTTTATCATCGGAAATGAAAGAAGACATATTTATTTAAGAGGAAAATAAAATTTGGAGAAAATGACGTGTGCAAAGATGTGTTATTAAGGGCTAAAGATGAATCAGTTTTTCAGCTGTCAAAAAGCGTTCTATGCGGTAATCGATAGAGCGTCAAAATAGGTTTTATACGGTAATAGGTATAACGGCGAAAAGGGTTTTATACGGTAATCGATAAGGCGGCGAACGGCGCTATATACCGTAAAGGGTTAATTGTTATCCCTGTGTCAAACAATGCCCGAGGCAAGTATAAATTGGGGGTTTAATTGTAAATATATCCACACGCTTGATTGAAAAGTACATGGGACACCCTTATTCCGCGAAAAACTGATTATATTGAGCACATACATTCTGTCTAATGTTTAAAGTCACTTGGTAGATGCGAGAAATTTCTAATGTGTAAAGAATGATATCAAAAACGTTCCTTCCCACGGCGAAGCAACACTGTTTTTAAACATTGAACAAATTTTTGTAACTCAGGGGATCCACCAAAAGGACTCTAAAACGAGTAGACCTCAAATCCTGTTTACCTTTCATTTGGATCAGATGTTTTCTAATGTTTATTGAAACTAAGAATACAGAAACATAAAATGTTTATACTTCATGTTATCTCAAATGAAAGTTGTTTTTATATTGTCACATAAAGCATTCACTATGAAGGGTATGAAGGGTTTCTACCCATTGGGATTCAGAGATTTCCTGACCCCTGCCGAGCATAATTATTCCGTATTATCATTTAAACAAAATGGGTTGAATAACAAAGGTTGGTTATCTGCAAAATTCCTTTTCAAATTCAAACAAAGTTTCTTACATAATAGTGAAAATAAGCATTAAGATAAATCCTTTTTGTTTTTTCAATTGCAGCTGATGACATTAGAAAAGCTTTGAAAACATGTGGAAAACCTTTCAGTTCTGCTGTTGTGATATGTGAATAAATTGAAATAGCATTGTGGCAAAAGAGAAATTGCCTGTGACAAGCAATTTCTCCTTTTGCCACAATACTTTTTTAAAGTGTCTGCTGTGAGACGCAAATAAATGGCATTAGGTCGTAACATATTAAGAATTCTCATCAAAACCTACCTTTTCCAAATAAGCGTCACCTATAGACTGAGATTTTAAGCGCTGTTTGAGCAAGTCGACATCCATGTGTTTAAATGGGCATCCTGCAAAAGACAATTTATTTGTGTATTAGGGGTTTTACATCATGTCAACATTTTTTTCGTTAAGACGGGCTGGCTCATTATGATGGTTAAGGACGCCAAATTTGACTGCATAAGGGCTGATCATGCTGGGTAGAACCATCTGCATTCTGTAGATCAACAAAGGTACCACCCCTCTTGAAAAATCAAATACTGCCACCAGGATTTGAACCCACACTGAAAGGGATTTCAATTTTTACACCATAACCAATATGCCTATTATCAATTCACTAAATTTGTTATTTTTATTATTCACAATATTAACAAAGCACTCTTATCATAATGTAACCCATGCTCAAATGTGCTTTACATGATCATAAGAACAAAAAAGAAAAGAAGTATGTAAATGTAAGACTTTATAAAACAAAATTGGTGTATGATAATGCACTTGATAGGTAGGTACATATGGACATAAACCAAGTCCCTCATATGAATATTCTTTGAATTAATTTCCGTAATTTTTAAGTGCGATTGTGCTGATGTATGATGTAGATGAATTTCAAGAACCCACTGTGACAAAATGATGAATGGCTCAAGAAGAGCGATTACTCATTTACTCACGAAGGTCAAAGGTTCAAACTCAAAGGGAGGCGTTTGTCTGGAAAATGTTTTTTGCTCTCAATTTGGTGATAGTACTGGTAAAGTACCCAGGAAGCAGACATCGAGAAAGATTTTAATTAGCATCAAGCTTCTGTCACAATCTATGTAAAATATAAATGTCTAAGACGACTGTATTACCATGGCTGTCACCAGGTCCTGGTGGGTTAGATACAATTATCTTCATACAGCTGTACGGCGTATAGTCTGTTCTCTTGCCTTCTTTACCAAAACTATGTCGCACATTATACGAATATTGTTTGTCAAACTGAAATACACAGTAATAAACGAATCTTTACTTAAACTGTGCCTGACATTATACAAATATTGCTTGTCAAACTGTGATACACAGTAATAAACGAATCTTTACTAAAACTGTGGCTGACATTATACAAATATTGCTTGTCAAACTGTGATACACAGGAAAAAACATTTTCTTGAGGAAAACAGTGTCAGACAGTATTGTTTTAAAAACTGAAATACAAATAAAAATCAATTTTACCAAAAATTTGTAAAACATTATACAAAAGTTGTCTGTCAAACTAAAAAAACACGGCAATAAACACCTTCTTAAGCAAAACTGCATTGTTTACTATATAACAGTATTGTTTGTCAATTTGAAATACACAGTACTAAGTATCTTTTTAATCTACCCTGTAAAGCATATTATACGAACATTGTTTGTCAAACCACAGAAGACATAGTAGGTATCTTCTTTACCAAGATATGTATCACATTATAAGGATATATATCTTCTTACCCAAACTCTATTGTACATTATAAGAGTATTGTTTCTCTAACTGAAAAGCACAATTAAACACATCTTTACAGAAGCTGTCAAGCACATCATAAAAGGATTGTTTTACTGAAAATGGTAGTTATAATTCTAACCCTATAAGTATCATGTTTTGATGAATTTTATTCTGTTAAATAGGAAACTTTAATTAACAAGCATTAGAAAAGCTTTACTTCAATAGGATATAAATGACCTTATTTTGAAGCCAAAATTATTTTGATACAAGTGCCCTTGATTGGTTAAGCCTACCTTGAAGACATATACTTTTAACTTTCTCATTCTCATTTTACAAGGCTTTAGCCATTTTACAGTTATTCTTGTCAAATAATCTTTAACAGATATTAATAATAAGCTAGTCAATCAAAACAAACGTCTTTCTTTAGAAAAACACTTATTTACACCAGCAGCTGTCAACCTCCCTACCCATTAACATGTCTAGACTGCTAGGTCTTTAAAATGGTCAGTAGAAGATAATGTGTAATGGATCATTTTAAAGTAATACACAGGCATTAGTTTGTTTATATGGGGCTTTACATTGGTTAACATTATTTCAGATATGTTGTGATGCCCGACTCTTAATGTTGGAGGAAAACCTCTTACTTAACTGTCCATATTAAGGGCCTTCAAGCCAGGTAGAACAATTGGCATTCTGTTAGTTATTAAGGGCCTTCAAGCCAGGTAGAACCATTGGCATTCTGTTAGTTATTAAGGGCCTTCAAGCCAGGTAGAACCATTGGCATTCTGTTAGTTATTAAGGGCCTTCAAGCCAGGTATAACCATTGGCATTCTGTTAGTCATTCAGGAGACTATCTCTCATGAAAATCAAAATACCATCAACAGAATGTGATCCCACATGGGGAGGGACCATGTGATTTCATCTTCTGTACTCTAACCACTAGACCATGGAGGCTCCTTTATGCAGGTATACTCTCAGTGAATAGAAGGGATAATTTACAATATTACATGGAAAAAGACTCTGAAAATTGTTTTTTACATTGAACCCACCTTGTCAACATCCATTGTTTTAGTAAACTCATTCCTCCAAAATTTCATTGCTTCTTCCAGACTCATTCCAATCCCTTTCAGAAACAGTCCATACTGCATGCGTCCTCCATGACGGAGGTGGTGGGTTTGACGCAACGATGAATGAAGCTGTTGCATGCAAGGTGGAAATGACTTCTTTGACAACTGAAATAACAACAGTTTATACAAGCTGATAAATATAACTACGGTTCACACCTGTGGAAATTCCACAGAGAAAGAATAGCAATAACATCAGTTAAAGGATGATCTTTTTGGAAATGAACAGGAAGGAAAATCAGAATTGGCTTTCATGCCTTACGATTGTTCTAACTCCTGGCTGCCTTCATGTGAGGGTCTTGAAACATTGTAGGAATTTGGTATATAGGTCATTAAGGCAAATCATCTCTCACACAGCGCTATTAATTTGATTTTTCATCAGCATCTTTATGCAAATGCATGTACAAACACTTGGTTTATTATGAATTAAATGCCATGTCAACATGTGTAATCATTAAACGTTAATAAGATAAGCATTAATTCGCAGATTTGCTCTCATAAGAAATTGTAAAAGATGATCTTGTTAAGCCTTTCAAACTTTTGAAAGGGTTGAACTTATAACTAACCATTTTTTAAGGCACCAGCATAAAAAAAAAATAATATGAGGGTTCAGTACAATACTATAGTAAGTGCTTCATGTTTATGAAGCACTTACTATAGTCTTGCATTGACCCTTGAATAATAATAATAAAAAAACACCACTGTAGCATAAAAAAGGATATGTTAATTACAAACAATTTCTATTTTTTTTGCACAATGAGTCCAACATTTTATTTGCAGTCATCTTTTTCATACTTTTTATGTGTCATATAATTCTCCCGCACCCATTTAGACAAGACACCCCAACACAAAACCAAGGAATGGGAAAAGCAAAACATCCGACATGAGAGTTACCATATCAATCATGTCTGCAGTTATAAGTCCTGCTGAACGTTTCTTGACGCTGTAGTCTGAACTCATGTATTTTTTACTGAGACCAGTCAGCATGGGTAACAGTCTGCCATCCTCTTCCATGTGGGGTAGGGCCCGTGATGTTATCTGGGCGAATAAAACATATCATGATTATAACAGTTGCAATGTTATCTGGGCGAATAAATCATATTTCATGATTATAACAGTTCATGATTGTGGATACCTTATATTTATGTACTTTGTAATGAAATAACCACATTAAATGGATATTGCTTTGTTTGTATGGTGTTTAAAGCTGTATCAACAATTTTTCAGTTATGTAACAGCTTTCCTTGATGCAACAGTACTAGGCTAGCGCTCTGAAATGACTAGCAAAGGTCATTCTCATGATACCAGAGGTGTCGACAGGGCTCGAATCCGTGGGCACCCAAATTCTAAGTCAGCCACCTTAACCACTGGGCCAAGCAAAAATATATTTTTGTGACGTCTGCTTTGCAAAACCATAAATATCTGCTTAATTATGATAAGAAAAGATACTCAGAGTAGCAAACAAGTTGGATCACAGGCCAGCTGCCAATTTACTTGGAAGCTGGTCTTGATCCGACAAGTTTGGATAAGCATGAGGTCCGTTCCAGCACTATAAGAGTTAAACCATTTTCTTTTATATATTCTTCAACAGCTTGAAGGTTCAGTACAAGACCAGGTCACCTTCTTTGGCATGAAGGACTAAAAAAGGACCCTGATATCGACAATGAAGACTTACATTCAAATTCAAGACACAGACAAATACAAAACTGTCACTAAAGTGGACATTGGTCTGCCATTGTTATCAGTCTAAACAGTTGCAATGGCTCTGAATCAAGATGCTGATAATCAAAGTAGGAGATGACAAGATAGATATTTGTCAATGTTAAATTTGTGTAATCTGATAGTAATCCCCCACATCAGTTAAACATGTCTCTTTATTTCCTTGCAGAACATGATTTGATAATTTTCAATAAAAATAGGCCACAGTATTCCAGAGGTAGAGCGTTGGCCTCTTGTACCGAAGGTCCCGTGTTTGAATCCCCAGGACTCACCCACAAATCAGCTTAAGTACTGGTTAAGTATCCATGAAGCAGTCATCGAGAGTGGCTTTGAACAAGCTTTAAACTTCCTTCACAAATGATGTAAAACAAATACGGTAAAAAATATGATAAACCTTTGCTGTCTGCCATAAATTCCGTTCAAACAGTACTGATGAATAGATAAACCGTTTCCTTCACATATCTATAATCTAACATATTTTCAGCATAAGGTGAAAGAAACTAGAGTGACAAAAGGAGAAATGGTTAGTAATGAACAAATACTCCATTTGCTACACTGGTTTCTTGCAAATATCAAGAGGAAAGTGTAATTTTCCCTACCAAATAGTTGATGTTAGCGTTCAGTCTGGATCTGGGTAGCATATTACTAATCAACTTGTGTGTAAGTCAAAACTAAAATGCATGAACTTCAGCTTAAAAGAAAGTGCAATTTTGCAATGTGACTCGTCATTGGAAGCTTCTCGGACAGACAATTTTTATGACATATTACTTCGCAGTATTACTAATATTTTCCCCATTGTTTAAATAAGAGTGTAAAGAACCCAGCAATGAGAGTGTAAAGAAATGAGCAAATTAACCTCTCAAGACACAATCATATCCAGTCAATGAGAAACACTGTCATTCACTGATCAATTGTCTATTTATATACAGTCGAGCCTCGTTTATCCGAACACTTTCGTTCCTAGGAGAAATGTTCATATTAACGAATTTTCCGGTATAAAGAATATGAGAGTTTACAGCGAAATGTTTACCTTTACACGGTGTTGGTGTATCATGATAATTACTATGAAGTAAGAAATACACAATTATTATTTTTTTGAAGGGAAATATAAAGTGTGTTAAGGAAGTGTTTATTTGGTTAAAAAGCATGTCTTGTATCTGCAGATTTCTTTCTTCAAAGAAACTGGTATTTCGACATGTCTCCGTTTGGCTGTGGGTTTAGACATCTTCAAATTGTATCTTCTTATTTCAATAATCGAGAAATGAGGGAGGGTGGGATTGTCGAGAGTTAATTTATAGGGAAAAGGAGCATATCGATTGAGTAATAATTGAAAATGATTGCCAGACATTGTCTTCTGATCGCTGTCTGAGCAGCCAATCAACTCCTTTTACAAACACAACTATTGACATGCCACCGTAATTACAATTATGTAGGACCAATCAACTGACAGAATGAATGATTAACAAACAATCAACTCCCTTCCAGTACACTACACTAGGTGACATATGGTCAAGCATACATGCCAGTTGGCAAAATGTGTGAATGCCGTTTACAACAGAAGACCGATCCCTTCATTCGCAACTGTAACCTCAAAATAAACGATAATACTGGTTTCCGGACTAGCCATACGCATATACTATGAAAAGTGACTGTCGGTTCCCGATTTTTTTGTCCGGTTCCGGAACGCGGATTTTCCGCATTGAACAGTTAAATTGATGAAGGTAAGGACGGTTCCTTAAAAATTCTGTTCGGATTGTGAATAATCCGGAATAACGACGTTCGGACTATCACGGCTCGACTGTAAATATACCTGCATATGCTATATTACAATGCATTCTGTACACTAATTTACATAGACTTTTTGCAAATGTTTCACAACTTCCACCTCCAAGAAGACTCATCCCAAGTCCCTTGGGAGATACGTGTGAAAGGTAACTCCAATGAGAAGTTTTCTATTGAGAAGTCTTCATCCTTTCCCTGCCATAGATAACAAACCAACAAAATTGCCTCTAGAAGACATAGTCACATCTGATCAGTAAAAAAATCACTGTCATCCACTGATCAGTTGTGTAAACATCACACAACTCCAGCCTCCAAGAAGACTCGTCCAAAGTCTTGGCCCTTGAGTGATAAGATGGAAAGCCAAATCCCATATACGGAGAAGTCTTCATCCAATCAATGCCACCAACCAAACAACCTCTCAAAGACAGTCAAATCCTATCAGTGCAAAACACTCATTGGTTGTGTTGTCTTTTCATATACCTGCATGTTCTCTATAACAATGCATTAGGTTTCCAAATTTACATTAACATTCCGTGAATGTTACATAAGGAAATGTTGTTTAGACCATACAAAAGTTTTTTGATGTAAAGTAAGACACTACCCAGGTGACTGAATCTCACATGAGTGAGTTAGTTAGGTAAGTTACGTACTGCAAGGGCTTGTGAAAGATGAGCTCTGTATACACTCAGCAGTATGGAGATCATTTCATCGTAGGGAACATAAGCATGGCCTTTCTGTATATACACTTTTCGCTTCTGGACCAAGTCTAATGCTTCGGTAAAATGGACCTTAAATAATAAGAAAAGTATCAGTCAAGCAAGAGCTATAAACAACAGTAATTGATAACAAAATCATGAAGCTTAATAAAACATTTTCTTAACAACAACAAACAATGATATATCTAACCAGACAACTCTGGAAAACACTTTGTGAAAAGGTGAAATTACTCTAAACCAGCGGTTTCTCCTTTTCCCACAACGTTTTCAGCCACATCAGAAGATTTTAAAATTCATCACATTTGAAATGTCGTCTGCAAACTCATTTAATTTGGGACAGTCCAGAATTTGGCGTTTGGTAAAGGATTAAAGGTCGTTGTTCACAGATGTTAGATTATATGGAGGCTAAAATTAACTTCTTTAAAACTGCACAACAGCTGTACTGTTATATGATACCCATAAAGAAGGCATTGGAACCAAAATTAGACTTGTTTTAATTCTTTAAAGTGTGTATACAGAGAATTAACATGTATATATAACCCAAAAGTGTGATATCACCATTAATATCTACTACACACACACACTGTACATGCTTTGATAGTTTGATGTTTCCTGATGTAATTATGCTTTCAATAGCTTCTTTTAATTGTATATCAAACAACAATAAAAACTGTATAGTTTCAACAACACTTCATTTTGATTTTTAAATTTTCTCTTATTTAAACAGGCACCTTTGAAAAAGGGATTTAAATAATCCTATCTATAAACCTATGTGGTAACTAAGTTTTAGATCATTGTTAAACCAATGTGCAAAATAAATTTGCAAAATTTTCATCACACAGTTATGAGAGGGAGAAAATTTCATATAACTATATTAATCTGTCATGTCATTTTATCTATAGAAGACAATTTATTTTGAAAATACTAAAATGTCCTCAATCTGCAAGATAGTACTTTCAAATCTTAAGTTAGCTGGGATTTATCTATATAAAAAAAAAGATGTTCTTTCCTAGCTGTTGACTTTGTCCACACAAAAGAGTGATTGATCTGTGATGAGGGGTGACAAGACTCATGTTTCATTCACTAAAAAAGTAGAAAGAATATTTGCAGAGCTTTTACTTGACTTATTGAGGCGTGGCTAAAATCGTTTGTCTTAGTGAACCAAATTCTTCTTAACCGTTGACTGCTTTTACATGTATCATTAATCCGTGGAACAATCGATGAACAACAACAATAAAACACAAAAAACGTAAGAAATACAACTTAAACGATGAATAAGATATACCTCTAGTTTCAACCAAATCTAATGCATTTGTCGAAAGCATATATCACTCCTAACAAGCTAGTCATAGTGTTGTTAAACTTGTTTCTATAATATATCATTAAATTAAGCTTTATTCATATTTATTGTTGTAAACTGATTCTTTTAACATTGTCCAGTCCAAAATATCACATTATGGAATGAATATATGCACCCCATGATTTATCAGCCTGCATTGACTACACTAGAAGCTTTGAAAGATTAATTCACTCTACCTTAAAGTAGTCCATTGTCTCAATGGTGCCCGCAGCTTTATTTGCTGAAGCAGCAAGTTTTTCTTGTAGCTCTTTCTTTTCACTGGCAGATACCTAAGATATAAACATAACCACATAACACCACATTGCTTGCTTCTTGTAGCAGACTACTTTCAAAAAGCATTGTGGCAAAAGGAGAAATTGCTTGGACAAGCAATTTCTTCCTTTGCCACCATTCTTTTTCAATCTATTCACATATTACAACAGAAGAACTGAAAGTTATTTCACATGTTTAAAAAGCTTTTCTAAAGTCGTCTGCTTCAAATTATAAGAATATCGTCTGCAAGTGGTAAAGAGTTAATGAAGGATCTATAGTGAAATCCAGCATGTCAGGTGGACCAAACATTATTTAAACTTCTCTCTACTCAGGGGAGGCAAAACAAACAAAAATGCATGTACTGCCCAGCTTGTCCAAAAACATAAACAAACAAGTGATTTTTTTTAAACAAAATTCACTATACTACCATTTAACAGACAAGTGCAGGAAAATATTTGGCTTTTAGAGAAAAATAAATCAAAAATCAGATTTCACAACCCTTGCTCTCTTATTTATCCTATTTCTTGGTTAAACCCCATTTACAGTAAATATGTGAAAGTTCTAGAATAATTGACAATAAAAATAGAAATACTTAAGACCATAACATTTGTTAACAATTAGCGATAAAATGAGATCAGCCCAGAATTGTCAAGGTCAGTTTTGTCAAATGTCTTGGACCAATGCAATTGGAGAAATTTTCCAGTTTGAATATTTGCGTTGTTGCATGAATGACAGATTTATTTTGTGTATCAAATGACATTTCTAACAAGGAGCCTACCACTTGGTTATCTATGCACTCATCACTATTTTTAGACATTACTCAAATGTAAACAATAAAGTCAAGTTGTGTGAAACACAATTCATTAAACCAGCCCTTTGAAACATCCCTTACAAGTAGTGCGGGCTTTACAATGTTATGATAATGTGGTGTTTTGTTATGTTTGAACACATTGTTTCGTAATTTATAACTCATTTTACCAAGTTTTGTTGCATTTTGGGTGACACTCTAGCTTTAAAGTAACTTGCAGCAGGTAACAAATAAGCATTTATCAAAAGGACAAGCATTTCAATCAAAACTTACATAAGAAGTGAATAACAATAATACAAACATTCTGACAAACAAAATATAAGATCATCATGGATGAATGCTTTTGTCACAGAGACATTTTAAGTTCTTTTCATTAGAGAAATGGTTAAAGAGAATATGTTGACACAATCTTTCGTTTCAAAGGCAAAGTCGGTTATACTGACCTCAATAAATACAAAATACAGTATAAACACAGTTCTAATTTAAAATGTCAAGAAATTAATTTACTCTTATCTGTCCTTACCAGTTCAAATTTCAAATCATTAACTTCCAAAAATTTCATTTTTTCTTGTTTGTCGCTGTCCAATTGGAATCTGTATCGGAAAAACTCAAGTTCTTGTTGTAAAAACCATCTCTTTAACTCCTCCCTAGAAAAATAAACAACAACAAAAAAATACAATGAATGATGAAAGTGTAATTCTCTTGATGTTGGCACTTAGAACTATGTAGACTCAGACTTAATATTGATTCATGAAGCAATCCTTCAGACTAGTAAAAGCATTTGACTTGGTCAACTATTCATCAAAAACACCTTAACACCAAATTTTTTCGACCGTCCCGAATTGAAAGAGTTTGCAACAACATTTCAAAATGTGCTGAAATTGGAAACTAATCTTCTGATATGGCAGAAGACGTTGTTGGAAAAGGTAAAATTGCTAGTAAGTAGCAATTTCTCCTTTTCCCACAATGTTTTCCAGGGTCTCTGCAACAAAGTGGTTAAATGACATTATTGTTTGATAGTGGGTTAAATACCTACACCTTAAACTGTGAAACACTTGGTTATATGGGTTAGTAGGCCATACAGAGGAAAACTGTTAGTACTTGCTGAAACCTCTTCCAACTGGCCCTATGATAGGCATTATCTGATTAAAAACAAGTAATAAGGAAGATGCACCTATTTGAAAACCCAAATCAAGGGTTCAGAGGTTATTTTTTTCTTTCAAATGATCGTCCCATTGAAGATTATGATCCTGAACACATGATTGAAGTATCAACCCATTCCATACAGTAATTCATGAGATACAAACTTGCGCATATAATCTTAACCAAGATTTTGTTAGTATTAAAGGCCGCATATTTTGCTTAATTTCAAGACAAGTGATATGACACTTTGTCAGGAACCTAAGATCATAACCCTGAACAAATTTGGGAAGTATCAGCCCACTCCATTTTTTCTATTTTCTTTTTTTCTAGATGCTATGCTAGAGGACAAAGAAAGAATGCCATCATCGCTAATATTGTGATTCATTCTACACATAGATGACGGCCCTGTCGGTTCTATTGTCACAGTAGAGTAAAAGTGCCACAGAAGAGTAACAGTACCACATTAGAGTAACAGTGCCACAGTAGAGTATCAGTGCTTTTGTTGTTTTTTTCTTCATGAAGAAACTATTTTCAATGCTGAACCTTTGCTGTTCATGCAATGGTTCTGCATTGGAACAATATTGATGGCAACCACCTATAAAAGGTAGTCTAGATGAAGCTAGACCAGAGTTGATTATTTGAGTAAGATGTTACGTTTATGTTTTATGCAATTATTTCATAGTACAGTGACATAGAACTTGTGTTAAGAGGCCAGCCTATGGGACAGAGTAATTTGGCTGTTTAAGACAGGTTGGTTGCTTAACACAGATTGATGTACACTATAAATCTAACAATGGGACTTTCTGTAGTGGCTGTTTAAGGCAGGTTGGCTGCTTAAAAGGGTGGCTGCTTAACACAAGTTAGACTGTATGTGTCTGGCTCACTTATTCACTTCTAATTCTAACTATTCAATGGGATGGGGACAACCTACAGTCTTCTGAAGAATTGTCAATCCAAAAATCCACCACAGGTAAGCCCTGACTCAGACTAACAACATTTCAACACCAGACACAATAGTCATGGTGAGCTCATAGATGGTCTTCCTTAAACTGTTCAGTGATGCTCAAAGGACCAAGAAATATTTTACTTACGATTTACAATAAGCTAGCCGTAAAATGAAATGGGAAATATGATCCAGTCTGCGAAATCTGATTTCATCTTCTTTCTCATCCTCAGATATGTTCATCTGAAAATATAGCCATAGACCCTTGCTACGTACTCTAACACAAAACTGAAATTTGTCCAAAATGTAGAAGGCGGAGAGTTGGTAAAACCCTAATAATTATCAGAATTACACGAGTAAAGTTTCAACCCATTTCCTTCTTCAGTTTTTGATTGGATATTATCTTGCACACAGAAAATTGACCATTGACATTGACGTGCAGGTGAGTGTTTTTTATAGCGAATCTACAAAACAAAAGGATACAACTGTGCAAGAAGTCACTTATTTGCGTGAGCTTAAAGGTATTTTTCCATGCTTCTTGATGTAATTGAAGCTAAGAATAAATGGCACACTAAAACTGTCCTCCAACTGAAAGACATTCATTTGATGTATTCTTTATTTGCCTATATTTTGAGTAGAAGCTAAAACTGACTTGTTGAGACAATTCCAATGAGTTCCCATATTGAAAGGATTGGGAACTTTTTGATTGAATGCAAACAAAAGGCTCACTGCAATGGGCCCTGATCTAAATCTCTGGTCCTACCAATAAGATATAATTGAAGGTGTCAGAATTCATCAAGGGAAACACAGAATTTCTTTAACCCTTTACCAAACACTAAATTTTCGACTTTCCCAAATTCAAAGAGTTAGCAGATGACATTACAAAATGTGATGAAATTGAATGATAATCTTCTGATAGGGTAGACAACATTGTGGGAGAAGAAAAAATTACTCATCACTAGCAATTTTTCTTTTTCCAACAATGTTTTCCAGAGTCGTCTTCAAAAAAGTGGTTAAATGTTATTGTTTGGTAAAGGGTTAAATCATTTAAAATCAGAAGTCTGTTACAATGAATTTTTAATCTCTCAGTTGTAAATTGAAATGTGAAGCAATACAGCTCTTGTTTTTAAGTTTAACACATTTCCACTGAAAGCCACATTTTTGCGTCTTGAAGCAGGCCATTTTTAAAAAGCATTGTGGCAAAGGAAAAGTTGCATGTCACAAGCAATTTCTCCTTTTGCCATTACACTTTTTCAATCTATTTACATATCCCAACAGCAGAGCTGAAAGGTTTTTCACATGTTTACAAAGTTTTTCTTAAATCGTCTGCTTCAAGTAAAGTAAAAAAAAATGTCTTCTGCAGGTTGTATAGAGTTTTTGGTGATTTGACTACCCTGGAAATGAAATAAACACCACATTACCTTCAATAACTGCTTAAAAGAAGTTTTCTTCAGTTCTTCCCTCATGAAAGAGATGTGCGATTCTTGTCCCTTTATGTGCTTTTCATTGGCGCTCTCTACAGCTTTCAATGCTGGCAAAAGATTTTTTGAATATCTTAGGTCCTATTCCTACAAATACTTAACTCATCACCACCTTTTGCCACTTTTTTGCATCTTTCAGCAGACGACTTTCAAAAGGCATTGTGGCAAAAGGAAAATGTGCAATTTTTCCTTTTGCCACAATTCCTTTTCAATCTATTCACTTATCACAACAGTAGAACTGAACGGTTTTTCACATATTCATAAAGCTTTTATAAAGTTGTTTGCTTTAAGATAGGTTAAGAGTTAACAAAAGGCAAATTTGGCAATACTTATGAATGCATTGTAATCTAACAAATACTAAATTAGATTTAAATAAGACAGTTCCATAACTAATCAATTTATTAGTATATGTACTTTGAAGTACTTAAAAAGGTTGGTAGGATGGAATTATCATTACATAATATTTTCTCTCTCTCCTAAAATGATTTCTTTTTAAAAAATCAAAATATGACTCCAGTTGGGCAATACTGTGACATTTTTTATTTTTCCCAGTCAAGCATTGGAAAGGCTTGAATAATGAAACCATTTCTGGTGAAACTTTCACTAATTTATCAATCAACCGGTTACCCATACATATTCTACGCTAGGACAAGTTTCTATCTTCCTTTCTTGAAGGTGCATTTTGTGTTATATAACAAGAAAAATCCCTAATCACTGTGTACCCAGTCAAAACTTTTGATCTTAATCTGACAGGCATTGCCTGCAAATATCATTAAGCTGTTTTGATTGTGGTATTCTTTGCTAAATCACTTGACATTCAATAAAAAACACAGTTAACCTTTAAATGAATCATTTGAAAGTTTGACATGATGGGAGATATTGCCCATGCAAAGTTTTCTCAATATTTTCCATTTGCGTCCAATTAGTTTAATTACTAAACCTCCTGAACTTTTACTTGTTTACCTTTTTACCTAAATTATCCTTTATCAAACTTACCAGTCATCTTGATTTGCAAAGTCCTGTGAGTAATGATCATATGAAAATTTACAATCTTCATGAAATTCAATTATTCGGAAGTTTGATGTGAGATTTAACATGATGCAGACAAATATATCAATATTTCCTGATCACATCTTATTAGTTTGACTTCTTACAGACCAAGCTGTCATTAGATGCGATGTGGTAATGTCTTGTAGCTGATATTCAGCCAGAACAGGATTTACGGGTACGTGGAAATAGTGTCAACAAGCTAAAAATAGTGTCATTTTGTATTTTAAGCTTATTTAACATAAAAAAAGTTAATTTTACATCCTAAAGAGTTTGTAGTTACATGTTGACAATATTATTTCAGTTGTTGACACTATTTTTATTGTTGTTGACACTTTTTTATAGCTTGTTTAAACTATTTCGACATACCGGGATGTACCATAGTATGGTGTGTATACCTATTACCGTCGTATATGTATTACCGACGATTCCAGAAATTTCCAGATTTCTGGCGCATGCACCCACCGATCAGATATCTTCCGCTGTGATTAGTTTGTTGTTTTCACTGACCATTGCACAATGTCTTTTTAACGAATAATAACAATATTACAAAATACTTATGATAAAGGCAAGGAAATGTTTTAGTTTCAAGGAAAATTTCTTAACCTCATTATAATTTTGATTTATGTGTAGAAACTAAATAAACAAATTTTCAAAAAAACGTTCCAAATGACATCGCAGATAGCTCTTGTTTAGGAATTGACCTCTGACCATTTTTCCAGATGGATAAACAAGGTGAATTTATACAATCATCGGTATTTGGGAGTTCTTGTGCCTTTTTTCAGTCTCAAAATTGCAAACTTAAAATATAATTTGTACAGTAACAACTAGTCCAGATAACTGGTCTCGAAGGCTATTGCTATTTTGACTGACGCCTTTGAGTCCAGAGTCAACCGTGATTTTTACGTTAGATTTTTGCGCACAGATTTTCAGCGCATGTTTGACCACCTATCATTCCATAAATATGCAATGGATTATGAAATCAAACATACCGATTTGGAGATCAACCTTTTATCTGTCGATGTGTGAAGTCTCAAAAGTGTCACTTTTGTAGAAATATCCAAAACTTTGATTTAAATCACACACATAAAACGTGCTTTCAAACGTCGAGGTAAAAGTCTGAAACATCCGGATGCTAAGTCTCGCTCTGGGTTATGTTACACGGTCCGATGAACAGGTCAACACTCAATTTACACACGATCACTGTTAGTAACGTTGTACGCAATTGGCAGGAGTACAATATTTGTGAGCACTTGATACTGTACTTCGACTAAAATAATTCCCTCAGTATTTTCATCATCGGATTATTTATGTTTTTGTTACTTTTTTGGAAACGATGGATTTATTTATGGAATTCGACGGTTGTTAACTATCTTGTTTTAAAAATGGGAAGTCCAGACAAAGTTGAGGCCGTCATTTTTCCTAATTGAAACCAAAAACATGGAAAGTTAAATTGCGCTTCTTGCAGACTTAGTTCAACGCATTGGCTGAAACTTGCGAAATGATATACAGGAAGTTGCCCCCCCCCACCCCACCCACGAACATTTGCCGCCATTTTTGTATAACTCTTTACCGAACGTTAAATGTTCAACCGTCCCAAATTGAAAGGGTTTGCAGACGACATTTCAAAATGTGATGTTATTGGAAATGATCTTCCTATTAGATAGAAAACATTGTGGGAAAAGGATGAATTTCTCGTTAAGAACAATTTATCCATGTTCCACAATGTTTTCTAGAGTCGTCTGCAACAAACTGGTAAATTCGGTTATTGTTTAGTAATGGGTTTAGGCGCACATTTGTCCCCTCACTGTAATGTAGATCGAGGGCGGACATTCCCCCCCTCATATTAATCTTTTGTAAGTTAACTTGATATATTATGATAGTATTCCGTTATATTTCAATAAAAACTAAAATGGAGATAATATTTTTTATCAGACCAGAGACATAGATTACAATCATAACATCTATGTCTCTGATCAGACTAACCTGTCAATTTTGCTCTATTATGCCGATGGCACTTGGTCAATTATGCCGTGAAACTTGTTTCGACGTTAATTTTCTTATTTTCGGCAAAATTTGTTCTCTCTTACTTAATAATCAAATGTGATGGTCTTTGGTTGTCATACTGACACAAATTGAAATATCTTTGGTCTTCTTTGTTTTGGATGGTTTGCCTCGAGTGACAAAATGGGTAAGTGTGACCTCCTTTGAAAGGTGTTTGTTGATTCAAGTATACAAAGATAGTATTAAGGCCACAAGGGGAAGGATCGTGGAAATGTTTCACAGTTCTAGGACTAAGAAACAAACAAAAAATGGATAATAAAGGATTTCTGTTCGCCTGCCTTCTCCATTCGTGTTCTGTAGGTAATTGGGGTCAACATAATCGATATTGAAGTGATCGTTCATTGAGGGCTTCCAAAAGTGTACTTTCTTACTGGCAAGAAGTTAGGCGTAGATGATGTGTAGGACAGAAATCTGTTTCCATATGGAAGATCCCTTATGAAATCAATCACAGACGACTATATGAGAGACCTTGTGGTGAGAAAGATTTAAGTCAATTGCTAATGCATCGAATGGACAAGTGTGAAATACAGAGTTCAAATTATTGTTTTGAAAAGGAGTGTCCTGTTTGTGAATGCACTGCATGTACTCGTTGTAGTATTTGTAGGAAGTTATGTGAATGCACAGGGAAACGGTCTGTAAAAGAGCAGTTTTTCCAAAAGAATACTTCCATTGAACACCTGTTAGAAGTCCAAATTTCAGCGATCAACAGGCGGAACAAACTGTGTAACAACAGATTAAAGTTCTTAATTAAAAAGGAGTTAAAATCAATGTGACTTATTGAAAATTCGCTTCTTATGAGCAACATTTCATTTCGGTACAGAAGCCTGATTCAAGTACATGTATAAAGGTCCTACATTTGGTAACTAGGTTGACATTATAGGTTCGTAATTTGAATGAATTGTAGAATTGATATCATTTGAAACACAGTGCACCACTTGCTCCTAATATACCAATATTGCATGCGTATAACGTTGTCTGCAAAAAAAACCCAGATCCTCATTGTTCATGGTGTCTGATGAAGAATTGATGATAATGGATAGGCTTGGACAGAGTTAATCGTTTTGACTTTGTGAATTTATCCTTTATAATTTGATTGAACTTTATTGAACGCTTTATGTCCGAACTTGAAACATTGTGAGAAAAGCACTTTGTTTCATTTTGGTTTAATAACTTGACTTTGTAACTTTAAGGGATTAAAATCTTGATTATTTTCTTTTAAGATTTTGTTATTTTTCTTGTTAGGCTCTAGCTACCTTAATTGCCATTTAATTTAAAAGCTAGTGGTGTGATCCTGACTAATTAATTGTTTAACCCGAGTTAGACAATTTTGATCCAGAGCCCGAACCCGGTAAAACTCGCTACCCGAGGCGAGGTTTACGATACATGTATATAACGTCGTCTGCAAAAAAACCCACAGATTCCTCTTGTTGTCTGGTAAAGGATTGATGATAATAAGCTTGAACTATTTATCCCCACCCTTTCTTCAAGCACTATAAACACTGTGCAATGACATATTGTTATGAAGGTGTTAAGTAAAATATTCATTATGTCAAAATGTGTTGTTTTATTCCTTTGACATTAAGTCTACTGTGTAAATACGTGATAGATAGGCTCTGGTTATGCGGTTTTCACATGCAGGTCGCTGATAGCATGTACCCGATGAACACCCAACGTAATACTTCATGAGTAACTTTTTAAACACTAGTTGCAGTAAGTATATACGTTTGGTGTTCATAGGACTGAACATCACCGATCCAACACAGGTGAAGGAAATAGTTTGTTATAGTTTAAAGGAAATCAACTACAAGTTTTATCGGTCCAACGTCAGGCGTTTTATGCTAGGCGTAAATATCGCTCCAATCACAATTTTATAAATTGAACTTTTAACCCTTTCCCAAACAATAACGACATTTGACCAGGTTGTTGCAGATACTGTGCAAAACATTGTGGGAAAAGGAGCAATTGATTGTGACGAGCAGTTTGTCCTTTTCCCACAATGTTTTCTGCCCTATCAGAAGATTATTTTCCAATTTTATCACATTTTGAAATGTCGTCTGCAAACTCTTTCAATTTGGAACAGTCGAAAATTTGTTGTTTGGGAAAGGGTTGAATGATCCTTATTCCTGTTAGATTCGATTCAAAACATGAAATGATTTCCGTTCATTTTGAAAAAAAAAAAGTATATATATTTCTTTATTTTTGGTAACACTACAATCACGTAATAGGCCTACTTAAACAAAATAAGCGAATTAATAGATAACAAAAACAAGGATGTTATGTTAGAAAAACCATAACGGACTATGCTTCAAATGCTGGTTTGCAAAAGACATCTTATCCAAGCATATCTTCTCCGAATCTGTATGTGAAGAGAGCTCAACTTAGTACAACTCGACTTTAGGGGAAAGACGCGTACTTCATCCCAAACTGTATACATATGCGATGACCTTTGACCCGCAAGATATCCATGGGAATCTCGCGGCCGGTGGTAAACAACATGGACGGCAATTGTTTATTTTTGAGCATCGTCGATGTTTCTTGATAGATAACTCGCATATAAGAGGTGTTCTGGATACTTGTGTGGGCTGAGACTATTCATAAATGATTTATGTATGTATTTCAAGTTTCCGTTTTTTTTTGGTCCCTTTGAACACATAAAATCGCAAGTTAAAAGCACTGAGTCTGTCGTTGGAAATTTTGTAACATAAAAATCACGTTGGACTTAAGACGTAGCGAAGCACGATAAATGTCCAAATGACGAAAAAAGCTTCGTTCACGGATCATTATTGAGACTAGGTAACCACCAGTTTGTTTTCCTTATTTATGATAGTGATTCACAAAAATATAAATGAATATTCATATTAACCTTAAAATGTTTGAATATATAGGGTTGGAATTAAAATATTCAAATTTACTTCTTAGGCCAACGATATTTGGTATACCCAGTATATAACATTAGCATAGTTCTTTAAGAAGCTATCATGTGCCTCTACAAACTAAATACAGAAATTATCAAACCTTTTGAAGGAAAGAAAAGAAAGGAGGAAGAGAAGGAGAATTGGAGAAGAAGAAAATGTCGAGAACGTATAATCTACATCGAATTAGTCTGTACTGTGTCAAGTTTAATCTGTCACAAACAGTCTAAACAACCCCCACAAACCGACCCCTCATAAATAGTGCGGGTACTCACCTTTTAACCTTTCCAGTGCAAAGTCTTCAAACTCATATAAAGATATTGTGTCAGTTGGTGGAATTTTATAGAACTGAAGTCTATGCTGGTATATGTCTCCATATTCACGTTTCACGTTGTTCTTATTACGTCTAGATCGCTTATTGGAAGAGTTGTTGAAGTCCATCTTTCCCGCTAATTTCAATGTTTACAACTGACAGGTATCACGCTTTTCCGAATTACTATAAATGTTTGTTAGATATGCAGGGAACCAAAAGTTCATTTTCATTCATGCAGAAGCTTTTTATTTTTATTTCAAACAGTTATCAAACTCCGACTGGAAAACACGCATGCGCAAACATATGTTTGAATATTTCGTGACTGACCACATCGTGTTGTTGTGTAAAAAAGAAAAGAAATGTATGTATTTCCCCCCTTAAATTATTTACTTAGCTTTTACAGTCTTGGTAATTGTGTGTACTCGTGCTTAACAACCGTTTTTTCCTTTCGTTACTTAACGGGATTATGACATATCTTTACGTATTTTCTTTCAGCCATAACCATTATGTGTATTTTTTGACATGCTGTTTAACTTTAAACGGTAATAAACTTAACCAAAAGGTATGCTGTTCTCTTCACGTTTTCTGTTTAGTCACAATGGTGGAGTGGTTAGAGGATCTGCCCTGTAGTTTTGAGGTATGACTTACCCTAATAGTTTAAATGGCCCTGATCATATGGCAATTTTGCTTGCCGCTAGCCAATTACTTCATTTGACCAGTTTTTTGTCGATGACTCTGGGGGAAAAATGTGGGAAAAGGAGAAATTGCTCTTTACAAACAATTTCTCCTTTTCCCACAATGTTTTCTGCCCTATCAGAAGATTATTTTTCAATTTCATCACATTTTAAAATGTCGTATGCAAACTCTTTAAATATGGGACAGTGGAAAATAAGGCGATTGGTAAAGGGCTTGGACTGATTCTTGTTGTGGTAACATAATTATATTGTGTGACAGTACTATAAATTGAAGAAAGAAAAATCACACAATAATGAATACTGTTGGTGGGATGAAAAATCAATGATAACACACACAATATGGACATGGACGGCTATGAAATTGGGACTTGGTGTCTCTCTTTTGATCTGTTCCAACAAACATTGGGGTTGTGTTGGTGAGTCTGGATATCATTAAAGAGACAAAAGGAATGAACATCATTTTCAATTATTTTATTTCTATCACTATTTACACCAAACACATCAACAATCAAAATCCACAATAAAGAAGATGTTTAAATAAAGAAAGCAATTGAATCTATGATATGGATATTTAACTGCATTTCATATGTAAAAGACAACACAAGAATTAATAGTGGTTATAATGCTTGGCTTTCAAATAAATGTCTGAACATCAAAACTTCTTTGAATTTTCCATTTAGGATAACATCAACATTACTGTTAGAGAAGAAATTATATCAGATGAACTTAATTTTCAGTTTAAACAAAAATGTTGTGAAAACATTTAATGTTTAGCTTTTAACAAACTATTATGATAACATTTCCTGATTACAAAATAATGAAAGTATTAACAAGTAATAGCATTTTTGGTTGTCCTCTTATATTTATTAGTCGAGCTAATGGCGAATAATAGGCAGCTGGAAGTTGGTTAGGTAGGCACAAACTGTAAATATTTGCTCAACTATGTCCTGCATATTCAAGCGAATCACTCTTTCAAGGTGGTAAAATGTTTTTATCCGCTGAATTATCCTCTCCACGTGAATTCTTGACTTGGATATAAACTCGGAACGACTGGCTTCTTGGCTAGTAATCTGTGCACGTTCTCTTCCTTTGAATTCAGGTATGAGTAACCGAACTCCTTTCTTATGTAAATCATTACTAATGTTGAAGCCACGATCAGCCATCACTGTTTTACCAGCTGCCAGCCCATTCATCAAATCTTCACTGTTTAAAGTGATGTGTTTATCAGAAGATCTTCCTCCCCATGCTTTTGACACATAATTCACGGCTAAATTTGGTGATAGGCCCACTAAAAACTTAACAGTGTCATGGTGCTTGTAGTTAGAAAAAGTTTTTTTCCTTGAATCTAAATTCGAAGCCCTTTGCACCATCAGTTCTGTGCAGTCTATGACTACCTTTAAGTTGTCAAAACTGGAAAAGCAGTCTGGTTGCTCGTTCTCATTACTCTGCATTTGAAATAATAATTTCAACTCAATGCTCAAAACATTGATCCATGTGCTAATGAGCCTGGAAATATGAGCAGGACTTGTATCGAATGTCTGAGCAAGGTCCTCATTAAAGTTTCCAGTTTTCAATTTCACAAGCACTATGAAGAGCTCTTCTTCCATGGTGAACTTTCTGTCAGGTCCTTTTTTGGCGGTTTCTGAAACACTGGTCGATTGTCCTCTCCAATAGTTGAGGCCTGTCTGTTTTGTTCGGGATTTCAAGTAACTTGATAACGCACAAAAAACTGAATAGTTTGGAAGATTAGTATAAAACTGAAACTTCTCATCGTTTTCTTTTATATTTTCCAATCGTAATTGTTTTGCCTTGAGTTTTTGGTTCTCAATTTTTAATTCACGCAATTTAACTTCTTCATTTTCACCATTTTCACAAGGGACACTTATAGATTTGATGTAGTCATGGTCTGTTGGTTGGGTAATTTCAGCAATGTTAAGAGAGCGGCAAAGCTTAGGTCTCCCTGAGATTCGAGGTTCCATTTTGATCTTTTTCCGTGTAGATTTCTGTGGGTTTGGTATGCGAACATCTGAATGAAAATGAATGGAACACTTCAATCTGATTCACCATTCTCAAAACATTTTTTTTCTAGATTTCTTGATTTCACTTTCAAGATAATTTGTTTGCTAATGTTAAAGTCTTGAAATAGTTACCTCAATCATTTAAAAAATATATATTATTCATTTGCCAATAAGTAACAATAAGAAATACAACATAGACATAATGTGGATTGGACACTGGTCTTGGGATCAATAGGTCCCAGGTTCGACCCCTGATGTTATTTGTGTATAGTATATAGCTCACATACTAAGTTGTGAGGAAAAATGGACAATTTTCCATGGCTGTGCACCTATAAGGCCAATTTATTTGTCAATGAACAGTGGGTAAATTATGAATTTTTATAAGTGCGCCTCAGCATGAAACTTAACACTTTTAAGATGCAACTACAAAAAAAAAAATAGTTGGTCATAATTGTATGAAGCCAGTTGTTGGCTGTGCATACAAATATACCCAGCAAGGGATTTGCTTTAATTATCACAATATTTATATATGAAGAACAAAATATTAAGGAAATTACCTGCAGCATGCGACGTTTTTGTCTGACGCTTCCTCGTACTGCTTCTGGCAAAAATGCTTGGGGCATGGGCTGTACTGAGTGGACTACTTGATCTTGATCCTGGAAGAAAATATAAAGAGCAAATCAGATTGTAGCTTGTTAACAAAACAATTGCATAAAGACTAATATCTAGCTTAATGTACATCCACAATACACATCTGACATTTCTGCACATTTCTTGACGTCATCAGTAATGAGAGACCCTGTAGAACAAGGAATCACAGCATGATATGCCTTTTTGTGAACCTACAGAACGCATCACAGTAGAATCATACTAGCAAAGAAATTATTTTTTAAAGCATAACCAGAGGAGTGGATTGTGATTTGTGATAACTACAAAACAGGGCAATTTAACATTTGATTCATTATCTATATAGCAAATAGAGAAATGAAAAGGATAAAAATATCTGTGCAAATGTGCACCTCTAAACTATTTTAATGCAAGCTTGTGACATCAAGTCACAACATCTCTATTTATAGATTGATGTACCCACAATCCTTTAAGCGATAGTACACAGGTTAGTCAAAAGCGCAACACTCAACCGCAATGAGAAATAAACATTTTTATCTGACAGATTGCTTTTACAAAGTTGGGTCTTCACATACAAATACGTTTATTGAAATATAACAAGATTAGGAGAGAGTGAACCTAATTGTAACAAGCATATTCATATTTCTTTATATATTAATTAACTTTCTACATATATTTTATGATTTAAATTTTACCATAAACTACATGGCACAGATACTAAAATAAGACTTATAATAATTTTCTTTTTACCTCCAACAAAATGAGAAGAACAAATTCTGGAATGAGCTTTTGGTTGGAAGGGAACAACTTTTCCATTCTCATCAATGACGTCACGTCGGATCCTGTCAAGCCAGATTTTCTTCTGCTTCTCATCCTTTGGGAAGGAGTAAAAGGACAGTTTGATACCCATTCTCTTACATCGTCCTTGTGAGTTGGAACAACCTGGTACACAGCAAAAGGCCCCGACAGATCCTTTGTAGCCACCAGCCATACGTGGAGACCTAGCTTTTAGGTGCTGGTCCATCTTGAGTTTGCTAAAAATGGAAAAAAAAAGTATGGTTTATTCAAAATGTTGATAACTCTTATATGAAACAAAATGATACCGCCTTGACTATTACACAAGCACATTAAATTACTTTTTAAAAAATGATGATCAAGGAAGTAGCAATAATATTTCAATAAGAAACCAACTGTTTTCCCAAATACTAAATTTATGCAACCATAACTTGTCAACACACCCCCAGTGATTTTTTTCTAAATTAAATCAATGGGCTTTTTTGAGGAAAACTTCAAAATCAATGGGTTTATCTATAGAATAATGATTAAAATGAATGAAAGTAAATGAGTTTTGGGGAAATTTTATGAGATTTTTTTACCAAAAATTATCATTGCACCCCTTTTAGGAAGGCAGTCTCTTAGGAAGGCAGTCTCAAAGGATAAAAGGACAATTATTTTGTTGAAAAGCATTCATTTTTTAATAAAGAAAAGTCTTCTTGTCAAATCTCAGGGAAAATTTCAGTCTTTATATGTTTTAAGAGTTAATGTCGAAAGCAACTTGTCAGAAAACTTACCCCACCCACTCACGAATTTTAACTTGTTTATGTTCATCAATATACAGGATATTGAGACTAAGATTTTAACATATTAATAAGTTTCAACAAGAAAATAACTAGAACTCGATAAATAATGTTATTAAAACAAACCTGTCAGCAATAGATGACCGTTTCAATCTCGATTCAGTGGATTTGTCTATTTCTCTCTACAAATTAAATCAACCGGAAGTCCTCAAAATCGCAGAGATTATGGGTTATTGGAAAATCGAGAATTCTTCAAGTGTTGTGCGTAACAGTAGGGTGAACCAATGATTTTTTTCTAATTGACATAGGACATTGAAATTTGGCACACTGTTAGACAAGAATATGGGAACTTCAAAACTTTTTACTATTATGAATGGTACATCGTCATATAGTACTAATCGTCATAAGGCAAAGGTAAAGTTGGTATCGAGCTTGATACATCAATATACGTTTGATACATTGGCTTGTACAATATTCTTTCAAAAGTCATTGCAACGTCTCAATTTTAATCTTTTCCTTCGCATAGAGTTCCGTACTCTCTGCCGCCTGATTCTAAGCTTTTGTGGTCCAATCTCATTTGAAGGCTTATAATACCACTTTACCCATTCTGTCTCTATTCTCAGGTATTTTGCGCCTTCTTTGACCTTTTTCCTTTCCCTATAGGCCTTCTGTATCTCTGCACGAGTTTTTCCCATCATCCTGGAGAAAGAGAAACATTGGGTGAATTACGTTACCATTTAGTGAATTAACATTACCATTTCAACCTGCATGTGTAGCATGAAAAAATGCACGTTTACTTAAACAAACAATTCAGATACAACAATTTGACAGTTCAACACAAATTTAGACAATAAACTGCAGAATTATGTTATATGTGAGTGAAATATAACAATATGGGACAACATACTTACTTTTGACGACAATTTTGCAAGAACTTTTAAGAAAAACAATGTTTTTGTCGCTTAAAACTTGTTTAAAGGAAGCACCTGGAATATCCTCCTTGTACCAGTTACCGGTGCACTTAATTTGAACGAAATATAAAAGCAGTAACAATAATGCCAATGTTGATTAACTTACTCATATAAGATGAAAAAATATCTTGTCTTTCATTGAACAGCTTTGAAACAGTTAAAAAATTTGCCGTTCACCAGTTATTTTGGTCTATTTTAAGGCATGTACACATCAAGGTCAAGGTCTGTTTGGTACCTATTACCGGTGTAGCCATAAAATATCTCCTCTGCTAAAAAGTCCCAATGACAATATCATTGAAATTAAGTTATTTCAATTGTCTTATGTGTTTTCAGGTAATTCTCAGAAAAATTAGATCTTTTTAACAAAAGAATGTTAATAATATCACATTTTAATTATGGTTATCTTGATAATTTAACAATATGATCAAAATTTGGAACATTAACAGTTTATTTTAATTGGCTTAAACCCTTGTTTGAGGGTCACAGTGTGGGCAAAGAAACTGTGAACCTAGTCTTAAAACCTTTACTTTTGTGCAATACACCAAGTGGGTCCAATGCCAACATTTGTCACAATTAGCCCACTTTGCAAACTCGATCACAAATGCGAGCTGGACTGAAGGTGGCATTCTCATGTTACAAACACAACACAGGTCTTCATCTTCATCCATCGTAGTAATGTCTGAATCCGACTCTGTAATTGCAGGAGCAACATTTTCCTTAGAACAGCTAGGCTTAGGGGACATTTGTTTTGTTTTGACTTTTTTAGGCCTTGGTGTTTCGTAGAGGGATTTGGCTGGTGTGTTTGATTTTTTAGAAGAGGCAAGAATTTCATCATTTTTTGAGGATGACAACCTCCCTTGAATAAATGGGGGAACAAACTTCCTTTTTAGACTCCTGAACTTTGACAGCAGTTATTTTTCGATTTTGAAGAAAGTTTTTTGCAAGCTCTTGTCTTTCTTCATTATTATTTTCCCCTTTGTCCTGAATCCTTGGGTATATTACAGAAGGCATAACCTTGGCGTGACTGATTTCATTTCTGCAAAGATTGTCAAAGGTTTCTGTAAGTTCTTTGAAGTGACTGTCCATGGCCTCCTTCGATGTGGCCTTTGCCCTTACAATGGCTAGCTTCTCTGGCTTTGCAAGGTGGACATCTGGCCAGCGCTTTATAAATCCTTGGTACCAAGACCCTTTGAATGTAGGATCACCTTCACTCTTCTTTCCCAAGATGACAGCAAATTCGAAGGCCAAGTCAAGAAAGGTTTGTCTAGAGTACCCATAGCCAATACTTGACATGTAAGTCATATGTTCAATTAGGCACATCTCTTCTTCCTTTTTAAAGAGAGTTTGCGGACCATGTCTTGGGACCTCTTCTTCAGGCTGTAGGCCTAAATGCCTATCACGTAAAGTGCTCTCTGGGACCCCATATATTCGAGCAGCTCTATAAATAGAGAGGCCATCATCTTTCGCTGCTTTAAAAGCTAAGCCAATCTGGGCAGGATCATAGGCTCTCTTTTTGCCACTGATGACTTTCTGCTTCCCAGAAATTTGAATCTGAAAAGATTGATGAAAAAAACAATATTTCATGATGTCTGATGTTGTTATATAGAGGCAAGAAAGTTTCTATAGGACCAAATCGAAGGGTATATATTTACCATAACACCGGTAAGAAAATCCCGAAGCAGCAGACAGTTGTAACAACTAGAAATCATAGATTGAAAAAGCATACATATGGCTGCAAATCAATGAAAAGGTAATTATGTTGGCCTATTTTTTATTATTTGAAGAATATAAGTGTTTTTCTTACCTTAAAGAAGCTCATCTTTAGATTTTTCTTGTGTCTGTCAAATTTGACAGATGCCGGGAACGCAAAATGTAAACAGCCGGTATGCAAATTAGGTTACGTCATTAGATATTCAGATTTTTCGGATTGCACCAGTAACTGGTATACACCGGTAATAGGGTAAGGGAGCATACTACACGGCGTTACAGTGAAAAAATGCAAGAAAAACTAGTCCCTTACCTTTTTAACTGAGCACATCTGTTGCAGACCGTAACATAATTCACTGTAACGTAATTCACATTTTTATCATTTAAGCAATTTATAAAGTGCATATTTGTTATAGGAAGTCAAGTTTTTCTGTTCTTTAATCTGCATACTATGTTATATTTAAGGAGACACTACAAGCTACAACTAGACCTATTCAATTATAATTAGGGGTGTAATAACGTAATACACATTGGTTGCTAAAAAGGCAGTTGTCCATTTTGCAGTCATATTAACAAACTGTCCATTTAAACTTTTCATGAAAAACTTGTATATTTCCAGTTGTACATAGGTAATGCTATATTAATCAATACTATGTTGCATAATGGCAACCAAATCAAACCATTTAACATGGGTTCAAAGTAAAGTACCGTAATTCACCGCATACGATGGGACATCATTTTATTAAGCTGAATTTCTTTTTGTATAAATTGTGAACATAAAACGTCCTTATAGTTCCATATTTGATGTCTTGTAAATACACCTGAAGCAATTTACCTGCAGTCTGATTGGTAAAGTCTTTGCTTGAAAAGCCTAAATGAAGTAACCCAGCGTGTGGGACACGTTTTTTTGTCTAATTCTTGTATTTTGTGTGCAGAATATTCATATGCATAAGTGAAATAAAACAGTTGTTGATGTTTTTTTCTATTTAGTCCTATCTAGTAGTGATGAAAACTTCCAATTTGCAATGAATTACCATTCTTCTTAAAGAAAATAATGCCACGGGACATGGTTTTTATTCAATTGATTAACTTAACTTGGCTGATAAACGATGTGCTCAAAAAGAGGCTTCCCATTTCAGACATCATCAACAGCAGACATGGTTTTGCAACAAGAAGATGATTTAAAAGGATCGACTATAACCCTTTGCCTTCTGGAATCAAAGAAGTTTACCAGGATAGCCATTGGTAACTTGAACCATCTTTATTTTATTGGCTCACTTTATTGGCGTTGTTGCAGGGAATCTGTTGTAAAAACACATTTTTTGGGAAAATCTCATTCCACTTTGGTTGTCCATTAGAAACTAGTAGATCATCTAGAAAACCTGGGAAAGCTGCTGCAAAGGTGTAGACAGAACCGTAAGCCCATTCAATCACAGTGTCTTGTCATTTGAGATGCATATGATCATTATAATGGTGCTTTTTTTTCTGCAACCTAGTTACCCTACACAGCTTTGCCATTGCATTTTGGGTTGCAGGGGTTATTCTTAAAGGCACATAAAAGGAGATAAGTAGAAATAAATTACTAAAAAGATATATGGAGTTCTTTTATTATTTCCATGAAAGTCACAACAATAAATATATGAATGCATTGAGAGCCTATTAAATAGATTCCTTTAACATAAGTTATTTTGTGCTTGAAATATAGTAGTCTCCAAATCAATCATGTTTATCAACAACCTGTTTGTTTACATATTCAAAATAACGAATTCTGATTGGTCGGTTCAAACATTTGTGTATCAACGGTCAAGGTCAGGGGTGATGAATCACTCAATTAAACTGGTTAATCTGGGTTAATTCTCGTTGGCTTTCACGTTTAAGTTGTGCTGATGGTTGTTATATAGCATTAATCTCCTTTTATATACCTTTAACATTGGATTGTAGTATTTCAAGTAAGAAATAAGTGAGGGAGGGAAGCGTTACCAAAAAAACGTGACCGGGTCTCAACCAATGAGTTATAATTCATGTGCGAGGCTATTTATAAAAACAACATTCCTCCCCATTTTATCTATTAAGCAGTGAGGGCTTTCCTGGGTTTACCATTACTCAGCTTTGTTCTTATGTATTGTACTTACTCAAATTGGTCCCAATAATGAGACTCAAATTTGTCTATTTTGGATGAGTGTGGTCCCAGATTTGAGACACAATCCCTTGTTTTTCTTGTAGGTCTGCGTCTGCTTCAAGGGTCACCGTCCTGATCACTGAGGTCCTGCTTACAGCGACTGGCCATTACTGGTAGTGTGCTGGAGGATAATTGAAATGGGTGTCCTTCGAATTCCAGAAATCAGGTAGGCAACATCTCCTATGTAAGCAGGCGTGTTGGTGGTCTGTCGAGGTTGAACGGTCAGATACAGGGAATCAGTCTCCACCAGCAGATTACTCAACGGAGTACGAGTCACTGCGTCATGCTGTTATGGGCGGAAACGAGCGGCGGCATCTGTATATCCAAAGTAGCAGTTTGGAAAAGCGTCACTCCATTTCTGTCGTTGCTTGTGGTTCCCGGTAAAGCAGTGGAGATGGATCCTCTATTCAGATGTTACATAGGTAGATACCTTCTATAAACAGTCCAGGAAGGCTAACCGCGTCGATTCCTCTCCCCTCCCTCTGATGTGAAGAACAAGCACATGTCTTGTTGAACATAAGGGGAGAAGTTCCTCCAGGGCTGCCAACTGACGTCCTCTATCTGTCATTTCCTCATCGTAGTCCAATCCAATCTCTCCGAACCCAGCCACTCTCAGGTCCTTCAGGAACTCCTTAAGTTGTTTGCGACGGGAGGGCGTCAAATCCGCTAACTTAGTTGGATGAACTTCGATGGCTACCTTCCAACATGGGGATAGATCCTTTGGGATGTGCCAATACCCAGAAGTGTCACAGAAAACTGCAACTCCTCCAGATAAGCTAACCGGCACAGTTGGTGGTTAGTCCATGTGCCGGAAGATGATCCTCTCAGCCATGGCAGGGCAGTAAAGCTTCCTATTAAGTCATTCTAGATGGAAGTGACTGTCGAAAGCCTCAGGCTGTGAAGGGTCTGCTACCGATGGGGCTCGTGGCTTTGGGGGAGCGATTCCAATTGGGGAGTTCTTGGAGTTCCCGGTTTGTTCCTTCACCTTCATTCTCGGGGGTGTTGTCTTCTGTAGGACGCTTTTAACCGCATCGGCGTAAGAAAAACCACCAGAACTGTCTTGAGGAGTTGGGGCCTTCCTTTCCTTTGGTCCTTGGAGTGCCTCTGCGTAGGTGAGGCTGGCTTTAGCAGAAGAGTCTGTCCCATTGCCCTGTTTTTTCTCTTGGGATGAATCACTGGACTGTAGGAGTGTCTCTTCATCAGCTGATGTCCAACTCCATGGCTTATCCCAGGTTGAGCATCAAATCCCCAAGCTGAACTTAAGCAATGATATATTGCTCACATCCACTTCCACAGCTTCTTGCTTCAAACAGACCTGGAAGGGTTCTTTGGGCCCAAAAACCTCCTTCGAAGTTAAGGTCATTGTTGGTATGATCACTTCATCTGGGGTGGAAGTTGTCTCCACAGGCGCCGGAGGTTCTGATCGCTTCTGGTGCTGGTGCTCTTCCTTCCACTTTCTTCTTCGGCAGGGGTTGGGCCTGTTTCTCTTCATTGAGGTCTCTATTAACTCTTGACCAGGAACGGCCTATTTTTCTCCGAATAGCCGGAAAATCTCCTCGCTGGGATTGGGCCAGTTTCCCGATCAGGAAAGCTAATGGGCGCCAGTGAATCCGCTGGGCTGGGGTATTGAATGGGACAAGTTGGTCCCCTGGCTGTCTCCAACCAAACTCCCTGGCAAAAGCCTCCAAGGCAGGCCGGTTATCTCTGGCTACCTCTGTTGGTGGTAAATCCGCCTCCTTGTTCACCATGTCGATCAAGTCATACACTGTGGCATTTGTTCCCTTTAAATAACGGGCGAGCATCTCCAGCATAAAATGACGCAGAGCAAGGAACTGAGCATTTCCTAATTTATTTGGTGTTTTGTCGTCATGGAAGAGTCCTGGGATGTGGACTTTCCTGAGGTTGTTCCTCAATTTCCCAACCGGTTGGTTGCACCCTTTAACCGGACACATTTTCCTGGCCTGCTGACATGGCGGACTGTCAGAAGCCTCTTGGGCTGGTCCATGTCCTGTATGGCTGATGGTTTGTTTGCCGCTTCTTACAGACACCAAAACATCAGGTAGGGGCTTGCGATCCGTTCTTGGGTGCAACAGTAGTCTTCTCTCTCTGAGCTTATGTCTGTCTTCTCGGCAATTTGGTGTAGACTTGTAGCCGTCTCTGCGACTTGGCTCCTTTCTGTGGGTTTCAGATCGCCTGTCAAACGAGGATTGATACCGGGGGTCTCTGCTGTAGAAAACCCTGGACCGGTAAGTTTCTGGAAGGCGTTTGGCTGGTTGTCTGGATTCCCTGTAAGACGAGTGATGACTTCTATAAGAGTCACATCTCGCAGGGCTTCTTGTATGGACATGCCTTTTCTTCTCCTCTGGTCGCCACTCCTGTTCATGATGTCTCTGTCTGAGATGTTCCGTCTTTAACTCGGATCTGGTGTAGATCGCCGTTACCACAGTTTGAGTCTGTGAACTCTCATCTTTTGGGGCATTTGATTTACTCCTCCTTCCTTGTCCAACAACAGGATCCTTGGTCACAGCCGAGGCTGTAACCAGAGAACTCTCTGTTGCACTGGTATTGGAGAGGGCGATCCCATGACTGCTGTGAAATGCAGAAGGAGTGGTCACAGAGGGGGCTGTGACCATAGGACTCTCTTCCTCAGCTTGTCTATCTATGTCTGTTGTTTTTTTGGGAACTGCAGACAGAGTGGTCACAGCAGATGATGTGACCATCTGACTCTCTACTGCAGCTGGTCGGTTATTGGTTTCTGCTGTAACCTTAGCCTGCCGCATTCAGCCGGACCACCGTCAATTCTGGGTTGTCCTGAAGTCGGATATCCCTAGGGAGGTCTGGACGTGTCTCTGTGCTACTTGGTTGTTTCTTGGTAGTCGTCTTGAAGTTCCGTCTATAGGGATTTGGCAGAAAACGCAACACTTCCTCCTCTGTCAGTGCGAACATGGCACATTCACGCTGAAACTCCCAGATCCAGTGCATGGCCTCCTGATATGGTTCTTGGACGAGCCAGAGGAACTGTTCGCTATCCAAATATTGATTGGAGAGGAGGATCTTCTCAATCAACTCTCTAGGAGTGGTCAGTTGATTCCTCCTTTTTTTTTTTAAGCCATTGTATCTGAAAAGGGAATTAAGAAGTGAGTCCGGAAGCAGGACTTCCTTCGCACACCGGACAAGCATATTGTTTAATAGTCTTCCCTAAAGCTGGGGTAATATTAACACATGGGCCGTGGTACCATTCAAGGCATAAATCACACTGTATCGTGAACCCCCTATTGTCCGGTAACCTACATAAACAATATTTCACATCTTTCCCATCCATGTTCTCCGGCAGGGCCACTTTTGACAAATCAGGATCTCCTTGTAGTCTCTTGATCCAGACAGGCAAATCTCTATCAATACAGGGCTTGATTCTGTCATGATTCCCCCCTACCTTTATCCTAAACAGTGCTCGGTAAATTTCTGTAAAGTTATGCCTGGACCTTCCAGGGTGATTTGAGTTTACTGCACATTCCCTTTGTCGATGCAGTGTCCATAACATAAACTGCATCCCCTTCTTTGTAAGACTCAGACACCTTGAGGTCATAATCTCTCTTCATAGTTTTTTGTGCAGTATGCAAGTTTTCTCTTGCAGTCTGATGGGCGGCCTTTATCGCCTGTTCTAGGTCTTGGACATATTCATCCCTATCTTCCCATCTTACAGCTGGACTAGAATAAAGTAGATCACCTGGCTGGTTAGTTTCTCTGCCAAGCATCAGTTTGTTGGCTGTAAACCCTGTTTGTCGATTATTACTGGACCTTAGCGCACCAGCGACCTGGGGTAGGAATTTGTCCCATGCATTCTGATAGGACACAAAACACCTGACGGAGTCTATCAATGTCCTATGTAGTATTTAAAGTAAGAAATAAGTGAGTTATATACTTACTATGAAGAACGGCTCCCAAAGCTCTGCTCCACAGGTATATAAATAATCACCACTTAGTCGACTTTATAACGTTTGCACTAATGTGCTGATGTTTGTATGTAGATCTTGCAAAGGAAGTAATAAAGTCTGCTTTGCTGAGGAAAGAAAGATTTTTCATTTTTAAATTTAAATGGAATAAGATAAAGATGATATTTAAAAGTGAAGTCATCTACAATGGAAGGTCTGTAATATTTCAAATGTTTGTGACTGTGGTGTTAAGTGTTGTATATAATTATCAAAAATGAAAGAATAAATCCCTGATCGTACATGTAGGGTTAATAATAGTCCTCTCATAAATTGATGATGACCAGTATGATAATGGATTTTAATACTCAATGGATTATTTCCGAGACCATGGGATATTATCACAAACAGTCACATGATAGTAATGGAGTCAAACAGCAGGTCTCCCTTTTTGCTCTACTTGGCATCGGCTATAAGTGTGCTATAAAGCTTTACTCAGCATTTGGGTATGACTACACCAACAAAATTGAAATCTTTGAATGCAAATTGGTATTAAAAAAACGTCATGAAAAAAAAAATGGTCATATGAAAATTGTCTGCTGCAAATGCGTCTAAATAAATTTCATTGAGATTTTAAACCAACCACATGGAAAAACACCTCACTTCATTTCACAGCAAAATTGCATTTAGAGATAAATTAGGTGTAGGCATACTAACGTCCTAACATAGCAAATTATTGTGCATGTAAAGCCGATAATTCTAAGGCCAAGAAAAGAAAAAAAGGAGGCCTTAAACAGTGACATTGTTGTTTACATGATGCGATCTGGGCATGTGTAAAATTTTCATTTGCATTTGTGAGTTTCTATAACAGAAATTCTATGAATAGTAACTTAAAAAAGGTTCATGAACCGATCATTCAATCTTGCATACAAAATCTCATATATTCATTCACAGAGACTTCAAACAACATCAGTTCTTCAGGGAGTATCTCATGAGAATATCATACCTATGTCAATACATAGGTTTTAAGCATACTAATCAAGCTTCCTTCACAATCGATGTAAAACAAATCAATCAACCAAACAAACAAACTTGCTCAATATCCTAACATGTGTGGTGCAGATCTTTTCACCGTAAGTATTTGTTGGTGAACATTGATATATACCTTCATCTCTCTCCTGTAACTAACTAACTCACTGCGGGAGGGAAGCGTTACCTAAAAACATGTGACCGGGTCTCAACCAATGAGACTCATAAGTTATAATTCACGTGCGAGGCTATTTATAGAAACTACAACATTATCCTCCCACAGGTCATGGTCAAACATTTTCGTGAGGTTTTCTGGGGTTAGATCATAACAGTGGAGGATCATTTTCTCTGCCAAGGATTGAAGAGCCTTCCATTGCTGTCCATGGAAATATGGGTTTTCCATCATCTTGGAGTCTCCAGATCATGGAAAAGTGTGGGTATGTGCTTAAATTGTATTGTTTCAAAAGATGGGCTTCGGCCTTGCATCAAGAGAAAGGACATCTGGTGAAGTAATTTTTTATCTCATCTCGGGTTGGACTCGGGTTGAGGTGTCCCTTTTTTACCTCTCTGTAGGATGCCACAACCCTGACTGTCAAGTCCTTCCATTGATGTCTTTGTTGCCTCATGGATAAACTGACACTAATCTCTTCTCTTTTGGACAGTGATGGTTACTATCTTCCTCCACAAATCTGTTTGGTCAATTCTGTTTTTCGTACCGTAAAAAAATTATTGGTGAAAAAGTGCTCAGCAAGCAGTTCTCGAGAACAATGAATCACTCCTATTTTTTTCCATAAAATTCCCATGTCGCTAGAGCGATCTATGTCTCTTCCTAAAGTAATTTACCGACATAGTAATCACCGTCATATATTATTCTTGGTTTGGACGCATCTGTTATGAATCGCTTTGTGGTGAGCTGGCTATTATGAGGAAAATGTTCTTTTTTCTGCTTCATAAGGTACTTCCTCATAACCAGGTGGAATTCAAAACATATTCGCATGTGGTTTTCACTGACTGCTTGTCCAAGACCCTCGATAATGGCGTTGCAAGTTAGTTTGTCCTGTAGGCTTGTCATGTGTTCATTGACTTTGGTGTAAAACTGATACAGTTCCTTTGATAAAACTGCTCTCAGAACAGTAACATTCAAGTCGTTAACAATATTTGTTAAGTCCAGTAACTCCTTTTTACAGAATGTTTGCATTTTTTAATTTGTCACATTGAGGAGAATCTTATTTGTACGTTTTTGGGCTTGTGATACACAGTCATCAACATTAAAAGCTTCAAGGACAGATTTTCATTGAAAATCTTCTGGTAAAGTAAGTTAATCTCTCTCAACACCTGTTGAAATTTTTTATGAAAATCATCGTCTTTTGCATGAGGTCAAGGAACTATATCATCTAATGTAAAAAACATGTTGGCTGTCTCATTTGGTCGAACATCACTTGAAATCCTGAAGTTAATAGAATATCTTTGTATCTAATATTTAACCCTTTACCCTGTTTGTAGAAAGCTGCAGCAGAATAGATATTTAGATACATGAAAAACAAAAATGTCTAGTAAAAACTGTTTAACTGTTGGTTAATGATAAGATTATTGTAGTATTCAAGTAGAAATAGTTTGAGTTAGAAACTTACCATGAAGAACGGCTCCTGAAGCTCTGTTCTATGGATAAATTAATCACCTCTTAGCCTGCTGCAACACATCTGGACTAGGTGATGATCTGGAACTAAATGACTCGAAAAGGGTTCTCCAAATCGAGTGCCAGGGTCTCAACCAATGAGATGCCGTGGCTATTTATAGAAACCACATTATTAAAAATGAAATGCGTATAAAGAGCAAAGTCTCATATTGTCATAACTATCCAAATAACATCTGAATCAACGTTAATGTTTATACAACATGTTTAGTTTAAAAGAGAATATGCATGATATTGAGAATAATAATATATTTTTAAGTTCTCCTTGCATGATATGTGAGTACATGTGATAGTAAGTAGGAAAAGGTATCATCACAAAGAATACTTTGCTTATGCCAAATTATCTCAATGCTTTGTTGAAATTTTCTGCAATATGATGCAAAAATGTGGCATATGCTTGTTAAGAGTTACAGCAAGTGATTAAATGATATATTTGGAAAATAATTGCCACTGTCCCTCGGAGACCGTTGACGAATCTCCCATGGATGCTCCGTAGTAGAATTACTGGTATGCCCTTTTTCAGCCACAATTTAGATGGAACTATTATTTTTGAGAGTTGGTTTACTTGTTCCCCCTTATCAAGTGACTCAGATTGATAGAGTTGACCTGGACATTCAAGTATTTTCCTTCAATTGAAGTCCTCACAAAAAACTTTTTGGCATTGAGCCCAATTCCATCATCTCAAAATAACGCTTTGATGTAGATTTCAACGAATTAGCAGTTTGTATGGAAACATCTCCATTTGATACTTCATGGATCGCACATATAAAGCCTTTGTCGGTCTGAAGAACAATGTCTATTAGCTGGATTATATGTGGTTATCCTTTTTGGAAAACTTGAGTTTCAAAGCAGTACAATCCATTGCCACCAGAGTTCAAATCTCGAACTGTTTGAAATCGCCACACAATATCACCTGGACACCACCAATTGATAGGGATGGATTCTTTAAAGTAAGAACTTCTGCGACTCATTCTAATGTTCTTCCATTGATCATTGAACCTTCATCAAACAGCAGAGTGTCGGTACTTGAATGTTTCAATGCATCCTGATGTTTTGGACTGTTCTACCTCCTGAGCCTTCCATTGGACTTTCGTTTCCTCTCAGGAGACCTTGAAAATTTGTTCTTGAACGACTAACATTGACACTATGGTTGATATATGAAACTCAATCAAATCTATTAAAATTTTCTTAAACTTTACAGTTAAATCTGATATTCTTTCCCTGCTATTGTCAATCACTCCTATTTTTTTCCATAAAATTCCCATGTCGCTAGAGCGATCTATGCCTCTTCCTAAAGTAATTTACCGACATAGTAATCACCTCCATATATTATTCTTGGTTTGGACGCATCTGTTATGAATCGCTTTGTGGTGAGCTGGCTATTATGAGGAAAATGTTCTTTTTTCTGCTTCATAAGGTACTTCCTCATAACCAGGTGGAATTCAAAACATATTCGCATGTGGTTTTCACTGACTGCTTGTCCAAGACCCTCGATAATGGCGTTGCAAGTTAGTTTGTCCTGTAGGCTTGTCATGTGTTCATTGACTTTGGTGTAAAACTTATAGAGTTCCTTTGATAAAACTGCTCCAGGAACAGTAACATTCAAGTCGTTAACAATATTTGTTAAGTCCAGTAACTCCTTTTTACAGAATGTTGAAATTTTCTGCAATATGGTGCAAAAATGTGGCATATGCTTGTTAAGAGTTACAGCAAGTGATTAATGATATATTTGGAAAATAATTGCCACTGTCCCTCGGAGACCGTTGATGAATCTCCCATTGATGCTCCGTAGTAGAATTACTGGTATGCCCTTTTTCAGCCACAATTTAGATGGAACTATTAATTTTGAGAGTTGGTTTACTTGTTCCCCCTTATCAAGTGACTCAGATTGATAGAGTTGACCTGGACATTCAAATATTTTCCTTCAATTGAAGTCCTCACAAAAAACTTTGTGGCATTGAGCCCAATTCCATCATCTCAAAATAACGCTTTGATGTAGATTTCAACGAATTAGCAGTTTGTATGGAAACATCTCCATTTGATACTTCATGGATCGCACATATAAAGCCTTTGTCGGTCTGAAGAACAATGTCTATTAGCTGGATTATATGCTGTTATCCTTTTTGGAAAACTTGAGTTTCAAAGCAGTACAATCCATTGCCACCAGAGTTCAAATCTCGAACTGTTTGAAATCGCAACACAATATCACCTGGACACCACCAATTGATAGGGATGGATTCTTTAAAGTAAGAACTTCTGCGACTCATTCTAATGTTCTTCCATTGATCATTGAACCTTCATCAAACAGCAGAGTGTCGGTACTTGAATGTTTCAATGCATCCTGATGTTTTGGACTGTTCTACCTCCTGAGCCTTCCATTGGACTTTCGTTTCCTCTCAGGAGACCTTGAAAATTTGTTCTTGAACGACTAACATTGACACTATGGTTGATATATGAAACTCAATCAAATCTATTAAAATTTTCTTAAACTTTACAGTTAAATCTGTTATTCTTTCCCTGCTATTGTCAATCACTCCTATTTTTTTTCCATAAAATTCCCATGTCGCTAGAGCGATCTATGCCTCTTCCTAAAGTAATTTACCGACATAGTAATCACCTCCATATATTATTCTTGGTTTGGACGCATCTGTTATGAATCGCTTTGTGGTGAGCTGGCTATTATGAGGAAAATGTTCTTTTTTCTGCTTCATAAGGTACTTCCTCATAACCAGGTGGAATTCAAAACATATTCGCATGTGGTTTTCACTGACTGCTTGTCCAAGACCCTCGATAATGGCGTTGCAAGTTAGTTTGTCCTGTAGGCTTGTCATGTGTTCATTGACTTTGGTGTAAAACTGATACAGTTCCTTTGATAAAACTGCTCTCAGAACAGTAACATTCAAGTCGTTAACAATATTTGTTAAGTCCAGTAACTCCTTTTTACAGAATGTTTGCATTTTTTAATTTGTCACATTGAGGAGAATCTTATTTGTACGTTTTTGGGCTTGTGATACACAGTCATCAACATTAAAAGCTTCAAGGACAGATTTTCATTGAAAATCTTCTGGTAAAGTAGTTAATCTCTCTCAACACCTGTTGAAATTTTTTATGAAAATCATCGTCTTTTGCATGAGGTCCAGGAACTATATCATCTAATGTAAAAAACATGTTGGCTGTCTCATTTGGTCGAACATCACTTGAAATCCTGAAGTTAATAGAATATCTTTGTATCTAATATTTAACCCTTTACCCTGTTTGTAGAAAGGTGCAGCAGAATAGATATTTAGATACATGAAAAACACAAATGTCTAGTAAAAACTGTTTAACTGTTGGTTAATGATAAGATTATTGTAGTATTCAAGTAGAAATAGTTTGAGTTAGAAACTTACCATGAAGAACGGCTCCCGAAGCTCTGTTCTATGGATAAATTAATCACCACTTAGCTGACTGCAACACATCTGGACTAGGTGATGATCTGGAACTAAATGACTCGAAAAGGGTTCTCCAAATCGAGTGCCAGGGTCTCAACCAATGAGATGCCGTGGCTATTTATAGAAACCACAACATTATTAAAAATGAAATGCGTATAAAGAGCAAAGTCTCATATTGTCATAACTATCCAAATAACATCTGAATCAACGTTAATGTTTATACAACATGTTTAGTTTAAAAGAGAATATGCATGATATTGAGAATAATAATATATTTTTAAGTTCTCCTTGCATGATATGTGAGTACATGTGATAGTAAGTAGGAAAAGGTATCATCACAAAGAATACTTTGCTTATGCCAAATTATCTCAATGCTTTGTTGAAATTTTCTGCAATATGATGCAAAAATGTGGCATATGCTTGTTAAGAGTTACAGCAAGTGATTAAATGATATATTTGGAAAATAATTGCCACTGTCCCTCGGAGACCGTTGACGAATCTCCCATGGATGCTCCGTAGTAGAATTACTGGTATGCCCTTTTTCAGCCACAATTTAGATGGAACTATTAATTTTGAGAGTTGGTTTACTTGTTCCCCCTTATCAAGTGACTCAGATTGATAGAGTTGACCTGGACATTCAAGTATTTTCCTTCAATTGAAGTCCTCACAAAAAACTTTTTGGCATTGAGCCCAATTCCATCATCTCAAAATAACGCTTTGATGTAGATTTCAACGAATTAGCAGTTTGTATGGAAACATCTCCATTTGATACTTCATGGATCGCACATATTAAGCCTTTGTCGGTCTGAAGAACAATGTCTATTAGCTGGATTATATGCTGTTATCCATTTTGGAAAACTTGAGTTTCAAAGCAGTACAATCCATTGCCACCAGAGTTCATATCTCGAACTGTTTGAAATCGCAACACAATATCACCTGGACACCACCAATTGATAGGGATGGATTCTTTAAAGTAAGAACTTCTGCGACTCATTCTAATGTTCTTCCATTGATCATTGAATCTTCATCAAACAGCAGAGTGTCGGTACTTGAATGTTTCAATGCATCCTGGTGTTTTGGACTGTTCTAACTCCTGAGTCTTCCATTTGGACTTTCGTTTCCTCTCAGGAGACCTTGAAAAATTGTTCTTGAACGACTAACATTGACACTATGGTTGATATATGAAACTCAATCAAATCTATTAAAATTTTCTTAAACTTTACAGTTAAATCTGTTATTCTTTCCTTGCTATTGTCAATCACTCCTATTTTTTTTCCATAAAATTCCCATGTCGCTAGAGCGATCTATGACTCTTCCTAAAGTAATTTACTGACATAGTAATCACCTCCATATATTATTCTTGGTTTGGACGCATCTGTTATGAATCGCTTTGTGGTGAGCTGGCTATTATGAGGAAAATGTTCTTTTTTCTGCTTCATAAGGTACTTCCTCATAACCAGGTGGAATTCAAAACATATTCGCATGTGGTTTTCACTGACTGCTTGTCCAAGACCCTCGATAATGGCGTTGCAAGTTAGTTTGTCCTGTAGGCTTGTCATGTGTTCATTGACTTTGGTGTGAAACTTATAGAGTTCCTTTGATAAAACTGCTCCAGGAACAGTAACATTCAAGTCGTTAACAATATTTGTTAAGTCCAGTAACTCCTTTTTACAGAATGTTGAAATTTTCTGCAATATGGTGCAAAAATGTGGCATATGCTTGTTAAGAGTTACAGCAAGTGATTAAATGATATATTTGGAAAATAATTGCCACTGTCCCTCGGAGACCGTTGATGAATCTCCCATTGATGCTCCGTAGTAGAATTACTGGTATGCCCTTTTTCAGCCACAATTTAGATGGAACTATTAATTTTGAGAGTTGGTTTACTTGTTCCCCCTTATCAAGTGACTCAGATTGATAGAGTTGACCTGGACATTCAAATATTTTCCTTCAATTGAAGTCCTCACAAAAAACTTTGGCATTGAGCCCAATTCCATCATCTCAAAATAACGCTTTGATGTAGATTTCAACGAATTAGCAGTTTGTATGGAAACATCTCCATTTGATACTTCATGGATCACACATATTAAGCCTTTGTCGGTCTGAAGAACAATGTCTATTAGCTGGATTATATGCTGTTATCCATTTTGGAAAACTTGAGTTTCAAAGCAGTACAATCCATTGCCACCAGAGTTCATATCTCGAACTGTTTGAAATCGCAACACAATATCACCTGGACACCACCAATTGATAGGGATGGATTCTTTAAAGTAAGAACTTCTGCGACTCATTCTAATGTTCTTCCATTGATCATTGAATCTTCATCAAACAGCAGAGTGTCGGTACTTGAATGTTTCAATGCATCCTGGTGTTTTGGACTGTTCTAACTCCTGAGTCTTCCATTTGGACTTTCGTTTCCTCTCAGGAGACCTTGAAAAATTGTTCTTGAACGACTAACATTGACACTATGGTTGATATATGAAACTCAATCAAATCTATTAAAATTTTCTTAAACTTTACAGTTAAATCTGTTATTCTTTCCTTGCTATTGTCAATCACTCCTATTTTTTTTCCATAAAATTCCCATGTCGCTAGAGCGATCTATGACTCTTCCTAAAGTAATTTACTGACATAGTAATCACCTCCATATATTATTCTTGGTTTGGACGCATCTGTTATGAATCGCTTTGTGGTGAGCTGGCTATTATGAGGAAAATGTTCTTTTTTCTGCTTCATAAGGTACTTCTTCATAACCAGGTGGAATTCAAAACATATTCGCATGTGGTTTTCACTGACTGCTTGTCCAAGACCCTCGATAATGGCGTTGCAAGTTAGTTTGTCCTGTAGGCTTGTCATGTGTTCATTGACTTTGGTGTGAAACTTATAGAGTTCCTTTGATAAAACTGCTCCAGGAACAGTAACATTCAAGTCGTTAACAATATTTGTTAAGTCCAGTAACTCCTTTTTACAGAATGTTGAAATTTTCTGCAATATGGTGCAAAAATGTGGCATATGCTTGTTAAGAGTTACAGCAAGTGATTGAATGATATATTTGGAAAATAATTGCCACTGTCCCTCGGAGACCGTTGATGAATCTCCCATTGATGCTCCGTAGTAGAATTACTGGTATGCCCTTTTTCAGCCACAATTTAGATGGAACTATTAATTTTGAGAGTTGGTTTACTTGTTCCCCCTTATCAAGTGACTCAGATTGATAGAGTTGACCTGGACATTCAAATATTTTCCTTCAATTGAAGTCCTCACAAAAAACTTTGTGGCATTGAGCCCAATTCCATCATCTCAAAATAACGCTTTGATGTAGATTTCAACGAATTAGCAGTTTGTATGGAAACATCTCCATTTGATACTTCATGGATCGCACATATTAAGCCTTTGTCGGTCTGAAGAACAATGTCTATTAGCTGGATTATATGCTGTTATCCATTTTGGAAAACTTGAGTTTCAAAGCAGTACAATCCATTGCCACCAGAGTTCATATCTCGAACTGTTTGAAATCGCAACACAATATCACCTGGACACCACCAATTGATAGGGATGGATTCTTTAAAGTAAGAACTTCTGCGACTCATTCTAATGTTCTTCCATTGATCATTGAATCTTCATCAAACAGCAGAGTGTCGGTACTTGAATGTTTCAATGCATCCTGGTGTTTTGGACTGTTCTAACTCCTGAGTCTTCCATTTGGACTTTCGTTTCCTCTCAGGAGACCTTGAAAAATTGTTCTTGAACGACTAACATTGACACTATGGTTGATATATGAAACTCAATCAAATCTATTAAAATTTTCTTAAGCTTTACAGTTAAATCTGTTATTCTTTCTCTGCTATTGTCAATCACTCCTATTTTTTTTCCATAAAATTCCCATGTTGCTAGAGCGATCTATGCCTCTTCCTAAAGTAATTTACCGACATAGTAATCACCTCCATATATTATTCTTGGTTTGGACGCATCTGTTATGAATCGCTTTGTGGTGAGCTGGCTATTATGAGGAAAATGTTCTTTTTTCTGATCCATAAGGTACTTCCTCATAACCAGGTGGAATTCAAAACATATTCGCATGTGGTTTTCACTGACTGCTTGTCCAAGACCCTTGAACATGGCGTTGCAAGTTCGTTTATCCTGTAGGCTTGTCATGTGTTCATTGACTTTGGTGTAAAACTGATACAGTTCCTTTGATAAAACTGCTCTCAGAACAGTAACATTCAAGTCGTTAACAATATTTGTTAAGTCCAGTAACTCCTTTTTACAGAATGTTTGCATTTTTTAATTTGTCACATTGAGGAGAATCTTATTTGTACGTTTTTGGGCTTGTGATACACAGTCATCAACATTAAAAGCTTCAAGGACAGATTTTCATTGAAAATCTTCTGGTAAAGTAAGTTAATCTCTCTCAACACCTGTTGAAATTTTTTATGAAAATCATCGTCTTTTGCATGAGGTCCAGGAACTATATAATCTAATGTAAAAAACATGTTGGCTGTCTCATTTGGTCGAACATCACTTGAAATCCTGAAGTTAATAGAATATCTTTGTATCTAATATTTAAGCCTTTACCCTGTTTGTAGAAAGGTGCAGCAGAATAGATATTTAGATACATGAAAAACACAAATGTCTAGTAAAAACTGTTTAACTGTTGGTTAATGATAAGATTATTGTAGTATTCAAGTAGAAATAGTTTGAGTTAGAAACTTACCATGAAGAACGGCTCCCGAAGCTCTGTTCTATGGATAAATTAATCACCACTTAGCTGACTGCAACACATCAGGGGCCGTATTCCCTACTTGACTTAAGTTAAAATATTTCTTAAGTTGGGCATTTTTCCTTAAATATCGCCAAGTTTTTCCTTATCTTTAAGAATTTTCTTAAGTGGTATTCTCTACCTAACTTAACGACATATTTACTTAAGTTTGGCCAAGAAAATTCTTAAAAGTTCAGGGAGCCGTCATCTTCCTTAAGCGAGATAAGAAATTTCTTAAATACATATCGCCGATTTACAACTGCTCATTTACAGCAAATATCTGACAGAAAAAGCATTTTTCAGCATTAAGGTAAGTATTAATTGTCATTAAATATCCACTCGTTTGTCGGGCTGTAGTAGATTTACACTCTTATTGACCTACTCTCAACTAAACTAACTCTTAGGCAGCGAACGCTGAGGAGGAATTTCCGAAAATGTTTCGCATTTTCATATCTATTGAAAACTTTTTTTCAAAAATAGTCATCTATTTTGTAACGATTTTGTTTTGTAAAATGTGTAAGGAAAGCCTAGTAAGAGCATCATATTCGTTGAAAGCGGTCCGACATTGCTAAGGACTAGGAAGGAACATTTAAGCAATTCGGATACAACCAGAATTCGGATGATTGACATCAACTCGCATTTGGATGGTATTATGACAAAGGCTTACATCAGGTGTATACTTGGCTTTTATTGACATAGTTCTGGTATAATCATACTTGTAAGGACATGTTGTTTCACTTGAATGACAAGCCACACTAGCAAATTGATTAATTGTCACGCATCATAACAAGTCTATAAATTGCATAGCAAGTCTATGTGCGCCGGCAAGTCTATAGTATAATTATGTAAAAGTTGTGTCCCTTGTATGATCTCCTCAGTAAAGATTATTAGATCTACTGGCTAGCTTATTTTTATCAACATAACAATATTTACACGAGAGAAAATCATTGCTGGATAATATACCAACTGATTATCGAGAACTGAGAGATAATGTTGACAAAGATTCTGTGGATAGAAGTTGCACGTTATCCCCTGAATATAAGCTTAAAATCGTAAATCGTTCTATTCTTTACGATTCATTCATCCATCGCACATTGTGAAAGATTTATGATATGACAACTCGGTTCAAACTTTATGAAATATACAACAAAAACATTCCGTATTTTGCACCACAGATTGTGCCTTTTATGGGTGTAAGAATAATACCATTGGTGTAACATTTTCAAGGATAACCACTATCTATTAGTCACTTAAACTATATTTGATCATTAAATGCTGAACCTTGATGCAAATTTATTCACTTATAGAAAAACAACACTCACCATGGTGAGGATAATAAAGGAATTTTATAACCCTGTTTTAAAGACTTATCCTTTTTTGGTACCGGTATGTCTGTAAACTTATCGATATTTTTCAGAAATGGTCAGGGAAGATGTATTGGATGGGATGTCAAATATTGATATTCTTAGGCGGTACAGATTCGACCGAGAGGGCATCGACTATTTAGTCAATGTCTTGGAAGGTCAGTTACACCCAAAGACCGGAAATAGACGAAGCCTTAGTGTTATGGAAAAATTGCTCATAACACTCAGATTTTTAGGATCTGGGGAGTTCATGTTGAACGATGGTGATCTTCACCATGTGAGTCAAGGGACTGTCTCCAAGACAATTGACGAGGTACTGGGTGCTATGTCCAGTCCTAGAATGATGAGGCGTTACGTAAAATTTCCTAGCACAAGAGCAGACCTTAACAGCCAGGTTCAGCAGTTTGGAGCTATTGCTAACTTTCCGAAGGTCATCGGGATTATTGATGGAACACAGGTTTGTTTAAACATCCAGTACTACTCATATTAGAAAAGGATTAAATGATAAGGATCATGTTACCATATTTTTTTACAGACCCAAGACTCAATATTATGTTTTATTGTTTTCTTTTTTGGCAACAATCTTTTTCTTCTGATATTGAATAATTGATAGAAAGAAAAAACACCATTGCTATTAAATTACTTAGCTTTTGTATAACTAGGAAGTGTTCTTTTGGGGGACGAAATATAACTTGGAAGTACCTCTACATGAAGTGTTCTCAATAAGAACAGGCTGCAGGCCAAAATGACAGCTTCAAATTATGTTTTGGCCGGCTAACTTCGCAGAGATGTTAAGAACTACCCCCCTTTCCTGCAAGTGGCCTGTTCAGATACTGTCCAAATATTCCCCATGAAACTTGAAGCAAAACTTTTTTAGGCCTGAGACTTGGGCAATCAACAATTAGTCCACTCTGATTGCAAAATTAGCACTTATTCAAGCAATTTGTTAAGTTAGACAGGTATTACTTAAAAAACTCCATTTTTTTTTTCTAACATGAGTATAACTTAAAAGATAATTTTTTATCATCATGACTTGGACTGCATTTATTTATTGCTGGAAAAAAGCTCATATTGGTTAAATTTGTTTAATTAGATTAGTATTGTCTTTTCTAACTATCAAGGATAGTGTAAAACAGGCCCTCATATTCTAAACCTTTTTAGTGCTGTAACCGACTTCATGCTTATGCAAATAGGATCCAGGCCAGCCTCCAACTAAATTGGTGGCTGGCCTGTGATCTAACCTGTTTGCTCCTCTGACAAAATTGATTTTCCTCAACAGAATTAGGCAGATATTTAAGATCTATTGTCTTTTTTTAACTATCAAGTTGTTTTAACCATTCACTTCATAATAGATAATTATTATTCAGAATTCAATCTTCTTTATATTACAGATTAGATGCCAGGCTCCCAGTGTCGAGGAGGAACTGTTTGTTAACCGTAAAGGTCAACACAGCATTAATGTTCAGCTAGTGTGCAATGCGGATGACGAGCTTGTTGACATGGTTGCTCGTTGGCCTGATTCAACTCACGATAGTCGAATCCTACAAAACAGTCGGCTACGCCAATTATTTGAAAGCGGGGCGATACCAGCTGGATTTCACCTTCTCGGCGATAGCGGATATCCCTGCAGGACCTGGTTATTAACGCCATACATTAATCCTCAGCCTGGAGCCCAAAGGCAATATAATAGGTACTGTCAATTTCAAAATTTCATTCAGTCTTTTTTGTAGATTTCATTTTTTCCCCTATGAGAATAAATGATTGTAAGAATTAAAAATATTCTGATAATACAATTTTTGACTGCATTAACACATTGTTTATTAAGACAAAGTGAAGATCCATTTCAAAAGTTCTGTCAGTCTTTTTTTAACATTTCATTCTTTTTACATGATTTTACAAATTCAAAATATTCTTATAATGCAATTTTTGACTGTATAAATATATTGTTTATTTATATAAATTGTAGATCCCACAAAATCACTAGATCAAAATTGGAGCGAGCCATTGGCCAACTGAAAAGAAGGTTTGGCATACTGAATACCCGGATTCGTATGAAACCTGAGAAAGTTTGTCGGTAAGGATAATTTTTAATGATTGTTGAATATCAGGGGTCTCTTGTCATTCTTCTGTTTCGCCTCATGTCATATTTCTGTTCCGTTCGTTGTGCAAAACACTTAGGTGTAAACACTTCAGAGGATACGTTTTCTTTTCTTTTTTTACATTTTTGCTTAACTTTGATTGTAGTATTCTGTTTAGATAAAATTTCAGACAATTTTGAAATTATCATAGTTATCTTAAAAAAATCTATGAACACTATATTTTGTCCAAATCATTTACAAATGTGGTCAGAACTAAAAATTTGACTTAACCTCTGGTTGCCAACCACTGGGCCACCATGTATAATGTGAGATAAGATTAGTGGGATCACAAAAAGCAGTTCTGCAATTCATTGAATTGACAAAACATTCAATACCAATCCGTTATGGTTTGATTTTATTAATAGATATACCATCTATCAAATAAAGACAATCTTTTCAATTGCAGAATCAAATCGTCTAACTTGGTTCCACTCTATTTGCACATGTGTTGAAAGTGACGAAAACCATTTGAAGCGAACAATTTCAATTTAATAAGTTGTAGTACTGTGACCATATTTTTTAAATTTCTCATGAATAGTAAAAGGGCCATTGTGTAAATAAAAGATTGATAAAAAGCAGACATAAGGGAGGGACTGTATTTTATTCATATAAGAAAGTAACAAGAACATAATAATTATATTTTAACAAAAAGAATTTGTGTTCCCTAACAAAGCATAAAAAGGTTACTTGCTTTGTAAAATTATCTCATTTTAATCTATCACAGATATTGATGTAATAAATAAAGGGTTCTGTAACCAACATATCATGTGACTCATAAGAATAGAACATAAATCACAAGAAGTTCCCAATGTATGGGGCGAGTGAAAATGATGCAAAAATACTATTAAAAAGGAAATGCACCCAAAATGGATAACTAACATTGTTTAACTAATGTAAAAGACGTGCCATTCCACTACCAAATGGAGACGATGGCAATGATGATGATGGTGACGGAAATGGGAATGCTGGCGGTCACAATATGCCACAAGTTGGACTACGCTACCGGGACTATGTCGCCAATACATATTTTTAAATGAAGATGTTGAGTAAACGGACATTAAAGTGATATTTGGCAAGGCAAATTCATTTTTAAACAGAGTACCTTATAAATATTGTCAGTTTTAACCTTTATGATTCTACTTAAAAGCATACTTGTGCTCAGAAACTGCAAAACTGGGTAATATGAGTTATTAATTAAGATAGAATATGTGGGTAATATGAGTTATAAATTATGATAGAATATGTTGAGACACGAAAAACCACAGGGTCTTGGCAAAACCACAGGGTCATGGCAGTATAAAGCTTCCATTTTATATTATCTATGTTTTAAAGTGGAATTTCCTAAAGTTTGTTGCCCACCAATTTAATTTCATTGTTAACATCTAAGTCACATCTAGAATAACAAGGAAGGAGCACTCGGATAAATGAGAGGTGATCACCTTGCTAGAAAAACATGTGAAACATACAAAAATACTGTCATCTATCCAATATTAACAATGTGAACATTCAAAATGGAGAATTTCTTGGATTTTATTGGTTCCCAATGATTCTTGGCTCACCTTGTTTTATCGGTTGTTGTAAACATACCTTATAGTATTCACCCTTTTAAAAGCATCATGTGAAAGTGTTACAGTCTCAATTCCTCTGTAAAAGGAAATTCAATGTACTTTAACTTAATTTTCAATTATTCTAGAAGTTAACAATTTAAGTGTAAATGAGCGCAAGTATGGCTTTAAAATTGTAACAGTAATTCAATGAACTCATTTAGCTCTGAAGATTTATAGTAAATTATGATATGAAATTAACTCTATAATGAAAATTACTCGTGGCGAGATGAATTTGCCCATTTATCGATGTTGATGGGTAACCCCAGCTGTTTCCTGAGCACCTGAATCTGTAATTGAAGCTTTGTATGTTTCAGTTCATCAATTGACTTGTGGCAACCACACTTGCAGCAAACCATGTGCACCTCACTGAAAAACGAAATTAAACTAAGTGAAAATAACTTATTACATTGTTATTGTGTGAAGTGTATTAAAAGCATAGGTTATGACATATATTTTTTTTTTAAGTATTGTCAGTATTGTTTAGATGGAATATTTGAACCTAGTGTGAATTCGCCTGTGTGTACCAAATGACTTAGATTATTTTAATTTTCAACACAAAAATTGTGCAACTCAGACCATTTATTTTGGCATTTAAAATAATAAATATTCATATAATATCAAAATTTTCTTTTAATAATCTATGTTGAATGAGTTAAATCATTACCTTGTGTGAAACATAACTTCCGGTAGTTCATTGATGTCTTCAATGAAGCTGTCATCAAGGCTGCAATGAGTGAAATAAAATAAGAAGCAATTCTTGTAATAGTTCTTAACCCTTTCTCAAACAACAAATTTTCGACTGTCTCAAATTAAAAAAGTTTGCAGACGACATTTCAAAAAGTAATCAAATTGGAAAATAATGTGCTGATAGGGCAGAAAACATTGTGGGGAAAGGAGAAATTGCTCATAACGAGCAATTTCTCCTTTTCCACGTTTTCTAAAGTCGTCTGCAGCAAAGTGGTCAAATGTCTTTATTGTTTGGGAAAGGGTTAATACATACAACTGTATTTACCAGTGAACACAATATTTTAGCATGTGACAACAACTTGTTGTATGTAGGTCAGATTTCATAAAAAGGGTCATTGAGAATCATTTTGAACAATTCTTGCTCTGAATTAAACAGTCATATGTCATTATTGTTTTACTTTATTGATACTATATTTAAGGTTTATAAGAGTTCCAATGTAATGTGTACAACACTTAGTAAATTGTTTTACTTTGTACTATTGTTGATTAACTAAATTTGTAAAAAGCATTACCCTAAAGTTATAGTGAAGTGGTAAAAAATGCTATTCTTAAACAATTACTTACCTGAGATTTGTGTTATCAACAGCATCAGCTTTATTCTTGCTGGCACTACAAGTATAGTTTATAAGAGATTATTTTCTATTTTCTGAAAAACTGTTGTATGTAAAATTAGTAATAAGAATCAGAATTTACATTGAAAGCATAGACTATACAATCTTTTGGCCTTTATCCTTCTGTCCAAATCATCTGACTAGATATTTAAAATTTAGTGTTGTCTGCAATTATTTATTAATCTGCATAACATATATCAAATAAAACTGTTCACCTTGTAAAACAGCTTAATAAGATGTTAATTGGTTTGTTTTCAACTTTATAACAGCAATCACTCATTCAGTCATTAAGTTAGATTAGCGTATGTACTTGGCATGTTAACATGTATTCTTTAATTGCAAAATGCAACTTAAGTTGTATCCAGTTTTAATGGGTTTATAAAGTAATTCTTACTTCATGTTCTCTACCAACAACAGAGATGAATCCATGGCATCTGCTTCAACGATCCCTCTAACATTTTGGGAGTTCTTCCCAATTACCGCCATTACAGCCTCGGTCAGGACGAATAAGGCTTTAGGGGCCTCACCTCCACCTAGGAAAAAAAAACAGTGTGTCTTAAAGTTTATTCTTTTTAAAGGCTTATTTTCAATTAGCATCTATTTAACATAGAAAAGTATACGCTTTTGATAATGAGTGTTTTTATCTTGAGAAAATCTGTAATTCCAAAATATTATTTATGGATATTTGGTACATTAATTCAAATGATACAGTTCTTCAATGCTACTCTATATAAAAAAAAACATAAAACTATGTTGTTCATTTATGAAAAATAATACTGTCTGATTCAGAAATGTTTGGTAGATCTACCCCTTTTTGGGCAATATTTTTTTAACCAACTTGTGATGGCCTAGTTTTAGATGGAAGTAAATTACACTAAATTGGTTTAAAAAACAACAACAATGTTTCTCATATATTATTGCAATCTACCATGCATCATTTAAAACAACAAGACTGAATTACAATTAATATGAAAGACAAGTAGATTATTAAACCCGTTGTGATTAAGGGAATAATCCTTAATTAATTGATGATATATTAAATTTTTAATAGATTTTTTTTTTAATTACCAGTGGCAGACAAGCTGTTTTTAAAGTCCTGGTAGGCTGCCCTATGGACTTGGCAAATATTGTCCCATTTTTTTGTCAATGCACTTTGGTCTCTTGGCACACTAGCCCTCATTGTGAATCGTTGGCAAATTGCATCCCACATCTTCATTTTCGATGCAGATGTTATTGCTGAAATCATTACAGAAAATGCCTTATATAGAACAGTAGGTCTAGCCAGAAAAACATATTAAAAATATAAATATGTCTCCCTTGTTTGTTGTATATTTTCACATTCAAAGGCAAATTAAACTAGATATAGATCTAGTATATTACATTTACATGGGTGAAAGTTGAAGAATTTCAAAAACCTGAAATCTGAATTCATTATCCTGAAAAGGCATGTTTGCTATAGCATTATATAGGGACAAAAAGTCTCAAAAGCTGAAATTCAGGAATGATCCTGAACACTTTCACCCATGCATTAACAATAAGTAAAAATTTATTCATAGTTGATGCATTATTGATGAAAACTTAACCTCTTTGTACAGTAGCTTTATGCAAGGTTGCATTCTGGTTTTCCTAATAGAGTGATCTCAATAATTAAATAAAAATGGCTGTAAAGAAGATAAAGTGCATTTCAAATTATATGAGGTTGGACTCAATTTTGTTAATGCTTTATCTCGTATCAGTCAAGGATGGGTTGAGAGTGGAAAAAAACCTCGTCATAAACTCAATATTAAAGAGTACTTTGGTCTCTCCTATTAAAGAGTACTTTGGCCTCTCCCCATATATTTGAGTCCTATCTATCTATCTTCCAATAAGTCGAACCCTGTGAGGGGACCTAGACTATCTGTGTGCCACCAAAGAGGTAAGTTGAGTCCAAAAAGTTTGGGAAAAACATACATTTTTTATCAAATCGGATTGAAATTCTACCATAGGTTAAGGGAAAGGCGTTAAACACACTGCGAGAATTTCGAGTTGAATCGGACAAAAAACATTTAAGATATCGCAAATATTGGACATATTGAAGACTTTCTAAATGGCTAGTATGCTTGGTTTGTGATCGTTTTGTGAATAGAAAAAACTCTTACTTGAAGTAAATCTATGTTTACAGTATGCGTGGAAGCTTAAACCTCCCTCGCCACTCTGCTGGCCCATTATTTCTGCAAGCAGAAGATTATCCGTTACAGTAAAATTTGGCTGCCTCTGCTTTTTGGATGGACTGGCCATTGTTGTTGTTTAAATCGTCTGCTAACCGAGTTTGACATATTGCGCGCGCATCGAGACAAACTTCCAATACTATTTATAAACCCGTGTTACTATATTTATACCAGGGAAATCCATATTTTGCAAAGCGACGATGTAAGAAATTTCTTATCTTTTTCCTTATCTTTAAGAATGTTCTTCCGTAAGAATTTCTTAAGTTGACTAGGGAATATCACTTAGAGATAAGAAATTTCTTTTCTTAGCTAGGGAAAAAATGATAAGAAATTTCTTAACTTAAGTGAAACCTTAAGATGATTAGGGAATACGGCCCCTGGACTAGGTGATGATCTGGAACTAAATGACTCGAAAAGGGTTCTCCAAGTCGAGTGCCAGGGTCTCAACCAATGAGATGCCGTGGCTATTTATAGAAACCACAACATTATTAAAAATGAAATGCGTATAAAGAGCAAAGTCTCATATTGTCATAACTATCCAAATAACATCTGAATCAACGTTAATGTTTATACAACATGTTTAGTTTAAAAGAGAATATGCATGATATTGAGAATAATAATATATTTTTAAGTTCTCCTTGCATGATATGTGAGTACATGTGATAGTAAGTAGGAAAAGGTATCATCACAAAGAATACTTTGCTTATGCCAAATTATCTCAATGCTTTATTGAAATTTTCTGCAATATGGTGCAAAAATGTGGCATATACTTGTTAAAAGTTACAGCAAGTGATTATTTGGAAAATAATTGCCACTGTCCCTCGGAGACCGTTGACGAATCTCCCATGGATGCTCCGTAGTAGAATTACTGGTATGCCCTTTTTCAGCCACACTTTAGATGGAACTATTAATTTTGAGAGTTGGTTTACTTGTTCCCCCTTATCAAGTGATTTAGATTGATAGAGTTGACCTGGACATTCAAGCATTTTCCTTCAATTGAAGTCCTCACAAAAAACTTTTTGGCATTGAGCCCAATTCCATCAACTTTTTTGGCATTTAGCCCAATTCCATCATCTCAAAATAACGCTTTGATGTAGATTTCAGCGAATTAGCAGTTTGTATGGAAACATCTCTATTTGATACTTCATGGATCGCACATATAAAGCCTTTGTCGGTCTGAAGAACAATGTCTATTAGCTGGATTATATGCGGTTATCCTTTTTGGAAAACTTGAGTTTCAAAGCAGTACAATCCATTGCCACCAGAGTTCAAATCTCGAACTGTTTGAAATCGCCACACAATATCACCTGGACACCACCAATTGATAAGGATGGATTCTTTAAAGTAAGAACTTCTGCGACTCATTCTAATGTTCTTCCATTGATCATTGAACCTTCATCGAACAGCAGAGTGTCGGTACTTGAATGTTTCAATGCATCCTGATGTTTTGGACTGTTCTTCCTCCTGAGCCTTCCATTGGACTTTCGTTTCCTCTCAGGAGACCTTGAAAATTTGTTCTTGAACGACTAACATTGACACTATGGTTGATATATGAAACTCAATCAAATCTATTAAAATTTTCTTAAACTTTACAGTTAAATCTGATATTCTTTCCCTGCTATTGTCAATCACTCCTATTTTTTTCAATAAAATTCCCATGTCGCTAGAGCGATCTATGCCTCTTCGTAAAGTAATTTACCGACATAGTAATCACCTCCATATATCATTCTTGGTTTGGACGCATCTGTTATGAATCGCTTTGTGGTGAGCTGGCTATTATGAGGAAAATGTTCTTTTTTCTGCTTCATAAGGTACTTCCTCATAACCAGGTGGAATTCAAAACATATTCGCATGTTGTTTTCACTGACTGCTTGTCCAAGACCCTCGAACATGGCGTTGCAAGTTAGTTTGTCCTGTAGGCTTGTCATGTGTTCATTGACTTTGGTGTAAAACTGATACAGTTCCTTTGATAAAACTGCTCTCGGAACAGTAACATTCAAGTCGTTAACAATATTTGTTAAGTCCAGTAACTCCTTTTTACAGAATGTTTGCATTTTTTAATTTGTCACATTGAGGAGAATCTTATTCATACGTTTTTGGGCTTGTGATACAGGGTCATCAACATTAAAAGCTTCAAGGACAGATTTTCATTGAAAATCTTCTGGTAAAGTAATTTAATCTCTCTCAACACCTGTTGAAATTTTTTATGAAAATCATCGTCTTTTGCATGAGGTCAAGGAACTATATCATCTAATGTAAAAAACATGTTGGCTGTCTCATTTGGTCGAACATCACTTGAAATCCTGAAGTTAATAGAATATCTTTTTATCTAATATTTAACCCTTTACCCTGTTTGTAGAAAGGTGCAGCAGAATAGATATTTAGATACATGAAAAACACAAATGTCAGGTAAAAACTGTTTAACTGTTGGTTAATGATAAGATTATTGTAGTATTCAAGTAGAAATAGTTTGAGTTAGAAACTTACCATGAAGAACGGCTCCCGAAGCTCTGTTCTATGGATAAATTAATCACCACTTAGCTGACTGCAACACATCTGGACTAGGTGATGATCTGGAACTAAATGACTCGAAAAGGGTTCTCCAAGTCGAGTTCCAGGGTCTCAACCAATGAGACGCCGTGGCTATTTATAGAAACCACAACATTATTAAAAATGAAATGCATATAAAGAGCAAAGTCTCATATTGTCATAACTATCCAAATAACATCTGAATCAACGTTAATGTTTATACAACATGTTTAGTTTAAAAGAGAATATGCATGATATTGAGAATAATATATTTTTAAGTTCTCCTTGCATGATATGTGAGTACATGTGATAGTAAGTAGGAAAAGGTATCATCACAAAGAATACTTTGCTTATGCCAAATTATCTCAATGCATTGTTGAAATTTTCTGCAATATGGTGCAAAAATGTGGCATATGCTTGTTAAGAGTTACAGCAAGTGATTTAATGATATATTTGGAAAATAATTGCCACTGTCCCTCGGAGACCGTTGACGAATCTCCCATGGATGCTCCGTAGTAGAATTACTGGTATGCCCTTTTTCAGCCACAATTTAGATGGAACTATTATTTTTGAGAGTTGGTTTACTTGTTCCCCCTTATCAAGTGACTCAGATTGATAGAGTTGACCTGGACATTCAAGTATTTTCCTTCAATTGAAGTCCTCACAAAAAACTTTTTGGCATTGAGCCCAATTCCATCATCTCAAAATAACGCTTTGATGTAGATTTCAACGAATTAGCAGTTTGTATGGAAACATCTCCATTTGATACTTCATGGATCGCACATATAAATCCTTTGTCGGTCTGAAGGACAATGTCTATTAGCTGGATTATATGTGGTTATCCTTTTTGGAAAACTTGAGTTTCAAAGCAGTACAATCCATTGCCACCAGAGTTCAAATCTCGAACTGTTTGAAATCGCCACACAATATCACCTGGACACCACCAATTGATAGGGATAGATTCTTTAAAGTAAGAACTTCTGCGACTCATTCTAATGTTCTTCCATTGATCATTGAACCTTCATCAAACAGCAGAGTGTCGGTACTTGAATGTTTCAATGCATCCTGATGTTTTGGACTGTTCTACCTCCTGAGCCTTCCATTGGACTTTCGTTTCCTCTCAGGAGACCTTGAAAATTTGTTCTTGAACGACTAACATTGACACTATGGTTGATATATGAAACTCAATCAAATCTATTAAAATTTTCTTAAGCTTTACAGTTAAATCTGTTATTCTTTCTCTGCTATTGTCAATCACTCCTATTTTTTTTCCATAAAATTCCCATGTTGCTAGAGCGATCTATGCCTCTTCCTAAAGTAATTTACCGACATAGTAATCACCTCCATATATTATTCTTGGTTTGGACGCATCTGTTATGAATCGCTTTGTGGTGAGCTGGCTATTATGAGGAAAATGTTCTTTTTTCTGCTCCATAAGGTACTTCCTCATAACCAGGTGGAATTCAAAACATATTCGCATGTTGTTTTCACTGACTGCTTGTCCAAGACCCTCGATAATGGCGTTGCAAGTTAGTTTGTCCTGTAGGCTTGTCATGTGTTCATTGACTTTGGTGTAAAACTGATACAGTTCCTTTGATAAAACTGCTCTCAGAACAGTAATGTTCAAGTCGTTAACAATATTTGTTAAGTCCAGTAACTCCTTTTTACAGAATATTTGCATTTTTTAATTTGTCACATTGAGGAGAATCTTATTTGTACGTTTTTGGGCTTGTGATACACAGTCATCAACATTAAAAGCTTCAAGGACAGATTTTCATTGAAAATCTTCTGGTAAAGGCAGTTAATCTCTCTCAACACCTGTTGAAATTTTTTATGAAAATCATCGTCTTTTGCATGAGGTCCAGGAACTATATCATCTAATGTAAAAAACATGTTGGCTGTCTCATTTGGTCGAACATCACTTGAAATCCTGAAGTTAATAGAATATCTTTGTATCTAATATTTAACCATTTACCCTGTTTGTAGAAAGGTGCAGCAGAATAGATATTTAGATACATGAAAAACACAAATGTCAAGTAAAAACTGTTTAACTGATGGTTAATGATAAGATTATTGTAGTATTCAAGTAGAAATAGTTTGAGTTAGAAACTTACCATGAAGAACGGCTCCCGAAGCTCTGTTCTATGGATAAATTAATCACCATTTGGCTGACTGCAACGCATCGTGACTAGGTGATGATCCGGAACTGACTCGAAAAGTGTTCTCCAAATCGAGTGCCAGGGTCTCTTCTTCTTCTTCTTCTTCCAATATAGTACAGACACCTTCCGGCGTATACTCGTACTAGCGCAGCGCAGTGTAAGAAGTGTCTATGTACAACTATGGTGGTTTAAAATAAAAAAAAAATTCTATGTATAGTGCAGGTAAAATACGTCGAGTACTGTCTATCGCATGGTCACTGGTAGCACTTCCCTCTTGAAGCTGTCAATGGTTGCGCAGCTTACTACTGACTGGGGAAGGCCGTTCCAGAGGTGGATGGTATCTGGGAAGAAGGATCGTTGGTAGCACTGTGCCTTGCATATGGTACCAGGTAGTGGGGTCCATGGCCTCTTGTGGAACTGATGGCTGGCATGTTAGATGTAGGGACTTCCACTAGGCCGTTGACAATGCGGTACATCATGGTGACCTTTGCATGGGCTCTGCATTCTTGGAGGGTTGGCCATTGTAGTTTCTGGAGCATACTTGTGACGCTGCTGGTCCTTCTGTAGTCGGAGAAGACCATCCTTGCCGCTCGGCGTTGCACCATCTCAAGTTTCCAGATGTTGGCATTGGTGAATGGATCCCAGATGATGGAGGAGTACTTGACCAGTGGCCTCACCAGGGTTATGTAGCATAGTTCTTTAGTTTTTCTTGGGCACTGTTGGATGTTTCTCTGTAGAAATGATCTGGCATTGTTGGCTTTCTTTGTTATGGTGTCTATGTGGGGGTTCCAACTTAGTGATTTTTGGAAGTTGAGTCCTAAATATTTTGCTGTGTCTGCTTCTTCTAAAATATGTCCATGAATGTTGTAGGATTGCCTTATAGGTTTTTTCTTGTTGGTTATGTGAAGTATCTGGCACTTTTATGGTTGGAACTCCATGAGCCAATCCTTCTCCCATCTCTGTAGGCCATCAAGGTCTTGCTGAAGGGCTGTGGCATCTTCGTCTGTTTTGATGCGACGGTAGAGGGCACAATCGTCTGCAAACATTCTGGTGGTGGATTCGGATGATACGTATTCAGGCAGGTCGTTTATGAACAGCAAAAACAGAAGAGGTCCTAGGACACTGCCCTGGGGGACTCCGGACTGCACAGGCGCCTCTCCGGATTTGCTGCCATCCAGGAATACTCTCTGGCTCCGTCCATGTAAGAAGCTGCCTATCCACTCAAGTAAGTGGTCTCTTATCCCGTAATATTTGAGTTTCATAAGAAGACGTTGGTGAGGAACTTTATCGAATGCTTTCGAGAAATCTAACAGAATGACGTCAGTCTGAGCAGCGGCATCAATGTTGCGTGCAAGATCCTGGACTGTTTGGATAAGCTGAGTCTCACAGGATCTGCGTTTTCGGAAACCATGCTGGGCATCTGTAAGTATGTTGTTGAAGTCGAGGTGTTTCATGATGGAGCTTGTGATGATGTGTTCAAGTGCCTTGCATACTATAGATGTCAAAGAGACAGGTCTGTAATTTCTCAACCAATGAGACGCTGTGGCTATTTATAGAAACCACAACATTATTAAAAATGAAATGCGTATAAAGAGCAAAGTCTCATATTGTCATAACTATCCAAATAACATCTGAATCAACGTTAATGTTTATAAAACATGTTTAGTTTAAAAGAGAATATGCATGATATTGAGAATAATAATATATTTTTAAGTTCTCCTTGCATGATATGTGAGTACATGTGATAGTAAGTAGGAAAAGGTATCATCACAAAGAATACTTTGCTTATGCCAAATTATCTCGATGCTTTGTTGAAATTTTCTGCAATATGATGCAAAACTGTGGCATATGCTTGTTAAGAGTTACAGCAAATGATTAAATGATATATTTGGATAATAATTGCCACTGTCCCTCGGAGACCGTTGACGAATCTCCCATGGATGCTCCGTATTAGAATTACTGGTATGCCCTTTTTCAGCCACAATTTAGATGGAACTATTAATTTTGAGAGTTGGTTTACTTGTTCCCCCTTATCAATTGACTCAGATTGATAAAGTTGACCTGGACATTCAAGTATTTTCCTTCAATTGAAGTCCTCACAAAAAACTTTTTTTTTGGCAGTGATCCCAATTCCATCATCTCAAAATAACGCTTTGATGTAGATTTCAACGAATTAACATTTTTTATGGAAACATCTCCATTTGATACTTCATGGATCGCACATATAAAGCCTTTGTCGGTCTGAAGAACAATGTCTATTAGCTGGATTATATGTGGTTATCCTTTTTGGAAAACTTGAGTTTCAAAGCAGTACAATCATTCATTTATTCATTCGTTTCCTCTCAGGAGATCTTGAAAATTTGTTCTTGAAGGACTAACATTGACACTATGGTTGATATATGAAACTCAATCAAATCTATTAAAATTTTCTTAAGCTTTACAATTAAATCTGTTATTCTTTCCCTGCTATTGTCAATCACTCTTATTTTTTTCCATAAAATTCCCATGTCGCTAGAGCGATCTATGCCTCTTCCTGAAGTAATTTACCGACATAGTAATCACCTCCATATATTATTCTTGGTTTGGACGCATCTGTTATGAATCACTTTGTGGTGAGAGTTTACAATAGATTGTGATTCCTTACACTTTCTAAATATATATACATTTATCAATATTATTTTTTCATCACTCACTATTTATTTCATATCACACATTCATTACAAACAATCAACAATCATTAATTTTTTACAAATTTTCTGTCTACTTTTGTTCATTAATTACAAATTCTTATTTATTTTTTCTTTAAACAAATACATTTTAACCTGTTAATATTTTTAATATCCATTCATCCACATCATCATGATGCGCGCTAAATGACCTTAGCTGTCGATGCGCCTTAAAACACCATTCATTCATTCATTCATTCATTCATGACCTTAGCTGTCGATGCGCCTTAAAACACCATTCATTCATTCTTTCTTTCTTTTTAATATCCATTCATCTACATTATCATTATGCGTGCTAAATGACCTTAGCTGTTGATGCGCCTTAAAACACCATTCATTCTTTTCTTGTAATTTCGCCAGCATGATAGAAAGGACTTTTGTTTTTTCCTTTTTTCTTAACTTTCTGTGGTTTTACAAATGAAGCTGAGGGGCATTTCCGCATCAGTACTATTATTGTTAGTAACTTCAAAATCATGTTTCAAAATCATAAGATAGGTCAAAAGAATCAAGATCAGTTGATTGCATTAAGTTACTTGAGTCATTTATTGCAGACAAAATGTCCTCAATCAGCTCAATTTTCCCATTTTGTAATTCTTCTGACAATTTTCTGTCTCTTTCCTGCAATACATCCAGGAAATGAGAACCCTATCAAAATGAATCAGATTAAAACATGGTTCACATCCAAAAGTACATTCTGCCTCTCATTTCTAAAGAAAAAAAGAATTCCCCGAGCCTGACTCAAGACCACGAAGTTGACTGAGAAAACTGCGCCACTAACAAGTGGGGTACCGTCTCGTTAATATAGAGATCCGAGTATCTGTCATAAGCCATAATGTAACATACCTCCATTTTCTTATTGATAATTCAAGTATGCGCAGTAACTTTCGTGCCTACTAGAGTTCCGCTGTTATGGAAGATAATTTAAGTAGCCCCTATAATATTGACTTATTGCCTTGTATGAATACTTAAGACATTCCTAGTCGCGCACCTAAAAATGATGCATTGCTCGCGTAATACAGCCTGATATCAAACAGTTTCTTTCGAAATCAGCCAATTAAGAATGGTTACCAATTGTTCGAAAGCCTTAGCTTTATCAATAACAGATGAGAAATGTGACAGTAGGTTTTATTTGAGATTATCCCAGGATTTATCCCTGGGAGACTCAAGATATCGTTTTACATAGTTGGAGCCGAGACCTTTGCTCGTCTGATATGCCACGAGTTGTCTTTGTTGGTCATTATTCCTATAGAGAAAAGCATGTTTTTCAATGTCTTTGATCCAAAGATCAAATTCCGTAGAGTTTCCCTCAAAACACTATCTGAAAGGTATCCTTCTGTTGTCAACGTGTCCATTCGTCTGTCCGCTGAGGAATTCAAGGGCCTGTGCGGTATCCAAGATTTTCTCAGCACAGTCTCTCACCGTTCGCGAATGATTCTCCAGGCATTGGGCATTGCCTGGGAGAAGATGGTTGTTTTCATTTAGGGCATTCATTTAATCAATGAGCTGTTGCTGTTCCTCAGACATGCTTACAAGTATTAACACAAAAAAAGTAAAAAAGCTGAACAGTAGACAAAGTAAACGATTACCTTTTCCCGTCAATGATCATGTCTGTTGAAATTTATTCATAGTTGACTACTAGTGGTTTGTTGTTCACATTGTGTTTTCAAAGTTTGTTTTAGTTTCGTGTTGTGTTTTATGAGTTTGTTTAAGTTAATTATTTAATTAAGTATTATCCTTGTCATAGGTGCCAAAATTTGACTTGTTCCCCTATGGATATACAAGTCACAAGACGTTTCTTTAAAATGTTAAGTATTTTATTATTAAAAAATAGGGATGGGAACGAATAGTGAAATCTCTATTCGAATATTCGACTAGAACTATTCGAATATATTCGAATATTCGATTTTAGAATTCGTTTTGATGTCCGAATGTCTGCATGTCCGAATACTAGTACTCTAGTCCTTCGATTTCGTCGGTGAGTTGACAAACAGGTTCATGGTTGTCTGTTTTACAGTTTCGGACGTCAAAACGGATGGATGCTTGCCATTCAAGTGATTCAGTAGGTTGGATGTTGTATTCTTGAATACAAAGTCCTGGTTACACAGGTTACAGGTCGCCTTCGACTTGTCGGCAGAACGAGTAAAGTAATTCCAGATACGTGATGGAGACATTGTGATGTTTATCGAATAGATGTAGAAATTAGAATGAAGATAAGTTTGACAAATTATTCTGAAAAAAATATACTTTCTAACACATTATTTGATTGGTCTTCGTGCATATGCAATCATGATTACGATTGGTTATTGAAAGAGTAATTGTTTAATTTCACGACAAACAAGTTACGTGATTGGTTGACACTGACAATTGTCAATTAGCGTGATTGACTTGTTTTGGATAATAAGGAGCAAGTGCAGATCATTGAGGTGTTAGATTTAGCGGCTTAAAATCGACTATTTTCACACTTAGGTATTAATCGTTTTGCAAACTGTCAAAAGATGTGGTAATTTGTCACATGTGTTTTACTGTGTGACATACGTTGTAAAAACATCGTTACTGCACGTGGGAGCTAGGCACGTTCTTCGATATTTGGGATCGGTTTAGAGGAAGAAAATGAAAATAAAACAACATTATTTTTGAATAAAATTTATGGTAAACATACAGTAATATGGGTTCATTAAAATCGAATATTCGAATACTATTTTGCTATTCGAATATTCGACCAACTATTCGAATATTCGTTCCCATCCCTATTAAAAAAGCTATAAAGTGATCAACCACGTCTTGCAAAATAAAATATGTCTAAAAAGGACTTTCATTGTCATAAACCATTTTGTAACATCTTGAAAAAAGTTTGGTGTTTAGGTTCGGGGTTGGGGTGGTAAATGGTAGGATCAGTCAGGTTACTACAAGAGTATCAACAAACAAGACAATAAACAGCCTAAGTAGCAGTAATCAGATAAGACGAGATAATTCATCAATAGATAATGACAAGAGGTATGGGTATTGTATGTGACACAATATAGGGTGATATATATGTACAATCTCTTAACTATTGCCTATTTAATGCGCGCTAAATGGCCTTAGCTGTCAATGCGCTTGAAAACACCATTCATTCGTTCATTACTTTTGCCTTTAGAGGACCTATGGGTAACAAAGTTACAGACCGAAATGCAATTTTTCTAAGGACATGATGTAATAAGACCCATTAACCATATAACAGCAGTTAAAACTCACTCTAAAAGTTGACTCAAATGAAAGTTAGGGAGCAGAAAATGACCTACCTATGTTAAAAGTGCAACTGGATAAGTGGCTTTCAGATTTGTTATTATTTTTCCTGGATACATCAGGAGCCGTTTATAAAGTGTCTAGTTACTTTGGTCGTCTATGAAAGTATGCTGGTTCCCTTCCTGTCCTGCACGTTATAGTGTAGACAAGTATTGCGGGAAACCAGCTTATTGGGTGTCTTTGCCCTTAACTTGTTTGCTACAGGTAGGTTTATCACACTTGAGTTGTAGAGGGTAGCACACAAAATCTGTGTGTCCAATATGATGCTGGATTGGGCCTAGTAATACTTTCGGTCCTGCTTCTGCTGGCAGTCCTGCTGAATCCTGCTCTGCTGCTGTATCGAGCAAACAGAGATTGGACAGTTGAAGTAACAGGATGCGTACTTGTGCTTTTGGCACTTGTACTAGTTGTTTCCTCTAATGCCGCTGCAGCTTTCTTAAAAAAAGATGCTGCCTAAAGTTGCTTACCTCTCTTCTTGAAAAGGGCATTAAGATTTGTGATTTTGTATTTGAAAAAAGAGAAAATATTTCATCAACTTTCTCTAGTTGTCACCAATGTTTAACAAATACTTCATAGCTTAGGATCTCTTGATCTGTTTGATGTTATTGTCGGACCAAAGCTCGTTATCAAAATTCATTTATAAAAACACTATTCATGCTTAAACTTATTGTGGGAAGTCTTTTCCATGTAATTTTGTGATAAAAAGGTTTTGTCTGATATGATAGAAACCCCTTTGACTTGCAATGGAGCATTTCCACAAATTAGGTTTTAATGGTATGATTAAAGATTTTGATTATATATGTAACTTATGATTGTCGAGGACTTTAAGATATTCTGTGGCAAAACATGTATATGCGTTATTCTTTTTCACCATGAATGCATTTAAGTCATCATGCATATTAAGGTGTTTGGCTAAGCAGAGCTTAATGCAATTAAAATCGTATTTGTTAAATGTCAATGTCGAACTTGTTATGTTTATCGATTTTCATCTTGGTTTCTAAAATCCAGCCGTATGTTGTCCTCAGCCAATTTGTTGACACGATCTGTGATCTCATTAGTATGAATAACCCAAAACCCCTCAAATTGACAATGGTGTTCTTGCTTCCCACCTGTCTTTCTGCTTCAGAACGTTTGTTTGATGTTACATTATTTTGTCTTTTTCTTGTTAACTCATTACAATTTTTCTTTATCATTTCAGTTATTGCAAATTCTTATTTTTCTTAAACCAAAAACATTTCAACCTGTAAATAATTCAATATACGTTTATCTACATCATCATAATGCATGTTAAATGCCCATTCATATACATGTAAATATATTTCATATATCACCGCATAGGAGTGTTTAGTCTGTATTTTGTAGTGAGTTGATTTTGGTAATAAGCCGTTGCCCATAAAACTGAATTCAAGTTTCAGTTTCTCAAAGTTATTTCCACTTATCAGAATAGCCTAAGACAGAAGCAAATCCCCAGCTCGCATTCGTTTCAGAATTGGCTGAGAGTCTGATTTTTTTCCTCCTGCCCTTCAGAGCAATTCTGTAAATCATACAGAAAGCACCTTCCTAGTCAGTCGAGAACTCAAAAATAAGTCTCATTGAAATATCTTGATAGTATGAAAAATGTGATCTTTTTCAAATCTTTATGGAATATAAGGACAAAAAATTGAACAACATTTGATCATATTTGTCCATTTTAACCATTTTCATAAATAAAACATAAATAAAACATCATCTAGGTTCTTTTTCAACCTTTTTTTACCTGAAGTTTACCCTTTTAATCAACGATGTATGAAAGTTTTCCTTTATTGGCAAGTACCAGCAAATTGTCATTTTTATGGGAAATTTGACACTTCACTTTCACAAGCAAACTACCATGACACGAACAAGTAATGATGTTGTCTGGACTCACACATACAAATGGTGATTCACAATGGACCAGGAGTCCTGTTCTTATCAATTCGACGTCTTTCTCAAATCTTTAGCATACATGTTTAAAGGCTTTAGTTCATGTTTTCTTCCCCATGCAAGTGCTGGGACTGATTTCGATAAGTTCTTGTTTTCACCACTCATCATTATTTCGCCAACAATTTTGTCTGGATTCAGTCTTCCATTCTCATAAAATGAAATAACCTCTAAATTTTACTTCCTGTAATGAGCCCTCTTCTTTGCTTGAACTATTTTTTTCTGTCACTCTGTCCCTTTGTAATTTCTTCCATCATATGTATTTTTGTTTCGTCTATATGGAGCAAAGATAGAATCCTTAATATCATGAATTGAACTGAACACAGCTGATGTGAGTTGTGTTATTGGTAATGGGTGTGTAGTTATACAACATTGATGTGTGTATTGTATTTCAAACTCCAAACATTTATCAGGAAATGTTTGACTTGGTGGATCAGCTGGTAGAGGGGTGTTCTAAATCGATTCAAATCCACAATGTTTAGTATTGGGGTCATTGCCGACTTGGATTTTGGATTCATAACATCAAACAACAAGTTTCGTAACTCTCTTATAGTCTTCGTCTGGAGTTCACCGTGGTGCAACTTGTGGGGAAGAAAGGGAAAGTAGAGGTTAACTTAGTCGAGTGCCTGAAAATACAAAAAAAAAGAAGAAAATATTAAACATTAATTTAATGCACCATCTAGAAAATAGCTGAACTTTGAAACACTAAAGACTTGATATGGTTCATCTCATCTGAATATACAGTATTTGCTTGTATTGGCATTTCAAATTTTTACGACTTGCCCAATAACATTTTACATTAACGGCACTGACCATCTATTCTCTATGTTTTGGCATGGGTTGCATGAGCCCCTTATGCCATCAGAAAAGTAGCATCTTTATATTATGTGCCCATGTTTTATTTTACAAAAGTTCAATCATTAAAAACTAAAGAACAACTTACGCTTACTTTAGTTGAATATGTTCTATTTAAACTTGTTTCACTCTTGTAGATGTTTGTGACCACATTAATTATCTTGATGTGGTCACCAGTCCTTATTTCGCCTCCGACCTGCTGCCGGAGGGCCATCTTCACTCTGGTCTTTTCCTCAACTCTCGATGAAGATGTTCCTGATTTTTGTAGGAACTTTCCGTACCACTACCTCTTTTTCTTCTTCATCCTGTCATAGAATGATTTAAACATCAAATTTTAAACGGAAATCTAATATGTATGTAATTTTTCATCAAAAAATAAAAAATATATTGACCACTAGTCACTCACTATCTGGTTTATTTATTGAAGATGAGCCGTATATACAATAACAGATATCATGGTCACAGATTTGACCATGCATTTCATGTGGGAACCACATCACTTCAAAAACATATTATGGGGTCAACCTTCAGTAACACATAGTAATGCCAAACATCAGATTTGAAATAAAAAAATATGAATATTTATTTGGCGAAACGGGTTGTTAGAATAAATTTACAAATGCAGCAAACACCGTATCTCACATTTCACTTAACATTCCAATTGCTTTCCAATTAAGTTCACAGTTAGCACTATCTCAAAATGTGAATCCCTGGGAACAGTGGGTCACGAGATGTGTCGTTGCTCTAAAAATTGTTCATCTCAATGTGCCCGCGAGAATCCGCCCGTTAAAAGCCACAATGTTGTAGTTTAAGAAAACAGCCACCCCCAATAACGTCTTAAAACAATCGTCATTTGTGGATTTCTGCATAGGATAACCGACCTGAAAATATAAACCAAAGCAAGAAATTCAAGAGGTAGGGTGGGTTGCCAAATTTTTTGACAATTATAATTCTTTATGGCCTATTTGTTATATAAGATTCAGATAACTATTAAAATCTGACTGCTCGCTTTACTTTATCATGCAGGAAGAGACAGAGCGGTGTTGTAGAATTCACTTTAACGTTATATTTACTGTTATGTATTGTAGAATAAGAAAATGTCGAAGAAAAACAGACTCCCTTCAATAACTTGATTTATGTCGATTAGCGACATATCTTATTGTTGGATCAGGCCATCAATTAAACCTCTGCTGAGGACAAAATATAATATTTTCACTAACAGGAAATGTTAATTAGTAATTTGCACCACTATGTTTTCTTGCCAAAGTCACAATAAAGGTAACATGTTTCACTCTTTATATATATTACAAGCTTTTTGATTTGTTGTATTCATGTTAATGCCAAGTGTGTAAAATTTGCTAACTTTCACAGGCAACAGCATGGAATGGCTGTTTTATACAATTTGAACCAAGTTTGATTAGTTCATAGAGTTCATCACATCTGTCAATCATACAAATAACAAACACTGTCTCGTTAAAATAGCTGTCCCAAGTCAGTCAGGAACTCGGAAATAAATAAATGCTTGATTGCTGATTAAATGGTTTTTAATGATACAATACGAAATATTCAAAGTCTCATTAAAATATCTTGATAGTATGAAAGATGTGATCTTTTTCAAATCTTAACGGAATACAAGGACAATTTTTTTTTATCATATTTGTACATTTTAACCATTTTCATAAATAAAACATCATCTAGGTTCTTCTTCCACCTTTCTTTACCTGAAGTTTACTCTTTTTATTAAAAATGTATGAAAGTTTTCCTTTATTGGCAAGTACCAGCAAATTGTCATATTTATGGAAAATTGGACACTTCACTTTCACAAGCATACTACCATGACACGAACAAGTAATAATGTCTTGACACACATACAAATGGTGATTCACAATGGACCAGAAGTCCTGGTCTTATCAATTCCATGTCTTTGTTTTCTTTTCTCAAGTCTTTAACATACATGTTTAAAGCCTCGATTTCATGTTTTCTTCCCCATGCAATTGCTGTCACTGACTTGGACAAATTCTTGTTTTCACCACTCATCATTATTTCACCAACAATATTGTCTGGATTCACTCTTCCATTCTCATAACTTTACCATCAAACATATATTGCTAGATTGCATTGATTTTCAAAGAATTCATGCAAGATATTTCAATGTCAACACTATTTATGAGCTTTTTGACACTGTCAGGATTGAATTAATTCTTTCCTTTCTCAAAGAAATTGAAAGTTACAATAAATTGTGATTCCTTACACATTTTAAATATATATACATTGATCAATATCATTTTTTCACCACAAACTATTTATTTAATATCACACATTCATTACAAACAAACTATCAACAATCATTATTTTTTTGCAAATTTTCTATCTACTTTTGTTCATTAATTACAAATTCTCATTTATTTTTTCTTAAAACAAATACATTTTAACCTGTTAATATTTTTAATATCCATCCATCCACATCATCATAATGCGCGCTAAATGACCTTAGCTGTCGATGCGCCTTAAAACACCATTCATTCATTCATTCCACTTAATCAGCTCTTAACTACACCAATTTTAAACCTTCTATTTTAACTTACATCACATCCATCCTGCAATCAAAATGTAATGCTGATGTTTTTAATAAATTGCATTCAATTAAGCCTACCCTCGGAGAATGGTACCCTTCTTACAGGTCTGTAGGAAGAGAGGAAGTTAAAATTGCACAAATCCGAATTGGTCATTCACACATTACACACTCCTGGCTATTCGCTAAGGAAGATGCACCTGAATGCATTCGATGCAATGCACCCTTTACCATCAAACATTTTTGAGACTGTCAGGATTTAATTAATTCTTTCCTTTCTCAAAGAAATTGAAAGTTACAATAGATTGTGATTCCTTACACATTCTAAATATATATACATTTATCAATATCACTTTTTCATCACACTATTTATTTCATATCACACATTCATTACAAACAATCTATCAACATTCATTTTTTTTTACAAATTTTCTATCTACTTTTGTTCATTATTTACAAATTCTTATTTATTTTTTCTTTAAACAAATACATTTTAACCTGTTAATATTTTTAATATACATCCATCCTCATCATCATAATGCGCGCTTAATGTCCTTAGCTGTCGATGCGCCTTAAAACACCATTCATTCATTCATTCCTAATCAAACAATTTATTTTTTTAAGCCTCATAAACCTATCTTTACGTCTTTCTTGCCCCGCAGAAAAAGGCAGTGGAATACCACTGGAAACCGCTGTTATATAGAATACCAATTGTATGCCAGTAGTATTTCAGTGAAATTTGGGGACTGTTCACTACTGTACCACTGTCTGAATGTATCATGTTGTGAGTGGTGTATGGTGTATGATTTATACAATTTAGTCTGTTTTTTCCAGTCATTTAGGCGCTGACCCTGAATGCAATTACAAATCGCACACAGCACATATATATTATTAAAAACACTTAATCCATGTTCAACCAAAGTTGGTGTATTGCTTATAAAATTGTCCATGAACACACATTTTGATTTAATATTCCAAGATGGTACTATGACGATATCCAACTTGTTATCAGATACTATCATCGGTGCATGGCTACAGAGTGGTTTGTTAACACATTGTTTGAGTACATCTTTTTTAATCGAATCTTTCATTTCTTGCCCTAACGAACATGGCTCGGTGGGACTTACTTTGATGATAGCATAAATTTTGTCTCGTGCAAGTATGTAACACTGCACCATTACATCTACTTGGTCCAGATGAGTAAACAATACAGTGTAGGAGTTTTTAGTTTTCGCCTGTTGATAATTCTTGCAACAAAAAACTGTGTTTTTATGTCATAACCTCATGAAAGTTGATGGATTGGATGCCTGTATGTCTTCAGATAGCGGATTGTAACCCTATCATAGAACTACCTTATGAATCCACATTAGGGAAGCGTCTAGCATTGGGGAATCTGGATAAGACAAACTGGTCTGAACCCCACTCTATGGCACTATCCATTACAAAGTGCCCTTAGGGAAGGTACAGCTACATAGCATAGTACTTTTAGAAGACTGTCTGTCTCATTGAAGATGAGAATTTGATAAATGAATCAAAGTATTGAAACACATCTTTTTTAATTGAACAAAATCATAACACTTTCTTGTAATTCTTGTTCTCAAATATCCAGCTCTTGTTCAGAACTTTTACTGGCCTGTTTAGTTGGCATCAATGTTGATGTAGTGCGGAACCGTTCTTATAACAGCATCAGTGTAGCGTTAGGAAAATATTTTATCCATGAAAAAACAAGAATAACATACCTAAAACTAGGAGAACTGTTACCTGACGGTGACTGACCTAAGGTATACTGGAATGTCATTCAAGTGTAGGAATTATCCCAATCTTTCAGACATTCTCCACCCATAGAGCCATGACATACATTTCCAACTATTTGGCGATAGCCTCCATGGCAGGCCTGTTGTCCTTGGCTACTTCTGTCTGTGGCAAGTCTGCTTCCTTGTTCACAAGGCTGATCAGGTCATATAATGTGGCCTTCGGTCCCTTTAAATAACAGGTGAGTATCTCAAGCATATGACGAGGCAGAGAATGGAATTGAGCGTTTCCTTATTCGTTGGAAATTGTAAACTGTAGACCAACAATTTGTAAGAGTTTCCATTATGGCACTCTAGGTATTGGGGATAACAGAAAAGCCACTACAAAATGTTAAAGGAAATGCACTGGTTTGGATGCAGGGATTTCCATGAACATATGAAACAGTTGCAAGTCTGACCACAGGGATTTGAGTGTTAAAGGATACAGAAAAGTTTTGCATAATTTCAAATCTTGGCTAACAATTTTCTTGTGGTTGTACATGCCCTAACTTTAAGTAGCATATACCTATCGTGATAAAAACTTCATCTTTGATTAATTCTTGCATGTCATAACATTGTTAAGCCTATAATAAAGATTATTCGAACAGTAATGGAGTTAAGAACATGATTAAATACATGTTGAAAGATGAATGTGAATTGTTCGAATACAAAAACTGTTACCAATGACGGACTTGGATATTCCAGAAAGGTTTACCAGTCTATTCAGGTACAGATATAGATATTTGCCAATGGCATATATCAAGGATGTAGCGAAAGACGGACTGTTTCTGCTGTTATCGTGTTCAGTCTATTCAGGCAAACAAAAAACAATGTTGAGATAATGCAGGGTAAGAGTTATTTTGGACTCATTTTAATTATTGACTGTATTCATGTTAGTTCATGTACATGACACAAAGAAAGTGGTTTGGGGAAGGTTTATTTTGGAAATTATGCTAAATCTTAATAAAATAATACACGTACTTACTATACATGTATTTCCCATTTAAACATTGAAATATAAGCCTAGAATAAAATGAAATCAGTATTTGAAGAATGTGTATCCTTAAGCAAGTTTACTTTGTACATCTACCTGACATGACAAGCCATTATTGGCAGTTGAGTAGGGAGTATTACTCAATCATTAAGAGTTGGGCATCGCAACATAACTGAAATAATGTTGACGGGATGTAAATCCTATATAGACATACATACTATGTAGATATCTTGAAACTGTCAGCAGTTCAATTGAAGGTAAATCTGACATTCTCTGTATCCAACCCAGTATACTTTTTAATTGTACTTTTTAGCGCAATGACTAATCCAATTATCCAATGGAACTGTCGAGGTCTGAAGGCCAACTTTGATGAGTTGTCACTTCTGATTGATAATCACAAACCTGCTGCACTTTGTCTTCAAGAGACATTCTTGAGGGAGGATGACACTATCTCCCTCAAATTTCATTCTATCTATAACAAGATTTACACTGAAGGCAATAAGGCCCGAGGTGGAGTATCTGTCATTGTTAATAACAGGGTTCCTCACAGGCACATACAGCTTGATACCTCCCTTCAAGCTGTAGCTGTGAGATTATCATTACATAACACTATTACCCTGTGCTCTTCGTATCTTCCACCAAATAAACCTATGCACCAAGGTAGTCTTTATGATTTGATATCTCAACTACCTCAACCATTTGTACTTGTTGGTGATTTTAATGCACATAACACCATATGGGGTTGTACAGATACGAACCGCCGTGGTGATCAAATGGAGAGTTTTATGTCTGTAAATTCTCTTTCGTTCCTGAACGATCCAAGTGCAAAAACATATTTGCATCCAGCTTCAGGATCATATTCTTCTATTGACCTTTCTTTTTGCAGTCCAGTACTTCAGCCTGATTTTTCATGGAGATGTTTAGAAGACACTTGTGGAAGTGATCACTTCCCTATTATTTTAAATGAAAATAAACCTTCAGTCCTTGATCGTCCTCAAAAATGGAAGTTGTCCAAAGCAAACTGGAGTAAATTCCAGATGCTTTGTGAACAGAATATTGTTCACCATGCATTTGAGGACTGTGAGGACCCTTCCTTCCTTTTTTCTTCTTTATTGTTTGATGCAGCCAAACAGTCTATACCTCAGACCTCGACAAATCCCAAACGTCCAGATAAACCTTGGTTCACTTCTGAATGTAAGGAAGCCGTTAGGGAACGAAAGGCCTCTCTCAGGAAATTTAACCTGAGACCAACACAAGAAAACCTTAACGACTTTCGTATCCGCCGTGCAAAGGCAAGATGCACAATTAAAACAAGTAAGCGCAAGTCCTGGAGAGATTATGTCTCTAGACTTGATAGTCGCACCTCGACCAAAAAGACTTGGGACATGATTCGTAAAATGAATGGCAAAGGTCCATCTCATATTAGTCACCTCACTTCAAACAACCAAGAAAAAGATAACCCTCAGGACATAGCAGATACCTTGGCAGAGACTTTCTCAATGAAGTCCTCTGCTGAGAACTACTCTAAAAATTTCAGACCTTTAAAACAAGAGCGGAGAAATCAAAGCTCAATTTTACTTCTAAAAATGAAGAGCATTACAACAAACTCTTTACTCTTAAAGAACTTCAATCTGCCTTGAAGAAATCACATGACACTTCTCCAGGTCAGGACCAAATTCACTATCAATTCCTCAAGCACTTACCACATTCATCCCTTTCTATTTTACTCGATATTTTTAATAATGTTTGGCAGACTGGTGAATTTCCATCCAGCTGGCGAGAGGCTTTGGTCATTCCAATTGCAAAACCAGGAAAGGATGCAAAAGATCCAAACAGCTACCGACCGATTGCCTTGACAAGTTGCATCTATAAAACTCTTGAACGGATGGTTAACGATAGGCTTGTTTGGTTTCTTGAATCGAACAACCTTATTGTATCTGTTCAAAGTGGCTTCCGCCGACAACGAAGTACGTTAGACCATCTTGTTCGGTTCGAAACGTATCTTCGAGAAGCTTTTATTAAAAAGCAGCATGTAGTATCTGTATTTTTTGACTTGGAAAGTGCATATGATACCACTTGGAAACATGGTATACTTTAAGATTTACAGGATTTGGGCCTCAGAGGCCGCCTTCCTATATTCATTGCAGCATTCCTGGATGAACGGCTCTTCCGCGTTCGTGTTGGGAACACCTTGTCAGGTGCTCGCGAGCAGGAAATGGGGGTTCCCCAGGGGTGTATTTTGTCTGTTACACTTTTTAGCATTAAGATAAATAGCATTGTTAAAGCTATAAACGCTGGAGTGGACTGCTCCCTTTATGTAGACGACTTTGTTATTTGTTTCTGTTCCAGAAACATGGATATTATTGAACGCCAACTACAGCAGTGCCTTAATAAATTGCAAATATGGTCAGATGAAAATGGGTTCAAGTTTTCCAAAACGAAAACCAAATGTAAGCATTTTTGCAATCTTCGTAGATTGCATCCAGACCCCGATCTGACTCTAGGCAATACTAAACTAGAAGTTGTGCCAGAGTTCAAATTTCTTGGAGTTATTTTTGACAAAAAGCTTTCTTTCTTACCTCATATTAAATCTCTTAAAAAGAAATGCCAAAAAGCAATGAACATTCTTAGAATTATTGCACACTCAGATTGGGGAGCCGACAAGAAGGTCCTGCTAAGGCTATATCGATCCCTTATTCGATCAAAACTTGACTATGGTTCTATAGTGTATGGATCAGCCCGTAAATCCTATCTCCAGCTGCTAGATCCAATACAAAACCAATGTTTAAGGCTTGCCCTAGGCGCCTTTAGAACATCTCCTGTTAACAGCCTCTATGCAGAGGCTAATGAACCTTCTCTATATTACAGAAGGGAAAAACTATCTCTTCAATACTTTTTAAAATTGAAATCCAATCCTTTTAACCCTACTCATCGAGTAGTTTTTAACCCCCAATACAAACGCCTTTTTCAACAGAAACCAAATGCTATTGCCCCATTTGGTATTCGCATGGAGCCCATTATAGATAATCTTGGGGTAGACACTGATTCCATAGCCCAGAACAAGTTATCTGACATACCTCCATGGACACTGGACACAGCAAACTTTTTATTTGATCTTACCTCTGTTAAAAAATCAGAAACAGATAGAGCTATCTTTCACAGTAAATATAGAGAGATAAAGAACAATATTCTTCCTACAAACCTATATACACTGATGGATCCAAGGACGGTGATTTGGTTGCAGCTGCAGCTATATATGGAGAAAGGGTTAAGAAATGCCGCCTTCCAAACAAGTCTTCTATCTTCTCTGCAGAGATAAGGGCTATTGATTTAGCCCTTTACCTGGTGGAAAATGCAAATTCCACCCGTTTATCATATTTTCTGATTCTCTATCAGTACTGCAAGCCTTATCGAATCAAAAGTTGGAGAACCCTTTGGTATGCCAAATTATTCAGAGGATCTCTCATATTTTGTCTTCAAACAGACTTGTGTTCTGTAGGCTTCCAAGCCACACTGGTATCATGGGTAATGAACATGCGGATAGATCCGCTAAATCAGCTCTTAACCTTCCCATTTCAGATTTTAAAGTACCATACACCGATTTTAAACCTTCTAGTCTAACTTACATCACATCCATCTGGCAATCAAAATGGAATGATGATGTTTTTAATAAATTGCATTCAATTAAGCCTACCCTCGGAGAATGGTACCCTTCCTACAGGACCGTACGAAGAGAGGAAGTTATAATTGCACGAATCCGAATTGGTCATTCATACATTACACACTCCTGGCTCTTGGCTAAGGAAGATGCACCTGAATGCATTCCATGCAATGCACCCTTTACCATCAAACATATATTGCTCGATTGCATTGATTTTCAAAGAATTCGTGCAAAATATTTCAATGTCAACACTATTTATGAGCTTTTTGAGACTGTCAGGATTGAATTAATTCTTTCCTTTCTCAAAGAGATTGGAGTTTACAATAGATTGTGATTAATTACACATTCTAAATATTTATACATTTATCAATATCATTTTTCATCACACACTATTTATTTCATATCACACATTCATTACAAACAATCTATCAACAACCATTAATTTTTTACAAATTTTCTATCTACTTTTGTTCATTAATTACAAATTCTTATTTATTTTTTCTTTAAACAAATACATTTTAACCTGTTAATATTTTTAATATCCATTCATCCACATCATCATAATGCGCGCTAAATGACCTTAGCTGTCGATGCGCCTTAAAACACAATTCATTCATTCATTCAGATAACCCTCAGGACATAGCAGATACCTTAGCAGAGACTTTCTCGATGAAGTCCTCTGCTGAGAACTACTCTAAAAAATTTCAGACCTTTAAAACAAGAGCGGAGAAATCAAAGCTCAATTTTACTTCTAAAAATGAAGAGCATTACAACAAACTCTTTACTCTTAAAGAACTTCAATCTGCCTTGAAGAAATCACATGACACTTCTCCAGGTCAAGACCAAATTCACTATCAATTCCTCAAGCACTTACCACATTCATCCCTTTCTATTTTACTCGATATTTTTAATAATGTTTGGCAGACTGGTGAATTTCCATCCAGCTGGCGAGAGGCTTTGGTCATTCCAATTGCAAAACCAGGAAAGGATGCAAAAGATCCAAACAGCTACCGACCGATTGCCTTGACAAGTTGCATCTGTAAAACTCTTGAACGGATGGTTAACGATAGGCTTGTTTGGTTTCTTGAATCGAACAACCTTATTGTATCTGTTCAAAGTGGCTTCCGCCGACAACGAAGTACGTTAGACCATCTTGTTCGGTTCGAAACGTATCTTCGAGAAGCTTTTATTAAAAAGCAGCATGTAGTATCTGTATTTTTTGACTTGGAAAGTGCTTATGATACCACTTGGAAACAATGTATACTTAAAGATTTACACGATTTTGGCCTCAGAGGCCGCCTTCCTATATTCATTGCAGCATTCCTGGATGAACGGCTCTTCCGCGTTCGTGTTGGGAACACCTTGTCAGGTGCTCGCGAGCAGGAAATGGGGGTTCCCCAGGGGTGTATTTTGTCTGTTACACTTTTTAGCATTAAGATAAATAGCATTGTTAAAGCTATAAACCCTGGAGTGGACTGCTCCCTTTATGTAGACGACTTTGTTATTTGTTTCTGTTCCAGAAACATGGATATTATTGAACGCCAACTACAGCAGTGCCTTAATAAATTGCAAATATGGTCAGATGAAAATGGGTTCAAGTTTTCCAAAACGAAAACCAAATGTATGCATTTTTGCAATCTTCGTAGATTGCATCCAGACCCCGATCTGACTCTAGGCAATACTAAACTAGAAGTTGTGCCAGAGTTCAAATTTCTTGGAGTCATTTTTGACAAAAAGCTTTCTTTCTTACCTCATATTAAATCTCTTAAAAAGAAATGCCAAAAAGCAATGAACATTCTTAGAGTTATTGCACACTCAGATTGGGGAGCCGATAAGAAGGTCCTGCTAAGGCTATATCGATCCCTTATTCGATCAAAACTTGACTATGGTTCTATAGTGTATGGATCAGCCCGTAAATCCTATCTCCAGCTGCTAGATCCAATACAAAACCAATGTTTAAGGCTTGCCCTAGGCGCCTTTAGAACATCTCCTGTTAACAGCCTCTATGCAGAGGCTAATGAACCTTCTCTATATTACAGAAGGGAAAAACTATCTCTTCAATACTTTTTAAAATTGAAATCCAATCCTTTTAACCCTACTCATCGAGTAGGTTTTAACCCCCAATACAAACGCCTTTTTCAACAGAAACCAAATGCTATTGCCCCATTTGGTATTCGCATGGAGCCCATTATAGATAATCTTGGGGTAGACACTGATTCCATAGCCCAGTATAAGTTATCTGACATACCTCCATGGACACTGGACACAGCAAACTTTTTATTTGATCTTACCTCTGATAAGAAATCAGAAACAGATAGAGCTATCTTTCACAGTAAATATAGAGAGATAAAAGAACAATATTCTTCCTACAAACCTATATACACTGATGGATCCAAGGACGGTGATTTGGTTGCAGCTGCAGCTGTATATGGAGAAAGGGTTAAGAAATGCCGCCTTCCAGACAAGTCTTCTATCTTCTCTGCAGAGATAAGGGCTATTGATCTAGCCCTTAACCTGGTGGAAAATGCAAATTCCAGCCGATTCATTATATTTTCTGATTCTCTATCAGTACTGCAAGCCTTATCAAATCAAAAGTTGGAGAACCCTTTGGTATGCCAAATTATTCAAAGGATCTCTCATATTTTGTCTTCAAACAGACTTGTGTTCTGTTGGCTTCCAAGCCACACTGGTATCATGGGTAATGAACATGCGGATAGATCCGCTAAATCAGCTCTTAACCTTCCCATTTCAGATTTTAAAGTACCATACACCGACTTTAAACCTTCTATTTTAACTTACATCACATCCATCTGGCAATCAAAATGGAATGATGATGTTTTTAATAAATTGCATTCTAGCCTACCCTCGGAGAATGGTACCCTTCTTACAGGTCCGTACGAAGAGAGGAAGTTACAATTGCACGAATCCGAATTGGTCATTCATACATTACACACTCCTGGCTCTTGGCTAAGGAAGATGCACCTGAATGCATTCCATGCAATGCACTCTTTACCATCAAACATATATTGCTAGATTGCATTGATTTTCAAAGAATTCGTGCAAAATATTTCAATGTCAACACTATTTTTGAGCTTTTTGAGACTGTCAGGATTGAATTAATTCTTTCCTTTCTCAAAGAGGTTGGGATTTACAATAAATTGTGATTCCTTACACATTCTAAATATATATACATTTATCAATATCATTTTTTTCATCACACACTATTTATATCATATCACACATTCATTACAAACAATCAACAATCATTAATTCTTTACAAATTTTCTTTCTATTTTTGTTCATTAATTACAAATTCTTATGTATTTTTTCTTTAAACAAATACATTTTAACCTGTTAATATTTTTAATATCCATTCATCCACATCATCATAATGCGCGCTAAATGACCTTAGCTGTCGATGCGCCTTAAAACACCATTCATTCATTCATTCTTAATCATACACTACTAGTATTAAAACTGGATTCAATATACAGTTAACATAGTATGTGTAACTTTATCTACCAGTTTTTAATGTGAATATCAGACATGTCACATCATATAGTTAACACAATCTCAGCACACATCATCATGTTTTCATAACACAGCTTATTGACTAATCGTACAGGTTGGCGATAAGACGCCACACTTCTGGGTCAATCTGATGCCTTGCAGTGACAGGAGTCGGTTCGGAGTCGAGCAATGTTACCACCTTCTCAGTGTTGTACCAGCAGACATCCTCTATCGGCCTTGGCCAGAACCAGCAGTTGATTCCTATTCTGTGCATAGCCTGAAATGTAATCACTGCGTAAAACATTTGACAAGTGACCAATATGGGCATCAATCACTCACTCGTTTACACGAATTACAATTGTGAGCAAGTTTCATCAAGACAGAAAAAAAACTAATCAATGCTTCAAAGCTGTTAACAAACTGTTTTCTAAGGTTTGTTAGTGCTACTTAGTTTCAAGGACATACTCGACCGAGTTTAGATCTTCACCATGATAGACAAATGTTTCATCAAAATTGGATCAAAGCTGTGTCATCCAAGCTGTTAACAATGTTCTTTACTTAGATAAGACCTTGTAACCTAGGTTTTGGTCAGATGTGTCTAAAATTTAATCTTTACCTAGATATTAATTAGGCAAACATTCTTACATCGGATCAGACATCTTTGTTGTCAAATCAGAATTTTAAGTTTTCAGTAAATGATCCTGTAGTAGATCATGTATGAATTATAGAAGAAAATCAACCTTCACTTCCAGATCATTTTCATCAACAGAAAGTACTACGCCCGGGTAAGGTGAGCCTTCATAATCCACAACTTCGTATCTTCCAATCAACTCTTCATCTACAGTTTCAATCTTCTGCAATCCACCAGGCACATTCTGAAATATACAGATAATTTATGACATGTGTCCCGAGAAAATACGCATTTGTATGTATTGAAAATATTGTTCACTTTTACTAAGATGTTTTAAAGTCCAGAGAAAAGTATTTACTGACACTCTGACACTGCTTTATTCCATTGAGGTATCAGATCTGTGATTTACCGACTGAACCATCTGGAACAATAAATGAAATGCAAAACTAAATATTCATGTCAGTTTGATTTTAAGTTCTCATTTTAATAAATACATGTATAGCTATGCTAAATTAACAGACTTACACTTGATATCTGTGATTCGGCTGCATTAGATTCTGCACGAGAGTTCATAGGCACTGTCACATTAATGTCTGGATCGTGTGGTGATGCAGCCTCAGTCGATGACAAGCTTGCCTCAACATCTGTTATCTAAAATGTAAAAGCATTTTTCTTTTACCACGCAAACACTGATCAGGCCCTTCATGGTAGGATACAATGCAAAGGTATACCAAAATATATTCCAACATCGCGATTACATGGTTTAGCCACACATAAATTATATAACTTTCATTTGACATTTTTCTCAGTAACATCAATTATACTTTTGGAAATAAATATGTGGTTCATCGTATATGTATATTTACGTTCATATTATTCGAAAAGCAAGTAATATGAAGGTGCGTATACTAGAACTCTGTATACAGTCAACAAGACTAACTTTCAATATTATAATTAAAGTATACACGTAATTAATTGTATTTACCACAGGTGCAAACGATGTCTTAACAGGAGTAAAACACGAACAGCCGAGTCGGTTCTCTCAACAGACATAATGCGCGCTAAATGACCTTAGCTGTCGATGCGCCTTAAAACACCATTCATTCATTCA